>WOVY01010379.1:0-600000 GCA_013436015.1 Rhipicephalus annulatus | reverse complement strand
ACGCCAAGGCCAGTTACGCCACCTATGCCACCTGCGCCACCTGCGCCAACCCGTCCCTCAAAAAGTAAGGACAACTCTATACGCACGCACAAATTTTGCTCAGTTTTATACCCATAGAGTTTCCTAGAGTTGATTGGAGGGGGCTCTGGAACTCTGGTCAATTAATGACCATGGGAGTGATGGGTTTGATTGATTTGTGGGGTTTAACGTCCCAAAACCACCATATGATTATGAAAGACGCCGTAGTGGAGGGCTTTGCAAATTTCGACCACCTGGGGTCCTTTGACGTGCACCCGAATCTGAGCATACTGGCCTACAGCATTTTCGCTTCCATCGGAAATGCAGCCACCGCAGCTGGGATTCGATCCCGCGACCTGCGGATCAGCAGCCGAGTATGTTAGCCACGAGACCACTGCGGCGAGACAGGAGTGATGGGTATAGTGCACAGATTCGCTTAGTCTGCAGGCTTCGAACGTAAACTTATGGCTTATTGTCGTGTTTTGGCTTTGTTTCGAATTGAAAAAAAAATAACGCACTGTTGTGAACTTCATGAGCCGATTTGATAGAAAGTACGAACATTAGACAAATTTTCGTACTACCCATCTTTCCCAGGCTGGCTGAAACACCGTGCGTTGCAGCTCTCATAGATATACTTGGTAAGGTAGCGCTAATAGACACGGATGAAATGAGAGCGCATTGACACATAAACGAAAGCGCTTCCGTCTGCGTGTGCCTTTCTTTCGTACGTGTCTTTTAGCGCTACCTTTCTAAGTATAAATTTCCAACTCTCCCCAGAAGCTGCATACTACAGACACTAGTGCCAGAGTTTTTTCTTGTGTACTTAAAGAAAACTCCATGAGTTTACCCGCGTGTAAGCTGTTATATAAGGATGTTCAGTAACAACTGCTTCATGAACTTTGTTGGCGACTGTCACTAAAACGAAAAAAAAACACATTTAGGAGATCACCCCTATTGAGACAATGGGAGCAAGCGAAGCTCTGCGTCTGTGAGCCTGACGTACTACTTTTCTCTCTGTCCATCCCATTGCGCAACTCTTTCAGACCTGAATGAATTCGTCGCTTTCGAACGCAAATGGATACATAATTGTTTAGCTTTTACGACCCCGATATAATTATGAGGGACGCCGCCATAATGAAGGGCTCCACAAACATTGACCACCTGGGGCTTTTACATGCACCTCAATCTGAGTACACAGGTTTAATGCGCCGTCAGCTTCATGAAAATTGAGACCGTCGAGACTGGTATTCGATCCCGTAACCTCCGAGTCGGCAGTCGAGCCCCGTATACCCGCTAGACCAGCGCGTCGGGTCAATGGGTCAATGAATGAGCGAAGTCGTGGTAGTGTCGTAAAGGTAGAGAAATCGCGAGGGGCGACGAACAGCCTGTCACGGCGGCCATTTTGTTGTCATAAGTATAGGTTTTATTTCAATTATGCTAAGATAAAGTGATGCCTTGAAATGAAATGAAACGATCACGAGCCTCGGCACCGACAGCAGTGAGCAGTCAGAAACGTACGTTGGTGAACCACAGTTTTGTATGAGTTTAATTCGTAAATAGGCTCTAGCCTAATTTGTACGAAATATGTCATTCTGGTTAAACAATAAAGTGTTATTCCCATCACACTGAGTGCAGCTTTTGTTCAACATCAGCTTCGTTCACCGTCCTGTATACCTTTTAGGAATGGACTAGTGCTGTAGTGAATTGTGCTGTATTTTACTGTCAAGCAATTCAGAATGGTGCTCGAAAGCTAGATATCATTGTGGGGAGGAGGGGGGGGGACACTTCCAAAATGTATCTCTCAGCCCGACCAAAGGAGGGGAGGGGGTCAGAACCTCCTCCCCCCAGACACTTCCCCCATGATTTAGGTACTGATTCACGGCCCATTCCACGTGGTTTCTTATGACGCAGAGTTTGCCATGGAGCTTGTGTGCACGGTCGGTGCATTTACGCTGCTCCCCAACATGTTGCCTGCAGACGGCCTTTGTGATTATCTGTTCTACTGCCACGTAATCTTTTTGCAAGGCAAGATCATCGGCGTCGAGGTCAACCTCAGCTGGTCCCTCTTCGAGAATTCCACAGGGGGCTACACAAAGACACAAGGTGGAATCGGCTTCGACGCCCGGTCAGTATCAAAGCAAAACGCCAAACAGTGACATCTGCGATACTGATTTTTAAAACTGTAATTGGTAGCTTTGAGTCTGTTTAGAAAAAAAAACTCGTGAACGATTTAGAGTACTTGGTACTCTACTATGGGAGAGCACTACTAATCCTGATATTGAATAGTAAATTTTCTAACGTATTGCGTAATTGACGCCAGAGTGGTTGCTACAAATCTTAAAGTCACTTCACAGTGCCAACCTACAATCATAAACTAGCGCTCTGCCGAAGGAACGGGGGGGGGGGGTGATTACGTGAGCTCAAACCTTGGTGACGTCAAAACCCCAGTTTTTTTTTTATCTGTGGAGGAGGGGGCTACCCGCGAGTGGTAAAGAATGAAACGATACGTGTGCTTCGGTATGAGTGAGACCAGCTAAGCATTGATAATACTATCAAGAGCATGTTTCCGATGGACAAAGAAAAGCGTTCTTAGCTTAATGAGCCAGAACCATCCTGAGAGCGGCTCGACAACAGCAGGAAATTAGTGAGGAACAGTTAGTCTTCGTCATATGACAGTCGAGGTGCTGGGTGCGCCCAGAAAATCTGCGGCGTCGCCAATACTCGCTTTAGTCGAACTTCAAACGGGGCCCACGACATAAGTCCAACCCTTGGAAACGTCGCGAGGAGCTTCCTACTCAGCTAAGCACTCACGCTTACCTTTTAGTCAAACAGACCTATCTTACAGCTACACTGAAGAGTAAAACATTGTTTTTGCGTGCTGGTGAAGTACAAGTTTCCAATCCTCAAAACACCCCAATTACCGCGACGCGACGCTTGGTAAGCAAGAAAGCACGCGAAAAAAAAAAAGGCCCGAATCTGCATGTTACACTGTAAATGTCGTCGAAAGACGATAGTCTTGCATCTGGAGAGAGCGAACAAAGCGTTTATTTGATGTTCTGCGCAAGGAAATCGGTGAATGATATTATGAAGGCGCTGCGTTAGAGGGCCTCGAGCGTGTAGCGGAGGCGAACAAGCGCATCTAGGCACGTTAGACACAAGCGCCATCTGGCAGTTATTTTCGAAAACACAGGCGCACGTGACCGCGGAGAAAGATGCACGCCAGTCTCGGAGGTGATAAGGTGTAGAATGCAAAGCGACGGGCAGGTGCCACCACCGTGCCGTTGTAGCAAAGCGTTGGAAACACCTCCTTGAGCATCGCGTTGCACTGTCAGCGCAGCGCGATAAACGCTACAGTCCTAAGAGTTACTTGTGTGTGCCTCTTCTAGTATAAAGGGAGACATACAAAACATAGACGTGTTGTTATGGCACCTCAGATATGCGCAATGTTTCTTTTTTTATTTGACAATCACACATCTACGAAAGCTAAACCTTGAAAAATACTGTTGGGCGCTGCAGATGGGGTTGGCCGTTTAGTGCCGTTTGAGGTATCGTTAGGGTGGTCAAACAGACAAATGTACAGACAAATGTACAGACAGACAGACAGACAGACAGACAGACAGACAGACAGACAGACAGACAGACCAAAATATTTCTGTCGAAGGTCCCCAAGAAAGACTATCGTCTTTAAAGGATGTGGGCGGAGAAGCCACTTTGAGATTCCCGTCCCAAAACCAAGACGTAATAAATTTTGAAGACGTCTACTGGGCCCAACGTAGCTTGTAAGAGATAATAAAAAATGAAGTACAGCCGCGGCCACGTCTGCGTAGAGCACGCGAACAGCCGGTTTTTGCTCTGCGGGGCGAAACATTGGGGCAGTATCAGTCTATAACGTGGTCAACCGGACAACTAGGCCGTGCATGCTCCTTATACACCACTTCAGAGCCCGAAACTGCCTCAAGGTTTCGGCCCGCAGAGCAAAAACCGGCTGCTCGAGCACTCTCAGTGACAGACGTGGCCACGGCTGTATATTGCATTTACGGGTGTGAGGGACCTAGCATACGAAGTTTCAAAAAAGAGTTCATCGAGCCAATGCCGCAAAAGTACGGGAAGTACATTTCGCAATATTTGAAGTCACACGGGGAGATTTCAGAGCAAAATTTTAAAACAAAACATGTACCTTGATTTTCTCCGCAAAACATGAACTTACGATAGTAAAACGTATGACATTAGAACTCTCCGAATGAAGTGTGCCAATTTAAACCAAGTCATAGTTTATTTTTAGTGTCATTTGAACATTAACGTTCGCCGCTATAGTAGTCATCAACATTTTGATGTTTCAAGTTTGGCGTCATGTGACTTTTGAGTTTTCCCTGGCTTCATTAGACCTCACTCTTACAGTTATGCCACATATTATTTTGCGACATGTATTACGAGTATGATCTACAGTCCATAAACGTGTGGATATTTTTTATTTAACGTTAGTATTCTAGAGGCGAGTGAAAATGTTTCAATAGATTATAGCGTTGTGATGAAGAAAGTGCTTAACAGCGCAAACGACAGGAGGGTATAGAAGAGACGAGAGCAGAGTGTATTGTAGTGCATTTTATTATAGTGTATTGAACAGAGTATAATTAGAGTGTATTTTATAGCAAATTGTTTGTGTTACATCGTCATGACGTAATTTACAGTACTGTTAGTCGTGGAATACTCCTTCATATAGCCAATTAAGTTGTGCACTCAGATTACACAAAGTTTATATATGAATGGCAAGCATTACCGAAAAAATACAAAGATTGTTTTTTATTTATATTTATACAATTAAAGTAAAAAATATGTTGAAAGTCTTGCCAAAGCCACGTCCGGCGTCTAGTTGAGTACAGTGTACCTTCTCCGAAGGAATCACATGTATCGAAATATTTCTACGTGAAGTAATGTATTAAAACCTTAGAATTCAGATCACGTAATTGTAAGCGTAAGGGCAAACGATTTCGCCGACAAGCCAGAATGACTTGTACGATTTTGCATTAAAAATGAACATCATAATATTTCAAGACTTCTGACACAAGAGGGTATCTTACATTGCAGGATATATTTTCTCAGTATCCTCAGTATTAGTATACCAATCCTCTTCATCTGTACATTATTATCATTATCATGTCTCGTAGATTTGGATCCGCCTTAATACGGGCCACGTCACTGTCCGGTTGTAGGCGCATAGACTCAAGTTCTTCGAGGCGCTGACAGGTTGTCGCAACGTCAGCAACGGTAGCCGGATTCTGGATTGCAAGGGCATTGAATGCGACGGGTGCAATTCCCTTAAGAAGCTGGCGCACCTTGTCTGATTCTGTCATTGGTGTGTCAAGCCGGCGGCAAAGTGAAAGAACATCCTCGATGTAGGATGTGTACGACTCCCCGATGTGCTGTTTCCGAGTCGCGAGAGCTTTCTTTGCGAGAGCCGAACGAACAGCCGGTGTGCCAAAGACATGGCGAAGCTGATATTTGAAGGCTGACCAGTCGGGGATGGTGATGAAGTGGTTGAGGAACCACGTTTTCGGGACACCCGTGAGGTAGAATGGGACGTGAGCGAGTTTGTAGGTGTTATCCCACCGGTTAGCAGCGCCGACACGTTCGAAATCGTCCAGCCATTCTTCCACATCTTCCCCGCGCATACCAGCGAAGGGATGGGGCTCATGCCGGAGGCTGTTAATGACGTGAGATGGCGCGGCACGCGGTGGCGGAGTGGGAATGGCTGCTGCACCGGCCTCATCTTGGTGCGACATATTTCCGGACACCTGGCCGAAGCGCCGACCTGAACGTAGCTCCAGGGTGTAGAGTGGTCGAGAGGACAACGGGGGATCTAACAGCACGCTCCGTCACGTATTGTTACCATACAAGTTATTGCAATATTGCAATTTTTAGGTAAAATATCGAACTGCCACGAAGACAGCCTGGGTTAGATTATGAATTTGTACAAAAAAGTTTTGTTATTTTTTGTTTGCATCTTCCACAATTCTTCGGTGACGGACGAGATGATTTTTCGCTAGCAACCAACCATATTGTCATCTGCGCCGGCAACAGTTTCTTCGAAACAAGCTCTTTGGCTCTATTGCGTCAGTGAAAGGTATTTATTTACATCATCATCATCATCATTATCATCATCATCACCATCATCATCATCATCATCACACCACCATCATCATCATGAATGACAACAGTAATAGTAATATCACCAACCCCCACCATCACGACCACACAACAACAACAACAACAATAATAATATTTATAATAATAATAAATATCAATAATAATCTTGACAGAACAAGACATTTTGTCGATTTCTTCAAGCGTCTGCTCTTGAATGGCGTGGTTCGCCACTCTTGCACCTTCTCTGTACCTTCCAGCTACACGCTACCTCAGACCTTCGATAACACGGCGATTAGACGCGACCTGGGCACACTGGCGTCACGTAACTTGAAACACTACGGACTGCTTAACGTTTTGACGGAGGCCAACAGGCTCCTTGCCATGGTCGACCGGGTCACGCAAGTAGTCGAAGTGAGTATAGGCAGTGCTGAGGCCCTGGATTATGACCAAGCGAATACTGCCTCTCTGTCTGCATGATTGTCTTTATGGTTCTAAACGAAGGACATTTGAGGCTTTACGTACTAAAAGCCCTACACAAATATGAGGGACGCCGCAGTGGAGGGCTCCGAAAGTTTCGACCCTCTGGTGTTCTATAACCCGCACTGATATCGTACAGTACATGGGCCTCTGCCATTTCGCCTCCATCGAAATGCGAACGCCATGTCTGGTATCGAACTCGTGACCTTCGGGTCAGCAGCCAATCACCATGGCCACTAATTCACCGAGGTGGACAAAGAAATCAGTATAATGCCCGTTAATCCACTATAAAGGCATAAACGTTCTCACCACCGCGTGATTGAGGCAAAATCCGTAGATGCCTCATCAAACGCAAAATGTGGCCACCGGCGTAGGTGTCAACGCGAATGGATGAATTAATAAAATAAAGCAAAAAACTAAAATAAAAACAACGTGTGTTCTATTTCTCCCGTATAATTGACAGTCATAATTCATAATAATAATTCATAATTGACCGTCAACTCTTCGTGTTGACTGTCTGTGTCTTCGAGGGAATTTCTGGTGACGTGCAACGGAATAGCACGCGCAATTTTGACGCGCCATACAAGACGCCTTACGTCGTCTGATTATCCTGACGTGTTTTGCTGACTGGCTTTGTTTTCGAGATACTTTTAGGTGACATGCAAATGAATAACATGAGCAATATTGATGCGCCATATAAGGCGTCTTGCGTACACTAAAGGATTGCATAGTGGAAATAGAAATGATCGATATTGACAAGACGTGGTCGGAAGTAATTAAGACGTAATTAAGATGAAGCTATAGTTCTGAGAAAATAAGAAATCACGGAGAGTAACTGAGAGTATATTATTGTCATTGACAGTCATTGATAGGTCAGTGTCATTTTAAACAGTGATAGAAAATAAGGTAACTGGGAATGGCTGAAAATGACGTACAGACTTTTGATGCGGCAGGCGTAATGAATTTTTCACCTGCAAGTCGTCTTAATAAGGCATTAAATATCCGGTGATTTTTCATAGCATCCATACTGCTCTGTGTTAACAAGGTTTTCTTTTTTTATCATGGCATCTCTTACAGAAACTGAAAAATATTCAAGGCAACGACCCCAGAAGTAAGACCATGATTGCGATAGGCATCTACAATTATGTTGTGGGCAATGCCTGGAGTTTATACAGCCTCCAATTCAAGAGGGCCGTTGAGTGAGTAAACTAAAACAAATATCGGAAGGGATTTTTAAGTGAAGTCCACTGTGGTACTCATTGCGTGTGTGCAGTATTCTAATGACTATTACTCTACTATTCTAAGAATATTCTAATAAATGACGTAATGCCAAAACTTGGTGCAATTATAGTGACTATCTCTCTAATACCCCAAGAATATTCTAATAAATATTGTAAAGAGAAAACTTTACGAAAACTTCAGCGAAGCACACCCATGCTTCGCCGAACCTATTTTTCACAACAGAGAAAGAGCTCCCCATTTTTATGTCTTGTGCATACGCATACTGGAAATCACACGATCACACAAAGCTAGGCAAGCACTTGCGCAGTGGGGGCTGCGTCTCTCCTGCAGGAACCTTCAACCGGCTGGGTATAGTCGCACGTGTGCTGTCGTGACAGCGGTTAGCAGAGGCCTCATTCTATTGTACGTGATCTGCTTGATGGGTAGAGAAAACATTTCACCGCTAGCGAGGAGCAGCCATTTTTGAGCAGAAGCTGCAGGTATGGTTGAATGAACAACCCCAATATTTGGACCGGCGTGTTCTTAGTATGCGCTTGCCACCAGACGTCACTTCCCATCAGCTGTGACGTGACCGAACCCGTAGTACTGCGGCATTTTGAGCTTAGAATCTGCGTGTATCATGCCTTGCTTAGAGTTTTCTCAAAATGTAGATTATGTATAGAACACTTTCTGTATTTAGAGGTATGACAACATTATACGCTGGAGGTGAATTGAACAATACTTTCTTTTCGTAAATGCTAATTCATATTGGGCAAACAGATTCTTTGTTGATATTTACCGATTCCCGATTGACCATCATATCCCAGTGAATAAGTGTCCTGGGCTGGCCCTACCGCGGTAGTCTAGTGGCTAAGGTACTCGGCTACTGAACCGCAGGTTACAGGATCGAATCCCAGCTGCAGCGGCTGCATTTTCCGTGGAGGCAAAAATGCTGTAGGTCTGTGTGCTCATATTTGGCTGCATGTTGAAGAATCCCAGGTGGTCGAAATTTCCGGAGCCCTCCACTACGGCGTCTTTTATAATAACATGGTGGTTTTGGGACGTTAAACGCCACATATCAATCAATAAAATGTCCTGGGCTGCTGCTCTCCGCAGTGTCAAATTCTGACATACTGGCAAATTTAATTGAACGTCTAAGTAGCGCCCCCTCGTCCCTCAAATTCGCGCTACATGAAGCACCAACTATATCAATGGAGCACCAACTATAGCCCAAACAAGCACCTTGGCTAATTCTGTAATGATGACATCTTAAAGTCATCGCCCCAGAGGCCATAGCAACCCTGCGGTGTAATCACAGTTGAGCGATGGCGGAATTTGACAATGTCAGCCCTGCGGGACAATCACAGTTTAGCAATGGCGGTATTTGACAATGTCCCGAATACTGGTCCATGTAGCCACGATGCGATAGCATCCCGAGACCTGCCGCAATCTATCAAACGGCGAGCGTCACGGAATCGTCTGCTCGCAGAAGGACCAAGGCAGACACTGTGATTGCGCTCAGCTCCACCAGCTCCACCAGCGGACGCGACTGTCTGTCCGCCCCGCCCTCTGTGTTCGACGCTTCGCAACTTCCGGAGCCGGCCAGAACGAGAGCCAAGGCCTACCCCGACTTGGTGAGCTCTCATGTTCACAATAAAAAAAATTAGTTTAACTGCTGTAAAACTAGTTATTTCGAGCTGAAGGTATGTTTGGCTTGATTTTCCAAGTACTATATGTAGTGTTTCATTATAGTTGGGCTTCGTCTTGTTGGTATTGCTGAACGACGCCGGATGCTGCACTGTTTTTCATGTTGGTACGCTTCCGCGCTTGCTAAGCTAATCTATAACGGATTTCCTTCACTCCGGTATTTCAGGTGCCAACTTCGTCTCGGCTTGGGATTACGTAGGCTGTCGGGTGAGCAAGATATACTGGATGATTGAATTCAGCCTCTCGCCCAGATGTCAAAATGTGATTGCGGTGGGAAGTTGTGCACGAGTTTACAGTAAATACGTAACCGTGAGATTTTTTTCGAAACAGTGCCGCAGTGGCGGAGCTTGACGTGTTCGATAATAGAAACCAGGCGACCACTCCCTTCAGTTCAGGCGTGCACACTACTCCGGGTACATTCTTGCTCCGTGACTCCGGGCAAGGCCTCTGATGACACTCAGTTTTGACCCTCACCTCCTGCAGAGTAGAGTTGCGCACAATTTCATTATGAGAGAAAAAAATAGTATATCTTTGGAGGGAATGATGATGAGCGGGCGAAACTCCGGAGGAACCACAGGAACCCGTGAATCCTCCGTGAATTTTGCCCAGTCGATATGCCATAAGCACGCAGTGAATGATGATATGATGATGAAGGAGCTTGCTGCGTCCGTCCGTTCACCCATCCATCTTGTCGGTCTGTCTGTCCGTCAGTCAATCTGTCTTAATAGCTGCCGATAAGACACGGTTAAGATTACCTGTCGGTGGCACGAGCTTGACTCAACTGTTCGCACGCACGCCTGAACAACACGCAGCGTAGCCTGCTCCAAGCTTGGGAGGAGGAAGGGGCGCACGTGATGTTGCACCTCTCTGCGCCTCCTTTTGAGCAAGTGCAAGCCGACAGAGAACTCGTGCAGCACTACGCTTGTTCCACGACAAAACGAGGAAGCCAGTGCAGAGCACGCGCACTGCACCAGTAAGTCGAGGAGAAAGGTGCGGCACCCGTTGAACTGGTGCCGCCGGTGCAGCCAAATCAAATCGACGTGAGGTAGCAGCCACAGCTGTGGCGGCGCCACTGTTGCTATGACATCATTTGATTGCCGAGAGAGTGTCAGGGGTACAGGCCCTGCTATTCTAAATTCCAGGGGTGTAGTAGGCCACCACAAAATCACCTGGTTTCCGGCCCACATGGGCTCAGACGTGCATCCGACTCTTCCCAACGCCAACGAACTTGCCCATAACCATGCGCGAGAATTCACGTGCCGCGGCGGTCCGGGCGGGAACGGAGATGGGTTCGCGGATAACTTTAAAGATCCACTTGGCACCTTTAACGAAGTGACGCCCCATTATCAGTTGTCTAGGAGGAGGTACCCGCTTCCGCATTCCAAGCTCACTCGGCCCCAGTCGTCGGTTCTTCGGATGTTACAGGCAGGTTTATTCCCATCTCGTAGCACATTCAGCCACTTTGCTGATGGCGTAACTTCAGGATGCCCTAGTTGTGAGGCATATAACTGCACACTCGCTCACATGCTCTGGCAGTGCCCGGCATTACATGACGCAAAGTTCAGCAAAGAAGAAGACTGGGAGAGGGCTTTTAAAAGCCCAGAACTCTCAGTCCAATACTCGGCAGTCCAGGAGGCCTGCGAATGGGTGGAAAGCCACGGTCTTCCAGTCCCGGCGTGGACGCGGCCAGCAACTGTGGCGGACACCTCATAGGGGGGTGTCTGACCAGTTCTCCAGGACCAAATAAAGTTCATTTCACTTCACTCAGGGGAACAGGCCACAGCTGGCACCGTTCCAGAGGTGCGAGTATGAGCGATATGAGCGAGGGAGAGAGGGAACCAGTTTTATTTGCGAGTATGAGAATTAAATTTAACGCTGCAGTGAAGCTGCCTGAACTTGACCTTGTCACGTTCCAGAAAGACACGTGACAATCAGAACGCGCTAAATGTTTGTGCTCTTATTTTCCATAACTTCAAGTAGGTTTAAGATCAAATAAAAATCAGCTGTCTTGATGGAAAGCATTGCTTTTGGCTCAGACATTTGTATCAGAACCAGCGGAAATTTCGCCAGGACGTTCGAGATTCAAGCTGAAACCAGCATGACTTTCATGGATTTGCACAGTAAAATGAAAAGTTTATAAAGCACATCGCACTCAAAGTCATCGAACATTGTTTCTGAATCAAGAATTTCTGTAAGGGTCCAGTTCATCCGAACCTCCATGTTTGGTCCGGTTCCATAGCCAGCCCGTGGACGGCTTCACGCTCTACCAAAGTAGAGTACTGCGTACAGAGAGTAACATAGTATGTTTACTATGTTACTCTATGCTGCCTACTCGCAATCGTTAACCGATTTTGAACGTCCCGTTTAAATTCGGGGACGGCTCACTGCCCTCCCATAGCCGAGTATAAAGTACTCAAAATCAGTAAACTCCTTTTTCTAAACGGGTCCTGAACTTCCTGTTATGGCCACCATTCACACGGTTTGTTATATTTCCCGACACAACCTCCTGAAATGTTAGGCCCACGGGACGGCTTTTTGCTCTCCCAGTACCAAGTACTCTAAATCGTTAGCAACGTTTTTTGAACACACACACACAATAAATTTTTCTAGACACAGCTGGTTTGCGTACCAAGGGAGCTCGATGTAGTTTATTTTTTGTTTCATTTGCGTACATTCTAAAAGAAAACAGATGAATAGGTAATTTATGTTCATTTTTCAAATGTATGTAGTGTTCTTACGTGTTTTTTTGTTTTTCTTGCTTCCATAATAGTTACATTTTCAATAAGACTTCCGTTTGTTCTCTTTGTAGCGGGACGGCTTAGGACTTGCCCGCAGAAGAATACAACCCTTCGCCTTTTGTTCTAAAAAACACCAGTGTTCAATAAACTTGCCCGTTTCTTCACGGCAATATCTACATTGGTGAAATTCATCATCACAGTGGTACAGGGCACAGCATTCAGGATTGTTACCCATTTAAATGCATAAACATTTGTAATCATCATCATCACCATCATCATCATCACCATCATCATCATCATCAGCCTGACTTCGTCCACTGCAGGACAAAGGCCTCTCCCATGTTCCGCCAGTTATCGCGGTCCTGTGCTTGCTGGTGCCAATTTATACCCGCAAACTTCTTACTCTCATCTGCCCACTTAACCTTCTGTCTCCCCCTAACCTGCTTGCCTTCTCTGGGAATCCAGTTAGTTACCCTTAACGACCAGCGGTTATCCTGTCTATGCGCTACATGCCCGGTCCATGTCCATTTCTTCTTCTTCTTGATTTCAGCTATGATATCCTTAACCCCCGTTTGTTCCCTAATCCACTCGGCTCTCCTTTTGTCTCTTAAGGTTACACCTACCATTTTTCTTTCCATTGCTCGCTGCGTCGTCCTCAAGTTAAGCTGAACCCTCTTTGTAAGTCTCCAGGTTTCTGCTCCGAAGCTAAGTACCGGCAAGGTACAGCTCTTATATACCTTCCTCTTGAGGGATAGTGGCAATCTACCTGTCATAATTTGAGAGTGCTTGCCCAAGGTGCTCCACCCCATTCTTATTCTTCTAGTTATTTCAATCTCGTGGTTCGGCTCCACGGTTATTACCTGCCCTAAGTAGACATAGTCTTTTACAACATGAAGTGCACCATTACCTATCTCGAAGCGCTGCTATTTTCCGAGGTTGTTGTACATTACTTACGTTTTCTGCAGATTCATTTTAAGACCCACCTTTCTGCTCTCTTTGTACACTCACTCAAAGGTTTGTACACTAACTCAAAAAGAAAACTACCCGCCGGTGATTCTCTCACGCAACAGTGTAATTGTCACGAAGAGATAAACGTATAAAGTAAAACAAATTTCCTTATCAGAGCCAAGTTCCCCACGCCTTGAAATCAATGAAGCATCTTAGAACACTGGGATAGATACATTATTACAGAGCATGCGCATATTTGAAACCACACGAATCTGTTTTGTCCGCGGTGAGATACAAATTATGTAGAAGTGTTATTATTCCACGCAAATTTCTCCAGTCATATTCACGACCGTCTCAAATGCGTTCCAGAAGCAAATCGCGCCTATGTATTGCATAAAAGACATAATCGCTAAATTATTTCGGAGAGAAAATATTGTTTGTTCAAGCGAGAGACTTTCAAATTTCACAGAATGTTGTTATAGTGATGTTTGTGAGAAAACTTATTCTGCTTTATTTTTTATTGTCTCACTACCAAATTTTCTGTACATAATAAGCAAAAAATTACTTGTTCCGATTGTTCTTGTTCCCAAGTTACGATTCTTGCTTTTTCAAAGTTACTTGTATAAGGTGTTGGAAGTGCAATAATATTACTGCTACTTTTCTGACGTATACAAGACCTGAAAGCGTGCAGAAACTTTCCATGCTTGCATATGTAGCCTGTAATACTGCGCTGTGTATGAATATCTGAGTAATGAACACTTACCATGCGGGAAGTGTCCTATGCACTAAAGATGTTTCCCGGCCACTCAAGCTTGCAAGTACTACAGAAAGTTCGAAAAATTAAGAAAATTTCTTTTTTTCTCATTGAGCTGCAATTTGATAATGCTTATGGTTTTACGTTTCAGAAACACGATGTGATTCTGAGAGATGCCGTAGTGTAGGCCTACGGACGTTTCGACCATTTGGTGTCCGTTGACGTGCCCTAACACCGCACAGTAGACGGTCCTCTAGAACTTCACCTCCATAGAAATGCGAGAACCGCACCCTTTGAGCTGTAATTCAAATCACGTGGTGCTTCAGCGAAAAATGAATTATGTTCCTGAAAAAGAAAAAAAAATGTTGCTCGTATAAGTCAAGTATTAGCATTACATTTTGTTGTTTTAAATAATGAAATCTATTTTGAAGTTTCCCCTTGACGCGTCTATCTTGCCACGGGTTCATACGATAATTTCGTCATTGAAGCTACCATTGGCCGTTCGCTTTGCCTACAGTCACGAAAACGATTTGTATAGAGACATTACGAACTTGCAGTTTGCGCCTAGAATAAGTTCAGAGTTGTCAGACTTGTCCGGAGAATACAACTGCGACGCGCCGCTGATTTCCGCGCAGAAAGACCACGCGACGCTTGTGTCGGAGGCCGCCCGGTACGGAAACTCCAGGACCCAGCTGGGCCTGTCTTTCGAAATGGCCACCCTGATATACTTTCTGAACGAGACCAGAACGGATCCTGAAATGTCCATCTACGACCACTGCCGACTCTTGTACGTCACTGACGCAGGCGCGAGGGTGAGTTGTACTTGATTCACGTTTATTGTGTCACGTATACCTTGCATGGACTTCGTGCTTACTCTTTTGTTTGAACGGGATCAAGGGCAGCTTGAAGTGTTGCTTTTATTCGCTGAACACACCTGAATGGAAACCACCTGCTGGGAACCAATCTATTAGCTACGGATAACCCGCTGGATGTAATACCAATAGAGTTGGCAGTGACCGTTCCGTTCACTGTATCAGGTGCTTCTGTAGGTACAAAGCTGCAATTTTTAACCAGCACCGCTCGTAGTAATGACGGCGAGTATGGAAGACCCTTTTGTTTTTGCTGTTGCCAGCTGTCATGATGTAGCAAGTGATATGAACCGCGGAACTCTTTAAGCTCGCAGAAAATTTGGTGGGCAAGCGCCAGACAAAGCGGGTACTCAAGGTTAACAGCGCGAAAATGACACACAGCTGACAGGAAAAAAAGACTGGACAAGCTGTGAGGTGGCTTAGATGGCGCTTGAAAAGAATGCGTGCGTAAGCAAGCCATCAGTTGCTCTGTGAGAAAAAGAGCTCTGTTTTATTTAAGTGGAGGGGGGGCGAGGTTCGGCGTAGCAGGATTAGTGATTGGGGATGTTATTTCGTATCTTTGCTTCTGTCATGTTTTTCACTGATTTTTCTGTTCACTTGGATACATATAATAGCCTTGTCAATAACGTTTCAGTTGGAAGTCAGCGCTTGTCGCGTCTTTTTCCTTTCCGCCTGTGTGTTATTTTCGTGTTGTTAACCTTAAGTATGCACCGCCATTGCATTGCTAAGTATCTTAGGGAATGAATT
The DNA here is from genome assembly GCA_013436015.1 of Rhipicephalus annulatus. Lineage (NCBI taxonomy): Eukaryota > Metazoa > Arthropoda > Arachnida > Ixodida > Ixodidae > Rhipicephalus > Rhipicephalus annulatus. Next base: position 584,377 of record WOVY01010379.1, on the reverse strand, counting down.
GCAACTCATGATTACTGAATTAGACAATTGGAGCAGAATGGTAGGTCATAAAACGAATCGGCAGAAAACAGACGTAACATACAACCACCTCGGATGAGAACAGCGCTTCGAGATAGGTAATATTGCACTGGAAGCTGTTAAAGACTACGTCTACTTAGGACAGGTAATAACCGGGGAGCCGTACCACGAGATTGAATAATTAGAAAAATAAAAATGGGGTGGAGCACAGTCGGCAAGCACTCTGGAATCGTGACTGGTAGATTCCCGATACCCCTCAAGAGGGAGGTATATAACTGCTGCTAGAGTGATCTCTGCTGCATCTCACCATTACGTAGCTACAGAGCAGAAACCAGGGGGATTTCTAAGAGAGTTGAAGTAAAGTTGACGACGACGCAGAGAGCGATAGAAAGGAAAGTGATAGGTGTAACCTTTAGGGACAAGGAGAGAGCATATTGTGCCAGGGAACAAACGGGTGTTAGCCGAAATAAAGAGAATCATAGTAGAAATCAAGTAGAAATGGTCATGAGCATGGCCCGTGGCACGAAGGAAAGATAAGCACTGGTCCCTAACGATTCCAGACTGGATTATAAGAGAAGGCAAGCGAGTGAAGGGGAGACAGGCAGATGAGATTAGGAAGTTTGCTGGTATAAAGTGGCAGCAGAGCACAGGACCGAGTTGACTGGTGGAACATGGGAGAGGCCTTTGCCCTGCAGTAAACCTACAATGGCTGACGATGATGATGATAATGATGATGAAGAAGATAATGATGATGATACACAGCCAGCTAGCTCAGTCAGCCACTTTATAAAGTGAGTACGTTCCAAGCAGCTCCTGCCATACCATAGCCATGCGTAGTATAGCACATCAGGAGGTGGGGGATGCAGGAAAGTGGGTTCAGAAGAAGTGAGTAGTCGAAGGTCGGTGATTAGGAAAGCAGAAAGGGAAAGGATGGACTTGTGTATTATAGTTTTGCTAGTATACGGAAAAGAGAAGTGAAGCTGAAGAGGAGAAATAAAAAGGAGGGTCAGAGAGGGTACATCATAGGCTACACGGTAAAGCAGCAGCGTGTGTAGAATTGGCTGGGATAGAGGTGCCAGCAAAGAGAGGCCAATAGATAAAGAAAGAAAAAGCGAGAGAAAGGAAGAACTTGACCTGCTTTTACCATGATGTAGTGCTTGCCTGTCAGCTGCGTCATTGACTAAGATTTTACTGGCATTGAAATGGCGTATTATTATTATTATTATTATTATTATTATTATTATTATTATTATTATAAATATAGTATAATAATTATTATTATTATCATCCCCGCTGGCACCGCCCCCGGTTCAACTGCTGCGTCAGAAGATCGATTCCTGAACAACACCACTTTCTTGTGGCAGAAGAGCATCGTTCTGTACTTCATGGTACTCGGCATACAAAGCTCTCATGTAAAAAAAATAGAATAGTGCGGGCATTTTTGCCAATGTCTCATCGCAGGAAAGTGAGGCCTTGGGAACAGTGACTCTCTTGCCCGGAGGCATTGAGGTGGGCCTCTCATTAACGCGAGGGGCGACTGTTGATCTTTTTGAAGATGAGGACTTCTTAGAGGCCAAGGTGAGTTTGAAGACAACGAACCATTTTTGTCCGGCGTGCGAGCACTCGTAGCAAGCGCAGATGGGACAGCTTTAGCGAAAGTTTTGAGCAGAGAACAAAGACTATTAAACACTTAAAAGAAAAGGTAGTAAAGAAGGTAGTCTCTGCAGCATGTACTTCCCTATGGACATGTTCACTACCTTTCGCTAATGTTCTCTGCATTGGAGGAAGCAAATATGCTGTTACGACGTAAATAAACCTAGTATATAGGTGTCACACAGGTCACTGTATTAGAAGGGGAAGTAACTAAATAAATGACATGATAATGCTCGAAAAAATTGCGGTGCTGATGCTCTAAAAATGACAACGATGGTGATGATTCTCCAGATGTGTAAGCGTAGCGCTTACTTCAGACGCAGCCGCGGATTTATGGCGCCACGTGACCTCGCTCTTGCCAATCGCACGTACTCGCATGGCGTAGAACGGACTGGGATCGATCGTTCGTTTCTTTCCATCAGCCTTGCTTTTTTTTATCCTTTTAATTTCTGCCTTCCTTTTCTGTTAGCTTTGTTTGCCAGACAAAAATTTCAGTTCTGCTTACAACACATGAAGATCAAACTGTATGCGTTAACAAGTTCGTTATATGTGTCATAAAGCCGATATATTCATGCTTATATCTATTGCTGCTTCCAGATGGGAATTTTCGCATACTCGTTGCAACTGAATCCCGCTGGAACGAGTTGTAATTTTTTCACCAGGGTCCTTTCTGCCTTCCTTCATCAAGCATGTACGCCTCGGTGGAACATCAACATCAACATTGTTTATTTGCTGAAAAAAAGTACAGAACTTATCTTCTTTGAATATTCTTCGGACTTTTCACTGTCTATGTTCACAAATTGACATCTCAATGACAAGTAGCTTTTAAATAAGTCGGAGACAACTCCGCGAATTCCTTAGCGGCTTCATTTCAGCAGTAAATTTTCGTGGTCAACAAAATCGAATGCTTTGCGCAATCAAGAAACACACCTAACGTGTGCAAAATAACAAAAAACGCCGACCAAGGTGAAATACACAAAACTTAAAAAGACGTTTTGAGTTCCCACGCGGGAGCCTTGTTCACAGTCACTGTGAACAAGGCTCCCATGTGGGGAGCCGAAATGTTTTTTTAAGTTTTGTGTATTTTACCTTGGTCAGCGTTTTTGTTATTTTGCACTATGTTTGTCCCCGACCAGACGGGATTCCGTCAGACTCTTCACTACATTTAACGTGTACATTGTACTTTCAATGTTTTCGATTGCGCGACTTTTTATGGTAATTAGTGTTTCTTTTGTGGTCCTATTTTTGTGAAATTGATATTGATGCGGTGATAAGATATTATTCTTGTCAATATTTTCATTGGGCGCGTATTTATACGTTTCTTATATATATTTGAGAATACAGGTAACACGGATATTGTACGATAGTTAGGTCACTATAGTGTTGCCACCTTTATGAATGGGTGTAACCTTGGCCACCTCTAGTTTTTCTTTTTTGGAAGCTTCCCTTCACAAAGGAATAACTCATAAGATATGCTAATACGTAGCTAAGTACACATGCGACGGCTTTAACTGGAGCAGCCTTTACGTCATCATGAACACTCGCAGCGTTTCGTCGAGCACCCTAGCCACTCGAACAGTGGCTAGGGTGCTCGACTGCTGCGCTAAAAAAGGTCGCGGGTTTGATCCCGGCCCCGGTGATCATATTTCGATGGAGCCGAAATGGTAGAGGCCCGTGTAACGTGTGATTCCAGCGCGCGTTAAAGAACTGCAGATGGTCAGAACTTTAGGAGGCTTCCACTACGGCGCATTTCAGAATCGTGCATGGTGGTTTTGAGACGGGAAACCGAGTATATTATCCTTTAACGAGCAATCCTCCGCCCCTCTGCGCAGGTGTCCGCCTAGTCGAGCAGCTCCACGCTTCGCTCAGACATGGCATGGCTCGCAATGAACGTCGACCACGGGGACTACACGGCCCGTTGCTACGACGATCCGTTTCAGCAGCTGCAATGGCTGCAAAAGCATATCAAGGCCCTGTGACAGCGGACTAGCGTCCCGAGTCTCGGCGCGGTGGTGTAAGAGTAGTCGCGCATTGCGGGTATACTATCGCTAGGATTGTACGAAACACGTCTATGTTGAGCCATTCGTTTTTAGGCTTTCTCCTATCTCGAACGTTGCGTAATATACGGGAAGTGTTAATTTGCGAAACATGAAGGTTGGTGTCGTTGCCCTATGAAATCACGACATACACGCGTATTCGATGTGTGATGTTTAGTAAGTTTACTGGGGTTTAGTCTGTGTTTGTTAAGCTGAGTGTTTAGGAAGTGTAATAAATGTATTAACGTATCTCAGTTTGAATTAGAAATTGAAAACAATTCTTAGCTTCTTTAAGTACCCAGTGACAATGGTAATGAAACCAGTATGTACTACTTGTATGTTCTGTAAACAGTCATGTAAGCGGCCTTATTGTTAAACTTGGCATTTTGGTATGCACGTGTATTTTGTTTATTATGTTGTGTAATACAGTTTTCTTAGTATGATGAGCAATCATAGCATCTGTACAGAGTGCCCACCTGCTATGGTCTCAGTAGAGACTGGCAGTATTGCAAATAAACAAACAAATGAATAAATAAATAAACAAAATAAATAAATAAATAAATAAATAAATAAATAAATAAACATTCTGTATTCTGTGTTTGTTAAACTGAGCATACATTGAGGTTCCAAACACCGGTTCTCAAAAGACCGCTTCAGGAGAGGAGACCACTCTAGTGTAACTGAAAGCAAAACGGATTTTTTGGACGATTGTGTATAGAAAAAAATATTGTTACGCGTCTTATACACGAGGTTTTAGCGAGGTTTATTTACGGGGGACGGACGCCCAGTGCGTGCCAAAACTTCGCGTCGTTCTTCTCTTCCTCCTTTTTGTCGTTGTTGTCACTGCTGTTGGTTCAAAGTAGTGAACCCACTGTGACACGGCTCCCGTCGCAGACGAAGCCCTCCGGGCGAGGATTCAGCTGGGAAGTCGCGCTCAAGTGGCTCAAGTCGGGCTACATGCGTAACTTCTGTCTTTGATTACCTTCTCCCATTGACCGTGAGGCGCGCAATTCGATAATTTACCCCACTAAGACGCTCAGTTATAACAAACGGTCTGACATAGTCCGCGAGTAGCTTCTGGCACAGTCCACGTTTGTGTACGGGAGTCCATGACCACAATAAGTCGACAGGCTCGTAAGTTATTTGGCGGTGTCTGCGATCGTATCGCGATTTCGACCATTTTTGAGAAGCCAGAGTTAACAATCTAGTGAGTCTCTGAGCTTCCTTCGCCCGGCATAAAATTTTCCCGATGCAAGCGTCGTGATGGCTAGAGAAAGTAAAAATCGTATCCAAGGTGTACCTCGCTGGACGAGCGTAAAGAAGGAAGAGCGGGCTGTAACCAGTGGTCTCGTGTTTCGCCGTGTTAAAAGCGTATGGGACGAATGGAACCACTTCGTCCCGGTTCTTATGGCCAGAGCTTACGTACATGGACAATATGTTAACAAGTGTTCGGTTCGTGCGCTCAGTGAAGCCATTGGTCTGGGGGTGATAAGGGGTCATATTTCGTAGATTGGAGGTACACAGACGCAGAAGCTCTTCAACCACATCCGCCATGAAGTGACGGCCATAGTCACTAATTGTCACATGAGGGGGGGCCATGACGGAGTATTATGTTCGCCTGCACTTGCAGAGTGTATACAGTGCTACCATCTCGCAGAGCCGAGTCAGGTAGTCAGCCTTTAAATTAATCCGGAAATAGCGCTGTCAGGTCGACGCCGACTTTTTTTTATTTACAGATACTGCAGGCCCTTCTCGGGCCCATGCAGGAGTGAGAACAAAGAAATACATTGACATTATTTCGACATACAACTTGACAATGCATCAGTGTTGCTTGACGTAAACCTAAAACATACAACACACATAAACGAGGCGTAAATATGCTTACACAATCGCGTGTAAGCATATGATACTGTATGTATACGGTAAAAGAACACAATGATAATGTTTTCCAATTTTTAAAGGACACTTTAACCAAAGCTTGTATTTCAAGTACGCTGAGAAAACACCTCTAATGACACAGAGTTCACCGTCTCTTCGGGTAACATAATTCAATAAAAATTTTTTTGAGGAAACAAAGAAAACTTATGCAAATTAATGTGGATAATCGGTTGCCTAATAGTCTTACCGTGATGAAGTCTCGTTGATCGTTTGAAAGGCTCTTGGATGTAGTGTTTCTGCGACATATTGAAGTGACCGTAGTAAAGCTGATAGAGGAGTTTTAATCTAGATATGACCCTACACTGCTCGAGTGTTTGGAGGTTTGCCCTATTACGTAAAGTGGTTACACTCGAGTGACGCGAATAAACAGAATAAATGAAGCGCAAAGCTAAATTTTTTACTCTTTCAATTTTACTTAAGTATTGTTGGTAAAGGCTCCAAATGATATCTGCATACTCCAACTTTGGTCGTACTAGTGCCTCATAAGCGTTTAATTTCGCAGCAGGAGGAGTACTGCGCAACTTTCTTTTCAAAAATGCCAGTTTCTTACGTGCACCCTGACAAATGTTATCAATGTGTGTTTCCCAACTGAGGTTGCTTGTTAGTGTGACGCCTAAATATTTAACCTTATTGGATCTGTTGATCGTAGCATTACCTGAATATTAAGTAAAGCCGAAAGGCCTCTTTTTGTTGCTGAATGTAAAAGAAGTTGTCTTAGTAGCATTTATTCTTAAACCCCACTTTGTACACCATGTCTCAATTGAGTGCAAGGCATTGTTTAAGTTAATTTGGTCATCTCGGGTTTTAATGGCTGTGTATACCACGCAGTCGTACGCAAATAATTTAATATTGTGACGATGGAACGCGTTTATTTACAAGATGGGTAATACAGAGGTGTAGCTCAGCGAAGGATCACCAGCGTCGCTCGCGAGCCAGTCGAGTCTCTTCCTCCTCTTCGTCGAATCGCTAGCGCGTTTCACTTCCCGGTTCGCAGACGATGCCCTCTGGGCGAGTCACTCAGATGGTTGATGGTGGCACGGTTTAAGGCGCGCAACGTGTGTCAGTTGTGTTTTGCTAGAGCGGCGACCATTGCTTGTGACGCTCGAGATTACGTACGTGACGTCGCTGAGGCGGTCAAGAATGACGAATGGCCTGGAATAGTGGGCCAAGAACTTCTGGCACAAACACGTTTGCGGACTGGTGTCCATAACCACACAAGATCGCCCTTACTTAAAGACACGGAGCGATGGCAGGCGTCGTAACGTTTCTTAGAACGCTGCTGGGATGCCAAGGTTCGGAGGCTGCGATGCGACGGGCTTCTTCTGCGCGGCAGAGAGTCTCGGCTATCGAGGTTTCCACGTCTAGTGTAAAAGGTAGTATAGTGTCGAGACAAAATCGTGGGGAGCGAGCGTACAGCAGGTAAAATGGAGAGTAACCTGTAGTCTCATGCTTCGCGGTATTGTACGCGTACGTGATGTAAGGTAGCACTTCGTCCCAGTTTTTGTGCTTAGAATCGACATAAATAGATAGCATGTTCGTGAGAGTCTGGTTCGTGCGCTCTACGAGACCATTGGTCTGCGGGTGATATGGTGTGGCATGGCGGAAATGGCAGGCAGACAGACGCAGGATCTCTTCAACGACGTCGGCAACGAACTGACGTCCGTGGTCGCTAATGACAACGCGTGGAGGACCATGGCGGAGAATTATACAGCGAAGCATAAACTGCGACACGTGCATGGCCGTTGCAGCCGGTATTGCAGCAGTTTCTGCGTAGCGCGTTAGGTGGTCAACACAGACGACGACCCATCGATTGTTACTGCTTGATCGTGGAAATGGACCGAGCAGATCGACACCAACAGTCTCGAAGGGAGAGTTAGGAGGTGGAACAGGATGGAGAAGTCCTGGCGGCGTAGCCGTGGGACGTTTGTGTCATTGGCATTGTTCGCATCCAGCAACGTATTTTTCCGTGTCGTGTCGCATCTTGGGCCAATAGAACCTTTGCTGGATTCGTTGAAGCGTTCTGGCGAAGCCCATGTGGCCGCAGGTTGCGTCGTCGTGTAAGGACCGAAAGACGTGAGCCTGTAAAGTGCGTGGAAACACTAGAAGCAGACGGGCGCCTTGTCCGGAATAATTGTTCTTGTAAAGAACGCCGTCATGAACCACAAAAGAGCTTGGGTTTGCGTGTTCATTTGCGTAGGCGAACAGAGAATCTAAGGAGCGGTCTTCTTGTTGGGCTGTCCGGAAAGTCGCGAGATCAGGGAACTCAGAGGCAATAGCGCCGATATACTGGTCGAAGTTGTCAGCGTCGCACTCAGTCGTCGGTAGAGGAAGGCACGATAGGCAGTCGGCGTCTGCGTGCCGGTTACCGCTCTTGTAGCGTACTGTGAAGTCGAACTCCTGTAAGCGCAAAGCCCATCGCGCCAGTCGTCCAGATGGGTCTCGGAGGCCTACCAACCAGCATAGAGAATGATGGTCGGTGATTACCGAGAAGCGACGGCCGTAGATGTATGGGCGAAACTTGTGCACGGCGAAAACGACTGCGAGGCACTCCTGTTCTGTGACTGTGTAATTTCTTTCTGCCTTGCTCAACGAACGACTCGCGTAAGCGACCACGTGTTCAGCATTGTCATGGCGCTGAACGAGCACTGCACCAAGGCCGATTCCAGTGGCATCTGTGTGAATTTCCGTTTCAGCAGAAGGATCGAAATGGCGTAGTACCGGTCCTGAAGTCAGTATGAACCGAAGCTGCTTAAAGGCTGCTTCGCAATCCGGTGTCCAGTGGAAAGGGATATCCTTTTGCAGCAAGTCAGTCAGTGGTTGTGCTTTATCAGCGAAATTCGGAACAAATCGACGAAAGTAAGAACACAGGCCCAGGAAGCTACGCATCTCCCTGGGGGACTGCGGCTGCTTGAAGTTGCTGACAGCGGCGACTTTCTGCGGGTCCAGTCTCACGCCATTGTTGTCCACCAGTGTCCCAGAACCAAGGTTTCACGTTCTTCAAAGCCACTTTTTTTAGTTCAGTGTAAGCGCAGCTTCCTCGATACAAGTTAGAACGAGGTCAAGGCGATGATAATGTTCTTCAAATTTTCGGCCAAAAATCACCACATTGTCCAGGTAAAACAGGCAAATTTCCCATTTGAGGCCCCGTAAAACGGTGTCCATATATCTTTCAAATGTGGCGGGGCATTACACAAGCCGAATGGCATAACAATAAACTCAAACAGACCGTCGGGTGTAACAAAGGCCGTCTTTCTTTGTCAGCCGGATCCATGGGGATCTGCCAATACCCGGATCGCAAGTCCACCGATGAAAAATAGGACGCTGAACGCAGGCAGTCGATAACATCATCGATGCGAGGAAGCGGGTACACGTCCTTCTTAGTTATAGAGTTGAGACATCGGTAGTCAACGCAGAACCTCCAGTACTCATCTTTTTTCTTGACCAAGATAACAGGCGCGGCCCAGGGACTTGACGATTCTTGAATTTCGCCAGAGGTTAGCATCTCGCTGACTTGCTCTGAAATTACCTTGCGCTCTGACGCGGAAACTCGATAAGGTTTCTGTGTGAGGGGGTGCGCAGATCCGGTGTCAATCTTGTGACGAGTGCGTGTGCTGGGCGTCTGAGGTCTATGCGACTTCCGTGCAAAATCAAATACTTTAGCGTGCCTGGCCAGTAGTTTAACCAACACTTTGCGCTTATGCGAGGGAATAGACTTGCTAACCATCTTATAAAATTCGTATTCCGTGCCGGATACATCAGCATAGTCCGAATTCGCCGCATTGATGAGAGCTCCTATGCAGATAGTGCACTGCCCTTCAAACATGGCAAGGCGCATTCGCTCTCGGATGAGCAGTTAACTTTCCATAATTTAGTTTTTCCTTCGGTGAGAGACACAACGCAGCGCGACAGAAGGATGTTTTTTCTTCATGCAAGGCAAAGGCAACGGCTAATTCACAATATCAGGAGAACTGAAACTCGAGTCGGCATTCGAAGCAGCAACGGGCACGCTGGAAGTAGACCATGCCGGTAGAATAGCGTCTTTAACTACAACGAGGTTGTTGTCTCCGCTACGCTGAGGCTGCTGGGCGAGGGCGGACAACAGAACCTCGCCTGCCCCGCAGTCGACAGTCGCACGGCACTCTTGCAAGAAGTCCATTCCAAGGATAACGTCATGCGTGGAATGAGCGAGCACTGCGAATTCTGCCTTGAACGCTTTACCAGCAACACAAACAGACACAGTGCACACACCTACTGGACACAAAGCCGGGCCGCTGACTGCTCGAAAAGTAGAAGATTTATCCCAATAAAACATAACCTTGCGGCCAAGTCTCTCCTTGAAAACTAAACTCATTACAGAAACTGTTGCACCGGTGTCTACCAGAGCCATCGTGGGAACATCGTCAATGAATACATGAACCTTGTTGTGAAGCATGTGAACTAATGGAGGCATACTTGTGTGCAAAGCGGTACGTCCAGCGACCTCGCCTCCATCGGCCGCGCTGGCTAGTTTCCCAGTGGCGGAGAGGAAAGCCGCGGCCGGGGACGGGGAGATGGGGACCGTCGCTGGCGCGTAGTAGGTGGCGTCAAGCTCCTCACAGAGGCAGGCGAGTCACTGCGGATGTTTGGCCGGTGCCCGTGCTTCTGGGCAGTTGAATCCGAAGGCCAGTAGGCGTAATCGGGCTGTTGGCTTCGCCGTGCAAGCATCGCTGGTCGGTCAGAAAACGTCGTGCGTGGGCGACGTCGCGATGGGCAAAACCGGGCGATATGTCCGCGAACACCGCACTGGTAGCACACGGGGCGTTCCCGAGGCACATTGAATGCTGCGGTGTAGAGAGGATGCTCAGGGAACTGTTGCCACTCGGACACAAACAGAGGCGGTTGGCTGTCGTAGCTATAACTGCTGCGGGGCGCATAAGACGACTCGACGTAAGTAGCCGTTGGTGGCGGAGCCCTCAGCCGTGGACTGCGGGTGGAGTAACTGCGCTCGTCGAAACTCGCAGCATTGATGCTTGGGGATAGTGTATCACACTGCGGGTCTCCAGCTTGCATGGGAACAGAGACATGGCGACGCAGTTTTTCCCGTACAATCTGACGAATGGTGGAGGAAAGGTCAGCAGGTAGAGAATTTTGGCAGACATCAACGGTGGCAACAGTCGTGACGTTGGCCAGACGTCCGAACTTTGATGTGATGCGACAAGTTTTAAGAGCCTCGAAGGTTCGGCAGTGGTTAATCACGTCGGCCACGCATTCCAGGCTCTCCTTGCCAATAAGGAAGTGGTAGACGTCATCGGCGATGCCCTTGAGTATATGGCCCACTTTGTCTTCTTCCGTCATGTGGGCATCCACCGACTTGCACAACTTCAGAATCTCTTCAATGTAGGTTCTGCATGTCTCACCGGTGACTTGAGCCCTCCGCGACAACGTCTACTCGGCACGTTTCTTCTTCGTTGCTGGGTCTCCAAAGCATTTCTTAATTTCCTCCACAAACTGGTCCCAGGTTGTCAATGTGTCTTCATGGTTCTCAAACCATACCAGCGCCGTGAAATCGAGGAAGAGCCCCACGTGAGACAGCTGGCTAGCCGCATTCCAACCGTTCGATCGGCTCACCCGCTGATAGTGGCTTAGCCATTCGTCCACGTCCTCGCCGGGTTTCCCTGTGAAGGTTCGCGGCTCCCTGTAGTGGTAGGGCGACGTCCTTGCGGCTGGTTGCTGGTTGTCTCTGTCCGAGCTCATTTCTTGAGGTAATGGTGCCAAGCCCGCTAGTCGACGGCTGCGGCGAAGCTCGTGTAGCGGTTCCGTCGTTAGGGGACGGTGCCTCTCCGGTATCACTTGGTAGTAGCTAGCTTACCCAGCACCTCCACCACAATTGTGACGATGGAACGCGTTTACTTACAAGATGGGTAATGCAGAGGTGTAGCTCAGCGAAGGATCAACAGCGTCGCTCGCGAGCCAGTCGAGTCTCTTCCTCCTCTTCGTGGAATCTTCGCTAGCGCGTTTCAATAGGAATAGGGGGTTCAACAGTAAGATAAAAATTATTTATGTATACTAAAAAAGTTGTTCGAAAGGTGAGCTAGGAGGTGCTGCGGGCATTAGACAACCGCAGGGAGTGTTGGTACGCCTTTTATGACTTTGGCACTCTGTGCAGCTGGCTACGTAGGTGTCTGTTGTTTTTCGTATTTGAGGCCAGTAAAATCTTTTTTCGGCATGATAGAGTGTCCAAGTAGATCGTAAATGACCGGTAGCTAGATGATCGTGCACGACACGTAAAACCGAAGATTGGAGGGCTCCTAGCATCACCAGAAGATAGCGCGCACCCGTGGCGGCGAAATTCTTTTGATATAGTTCTTTTCGTATACAAAAACGGCCATTTGATGAGTCTTTCGCAGCGGAGAAGAGCGGTTTTAGAATTGAATTATCAGGCTTCTGTTCGCGATGGTTGCGACGTCTGAGGGATCTTGTTGTATGGTTGCGATTTCCTGGTCGAAGCTATCAGCATCACATTCCGTGGTAAGGAGGGGCCGCCTGGAAAGACAATCGGCGTCAGCACGTCGTCGCCCACTCTTGTACCACACAGGGAAATTGTACTTTTGCAGACGCAGAGCCCATCGTGCAAGGCGCCCTGATGGATCGCGGAGATTGACGAGCCAGCACAGAGAGTGATGATCTGAGACGATTGTAAACTGATGCCCGTACAGGTATGACTGAAGCCACAGAACAGCGAAAATAACCGCGAGGCATTCTTGTTCAGTTACCGTACAGTTACGCCCGATTTTACTTAATGCCCGACTTGCGTAGGCAATGACATGTTCTCTCTTACCCGAGCGTTGAACCATCACAGCACCAAGACCAATGCCACTCGCATTGGTCTCGCATTGGACCGCGGAGCACGTGGAGCAGGCGGTGGCGTGAAGCTGTGGTCGGAGGCTGGTGACAAGTTCCGGAAGGAAGTTGCTTTGATGAAATTGACGACTGGAAGTTGGGCGTGTTGGGCATCACGATGAAAAGGGTCGATTGCTAGAATTGCAGTAACCCCGTGAAGGTGCTCCTCGAAATTGCTGTCGATGGTCACAAAATCTTGAGATGTGGCTGGAGACGCCACAGCTATAGCACACAGGAGGTGGCCAAAATGCATGGTGCTGCTCAAACCCCTAATTTCTGTTAGCTGGCAAGGGATATCTGCCCTGGTCATTACAATACCTGTATTCCGTGGAGGTCGAGCAGGTAGTCAGGAACCGCGGCGGGGTATAGGTGTTTCGTCGACGCTGCTCGTTGGCGAAGGGAAGTCGGTTTGACGACTCGACCGAAGCACAGATCGGTAGTTGTCCCCGTTCACCGCGTTGATAGATGGTGGGGACAAGGCAGGAGGTAGTCTAGACTGGTTGCCTCGGCAGTAGGCGTCGCTGCGGCAATGCCTTATTTCAAGGCAACGGAGAAACTGCTCCCAGACTATGTGTCGTATTGTCGATGACAGGTCGGGTGAGCGGTTAGCGTTGATTGATATGTGGGGTTTAACGTCCCAAAACCACCATATGATTATGAGAGACGCCGTAGTGGAGGGCTCCGGAAATTTTGACCACCTGGGGTTCTTTAACGTGCGCCCAAATCTGAGCACATGGGCCTACAACGTTTCCGCCTCCATCGGAAACGCAGCCGCCGCAGCCAGCGGTTAGCGTCAACGCTATAGCTACCATAGGAAGGTTATCCACGTGGCCAAATTTTGGCGCTATACGACGCATCTTCAGTGCTTCACAATTACGGCAGTGCTTTACGACGTCGGTCACAGATGACGGGTTCTCTTTGGAGATCAAGAACTGGTACACATCCTCTGCTATGCCTTTAAGATCACCAACCTTGTCTTCTTCGGACATAACGGAGTTAACAAGTTTACAGAGCTTTAGAATCTCCTCGATATAAGTGGTGCAAGTCTAGCCAGGTAGATGAGCCCCTTGGGAGCGGGTTTGGTCAGCCCACTTCATTTTTGTTTCAGGGGCGAAGCTCTTTAAAGCGGCACCCGTTCATCCTTCGTAGTAGTAGTCGTAGCGTGTAACCAGTCTCGCATTCTGACCTCCAAGGTGGTGCCGGGGGGAGATTTCTGTGCGTTGTTGAAGAATAAAAAATTCGCAGTATGCGCGTTAACTAAAAGCCGAATTCTCCTCTCTTTCATTCCCCCTTTGCAGTGATTGGCATGTACATTGAGCACTATCTGACAAAAAAGGGTTGCTACGGTATACTCGCTGAGCGTAACCTCCTTGGTTTTAAAAAGGTCTAGCGAGCGTTAGGCCGCAGTGCCATGAATACAGTGAACTAGTATATACCATGAACTCGAGGTAGTTACAGGTGGGAAGTATACACGAAGCGCAAGCCATAAGAAAGTGTGCGTGTGCCTCCACTCGCTCAGTCCTTGGAATGTCCGCTGGATGGTGGTGCTTCTATATGAGGAATATATAATGAAAAGATGCGAGATGGTGGTACTTGGAGTGTTGAATAGCTGGACGAACGGACACACAGACAGATGCATGGACGGACGCACGTATGGCTGCATGGACGGATGGTGTATGGACGGACGCAGGAGCGGATGCATGGACGAACGCAGGAACGGACGCATAGATGGATGTGCGGACGCACGAACAGACGCACGCACGGACGGTCGGATGGACGCACGGGCGGCTACACAGACGCACCCATGGACGGACGGAAGCAAGAACGAATGGACGGACGGATGCTTCGCCCCACTCGCCATCATTCACTCCGTGGATATGCTGCCATTTTTTGTGTCTCCGAAGCACGTCTTCAATTCGTCTACAAACGTTTCCCAAATGGTGAGCGTATCCTCGTGGTTGTCGTACCACAGGAGAGCAGTGTTGGAGAGCATGACATACGATAGCTGAGCAGCGGAGTCCCAGCCGTTAAGCTTGCTCACCCGCTTGGACTGCTTCAACCACCCGTCCATGTCCTCCTTGCCAGTCCCGCCTAATCTCGACGGCTTCTTGTAAGAATGGGAAGAAGCCACCGTCCTCGGGAAATCGGACTGCAGAGGCATCTCTTCTTCTGAGGTTGGTGGTGATCCCGCAAGGTGACGACTTCAACAAGCGCGAAGGAATGGAAATGCCGTTGTTAGAGATTCGGGCTACCCAGCACCTTGACCACTGTTAGGCGACTTGTAAACAAGGTTGAACAGAGATTTATTTACAGGGGAAGGACGGCAAGAGCATGCCGGAACTGCGCGTCGTTCTTCTCTTTCTCCTTTCTTTAGTTGTTCTCGCTGCTGTTGGTTCAAAGTAGTGGACCCACTGTAACAATACTATACCATATACAGTTCAGGTCAATAACGATTCAACATAACAGCATAACATGTGCTGACGAGACATACGTTTACAAGAATACGAAAACTTCAAACAGGAAAGGTAATTGAACGCTATAGTAACATCATTTCTGTGTAGTACAACTGCACCGGTCAACAAAATGACTTCAGTTGGACTACAAAATAATGGAGCACAGGTATGACGTAACTTACAGTACTGATATTTTTTACAGATGACTGAAAAAAAACAAAGGAAAAGGTAACCGAAAAGGTCATCAAGCTTGAACAGAATCGCGCCTTATTTGCGAAGAAAAACAATTTTTTTACTTCCCAATGATTATAAAACGGGAGGAAAGGAAATTCAATATTCCCACTATTCACCCCGAATAAAATCGCGCAAGGCACCTTCTGATGAAGGTTTCCTCATCTTGCGTTTCAATCTTTTCGGTGAGATATCGAACCATGATCATTTTAATCTTGTGCAACACCGGGTATGCAGTTCGTTATCGCCCTCGGCAGAACGGTACCGACGTCGCAATACGAACATCGTAACACGAGGGTGTTTAGAAAAGTGGGTAACCACCTAGATCTATCAGGTGCTCTGCTATGGGAGAGCAGAAAGCCGCCCCGTGGGCCTCTGCACGTGATTGCCAACAAGAATTTCTTGTCACCGTCCCATTGCCACTGGAACCTGTGTTTAGAAAAAGTGGGTAACGATTTAGAGTACTAGGTACTCTGCTATGGGAGTGTTTAAAGCCGTCCTGTGGGCCTAGAAGACAATGCCTGCCGTAATAGCACTGCTGTTGAAGCCTATAGAGTCGAGCAACACCTACTGTGTACATGCACCGCTAGTTAATCAGGAGCGAGTTGCACAGTGGTCTTTTTTTTCAGGAGCACATGTGACGCAAGGTTTAACGTCATGCAATTAACGTCATGCTTTATTTGCATATTAGAAGACATTTGTGCACAGCACAGCAAAGGATGCTACACCCCAGCCACTCGAGCCGCTCAATTGAAAAAGAAAGGGTGCGGCAATTGAAGTTGTAATGACACCCCGACGGGCCGTTTCAATCGGCACAAGCTATAGGAACACTTCACGTTGGCGCTATAGGCATACAACCACGGGCATATAAAAAAGTGAATATATATATATATAATATATATATATATATATATATATATATATATATATATATATATATTATATATATATTGTTGAGACGTCTATTGGCGGACACTTGTCGATGATGCTTGACAGCGACAGTCAATGCGGGTACCGACTCTCTGCACCTGCACGAGCTGCTCTTCTTTTTGCTAAAAAGGGCAACCCACTAGAAGGCGCTGGAGAGGACGACCCACTGTTTGAAGGCTTCGCCACAACTACCCCGGGTACGAAGAGGAAGCCGCCTGGCGACCTAACAGCTGGTTACTATGAGCGGGTCGTGGTAGGCTTTGAGGCGCTCCACGTTGACAATGTCGCGCCCTCGACGGCGCATGTCCGAAGATGGTTCGATGGGTTCGATCAAGTAATTTACAGAGGAAGTGCGTTCGACGACACGGTAGGGGCCTTCGTATTTGGGAAATAGTTTTGAAGATAGGCCAGTTGAAGTGGTAGGGATCGAGAGCCAGACGAGCGCTCCAGGGAGGAACGTGGGCGCAGTAGTGCTGGTATCAGCGCGAATGCCTTTTTGCCGCTCTTGATCATGCGCTGTAAAGGTCCTTGCAAGCTCTCGACACTCTTCAGCAAGCTTGGCTGTAGCAGAAATAGGCGCCCACTCTGACGGATCTGGCTTGTACGGAAGTATAGTGTCGATGGTGTGCGACGGGTGCCTTCCATATAATAAAAAGAAAGGTGAAAAGCCAGTAGTGCTCTGAGGGGCGGTGTTATATGCGTAGGTGACGAAGGGTAGAATGGAATCCCAATTTGTGTGATCGGCGGCGACGTACTTGGAGATCATGTCGCCGAGCGTACGGTTGAAGCGTTCAGTGAGGCCATTCGTCTGTGTGTGGTAAGCAGCAGTTTTGCGGTGAACAACATTGCACTTTTTGAGAATGGCTTCGACGACTTCAGACTGGAAGACGCGGCCTCGATCACTGAGCAGTTCCTGAGGTGGACCGTGTCGCAGCATGAATCGTTGGAGCAGGAAGGAGGCCACATCGCTCGCTGTAGCCGCGGGGAGAGCGGCAGTTTCGGCGTATCGCGTGAGGTGGTCCACAGCAACAATGGCGCAGCAGTTACCAGCCGACGTTAGTTGAAGTGGCCCATACAAATCGATGTCAACACGCCCAAACGGCCTGGCAGGGCAAGGTAGAGGTTGCAGACCTACCGGCGACAGGTGCGTTGAAGTTTTGCGGGGCTGACATTCTATGCAGGAGCGAACAAATTTCTGCACATAGCGGTACATGTCGCGCCAAAAGTACCGTTGGCGAATGCGCTGGTAAGTCTTCGATACTCCGGAGTGCGCACATTGTGGATCAGAATGAAAGAATTCGCATATGTCAGAGCGCAGACTGCGGGGTATGACTAGTAGCCACTGGCGGCCGTCACCGTTGTAATTGCGTCGGTGGAGAAGGTCGTCGCGAACGGCGAAATGGTGGGTTTGATGACGCAACGCGCGAGTGGATGGAGTGGATGGATCAGTCAGCAAGTCTATCAGTGAAGCAATCCATTGATCCTTGCACTGTTCAGTAGCAACGGCATGAATGCTAATGGAAGAAACGGCAAGGCGAGACGCTGAGTCGTGGGCATTGTCGTCAGGCAAGGGAGAGCGCGACAGGACGTTGGCGTCAGCATGTTGCCTTCCGTTGCGGTACAGCACGCGGATGTCGTAGTCTTGCAGACAAGTGCCCACCGGGCGAGACGGCCTGAGGGATCTTTCAATGATGACAACCAGCATAGTGCGTGATGGTCGGTGACTACATCAAATGGGCGACCATACAAATAAGGTCGGAACTTGGTAAGGGCCCAGACGATTGCCAGACATTCTTTCTCAGTGACGGTGTAATTAGTGTCGGCTTTTGTAAGCGTACGGCTTGCATACGCCACGACATATTTCGGGAACCCTGGTTTGCGCTGCGCAAGGACAGCGCTGAGACCGACACCACTGGCGTCCATGTGTACCTCTGTAGGGGCAGTAGGGTCGTAGTGGCGGAGTATGGGAGGCGACGTCAACAAACGACGGAGCGTAGTGAATGCGTCGTCACACTGTGATGACCACGAATGGAGAGGCCCGTTACTACCAAGGAGCTTTGTCAGCGGCGATACGATAGACCCAAAGTTTCGGATGAAGCGCCGAAAGTAGGAACACAGTCCTATGAAACTGCGCAGTTCCTTGACGGATGTCAGCTTGGGGAACTCAGTCATGGCCCGAAGCTTGGCTGGATCCGGGAGAATTCCGTCCTTGGACATGACGTAGCCGAGTACTGTCAACTGCCGAGCTGCAAATCGGCACTTCTTTAGGTTCAGTTGCAGACTGGCGTCACTCAGACGCGTTAAAACATGCCGCAGGCGTTGAAGATGCGTGGAGAAGTCCGGAGCAAAAACGACGACATCATCGAGGTAGCACAGGCACGTGTGCCATTTCAGGTCACGCAGAACGGTATCCATCATGCGCTCAAAGGTGACGGGCGCATTGCACAGCCCAAACGGCATGACGTTGAATTCTTACAAGCCGTCGGGAGTGACGAAAGCGGTCTTTGGTCGAGCGTCCTCAGACATAGGTACTTGCTAGTACCCTGAGCGCAAATCTAGAGATGCAAAGAATTCGGCTCCTTGCAGGCTGTCAATCGCGTCATCCACACGGGGTAGTGGGTACACGTCCTTACGAGTGATCTTGTTGAGGCGTCGGTAGTCCACGCAGAACCGCCCGGAACCGTCCTTCTTCGCGACGAGAACGACAGGAGACGCCCAAGGGCTGGCTGTTAGAGGGTCGAATAACATCGCGGCGTAGCATGTCGTCCACTTTCTCGTTGATTACACGGCGTTCTGTGGGAGATACGCGATATGGACGTTGCCGTAGTGGTGGTTGTGCGCCTATGTCAATGCGATGCGTAACAGTGGATGTGCGGCCGAGAGAAGGTTGAGCGACATCGAAAGAAGAGCGGAATTCTTCCAACAGGGCCAGAAGCTGGGAGTGCTGGACCGGCGTAAGGTTGTCGGCAATGGAAGGACCGAATACATCAGCGGATGATGAAACAGATGTAGAAACAGCACTAAGCGTATTGGAACTTCGGCAGTGCGTGTCATCAGGTTGATCCATGACTTGTGCGTCTTCGATGGGTTCCACGCTGCCGAGACATTCCCCTCGCACCAACGTAACACTGTACGGAGATGAGTTCAGAACAAAAATAGTGGTGCTGCCGCGAGTGACTTGCACGGTCACGAAAGGAACCAGCAAACCTTTTCTGGTGAAAGCACGATGAGATAGTGAGAGGAGTGCAGCGGTGTCGGAAAGACTTGCGCAGTAGACCGACACCGCCGCGGACGAGTTTGCAGGCACTTGCATGTCGTCCCTGACGAGTAACTTGCTTGCAGCAGATGGACTGTCAGCCGGCGTCAAAGAAGAGAATTGTGTCAGCTCTATTTCTCCTGGTACGCAATGAATGACGGCGTCGTGGTGGGAGAGAAAAACCCATTCTAGAATGACGTCGTGAGAGCATGAAGGAATTATGATGAATTCGACGGAATACATCACGTCCTGAATCATGAGGCGGGCTGTACACATCGCTGTAGGGTGAATGCTTTGAGCGCTGGCTGTACGGAGGGAGAGCCCGGAAAGTGGCGTGGTCACTTTGCGCAGTAATAGGCTAAGCTTTGCGTCCTTGACGGATACGGCGGCTCCAGTATCTGGAAGGGCAGATGCACGAACACCATCCACAAGCTCGTCTATCGCGTTCGATGGGCTTTCCTGAGGGCTTCCGCAGTTCGACAGCGTCGGAGCCCTTGCCTCGTGGACTGCGACGACTAGTTTTCCTGGTCACCCTCTAGTGGACGTGGCCGCATCGGCGACAGTGAGTGACGTCACGGAGAATGTGAACGGCGGGTAGATGGAGCGGGGTGGGACGAAGGTGACGTAGGCGGCGGTTGGTCATAAAAGCGGCTCGATTGGCTGGGAAAATTGGAGGCGACCTGCGGTCACTGCACACGATTGCAGTAGCGTGCTACGTGACCGACGCAACCACAAGCAAAGCAGATGGGACGATTGTCCGCAGTGTACCATCGGTTCACGGGTCCCATCCATGTCGCAGAACGCGATGAGTGAGCCGGCTGCTGATATAACTGCATAGTGGGCGGCACACGGGGCACGTGGATGACGTCGGTATATGTAGGCGGCACAGTTTCTCCGAAGGCCTGGGGTCTGGCGATGGTTTCGGCGTAACCAAGGGGGCCAGTCACAGGAATCGGTGGGGGTGGCCTGGCGACAACTTGGGCGTAACTGAGTGGTGTAGATACTGGAGGCGGCTGGTGGTATTCTGGAACGACCTCCGCAATTTTCTGCTGAATGGCTCGGCGGAGGGGAGGCAGAAGTGTGCTTGACGACTGTTCAGCACGTTGCAGGGAAGCAAAGGCCAGTAAAGAGACTTGGCGGGCAACTTCCTCACGCACGAATGACTTGATTTCAGCGAGCAAGGCGGAGTGGTCCGGAAGTGTTGACAAGGCCGAGAGATCAGCGTCACGTGAGGGTGGTCGACGGGTCATCGAGCGCTGTCGTCGCAGCTCCTCGTAACTTTGGCGTAGTGTAATGATCTCTGCCACAGTGCGAGGGTTCTTGGCCAGGAGCATGGTGAAGGCATCGTCGGCGATGCCTTTTAGAACATGGGTAATTCTGTCAGCCTCTGACATGCTCGCGTCCACTTTTTTGCACAAGTCAACGATGTCCTCTATGTAACTTGTGAAGGACTCAGCGGTCTGCTGTGCTCGTTCACGTAACCGCTGTTCGGCTTGCAGCTTACGAACGGCAGGACGGCCGAACACGTCGATGACGGCGGTTTTAAAAGCGGACCAAGTGGGGTAGTCGGATGCGTGGTTGTTGTACCACATGCCGGCCACACCCGCGAGGTAGAAAACCAGGTTGCCGAGTTTAGTTGCCTCGTCCCAATGATTGGGGACGCTGACGCGTTCGTACATAGCAAGCCAATCCTCAACGTCAGTGCCATCCACGCCGGTGAAGACAGGAGGGTCGCGGATGTGGGGGACACTGGAACATGGCGTCGGCGGAGGAGGAAGCGTTTGCTGCGTGGCGTCTTGGTGCATGGTAGAAGGCACGGTACGGGATCGAAGCTCCAAGGGCATCGAATGCTAACCAAAAGTGCTAGAAGGGCACAGCACTCTCCACAAAATTGTTGAGACGTTTATTGGCGGACACTTGTCGATGATGCTTGACGGCGACAGTCGATGCGGGTACCGACTCTCTGCACAAGCTGCTCTTCTTTTTGCTAAAAAAGGCAACCCACTAGAAGGAGCTGGAGAGGACGACCCACTGTTCGAAGGCTTCGCCACAATATATATATATATATATATATATATATATATATATATGTGTGTGTGTGTGTGTGTGTGTGTGTGTGTGTGTGTGTGTGTGTGCGTGGAAAAGTATGAACAAGGCGATGCAGAGAGAAGCCGGTGAATATGTGCGTGGCACTCTCCAGGGGACGTTATTCTGGGCGTTAGCGCCGCGTACAAAGTTTTGAAAAAAGTAGTTGAAAAGAAAGAGGCGCACGCCTAACTAAGCTTTAATTTGCGTTTATTGCACCTATAAAGCCGAGGAACTACGTGATATCGATAGCACTGCGACAAACAAGATAAAACCAAATAGAACCACCTACAGCTCTTATTGTCGAGGTAGTCTATACTTCACAAGAGAACAGGTAGACGGGTGGTTTACGGATGAATTTGCTGCCCAACATTTTGATGACATACGCCTCAAATATTTTCCGCTCCTGTTTGCTTCTAAACAATTTAGTACTCGCGTCTTCTGAAGCTCACGTGCGCAGTGGCCTGACGAACATTGCTTGCTGCACAGTGGAGAGCCAAGTTGCTTCCCGCGCCGCTCTTTAACGCTCTCTTTTGTTGATTGATTGATTGATTTGTGGCATTTAACGTCCCAAAACTACTATATGATTATAAGATACGCCCTAATTGAGAGCTCCGGAAGTTTCAACCACCTGGGGTTCTTTAACGTGAACCAAAATCTGAGCACACGGGCCTACAACATCTCCGCTTCCATCGGAAATGCAGCCGCCACAGCCAGAATTCGATCCCGCGACCTGCGGGTAAGCAGCCGAGTACCTTAGCCACAGACCACCGCGGCGGGGCGCACTCTTGTGTTCCCTCAAACGTTCGTTGAGGCACCGCCCCGTTTTCTCATGAAGTATGCCATCTCGAAGATTAGAGCAGGACGTGGGTTTATTTGGATTTATCTTGTTTAACCATGTGGCAGTGCTATCGGTGTCAAGTGGTTCCTCGGCTTTATACATAGAGTTTTGCACAAAATTAACAAGAGGAAAATCTCCTGCTAGAGAGCCGCTGGATGCGAAGAAATGACGGGATATGTGAGCTTGGAACTTGGCTCGGATTTTGAGTCTTCAAAGACGCAACTGGCTTCTTGTTAAAATGATTGATTTTTTACTATAAGAGCGCGTTATTAAGCTATTTATTTTTTGCCATTGCAGAGAAACGTGTTTTATTTACACCTGCACCTTATGCGTTCATGTAAAATTTTACACAGCGTAAGAAGTAACCAACGACAACAAAACTTGGCAGGCGACGACGAGTGACCGTTCCCTCAGCCACTGCAAGTCATCTGTTTCTTTCGAAGTTTGGTTGTGTCGACCAGGTGAGTGAACGTTTATTTTAGAATATAAAATGCGTGGATTAGATCACCCTATAACAGTTTTGTTTTAGATTAGCTTTATTCACGCAGTCGGGTTCATGTTTGAGCCGAAGCCTCGCTCAACGCCAGCCACACAAGCCTCGCAGACACAGATACCGTCATTACCAGCACTCCCTTGGGCCCCTTAAGAAATTCGCACATACGTGGCGCCACATGTGCAATGAACGCGAAATAAAGCTTTGCTGCTAGTGCACCTCTTTCCTGTAAACTACTACTCCTTACTATTTTGTACGTTGCGCTACATAAAAAAAATGTCATGAAATACCAACTAGCCTGCATATACACCATTGCTAAGTATATGCTTGGGAGCCTCCTCATTAGGTCATCTTCACCGGGATACCTGTTCTGATGTAGAAAAATTCTCAATCAAATGAAGCCGGTGCTGATCGCACATTTCTGAATTAGCAAAACTTAATTTCGCCTAATATATAGTTAATGAGAATTACAATTTATACACGATGCCTTCTAGTTTAATTACTAGTTTCTTGGCCGATCCACCAGAGTGGGCGGGAACCATGCAGTTAGGTCATCATCATCATCATCATCATCATCATCATCATCATCAACAACAACAACAACAACAACAAATGGCACTTAATTCTCGGTCAATGCCCCACAGCGAATATGCGACACAAGCAATAGGTGAACCCAAGGCATCTCGCATCGGCTTCGGTCGCCATTGTGAACAACTGGTGGGGCGCCGACGTTGCGACGGGAAGGCGACAACGAGGCTTGGCCACGACTGGTCTGCAAGTGGCGCTCGAGCTGGTTAGGCGGTTCTCGGTGCTGATTGAGTGGTTAAGTAGCGGATACTTTTTATTTTTCCCCTGATATTTGGTGCGTTTTTGTTATTTCATGTAGGAACATTTTTGTTTTCTCTATCTAGTCTTGAGGCTGTACTGATATCGAGGATTTCTGTGGGTCAAGCTTATTCCCTGTGGACGGCCTCTCTATACAAGGATGACTTACCTTTCGACTTGTTTCTCCGCAGTGACAAGAGCAATATTCCCGTCGCTCTAGTACCTTTGGGTGGAAATTTCATTACGCTGTATAACACTAAGGCGACACAAGAACATCTCCATGCCGTGACCCCAAACTACCAGAGCATAACCGACGTGCGGCAGTTTGGTCGTGGTGGCAGTGTATGTCGAACACCAAATCAGCAATGTGTAAAGGATATTCTTAAGTGTTCTTCCTTTGCTTCGATCCCGTTAACTGCGTATATACCGCAACCTCTCGCATGCACTAAGGGCATTGTGCGTGCTGTTGACGCACAACTAAGCCCTGCGGACACGCTCGAGAAGCTGTCAGTGGCAGGTGTGGTGGCAGTTTACCGGTGCAATCGACTGTTTGACAACAAACGACATCCCACATAGTCAGTGATTGCGACTTTCGCAGGTACGTCGTGCACCTCAGAAATGAGAGCATGGCATTAGTATTTAGAGTAGATCAGTTAGCGTTCCACCCATTGCAATGTCAGAACTGCTGGAGGTTTGGACATAGCTTTCGTGGCTGCAAATCGGAGGGTCTATGTCGTAGATGTAGTGAACGCCACTCAGATAAAGATTGTAAGGCCCAATATTACTTGTGTTGCTTGTGCGGTGGACATCACGCAGCTCATTTCGCAGAGTGCCCAATGCGCCATGAAGAAGTACACATTCTAGAAATCCTAGACAAAAGGAGATGCTCTAGAAAGGAAGCCATTGCAGCTGTTAGGGTGAGAGCCCATGGCTATTCTGGCGTTACAGCACGTCATTCATACCAGGATACTTATATCGCGCAGGCAGTTGAGCTAGCGGTAGGAAGAGGTATGGCTACAGTTTTGAACCAATTGGTATCTACCATCTCTGAATGAACAGCGCAAGTTTTTCGTAATCAAATTATTAAGCTGTTGATTCCAACTGATTTGGGTAATCCTGAGCCCAATAAAATACCGAGTGCCAGTGATGATATTGGAGTACGTAATGATAAGGTGAATAATGCGGATAACATCCAGGGCTCCACAGAGTGCATGACAAACGTTTATCAAGAAGGAGCGTCAGACCTAAATGTGTCTACTGATGACGAATTGATGCTTGGGCACAGAAACGCAGCCAGTCCCTGTTGAACCATGACGTTTCAAGTTCCCTTCCGTCTAATCCCAAAAAGACTCCGTCTTGTAAAATACTCAAAGAAAGTATTTTGAAGAAAGTTATCTCCGCAACAATTTTACACCAAAATAGCGTCCCTGAGAGTTCTGCAGTGGAATTGCTGTTCTCTATTTGCTGCTATTACTGATTTACATTTCCTGAGTGATTAACTAAATCCCCATTTAATCTTACTTCAAGAATATTGGATAGCTCCTGATACTAATATTCAATTTAAGAACTACCGTTTTTTTTCAGACTAGACTGCCCTACGAGAGGTGGCGGAATAGTGACTCTGATTTTGAACAAACTTTGCCACAAAGCCAAACTGATGTTAAAGTTCCTCTCCCCGGCATAGGAAATATTAGTTGTAGGCCTAACTCTTCAGACCGGGCAGGTTTTGTCAGTAGTAAATCCTTGCTTTCCTTCAGGCGTGCATGACACTCGGTCATTAGATACTTTAATGACACCTGTAGAGGAAATATTTTACTAGCAGGTGACTTCAACACCCACCATGTTACATATTCGGGAGTAAAAACTGATACGTGTGGCAGCCGGTTGTGACATTGGGCCCAAGATAATCATTTTTTATGTCAGAATTCGGGAAGCCCGACATACGTATGCAGTCATACTTCTTCAGCGCTAGATTTAACTTTTACAAGCTCCAACCTTAATGTTTCATCTTGGTCAGTCGTTGATTGCGCATCAAACAGCGACCACTTACCGATTACTTTCGAAATAGAAAGTCAGATAGCCTCATCAATCATTATTACTCGTACGCATATCAACTACTCAAAATTTAAGGATTCCTTCCTTTTTTCACTGCCTTCTTTGTCAGATAATAGTACGATGCCAAAGGCTCGGAGCTTATATTCTTTATTAAAGAATTCCCGTGACGAATCTGAATCCGTGGTGTCATCAGCTAATTATCACTCGAATTCCTCTTGGTGGAATGACGATTGCTGGAGAGCCTATAGTCGCAGTAAGGCAGCGTGGAAAAAGCTTTCGTACAATCAGTGCCCTCGACATTGGAAAGACTACCAGTTCATTGCAGGCGATTTTAAACGTACAGTTTTTAAGTCAAAAGAAGATTACGACAGGCGGAAGTTCGATTATCTTTGTAAATCTAAAAATAAAAAGGCATTATTTAGATTCCAACGTAAAA
Source organism: Rhipicephalus annulatus (assembly GCA_013436015.1). Classification (NCBI taxonomy): domain Eukaryota; kingdom Metazoa; phylum Arthropoda; class Arachnida; order Ixodida; family Ixodidae; genus Rhipicephalus; species Rhipicephalus annulatus. The sequence goes on along the minus strand of WOVY01010379.1, from coordinate 558,248 downwards.
AGAGAATGATTCCGCAGTCAGTAAATGCAGACTTTATCATTTTGTCGGCCGAAGAAATAAAAGCTTCATTAGAAGTAATTGGTAAGGGATTGAAGCAACGTTTTTCCAGCCAACTATTACTACCTCCTTCACACGAGCTAAGGGACCAGGACTTCACAGACGTTTCCAGGTATGAATTGTCGCCGGTGTTAGCTAAATTTCCACCAGCGGCTCCGGACCCTGACGAAGTTACGTCGTTCATGTTGAAAATGACGCATAAAGAGTGCCAAGAGTATCTATTGGACAAAATCAACTATTCTTGAAGAATGACATGGCTCCCATTGGCGTGGAAAATAGCAAAGGTAATACCAATACTGAAAGTTCCGGGTAAAGGATACGTTTCGGATAACATTAGGCCGATTGCGTTAACCTCAAACTTAGTGAAACTAAGTGGGATAATCCTAAACGTTCGAATAACAAATTTCATCTATGATAGAGAAACTCCGAATCCATTCCAAATTGGCTTCAGATACGGATGCTCCATATGGCAGGCCCACTGTCACAGAACGAGCGCTAAAAATGGGCGCGCCACCAAATTCTTGCGATAACGGGCGGGAGAAACGCCGCGAAGTCAAAAGAAAAAAAAGAGAAAAGAGAAAACAAGCATCCAAGGCTCCCCGGGCGCGCGACGCCTCTCCTCTCGGAAGTGTGGCGTCGCCGATGAACCTCCTCACCCCACAGCGGCGGCCGGGCAAGCGCTAGAAATTTCCAGAACGAAAGGGGCGTGGTCATACCGAGTTGAATCATCCTCCGGGGAGGGCAGTCGAACCGTCTCGCGCCTCTCCCCAGCTTTCGCTGCGTATCGCGCCGACGAAATGACGAGAACCGTCTGGAATGTCGCGCGCAAGGTATTTAACCGAGCAGCCGAGATGAAAGATCAGGAGGAGACGGAAGTTAACGCCAGAGCGCGTAGGGATTCCACCGTGTAGTCGGCGAAGGTTTTGGTCCGTAGGGACGAAGCCGGAGATGAAGAGGATTTCCACCTGAGGGGTGAAGGCTCGGGCTACAGGCAAGAGCGTGTGTTTACCGCTATCGAGCGAAGACCCGTGGCAACAGCTGCGGGTGTGAAGCCGACGTGTTCCGGCGAAGAAGTTGAAGTTTGAAGAGTGGCCAATTGAAGACGGAAGGTTTCCTGGAAGAGAAACTTCGAGGGCTGCGGAACGACAACAACGCTGGACTTTGAGTGAGTGATTCTCGGAAGAGTATCATCTAGACTTTGGTTCCAAGAACTTTGGACTGAATAGGTTTTCTATCTCTCTAGTCTTTAAGTGTCTTGGTTGTTCAATGCATGCGACTGCATTGTAGTGCGTATTGTTGTCCGTGTCCGTTGTTTCAAGTGTGGCTGATTGTATTGTGTAGTACGTTGATTGATTGGTTTGATTGGTGACATATTGTATGCAAATATTGTGGAGTGTGCATTTTTGTGTATTGTTTTCGATCTGCCATTATTGAGAATATAATTTGTTTGTTTATCAACTCTCGGCTCTGACTTGTTCTTTGGGCCACAGCCGGCGTCCGCTGGCGCGCCAAAAAGGACCACTTCTAAATTGTCCACGCTTTCGTGGTGCGGTTCGGGGGGCCGATACTTCGGCCCTTGGAATTAGCCCGGCGATCGCCTCCCTAATTAACGGGACCGGTGTGACAATTAATCTGGCGTCCGCGACATAGGACCTTTTGGTGCACAGTGTGTCCAAAGTAGTGAGAAAGAGCCTCGAGTTGTTGATAGTGCTATTGGAACGATTTTGTGTGTTGTTCAGTGTTTTCGTTAACGAGTGCAGGGGAGTGTTCCGATAGACGGATCTAGGCAGATACTTTTTGCACGCGGCAAGGTTTTATTTGCGAGACACAATGGATCTCGAAAAATTAGTTGCTCTTGGCGAGAAGATGGGTCTTTCTGGCGCCGAACTACGGAAGTGGGTAAGCCAGAAGGAGAAAGAGGCAGCGGAGAGAGCCAAGGAAGAAAAAGCCGCTGAGTTAGAACGAGAGAGGTTGGCAGCTGAGAGAGCCAAGGAAGAAAAAGCAGCTGAGTTGGAGAGAGAGAGGTTAGCAGCTGCGAGGGAGAAGGAAGAAAGAGAGCAACAACTGAAGTTGGAATTGGAGAGAGAAAAGTTGGCAGCTGAAAGGGCGAGAGAAGAAAGAGAGGCAAAGGAGCGACAGCTGAAAGAAGAAAGAGAGGCAAAGGAGCGACAGCGGAAAGAAGAAAGAGAGGAAAGGGAACGGCAGCGGCAGCACGAGATGGAACTCGAGCGGCTCCGTTTGCAACAGCGAAGTGAAACTCCCGTCCAAGCTAGAGTTGAAAGCAGCGAACGAGAGGACCACGGATTCCGCTTGAACCCAAGCAAGCTGCTCGTAGCATTTGATGAAAGGAAGGACGACCTTGACGCGTACCTCCACAGATTCGAGACGATTGCAAGGAACCAGAATTGGCCGGAACATCAATGGGCAACTGCTTTGAGTACTTGCTTGAGTGGGGAAGCGCTCAGTGTGTACGCCAGGCTGACGCCGACCGATGCAGCCAACTACGCAAAGGTGAAAGCTGCTTTGCTGAAGCGATTTAGATTCACTGTGGAAGGATTCCGGGACAGATTTCGGACAGGAAAGCCAGCTGACGGTGAGACGGCTACGCAGTATGCCGCCCGACTTTGCCATTATTTCGACAGATGGATTGAACTTTCAGGGACAGCACAGGAGTACGATGAGCTTAGAGAGCTCCTAATTAGAGAACAATTTCTTACTAGTTGCCACCCAAGCCTGTCGCTGTACTTGAAAGAGAGGAGAGCTAAGTCACTTGAAGACATGCTTAATTAGCTGATCAATTCTTGGAAGCGCAATGTGGCACTAATTTGGCCAAGGTAAAGAAGGAGTGTCCCGATGATTCGAAGAAATTGGCTCCCGAAGAAAAGAAGCGTGCACCAGAGAGCATTCCGCGATGTTTTCTGTGCAACCGTGTGGGTCATCGCGCGAAAAACTGTCGAACGATCTTTACGAGCCCTACGGCAGTCAAATGTTTCAAGTGTGGTCAGACTGGGCACAGAGCAGATGCATGTCGAAACGGAGCGAGTCAAACTCACCAGGTATCCTGTGTGCAAGCAGCACCGAAATCCGATAATAATGCCGTCACCGACGGATTCGTAGAATTGAAAAATGGGGAGAAAATTCCTATTGTTGGTGCTGTAATGTCCAAACAGTCGACCGGTGTTACGAAGCGAATGCCAACACTGCCTGGAAAGGTTGCGGGCAAGAAGATTACGGTTCTAAGAGACACCGGTAGCTCCACGGTTATCGTGCGGAGAAATTTGGTACGGGAAAGTGAGTTGACAGGCAGAACGAAACCGGTTTGCCTAATTGACCGTACGGTTCGGATGCTTCCCGAAGCAGAAATTGAGGTTGAAACCCCGTACTTCAGCGGGAAGGTTACTGCTTTATGCATGACGACCCCCCTGTATGACCTTGTCATCGGAAACATCGACGGGGCGCGAGGGCCAAGTGATCCAGAATGTTTGGGAGAAGACCCGAAGATAGAGCCCTCGCCAACACAGCGGCCGCAAGATACAGTGGAGGAGCATCCCGTGACGGATCTCACTAGAGCACAAGGTGAAGCTGCGGCTCAAGAGACAGCGAAGGAGAAGACGATCGTGTCGAATAAGTTCACGGGCCGAGCAACTGGACTTACGTCGGCACGACATCAACCGACCGACAGTGTAAAGGAGACAGAGTTGGCCAGCCGGGCAAAATGTAGAGGCATGATCAAGCGGGTAAATAAACAGACAGGGCCCGTCGAATGTAATGAGGCGTTAACGGTGTCGGAAGAGACAACGATGGCTGAAACGACGCCTCAGATATCGTCGTTGGAAAGGGCTCGCCGAAAAAGAACGTGGAAACACAAGAAGAGATCGAGCGAGCACCGCAAAAAGGGGCGCAAGCGCTGCTCGAAGTACACAGGATAAGTGTTTAAGTCGAATCAGAATGTGTTGGGCAGTGCTGAGTGACATATGATGTGTTAATGTTGTGTTATCCTGTGTCACGAGTGTCGAAGTGTTGTGCTGTGATGTGATGTATAGTATTGTACCATTGTTGTAATGAGAGATCTTTGTACATTTGTATTATTGGGAATGTGTGGTGGAGTGTTGTACTCATGTGCTTGTGGTTGTGTTTTCACGTGTTGTGTAATTGAATTACAATGTACAATTGTATTAAGTGATCTATTGTGAATGTGACGTGTCATGAGCGACGGGCTATGTTACAGTCTGTGAGAGTGTGTGGTGACTGTTCGCGCTCGTTTGTGTGGTTTTGAATATTATGAGATAATATTCTTAAAGTGGGGGGCAGTGTCACAGAACGAGCGCTAAAAATGGGCGCGCCACCAAATTCTTGCGATAACGGGCGGGAGAAACGCCGCGAAGTCAAAAGAAAAAAAAGAGAAAAGAGAAAACAAGCATCCAAGGCTCCCCGGGCGCGCGACGCCTCTCCTCTCGGAAGTGTGGCGTCGCCGATGAACCTCCTCACCCCACAGCGGCGGCCGGGCAAGCGCTAGAAATTTCCAGAACGAAAGGGGCGTGGTCATACCGAGTTGAATCATCCTCCGGGGAGGGCAGTCGAACCGTCTCGCGCCTCTCCCCAGCTTTCGCTGCGTATCGCGCCGACGAAATGACGAGAACCGTCTGGAATGTCGCGCGCAAGGTATTTAACCGAGCAGCCGAGATGAAAGATCAGGAGGAGACGGAAGTTAACGCCAGAGCGCGTAGGGATTCCGCCGTGTAGTCGGCGAAGGTTTTGGTCCGTAGGGACGAAGCCGGAGATGAAGAGGATTTCCACCTGAGGGGTGAAGGCTCGGGCTACAGGCAAGAGCGTGTGTTTACCGCTATCGAGCGAAGACCCGTGGCAACAGCTGCGGGTGTGAAGCCGACGTGTTCCGGCGAAGAAGTTGAAGTTTGAAGAGTGGCCAATTGAAGACGGAAGGTTTCCTGGAAGAGAAACTTCGAGGGCTGCGGAACGACAACAACGCTGGACTTTGAGTGAGTGATTCTCGGAAGAGTATCATCTAGACTTTGGTTCCAAGAACTTTGGACTGAATAGGTTTTCTATCTCTCTAGTCTTTAAGTGTCTTGGTTGTTCAATGCATGCGACTGCATTGTAGTGCGTATTGTTGTCCGTGTCCGTTGTTTCAAGTGTGGCTGATTGTATTGTGTAGTACGTTGATTGATTGGTTTGATTGGTGACATATTGTATGCAACTATTGTGGAGTGTGCATTTTTGTGTATTGTTTTCGATCTGCCATTATTGAGAATATAATTTGTTTGTTTATCAACTCTCGGCTCTGACTTGTTCTTTGGGCCACAGCCGGCGTCCGCTGGCGCGCCAAAAAGGACCACTTCTAAATTGTCCACGCTTTCGTGGTGCGGTTCGGGGGGCCGATACTTCGGCCCTTGGAATTAGCCCGGCGATCGCCTCCCTAATTAACGGGACCGGTGTGACACCCACATGGACTTTGAATGTCGCAGAAAATAGCTAAGTGGGAAGAAAATATGCTGCACTCGTCAATCTCGATATAGCAAAAGCGTACGACAGCGTTGAGCATATAGTGTTAATCAACCAGCTGCACAACCTTCCCAAACTATATACAGTCATGAATAGCAGAATTTTACGCAATAGAACGTTTTACTGTTACAAAAGCAGCATCTCGTCTTCTAAATATGTGCAAACAAGAGGTGTCCCGCAAGGGGCCGTCCTTTCCCCGGTGTTGTTCAACATTTTGATGAGCTCTGTACCTCTGCACTTGGACCTCCACACTTATGTGTATGCGGACGACATCACAATTTTTTCAGCAGCAGAGGATATTCATAAGCTATTTCAAATATTACAGTCATACCTATCTGCCGCAGAAATGTGGCTTGATAGCTTACATCGGTATTTAAATGTCAAGAAATGTTCTGTTGTAACATTTCCACTCAAAGACACTTTTCACATTTCGCTCTCCTATCATCTGGATCCTATCCCTCAAGTAGTGAATGTGAAATATCTCGGAATGATCTAAGACCAAGCAGTGTTTCGGAAGACACACATTGGGTACGTTGCAGCAAAGGAAGGTCGTGTGGTGAGAATATTAAGCAAAATCAGTAATAGTCGGTTAGGTATGGGAATAAATACTTTTATCTCAGGGTATTTTATGTATATTCGTCCAGTGCTTGAGCTTGGGTGCGTGTTATACGTGGGGGCACCTGCCTACAAGATACATCCTCTGGAAGTCAGAGAGACAAGCCTTGAGACTATGCTTATATAGGTCTCCCTAAGTTTGTTGCAATCAAGATCTTGTGTCTGAAAGCTAGGCTTCCGTCACTTGCTACCCGTTTTAAATTGTTAGCTACACAGACATTTCTCAGGCTGTATTAATCACTGGTAAGGTGCTTAAAAACAGTTTTTACTGACCGTTCTGACTTGTTTTTTGGACAAAACTGGTCAATATTTCGCATACCCAAAACTATTGTTATACAGCGCTTTCTAGATGATCTAGACGTTCAAATTGATGCTGTTACTTTAAACAGTACCATTAAGAATGCTAATAAATTACATTTTGATGATATCTTTCCGAAAAACTCAAAATTGATGCCACTCAGTTTTTTACAAGCTATATTAAGAGATTACCTGGTACATACGTCAATACAAGCAGTCATGAGAAACTGATGCGTCATGAACGGAAGAAAAATGTGGAATTGGTATTTTTTCTCTTGCCTGGACTAGTCCGTTTCACTTTGCCTTCCAGATTTTGTGCCCATATTTGAAACAGAATTTTTTGCGTTAATTCTAGCTCTCCGTAAAATAACTGCTTCAGTAAGGTCCGCAGTATTTTAATGGATTCACTATCAGTATGTGCCTCCCTTACTGCAGATGAGAACTCGCATGCTCAGAGTGCTTTCAAAGCATTAGTTCCCTCGAATCTCAATCTTATCAAATTGGTCTGTGTTCCAGGATATGAGGGCATTTATATTGATAAGAAGCATCACTACCAAGGAAAACAAGGGAAGCACGGGTAGAGAATGAAGGCAACGTTGCCTCCACTGCGATCCCTCTGAGTGGGTACGAGCCATGGCGGTGGAGATCATCATCATTATACTGTGATCGTGGACTCAGGGCCCATAAAAACCCCCATTAAGTTACCTTGCCTTGTGTAACAATTTCGTGGAGGTGCTGGGTAGGACGAACCCAAACACGGGAGCTTCACTACCAGGACTTCGTCGCAGCCGCCGCCTCGCCGGACTTCCCCCTTCGCCGATCGTAATGGCTCAAGAGCAGCCATCCAACGCTTCGAGGCCAACTCCGATGGGTTCCGTGCCGTGCTACAGAGTGCCACCAAGCTTCGGCGGGACATCAAAAGAAGACGTCGACGTGTGGCTCAAGAACTACAAGCGGGTGAGCCGAAGCAAAGGCTGGGACTCGAACGAACAGCTCAATCATGTTGTATTCTCGTTAACTGACACCGCCCTCATGTGGTACGAGAACCACGAGGACATGTTCACGACTTGGGAACGTTTTGTTGTAGAAGTGCAGAAGTCCTTCGGTGATTCGGACGCAAAGAAGAAACGCGCGGAGCAGACATTGTCTCAGAGGGCACAGCTTCCGGGAGAAACATGTACGACATACATTGAAGAAATATTGAAGCTGTGCAAGATCGTGAATGGGAGGATGTCTGAAGAAGACAAGGTTGGACACGTTCTCAAGGGTATAGCCGAAGACGTGTACAATTTCTTAATTGGAAAATACTGCTTGAACTGCGTGTCCGACGTAATGAAGCACTGTCGTACCTTTGAATCCCTCAAGAAGCGACGAATTTCTTCGAAATTCGGCCGCCTGTCCAACGTCCCCACTGTGGCTAGTGTTGAAACAGTGCCACCGAACGACCTTGCTTTGACCATATGGCAGATCGTCAGAGAGGAGCTGCTTCGATGTCAGCAGACCTATCATCGCCCCAGCGATTTTCAGGATGTGTACATAAACGAACCAGAACGTTTGCGGACTCCTGTTTCTCTTCCACCATGGCAACCATCGATCAACGCAGCAGACGCTTATGAATATCAAGGCACACGGCAGGCTGGATTCTCCCGTCAACCAACTCCCAACTATGAACGAAGTTTTCGCCCACCTGTTTACCCAACATCGCCTGCCTACAGTGCCACTGAAGGGCGGCACCACTATCCCATGCCTTCCGAGAAGAGTCGTTACTCTGAGCAACAACGTGCCCCTCGACCAATTCCGGTATGCTACAACTGTGGCGTCCCGGGTCATATTGCACGTTTTTGTGACCACCGCCCATATCAGCGACAGTCTTGGCACATGTCTCACCCACCTTTCGACCATTCGCTCTCCACGTCATGGAAACCACGCGCACCTACCGGGTCACGCTACCCCTCGCCGGTCTCTGATAGAAGTTTGACGCCACCACCAGCTCCCCGTGCTCCACGATCGCCGTCGCCCCGGTGACGCGCACGTACACCGCCGCCGGAAAACTAGTCGGTGCGGCCAGTGGGGGTGAGGCCGCGAGATCACAGGTGCTATCTACAGATATACCCCCGTCAGCGTTTATGTTGAAGAACAAAGTTCATGTAGTTGTCAATGGAGTGGCTACTATGGCACTTGTGGATACAGGCGCGAGTGTCTCGGTGATGAGTGTAAATTTTAAGAACCTGCTAGGACCAAAAGTGATGTTTTGCCTGAACCATGAGGTGACATTTCGTGGTGTAAGTGGTGACGTGTTGTGTCCGGTGGGATATTCTACTGTGGACGTCTCACTGTGTGGCAAGGTGTTTTGCACAGAGTTTGCGGTTATTCCGCGGTCTACACATGACGTTATCTTGGGTATTGACTTCTTGTGTGAGTGTGGGTCAACTGTAGACTGCAGAAGTGGGCATCTTTCTATATACGGTACTTTCCCAACGGCGCTCTTGGAAAATTCCTGTCCGGAGGAATGCATCTTTTTCGTCTCCGAGGATACAGTCGTTCCTGCATTTTCTGCTGTGTGTGTTCCCGTGACTTGTTCCAGTAACAACTGTGGCACGTTTGACGCCACGCTCAAACCGATTCCCTTGGCATGCCTGAAGAAGAACATTCTCATTCCCCATTGTAGAGTGTCAGTCGTTGATGGACGGGCAGTTGTGTGGGCAATGAACAGTTCCATGGAGCCTGCAATTCTGCCAGGTGGCATGAAACTTGCAGTATTTAGACCTGAGTCATGTACGACGCTGGTTGCGCTTGTTGATGCTACAAACCAAAATGAACATCTAGGCTTAGAAGGCTCAGAAGATGCCCAATTGCTACAAATGGTCAGCAAGTCACTTGAGCAAAGCGAACGTCATCCACTGCTCGACGTTCTATCTAAGCACTCAAAAGTGTTCGATTTTTCTAAATACAACCAAAGGCCCTTAATCCCACCTTCCCGGATACGTCATCAAATCCACACCAAGTCGGCGCATCCCATTAGGCAGAAACCTTACCGAGTGGCACCATCGGAGCGCAAGATCACCAATGAGCAAGTCCAAGAAATGCTCGAAAAGGGAATAATACAGGAATCGGCAAGTCCGTGGGCTGCTCCCGTCATTATAGTAAGAAAGAAGGGTGGTACGTGGAGGTTTTGCGTTGACTACCATCGACTGAATTCTGTTACCAAGAAAGACGTCTATTCACTGCCGTGCATCGATGATGCTCTAGACTGCCTGCATTCCGCGTCCTACTTTTCATCGGTCGACCTGAGATCAGGTTACTGGCAAATTCCGATGCACGCAGCTGAGAAAGAAAAGAAGGCATCCGTTACGACCGATGGACTTTACGAGTTAAATGTTATGCCATTCGGATTATGTAATGCTCCTGCGACATTCGAAATATTTATGGACTCTGTATTGCGTGGTTTAAAATGGCATATATGCATGTGTTACCTTGATGATGTCGTAATTTTTGGACGTACGTTTGAGGAGCACAACACTCGCCTAGACCTCGTGCTCAGCTGCATTGAAAAAGCTGGCCTTGTATTGAATTCGAAAAAGTGCCACTTTGGCGAGCGACAGACATCGGTGTTAGGACATCTCGTCGACAAAGATGGCATTAGACCTGACCCACAAAGGACAGCGACCGTTGAATCGTTCGAGCGTTATAAATCTGTGAAACAACTGCGTAGCTTCATCGGGCTCTGCTCGTATTTCCGCCGGTTCGTACCCAAGTTTGCGGATGTCGTTCACCCCCTGACGAGCCTTCTACGCAAGAACAGCCAGTTTCAGTGGACCTCTGAGTGCGATGCCGCTTTTCACAAGCTGAAGTGTTTGCTAACTTCGCAGCCAATACTTCGGCATTTCAATCCTTCGTCGCCCACGGAAATTCACACAGACGCAAGTGGCATCGGTATCGGTGCTGTTCTCGTTCAGCGTTCTGGCAAGAAGGAACACGTTGTGGCGTACGCAAGTCGTTCTTTAAGCAAGCCTGAACGCAACTACACAGTGACCGAACTGGAATGCCTAGCGGTAGTCTTTGCCGTGCAACGGTTTCGCTCATACATCTATGGTCGCCCGTTCACTATCGTCACAGATCACCATTCCCTGTGTTGGCTGGTCAACCTTCGTGACCCATCCGGCCGCCTCGCACGATGGGCCATTCGTTTGCAAGAACATGTCTTCACCATTTCATACAAGACCGGCCGTCTACACGCTGATGCGGATTGCCTCTCCAGAATGCCGCTACCATCGAAAGATGGTGAAGGCGATAACTTTGACCACCTTATCGCTTCGCTGTCGTCTGGCTTTCCCGATGCCGTGACTTTCGCCGCTGAGCAGCGTAACGACCCAAGCTTGAAAGCTCTCTTCCCTGGGGTGAGAAATTCATTAAGCGAAGGCCGATTCTGCGTCCGAAATGGTCTTCTTTACCAGAGAAACTTGTCCACGACGGGCGCCCGCTTTCTGCTAGTTGTTCCTGCGTCCCTCCAAACGTCTGTTCTGCGTCTCACGCATGATGACCCCACCTCTGGCCATCTAGGCACCGCACGAACACTTAGTCGCACGAAAGAGCGGTTCTATTGGCCGAAAATGAGCAAGACAATTGAGAACTACGTGGCCAGCTGTACGCAGTGCCAGAGCCACAAGCGGCCCTGCTCGGCTCCAGTTGGTCACCTGCAACCTGTAAAGCCTCCCAGTTCTCCTTTTGAAAAGGTCGGCATTGATCTGATGGGACCATTTCCACGCTGCTCAAAGGTAACCGGTGGATAATTGTATGCGCCGACTACCTGACGCGGTACTGTTAGACGGCGGCCTTATGCTTCGCCACGGCAGTTCAGGTTTCGGAGTTCCTGTTGCATTCAGTCATCCTCCGACACGGACCTCCTCGCGTGATAATAAATGACCGTGGACGACAATTTACCGCTGATACTTTCGAATCATTAATTCGTTTGTGTGCCTCCAAGTTCCGACACTCAACTGCGTATCATCCGCAAACTAACGGCCTCACCGAGCGCACAAAACAAACGTTGATGAACATGTTGTCAATGTACGTCACCTCCGACCACAAAAACACCTTCAACACGTCGGAACACGAAACGACAGGCTACAGCCCTTTCTATCTGCTCTACGCTCACTCACCTCGACATACGCTGGACACTATCTTTCCTTTTGTCGTCCATGACAATTTAACAATTGCGGAAACTTTGTGTCGTGCGGATGAGACAAGTCGACTTGCCTGCTTACGTACACTGGCAGCGCAAGAGTCCTCCAAAACTCGCTACGACAGTCAACACAGGCATGTAATCTATGCTCCCGGTGATCTAGTGTGGGTTTGGACCCCAATACGCAGACGTGGCTTAAGCCAAAAGCTACTGGCACACTACGCCGGTCCTTTCGTGATACTCCATCGTCTCAGCGAGGTCAACTATGAAATTGCATGTGTCACCGCTAGCGGACGACGTTCATGCAAGACGGAGGTGACGCATGTTGCCCGCCTGAAGTCGTTTACACGAAGAATGCAAGAATGACTCGCCCAGAGGACTTCGTCCTAGACCAAGAGGAATGATAAGAAGCATCACTACCATGAAAACCAAGGGAAGCGCGGCTAGAGAATGAAGACGACGTTGCCTCCACTGCGATCTCTCTGAGTGGGTACGAGCCATGGCGGTGGAGATCATCATCATTATACTGTGATCGCGGACTCAGGGCCCATTAAGAACCCCCCTTAAGTTACCTTGCCTTGTGTAACAATATGATGAAATGGCAGATGCGCTGGCAAAGTCATTTTTACATGGGCCTGTTATTGAGATATTACCGGCATCGAAATTCTTGATAGGCGCGAGATTAAGAAGATAACTGCTGTTAGAGGAATTTTCTACACCTTAACTAACAGCCACACCAGAATTCAAGCACTTGTATACCATTGGAATAATAAATTATGTCAAACGTGAAGAACGAAAGTCGCAATCAATAGACTTCGCTGTCAAATTCCACAGATAAATTTATATTTACACAGAGCTGGTCTGGCAGCCTCCCCTCATTGTCCTGTTTGTGAAGTAAATGAGTCAACCGAACATTACCTCATTTATTGTAATAGATTCTTTGCCTTATGTAAAAACACTTTAGGTGCTATTCGCCACCTTCTCGGAATAGATTTAAATGCTCAAATTGTGCTTTCTTTCAGGGCTTCGTGTCTTGGCCACAGCGACGGAAAGATTGTTGACGCATTGCTGGAGTTCGTCAAAACTTCAAAGAGGTTCAAGTGTTGAAGTCATTCTTCGGTAGATTATGACTTTTCCAAGCTCACATTAAATCCAATACGCCGCTTTATTGCATTACACTACAGTATGTTTACAATTCAACCATCAAATTTGCCTTGTTGCATCTTTCTTTCATTTCTCGTAAATAAAATAATTTTAACCTGTTATTAAGGAAGAAATTCATGAAAACTATCCGGCTCTTGGCCAATCCCCTAGCGTGGGTATGCGCCATATCGTCAAGGATCCTGACTTGACTTGACTCTCGCATCACGCAGGTTCGCTGTTTGCGGAGCTGCTGGGCTAGGACTTTGTTCGGTGGTTTCTCCGAGTGCTGGGTGAATTGGACCGCTGTTCATTTCTGAGCGATATTTATTTCTGTCGTTTAAACGACTGCAACCGTGCCAATGACTACCTAGTCTCCTGACCAAGGGCACCGCCTTTGGTCGGCCTCTTTGCCTAATGATGAACTGTCGTTGTGATCAGTTTTCCGCAGGTGTCTTAACAGCGTCCCTGTTGCGCTAGTGCCTTTTTTGAGTGAGATATTTATCAGGCTGAACAACCCAAAAGCTCTCCAGGCGGAGCTCCAGACCACGACATCGCACTTTCAATTGATAAGCGACGTTGACAGTTTGGAAGACGTGGTGTGGTATATGAATCGTCAGATCCCTCACGTCTCGCGGACCTCCTTAAGTGCAAGGCATTTGCGTTTGTTCCGGTGAGTCCGCTCATTCCACCTTATTTAGCCTGCACTAAGGAAATCGTTCGTGGTGTCGACTCTGTCGGATGCTAGCGTCATAGCCGTTGTTGCAAATAATGGAGGAAGAAGGGACGGCGGGCACGAGCCACAGGGCGCTGGCTCGCTTAGCTGTTCTAGTTGTTCTCCTCACCTTCGATGTAGCCAGACGATTGGGTCTGGCTCCCTTTCATCGTTTTTCACACTTCGTTCTGGTGCCGAAACCCACCCGGTTGTTTGGCCCTCGACTTTCGACAATGAACAGACTCCAAGTACAGCATGGCTTCTACGAGGTTCTACGAGGTTCTTCAAGACCTGGAGGCAGACTTGGCTACTGCCAACAAATACAAAGATCGGGTCATCTGCGCTCAAGCAAAGGTTTGCTGCAGTCGCCAATCCCACCCACAACCGTAGCCGTCACAACCACTCGACGCAGTGACCCTTTAGAATGCGCATCGCAGCCGCCCGTGACCTCGCCTTCGCCCGGTCTCCCGACTTATATTTATAACATACAGAAACAATGCATCGAATGTTTTACCATCATTCTTGTCTTGTCTTGTCTTGTCTCCTAGAAGATTTTGGCATTCTCTTTATTCCCCAGCCCACGCGCTCATCCTCATCTTCTTTCCTATATACATCATTTCTCTGGCTGATAAAAAAAACTATCGCTTGCGTAGAACAAAGTCCCTGAGCTTCGACGGAGTTTTTTTTTCCACTCGTAGGCTCTTCCGTGATGACTGGACGGACATTTTGTTCATCCGTGGAGATGGTTCCGACTGCAGTGAAGATGGCTCTGACTGCAGTGAAGATGGGTCGTTGGTTTGGGCTGCTGTCCCTTGCCCTGGCGTAGGTGGACAGTCGTCGTTTTGTTCACTCGGAGGTGCACTACCTTGAAAAGGTTCGTCTGATGAAGGCACATTCCAATTTACAATTTCAGGCTGACTTCTTATCAGCTTTCTCACGGCTTCCGGGGGTACTGCTGGAAATTTAGAAGAGTTCTATACGCGACCATCTTCCAAAAGAAATGAGGCTGACCCTCGTTGCTTAATGATTTTCTTCGGTTCCAAAAAGTGCGAGGATATTTTCTCGTGAACAGATGGCTTTCTCATATGGATATAGTCGCCGACGGCAAAGTTTCTGGTCTGAGCTCCACGACGGCAGTCAGTGTAAAGTTTGAAAGAAGCTTGTTTTTGGTGGACACGCTGACGCAGCCGTCTCATAGACTCTGCTGAATTTTTGTCAAACGAAGAATATGGTAATCCAACAATGCTTACGCGAGTTCGGGGTAATCGTTCATGCAGGAGAACAGCGGGTGCCACTCCCGTTGTGGCATGAGGTGTGCAGCAGGAGACGCCCAAATAGTCCGTCACGGTGACACGGATATCATGTCACTCGTATACTGCCATCTAGACAACAGACTTGAGGACTATGTTGAAGAAAAGCAATATGACGTATGCCGCGTTCCCCAATGAACATCTCAAATTCAGCTGAGCTGAATTGTGGTTGATACCTCTTCGCTATGTCCTTGCCCAAATAAAAGCTGCGAACACGGCATGGTTTCATCACCACCGTCTCGTCTCACGTTCCTCCAACAAATGGTGACAACGAACCAACGGGCATGCAATCGGCGCTGCACCACTGCTTCTGAGCTTCGCGACCATGTTCCAGTCAGCTCAAGCCTTGCAACCGCACTTTGACTCCGCTCTGCCACCGTTCGGGACCTGAAGGACCTGGTGATCTGAAGAACGCACCCTTCGACGAACCATCGGCTGCCATTTTTCCCCGACTCTGCCCGCCAGTGCCGCCGTTCTAGTCGATCTACCCCAAAGTATGGTTCATACAGCTCGACGCCGTTCTCGCGGTGAATGGCGTCACGGACCAGCCGCTGATGCATGCCATTTTTCTGGACACCCTTCCTATAGAACTGCGTCATCTCGCTGCAAATTCAAGCACTAGCCCGCGGCCTTACGATGACCTCTGCTCTGCAGTGCTGGCCTCCTACGGCCTCGCCTGTCAACCATTTCCATAGACCCACGACTTCCCGGTTTTCCGTCGGTCACGGCAAGCGGTATGAACCAGCCATCATCTCTGCTTTGACCAAGCCTTCGCTTGCCTGGCTACGTTTCCTTCAACCTCTCGTCCGGCCACTAGCGACGTAATTCACGCGCCCGACTGCCAACCCGAAGAAGTTTAGGACGTTCGTGCAGCATTGGACCAGTCATCCACGAAGAGCGCCTCTAACCTGGCCACTAGCGCAGCGATTCTCGTGCCGGGTGACAGACCCGACGACGTTCTTCAAGATGGTCCTGCTGCCGACGACCAGTCCACCACGAAGTGCGTTTTTTCGAAGTCCTCGGCCGATGGTCTTTCTGGCACGCTTGCTACCCGCACGTCTTCTCCAATCTCCACAGACCCCGACTTCTCAAATATTTCATACTCCATGACGGCTACATTGCCGCACACCCTGCAGTCTGCTACGACCCCGGACATCGTCACGCCTGCTACTCGGCCCCTGATCACACAGGCTTCACCGTCGACGAGGTCCGAAGGTGGCTCTCTATCCACGTCAGTGCTCCGTGCCTCCTGCCAGTAGCCACTAGCATCTCTGTTGATGTACCCGGCAGCTGAAGCTCGTGCCCTTCACCAAACACGACCGAACATGCGGGATGCTACCACCATGACAGACGCGCCAACGTACCACGTGCCTACTCCACCAATGACAGAACACACCACTGACTTCGCACCTGCCACAGAGGCAGTCATCGGTCACGTCGACTTGTGCACGAGCCCTCGTATGCCGACTACCAAAGGAGCTTCTACGACTTCCGGGCTGCCGACTGACCCTCCTCCAAAATGCGCATTTGCTCTGTTCCATGACATGCCTCCTGCCGTCTTCTCGACGAGGGACGTGAACCAGCAAGCGTGTAACTGGAATGCAGGCATTCTCTTTAACACGTCGCAAGCCTCGACCACCTCGGCCCGACGCGCTGACCGATCACGAGCCGTCCTTCGCATGGCCCTTCGAGCACGGTGTTTCCGCGTCAGCCAACTCGTATACTCTTGTCGATACGCCAGCAGCAATAGAACGCAGAAGGTGTTATTGCACCACCACCGACTTCTACACGAGCACCACCGACCCGCTGCCAATGTTAGCGGCCCCAAACCGGCACTTCTACGGGCACCTTTCACAGTCGCGTCCACTCGCGCTACTTGGTGCACTCACGAAGGCAAAACCATCGTGGGACCTGCTTGTCTATAAATACGCCCCGGTGCCTTCTTCCTCGGCCACTACGTTTCTCCCAGTGCCGACCACCAGACCTCACAACCCTGCGCCCTTTCACGTTGTCAACCTGGCATTCCAAACGGACACCTTACGGATTGTCTTTCGAAAAGATAATGTCTATCCCTCGCTTTCTTTTGTACATATTGTAACGCGGAGTATTTAATAAGTGAACGCCGGGTGCGCTAACACTGCCCACAGTATGCAAGGATGCAAGACAAGAGGGCAGTTCAGACACGGCCCCACAACAACATCGTCGTCTTCATTCTGTCTGCGTCGTTTCTGCACCCGTGCCTGAGGTACCTTTCTATACCCATGACGATATGTTTCCGATCGCGCAAAGCGCTAAAGGGGGGGGGGGAGCTGAAGTAGCGTCGCGCCGTCGCGCCAGTGTTTGCCAACAGGCCGTGATAAAGAAGAGAGCCGCGTGGCTCGTGAGGAGCGAGCCACGTGGCTTAGCTTCTGAACCTGGCTGGACGCGGTAGGCAATATCACTTCGCTATGTCCTCGCCCAAATAAACGCCGCGAACACGGCACGGCCTCGCCGCCGTCTCGTCTCACGTTCCTCCAACGAACTTTCAATCGTTGAGGGCTGGTCTGATGATATCAACCCTCTTCCAATTCTGTGGAGAACTGGAAAATATTGCACATTTCTTTTTATCATTTTCAAGATAATCTCGTATTAGAAGACTTCTCATTACTCCTCTTTCAAAATAGGCTTAACCTTCTCTGAGGAAAATGTTCTAAGCGTCGGTGCCTCAGGATCGAGATACTTCCACAGGGATGTCTTTGATGTTGTGTGTAATTTCATTATAACTACACCACGAGTACAATTTTAATCTGGTATTTAATATTCTTCGACATTTCATTAAAGTAAAACCCAATCTTTCCAAATTCTTCCCATCAGGTTAATAGGGCAGTCTGAAATGCAAGCTCAAAACCATAGTACTTGGTGTTTATAATAAATATATTACGTAATTATCACATGTTATCTCTTTGTTCCTGGTTTTTACTCACCCAGCTCACCTAAAATAACATTTAAAAGTCTAAACTTCGCGTTCTTGGTCAACCCCCAAAGCGTGTACACGTGCCATTTATTGAAGAAAACAAACAAACGAATGCCGTCCTACAACTAAACGATTATGATTTTTTATGGCATAGTGGGTAGCCATCAAGTGTGCTTGTAGCGCTTACCGAAAGAGGGTTTTAAAAAGGCTCTGACAGGCAGCTCTTCCAGCTTTGTGCTTTCGCTGTGACTGTGCTGCACCTTCCGTGCATACCTGGCGGTTTTTTCAATAAAGCATACTTCACAAGAACAAGAAAAAAAGTTAACAAAAGATTCCACCATGTTGATACAGGACAAGCGAATTTATGCACTCCAGCCGCCAAAACACTGTGTTCTTCACTAGCCGTAATGGCTTCTGGCGGTGCTGACTGACGCCAATGGACGTGTATGACCCATAAAGTGGAGGGTTAATGACCACTGCCGTAGCTCCGTGTTAGAGAATCGGACACGTTATTCGAAGGTCGCAGGTTTGGTCCCTACTTCTTCTTCTTCTTCTCCTCATCTCATGGCTCATACCTAAATGCAGGAGATTAGCCGAGTTATAAGGAAACTTTTTCAGTATTTTCTTGTCGGTGGCATGTTATAATTTCGTCCATCTTGTATTCTTCACGTTTTCATTACAAATACTTCTATTGACGTCTTGTATTCTTATGCTGGCATAGTTGGCTGTTAGTTCTCAATATTATTGTGTCTTACAAGGGAAACCAGCCCTTAAAGTTACACTTCTGTTTTTCATAGCCTATTAATCTTGCATTGCGCTGTTCTTTGGCGTAGGGTAAAATGTAGAGTAATAACAACAGAGACGGGTAAAGCAGGACGATTTGAGCCGTCAGGGTAATTTAAAAAAATTGGCTGTGAACACCGGGGCGAGTGCGGAAACGTCGAGGGGTAAACCTTCGAGAGAAGGAGGAGGAGGAGGAAGGGAAGAAATGAAAGGCAGGGAGGTCAACCAGGCGCACGTCCGGTTTGCTACCCTGCACTCGGGAAAGGGGTGGGGGGATTAATGGAGAAGAGAAAGAGAAGTGAAGGGCAACGTGTGTGTAGATGTGACCTCGTCCATTGCACGCTTATAAGTGGTCGCGTAGTCCGGTCGTGTTTAGAAAACTTAGCAGTGCTCGCGTCACTTTGCTGGCCTGCGACGCGTACAGCCATGAACCAAGGATCTTCTCTTCGGAAAAAGGTCTACCGTCTAGTGTCTCTAACGTTTCGCGTAGCAAGTTGCGTTCGCTCGAAAAACGTTCACATGAACACAGTAGATGTTCTATTGTCTCGTCAGTGTCGCACGATTCACATCGGGAGCTATCCGCCATTCCTATGCGAAAGGAGTACGCCTTTTTAAAATCTACTCCTAACCACAGGCGGCACAGTAAAGTTGCATCCTGGCGGGATAGGTCCGATAGAACGTGAAGCTTTCTCGATGGGTCCAATTTGTGTAGGTGGCGGTTCCTGACACTGGGGTCACTCAGCCAAGTTTCCGACATGGTGTTAGCGAACGAGTGAAGGCCCCTTGCAGCGTCGGTTCTCGACAATGAAATCGGGGTTGTCTGGGCGTCCGCGTGGACGGATCGGGAAGCATTATCAGCAAGGTCATTATCGACAATACCACAATGTCCCGGTAACCACTGGAACACCTCGTCATGTCCTTCGAGAAATTCCCCAAGATGGGCAGGGGGTGAAGTGCAGCGGAGTGCGAAATATTGTATCAGTGTATGCGTAGTTAGTTCTGGAGTGCTCAGGAGTTGGCGCTTTCAAGATGAACATTTTTCATTCTCCAGGTGCCAATACTGCACAGCAGTAATGAGCAGTAATCCGATACCACAAAGCAGTAATAAAGAAGGCAAAACAAAATTCACAGCTCAACACAACATACCAATTAGGACCTGTGAAAAAGAAGATGTGCCTGCAACGCATTTGCTATGGGTACTAGACCACCGCGGATTATATTTGAACGAAATGGCGGACTCTTTAGCAGCAGTATCCCTGGGTGGGCCCACCATCCCAGTTTTGCCAGATACGGCTTACGTGCACAGCGCTAAGGTTCCGAAATGCTTGCCTGCAATAGGGAAAAGGTAATTTGAATAAATTCAATGATCTCGAGCATTTGAGCTATTGCTGGAATAAACAGTGGTGTGTATCTCGCCAGTTAGAGGTCAGTTATACCAAATTGCGCTGTGCAGTTCCACAACTAAATTATTACCTATACAAAGCTCGGCTCAAGGCGTCACCGCTATGCATTTGAGGCAACGAAATTGAAACAAATGAACACTTATTTTTATTCTGTCATCGTTATTCTTATCAGAGAAAAATATTTTAGTAGCCCTATTACAAAAGCTAGGAATACAAGTAAATCTACCAGTAATTTTATCACTTGGCGGAACTTCATTTGGTTACTGCCACAGGGATGTATGCTCCGCTGTGTTTGATTACATCAACGCAACTAAAAGATTACCGTGCTAGTGAACCCCTACCTTTTCAGATCTTTAGTTGATAATTCGTAGTTATGTGTATAAAAAACAAGAGATGGTTTGACTGCTTGCACAGCAAACATTTTTGTTTTTTGGTAGTATTATTTTTGAACTACTTTTTCAGATTGGCTTCATTTTCATTTTAGTTTCATTTAAGCATCCTGCCGCCCGGTTCTTGGCCCATCCCCCTCTGTGGGTAAGCGCCATCCATCGGAGGTCATCAGCATCAGCATCAGCCAACGCCCGGCTCTCGGCTCGTGCTTCGGTTTGTTGCTGTGCCGACCGCTGGACAGTTCTTCACGCTGTCTCGTCGCTGTCTTTAACGGCTAATAAACCTCTTCACGTTTGGTGAAAGGTGCTGTTAATCCCCGTTGCTACACCCTGGAGCTGCGAAGCCGCACGCTACCACCTGTCATGACTGGCAACGCCACTACATCGGCGCTTTCGTCCCATTTCAACGGCCCTGGCCATCCTATAGGCTACGGGACCCGAAGGTCTTCAGCGGTGCGGATGGGACCGACGTCGAAGACTGGCTCGAGCACTACTAACTGGTGAGCGCCAACAAAAAGTGGGATGAAGCCGAAAAGCTGGGCCACGTCATATTTTATCTTACTGGCGTCACCAAATTGTGGTTTAACAATCATAAATACAACATCCCCATATGGAGCATCTTCAAGATGTCATGAGCTGAAGTGTTAGGTCGGCCGGCTGTCCGCAAGCAGCGGGCAGAACAGCGCTTGCGCGTCCGCTCTCAGCAGACTGGCGAGACCTTTACCAGCTATATTGAGGACGTCGTCAACCTTTGTCGACGTGCGAATGACACCATGCCCGAATCTGACAAGGTCCAACACACTCTGAAGGGCATCGACGACGGCGCATTTCAAATGCTCTTGGCAAGAAATCCGAGCACAGTTTCCGAAGTCGTCAGCTTGTGTCAGAGCTACGACGAGTTGAAGAAGCAACGCACTCTGACTTGAAAGCCTCAGCGTGGTGGTGAGTCGCTGTCCCGTTTCGACACTCTGCCTGACAATTCACCGTTGCTTCAGCAAGTTCGAGCCTTCGTCCGTGAGGAAGTCGCCCGCCAACTTTCCCTAGTGCCCTTCACTCACGAGACCACCACCCGTCTACATGCCCCGCTTCGCACTGCTATTTCTGAAGAGGTAGCGTAAGCTGTTCCTCTTGAGCACCACGAGCCGCCTCTATCCAGCCGCGTTCACTGCCAGCGTGTCGCGCAGCCTGTAGGCACTCCTGTCGCCTATCCGCCAGCCATGCAGTCTGTGGCTGAACCCCTAACGTATGCAGCGCAGCCTGTGGCTCCTCCTGTCGCCTGTTCGCAAGAGATGCAGCCTGTAGCAGCGCCATTCACATATGCACACGCTGTGCGTAGGCTTCCGCAACCACCCTACACCTCGCGCTCACAGCCCTCACACCCGGCAGCTTATACTGCACCTTGGGCGGCACCACCAGTCGCCAATCCTTGGAGGGCGCCCGATAACCGACCGACATGCTACGCCTACTTCACTCCCAGACACGTTGCCCGCTACTGCCGCCGTTGGCCTCAGACGTTCGGCGACTTGTCCGATCGTCGCAACCCGGCAGCCAACCGTTCACGCAATACGGGCCGGTCTTGTCACCTCGCTATGCCCCTCCCAATGACCGCGACTTCTTGATGCCACGCGCACCCTCTCCTCGTCGGCGATTACCCTCCCCCATGCGTCGCCGACCCGAACCTTCTGACCAGGAAAATTAAGCACCGCAGTTCAAGAGGCAAGAACTGCGCCAATTTCGAACTGTCTAAGCCCTCGCCCTTCTCCTGCTAACGTGGTCGCAGTAATTGTTGAAGGTTATTGTACTTTCGCCCTTGTGGACACCGGCGCCGCTGTTTCTGTTATTGCCGCTAATGTCTGCCGTGTATTACGTAAAGTCACGATGCCGCTTTCGGTACTGTCACTCCACACCGCAAGTGCACAGCAAGTAACGTCTCTCGCATCCTGCACTGCAAGAGTGTCCATCGAAGGCATTGCTTATACTGTCGAGTTTATTGTCATCGCTGTCTGTTCGCATGACGTCATCCTCGAATGGGACTTCCTATCCCGCCATAATGCCGTCATCGACTGCGCACGCGCTGAAGTTGAGTTTTCATTCTTTTGTGTTGTCCCATTACTTGACGCTCTTCATCAGCCGCCGAAGTTGTCCGTGCATGAAGATACCGATATATCACCTGAAAATTTCGCACTTGTTCCAGTTCCATGCAACGCCTACACTGACGCTACAGTCTTTTTTATGCCTTCCGATATCTTCACGAGTCGTCTAGCTCTGCCGCTGCCTTTCGCAACGATTGACCTTGCCGCCGGAAGAAACAATATGTTCATATCCAACCCGCTTTCCACACCTGCCACTTTGCTTGCGGAAGATTGTCTCGGCCGCGTGCAGGATCTCGACCCTTCGTCTTTGGTTGATGTCCCGGATGACTACTGCAACCACGCAAAATCACTGTCGGCCCTCGAGGAGTCGTTCAAGGATACGTTTTCCAGCGCCATCGCCGGCACCCTGCCCCGCCGCGGTGGTCTAGTGGCTAAGGTACTCGGCTGCTGACCCGCAGGTCGCGGGTTCGATTCCCGGCTGCGGCGGCTGCATCTCCGATGGAGGCGGAAATGTTGTAGGCCCGTGTACTCAGATTTGGGTGCACGTTACAGAATCGCAGGTGGTCGAAATTTCCGGAGCCCTCCACGACGGCGTCTCTCATAATCATATGCTGGTTTTAGGACATTAAACCCCACAAATCAATCAATCATCACCGACACCCTCACTCCCACCAAACATGCTGACCTGCTTGATCTTCTGCATGAGTTCCGGAATTCTTTTGATGTGTCGCAACCTCAACTAGGCCGCACGTCGCAAGTCAAGCATCATGTTAACACCGGCCTGCGCCAGCCACTGCGTCAAAGACCATACCGTGTCTCCACAGAAGAGCGCCGCGTCATCAACGATCAAGTCGAAGATATACTTTGTAGAGACGTCATTCGACCAACTCACAGTCCCGGGGCGTCTCCTGTCATCCTGGTGCGTAAGAAAGACGGATCTATCCGATTTTGCGTGGACTATCGTCGTTTGAATAAGATAACCCGCAAGGACGTATATCCTTTGCCGCGCATTGATGACGCCATTGACACCCTTCACGGAGCAGAATTCTTCTCGTTTCTAGATTCGCGGTCTGGTTACTGGCAAGTTCTAATGGCTGAAGCCGATCATCAAAAAGCTGCATATATTACACCTGACGACTGTATGAGTTTAACGTCATGCCCTTCGGGCTTTGTAACGCGCCCGCCATGTTTGAACGACTTTTGGATAATACGCTACGTGGCCTCAAGTGGAATATGTGCCTCTGCTACCTCGACGATGTCGTGGTTTTCTCGCACGACTTTCCTACGCACCTCCTTCGCCTCAGGTACGTTTTGAATTGTCTGACCAACGCTGGCCTGCAGCTTAACCTGAAAAAATGCCGCTTCGCTGCACGCGAGCTCGTCTTCCTAGGCCACATCGTGTCGAAGCACGGCGTATTACCTGACCCAGCAAACCTTCGAGCAGTTGCAGAATTTCCCAAGCCGACCACCATGAAGGAACTTCACTGTTTTGTAGGCCTATGCTCTTATTTCCGGCGCTTTGTTCGCAATTTCGCATCCATCATGTCACCATTAACCCAGCTTCTTCACGGTGACGTGAACCTCTCCTCCTGTTCCCCTGCATGTGACGTTGCCTTCACTACTCTGTGCTGTCTGCTCACCTCCCCACATATTTTTCGCTACTTCAACCCGACGGCTCCTACAGAAGTGCACAACGACGCCAGCGGCGTCAGGCTAGGCGCTGTCCTCGTTCAAGGAAAGCCCGGCTATTCAGAATACGTTGTAGCCTACACTAGCCGCACTCTGGCGAAAGCCGAAACTAATTACAGCGTGACAGAAAAAGAGTGTTTGGCTTTGGTGTGGGTGCTTTAAAAGTTCCGGCCGTACTTATACGACCGCCCGTTCGATCTAGCAACTGATAACCACGCGCTTTGCTGGCTCTCCACGCTGAAAGACCCTTCTTGCCACCTTGCGCGATGGGCACTCCGCATCCAGGAGTACGACATTCGCGTCGTATACCGCTGCGAACGCAAACACTCTGACGCTGACGACCTGTCCCGCTCACCTTTGCCACCAGATCCGACGTGCGGAAACACGTGCCTCCAGACCTTGTCATCGTTAAATCTTGACTGAATTGCCACCGAACAACATCGTGACCCGTGGATCGCATCTCTTCTCGAATATCTATTCGGTACGCCCAAACTTCCAGTATCTCGACCCCTACGACGTCAAGCTTTCCATTTTGCCATCCGCGATCAACTTCTTCATCGATGAAACTACGCTCCCGAAGGCCACCGTAGGCTGCTGGTCATTCCACGCACTTTACGATCGCAGGTATGCGCCTCTCTTCACGACGATCCACAATGTGGCCATGCCGCAGTGTTCAAAACATATGAACGCCTTCGCCATCGCTATTACTATCGCGGCATGTACAACTTTATACGCGAATTTGTGCAGTGCTGTCCTGACTGCCAGCGACGCAAATCAACACCGCTACGTGCGACTGGCGAATCGCAGCCACTTCCACGCCCTGCCAAGCCATTTGATCGCGTTGGCGTTGACCTCTACGGCCCCCTTCCATTGACACCAGATGGCAATCGGTGGATTATAGTGGCGGTCGACCATATAACACGCTACGCTGAAACAGCCGCTTTACCGAGCGCTACCGCTCAGGATGTCGCCTCTTTCATTTTACGTCGCTTTATCCTTCGACATGGCGCACCTCGAGAGCTCCATAGTGACAGAGGCCGCGCTTTCCTCTGCGAGGTCGTCGAAGCTCTGTTTTCGGAATGCCACGTCATTCATCAGAAAACGACAGCATACCACCCGCAGACTAATGGGCTAAGGAATGGTTTAACCGCATGCTGCAGTGATATGCTCTCAATGTACGTGGCATCTAATCAGCAACTGGGACTATGTTCTCCCATATGTCACATTCGCATTGTCAGCGGCACTCGAGTTCACACAGCTGAATTCTCCGGCAGCGTCTCATTCTCCGGCAGCGCCTCCTTCTCCGGCAGCGTCTCCGTGCTTGCTCGGAAAACGCTGCACTGCGTTAACGTGGACTCTGAGCCCTGGGCGCGTCCACTCGGCGCGGTTGCCCATTGGTTCAACGAACATTCAAAAAACAAAAGTGAGCCTTCGAGCCGGGACCGCATGGCAACGCATCGCCAGAGAGAGGAGAACGAGCCGAGGTTCGAGCCGGGACCACAGAGCAACGCATCGCAGAGCGAGCCGAGACGCGAGTGGCGTCGGACGTAGCCGATCGAGCTCCTGCACCGAGTCCAGTTTCCTTATACATGTAACCACTGCCGATTCACCTGTAACTTAGCACAATACAGTTTTCCTTAAAATTTGAACCTTGCCTTGACTACCTTCGTTCGGACATCGCTGACATGGCGCAGCCGACAGGATGTGAATCGGCCGAGATGCATGCGGAGGAGGAAACGACGCCACGAGAAGGAGCGACACCCCGCCGTACATCGTCTCGGGACTCCGAAACGACCATCGTCGAAAGCGTGTTCACGACCCTCGACCACAGCACCATGGCCAATGCAACGAAAAAGCAACTCGTCCACGAGCTGAGAGCACGAGGTCTACGGTGCTCCGGACGAAAGGACGAGCTCATCGCAAGAATCATCCACGACAACATCACTCGCCAAGCCCTAGAGCCGACGGACTCGTCAACGAAGGACCAGGCTGCCTATGACGACGACAGGCAGGCGCACCTGGAGACAGTGTCCACCGACAACGCGAGGCTTTGCGCTGAACTGAGCAGCCTGCGAGCCTAGCTTAACCGTACGACCACGAGTTAACGTGAGACATTGCACGAAGCCCATCAGAACGCTTCACTGCCAACGGAACGGGTGACGACTTCAACCCTCGGGCTGCACCATTCCGTCCCTGCTGACATAACGATGTCCTCGGGTTCGACGCGGCCACCATCACTGAACGACAGCACCAACCAAGACGCGGTACGCCCCGCCACGCCGACCATTTCAACGCACGAGGGAGAAACTTCCATGGCCCAGATCCTCGCCGCGCTCGTGAACACACAAGCCCTGCTCGCCAACACGCTGTCGAGAGGTCCACTGACGACGAGCCCGATCCAGATTCATTCCACAAGCGACACGTCATCCTCAATCCTCTTGTTCGATGGGACGCCGCAACAAAGTGCTCACGAATGGATTACGCAAGTGGAGAGAATCGCAGCGCTCGCCTACTGGACGCCATCGCTGACGTTGGTGACAGCAGCAAGCCGCTTGACGGGATCTGCCAAGGATTGGCACAGCGCCTACGGCTCACAGTATGACACCTGGGAAAAGAAGCACTCATTCTCCGATTCAAACGAAAGCCGACAATGCAGGAGTTCCTCGAGCTGCAGACGAAGCGATGCCTTCAGAGCCACGAGACCATCGTCGAGTACATGTACTCGAAGAACGCCATTCTGAACAAGGCGCCGTACCGTTTAGCAGAGGAAGAATGAATTTCCCTCATTCTCAGCGGCATCGAGGATGACACATGGGCCAACCCACTCGCAGCGCAGCTGTGTGGCACAGTAACCGAACTCATTGACAGAGCGGCTTTGCTCGACGCGAGGCGTCGCACGACCATGTGTGCCGAGAACGACAAGAAACCGTCATCGTCTACAGCGAGCCGTGGTCAGGGTTCAAACCAGTGGGTGCCATCCAGCAGCTCTGCCAACTTGCCGAAGCCCAACCCGCGCAGCGATTTTTCGGGAGCTCCACACCCGCGGCCCATCTCTGCTCGTTCGTGCTTCAACTGCGGCGACATCGGTCACCTGTCCCGTGATTGTAGAAAGCCGAAAACGCCAGCAACGATCAGAGCGGACGAGAAACGAGCGAAGAGGGACAATACCATCCACGAAACAGGGACTACGTCACCTAGGCAAGCGAACTGTTTTTTGCATTTGACGGGCGGCACATTACCAATAGTGTCCGGTACTGCTAACAACCGACCCGTCCGCGTGTGCATTGACAGTGGCGCCAACTTATCCATCATGAGGGCCAATGCCTTGACGGACGACATTCCCACGCACGCATGGGTATCGCGCGAGAACATTGAAGTTCTCAACCGCAGCATATGCCCAACTATCGCTGCAACGCTTGATGTGACACTGGGCACCACAAATGTGCGACTCGAAGACGTCGTGGTAACGGAACTGCCCAGCGGCATCGACCTGATTCTGGGATCAGACTGGCGACGAGTCGCGAACGTTGACGCAACGTTTCACACGTCAAACGATGTGACTATCGTTCCAGTCGAGCCTTCCGAAAAATTTATCGTCCGAAGTGCCATCCCCGAAACAAGGCACACCACACCGCACCGGGGAAACGCTTATTGCGACGTTCTGCCGGCAATCGGACGAGACTGTTTCCAAAGACGAAGGGTACGTGCGCCTCAACACGAAATGTCCCACACCCGACGAAGACTTCACGAGTCTAGTCGAAGACGCCACCCGGAAGATAACGAATGATGCCACCGAGGCAGAGAGGGAACAACTTCACGCAATTCTGTTAAGGCGTCACCAAGCGTTCACTTACAAAGGCGACACTTTGGGCGTGTGTCCTCACACTGAACACAGCATCGAACTCAGAGACAATATACCAGTGTCATCGAGGCCGTACAGGTGCTCACCGGCTGATCGCAAGTTCATCCGAGAACAGGTGAATTACTACCTCTCCAAGGGCATCATAAGGCCGAGCGAAAGCGAGTACGGTGCTCCAACGGTAGTCGTCGACCAACTGCACCACCCGACGACTCCATGAAGAATGGTACACGACTATCGCAAGCTCAACGAAAAAACCATCAACCCTTCTTATCCGATGCCTGTCATGAAAGACGTTATTGACGATCTCAGGCGCGACGAATCGGCTTACTTCACTGTGTTGGACGTGAAGACGGCATTTCTG
Organism: Rhipicephalus annulatus; assembly: GCA_013436015.1. Lineage (NCBI taxonomy): Eukaryota > Metazoa > Arthropoda > Arachnida > Ixodida > Ixodidae > Rhipicephalus > Rhipicephalus annulatus. Next base: position 529,879 of record WOVY01010379.1, on the reverse strand, counting down.
ACTATACGAATGAAGCCGGACGACGTACACAAGACCGCATTCGTCGCTCCAGACGGAAAGTACGAATACCTTCGAATGGCCTTTGGGTTTTGCAAGGCCCCTCAGACCATGCAAAGAGTCATGTGTCGCACGTTCGATGGCATACCTAGGACGGCTACGTACATGGACGATGTCGGGCAGGGAGCCACAACAGTGAGGGAGGCTTTGGATTTGCTGAACGAAGCACTCAGGAGAGTCGTGATCAACGGCTTGAAGATGGATCCACGGAAATTCCAGTTGATTCAAGACAAAGTATCTTTCCTGGGTTACGTGATATTAGCCGAAGGACGAACACTGGACGAATCCAGAGTTGCCGCTGTCGAGAAGTTCGAGCCGCATCGCAACGCAAAGAAGCTGTACTCCTTCCTGCAGTTCGCTAACCACTACCGAAAATTCACAGCAGAGTTTGCAAAGGTCACGCACAAGCTACGGCACCTTCTGGCAAAGGACGTTCTTTTCGTATGGACTGACGCTCATGAAGCAACCGTCAACACCATAAAACACGCCTTGAAGAACCCGCCGATATTGGCGAGCTTCCGCCCAGACTGCCCGACTAACGTTCACGTCGACGCTTCGCAAACCGGGCTGGGCGCGGTGCTTTCTCGAACTCAAGACGGAAAGGAGCGAATCATAGAGTACGCAAGCAGATCACTAAACGAGCACGATCGTGGTCTACACTCTAATATGCTCGAGTGCATGGCGCTCCACTGGGCAATCACTGAGAAGTTTTCGGTCTACCTGAGAGGAGGCCCTCGTTTTACAGTGTTCACGGACAACTTCAGCTTGTCATATCTCGTCCAGAAGGGAGCCAGCAACCGCAGATTTGCGAGGTGGACGCTAGACTTAGCAGAGTACACCTTCGACGTCAAGCACAAGCCAGGACGCCAGAACTCCGCTGCTGACGCACTCTCGGGGCCGTCGGAATCTGTAGGGGCTTTCGACCAGGGCGTTTCGACCCGAGACCTCCACTGCTACGCAGTAGTGATCGGCAAACACAGTCGCCTACGCGAGTTTCAGGAGAGGGCACTGACTGCAAAATATTTCGGGAGGAGGCCAAGCACAAATCTTCAGACTACGAGATCGAAAACGACATACTGGTGAAGAAATCTCTCGAGGGAGGACGGGTCCGTCGGAGGGTGATAATTCCCGCTGCCCTCCGAAGCAGTGTGATGATCGTTTTCCACGACAACAACGGCCACCTAGGCGTCGAGAAGACAAGAGACCTGATCCAGCGAATGTACTGGTGGCCATCGATGAGAAAAGACATACGCGAGTATGTTGACTCCTGCCACACGTGCCAGACTATCAACGCCCGCATGACTCGGAATGAAGATTGCCTCATCCCACGCGATATTCCTACTGAGCCAAACGCGGTGATATCTCTGGATCACATGGGTCCGCTAAACGAGAAGGGAGACCACATCCTCGTGACCACGCCACGAGATACATGGACGCCGTTACCGTACCGAGAACTTCGTCGACGCACTACCTTGACTTTATGACAAACCGGTGGATTTCGCGATTTGGAGTTCCAAGCGTCATTATTACGGACCAAGCCAAGGAATTCATGAACAAGAAAACCAACCAATTCCATCACAGACTGGGAATTGCTCCTCAGAACTCCCCACCGTACTGGCCACAATCAAACGGACTGATTGAGCGAATGGTAGGATCATTGAAACAGGTGCTACGCAAATTGCTAAACAACAAGGACAAATGGCAGAAGGAACTACCCCGAGCAACGCTAGCCATCAACGCCACGAAGCATCGTCACAGTGGTCACAGCCCATTTCGACTCATGCTCGGCTACAACCCAAAACTGCCAGGAGAGCTCAACCTCGCCTCAGTCGAGGGAGACGTCTACGAGTCTCATAGATTGCACGACTTGGCAAGGGGACGTGCGGAGACAAGAGAGAGGCTACTGCAGAGTCAGCACAAACCAACGGTCCAATACGACAAGAAGCGGCGAACTCCGAGGTTCATAACGGGGGACCTCGTCCTGCTTGAGTTGAGCGCTCGAGGCACATTAGATCCTCGCTGTGAAGGTCCGTTCGAGATAACGGCCCTCGTCGGAGGAAACAGGGCCGAGATCCAAAGAGTACCCCACACACCGGGCATGATCAACCAAAAAATCGTCAACGTGGAGCAGCTTCGTAGATATAAGGAGCCGCTCCTAGAAGTTACGGAGCCATCGCCATCTAACGACACGCACGCCTGAGGACAGGCGCAATTTTCGGGAGGGCCGTGTCAGCGGCACTCGAGTTCGCAGAGCTGAATTCTCCGGCAGCGTTTCATTCTCCGGCAGCACCTCCTTCTCCGGCAGCGTCTCCGTGCTTGCTCGGGAAACGCTGCACTGCGTTAACGTGGACTCCGAGCCCTGGGCGCGTCCACTCGGCGCGGTTGCCCATTGGTTCAACGAACATTCAAAAAACAAAAGCGAGCCTTCGAGCCGGGACTGCATGGCAACGCATTGCCAGAGAGAGGAGAACGAGCCGAGGCTCGAGCCGGGACCACAGAGCAACGCATCGCAGAGCGAGCCGAGACGCAAGTGGCGTCGGACGTAGCCGATCGAGCTCCTGCACCGAGTCCAGTTTCCTTATACATGTAACCACTGCCGATTCACCTGTAACTTAGCACAATACAGTTTTCCTTAAAATTTGAACCTTGCCTTGACTACCTTCATTCGGACATCGCTGACAGCATATAATGCTGCAATACAAACAACTACGGGATTTTCACCTTTCTTTCTTCTTTATGGATGTGACCCTTCCCATACAATTAATACTCTACTTCCCTACCGTCCTGATGCTTCCGAATGTCCACCTATCTCCGATGCTGCTCGACAAGCCTAAGAGTGTCGCCAGGTCACCCGTGCATTCACCTCGGACGAGCAGCAACGCCAGAAAGAAAACCGTTGCACCTCTCTTCCGGATCCTAGCTATGCCCCAGGGTCTCTCGTGTGGCTTGCGATCCCATACCAAAGACCGGGACTCTCATCAAAACTTGTCCCCCGGTACGAGGGGCCTTACACCGTTTTAGAGAAAACCTCTCCGGTTAATTACCTAATTGAGCCAGTTTCCCGATCGGATGACATGCGCTGGCATGCACGTGACATCGTCCGGTTTTCCGCCTAAAACCATATCATGAGCCTCTCCCTGAAACTTCTTAGGTCGCCAGAATGGCTCCTTTTCCGTGGGGGCGATTGTGAAAAAGATGTGCCTGCAGCAAGAAGCATCGCCAACGCCGGGCTCTTGGCTCGTTTATCGGTTCGTTGCTGTGCCGATCACTGGACGGTTCTTCACGCTGTCTCGTCACTGTCTTTAATGGCTAATAAACCTATTCGCAGACCAATAAACATTGTATATAACTGTGCAATGCTCGGGTGATCATAGCGGTTGATTTACGGTAACGCTGAACGATCCGAGTGCTTCGCCTACTCTTCATCCTTTACTTCGTGAATATGCGCCAATTTCTCTATTATTAATCGAGTAGTTTGCCACTTACCGTCTCAGTTCTGCCCGGGTGGCCACAGTCATTTCCTTTAAAATATGAGGAAAAGGTCATTCACCATTAAGATAATGTTGTGCTGATTAGGCAGCCCTAGGCGGAGGTATACATATAGCCCTGAATGTATACTGCATCGCTGAAAGGGTGTATGCAGCCTAATATACCAATGCTTCGCCATTCTGCTTCATCATTCGCCACCATTGTGACATACTTGGTAGCCCGATATAAAGGTAGCGGCTGGGCAGTGTTACTTTGCAATTCAGTGGAGTTACTATGCAAGATGCTGAGAAGTAAACTGTTAAAAAGATAAACGAGATACCAGCAAAAGAAATGTTTCTGACAGAAAACGTACCAGGCTCTTTTAAAGGTAACTCGACAGATGACTCAATTCCACAGTATAGTTCTGTTGTGGATGCTACAAAATAGCAGCCTGTTTGTAAGCTTTTTCTCCGACATTCATATAGCTTCATCTTGCGATAAAGCCGAAATTGGTGGTCGAGGGACGACGACAGCCAATTCCATTCGTTTTGTTCGCGTTCTACTTCCAACTACTCAATATGCAGCGCAACAATAAAATAGGAAGTGTCGCTAAGTATTTTAATATATCACTACCTTGAACTTGTCTTCCCGAGGCAGGCTTACTTAATTTTTGAACTTTCACTGCTAACTCTATTCCCTTTACCATGCTGCGTTGTTATCGAGCACATCATGACGAAACTGTCTGGACTCCTCATGAAATTATTTTTGTCGGCGCGTTGCTGATGAGGAAAACACGCACTTTTTTAAAAAAATATATACCAGGGTCTGAGCTTTCTGTCACATTGAGCAACACGAGAGAGAGGAGATCCGTTGCCTGTCCCGGTATTGTGGAACTGCACGCTTAAATTATTGCGGCCACATTCGCACATTCTTGCCTCATGGCGAGTTTTCAGGACTACGCTGAGCCAAAATTTATATCCACTAAACACACTAGAAAATACCTGAATAATTAATGTTTCACAAAAAACGTCTGAAGGCTCTAGTGCCATTTTCTTCGCCTTCCTATACACTCAATGTGAAATCAAAAGAAGTGGGAAAGGAGGTAATACTGTTAATGAGAACATTACATCGAAAAAGCCACAGCTTTGCCAAAAAGGCGAAGAAATGAACGCGATAGCAACATATTGGAAGGTCACGCACAGAATGGCAAGCAGATCGAACCATACCGGGCGTTTCTCACGCACAAATGACGGACAAAACCTACAGTTTGAAGCCTACGTCCCATATCCCTAACCTCCTGCATTGGCAAGCCGATAGAGCATGCACTATTGCGACGTCAGCAGCCCTTTTTAGAACAGCAATCTATCGCGCATTCTCAATTTGGATACTGAGCTCATCTATCGGCCAAAGATGTACTGTTACAGCCATGGGAGGAAGTCCCAGGGCCTCCATCTCGCACCCAAACGAGAGCACTCATTGCTTCAGATTTGAAGGGGGCCTTCGATCATGTTGAACATGAACTCATCCTTCGCAATCTAGCCGAGTCGCATTGTGGAACTCGAATGTATAACTACATCCGCTCATTTCTTCGTGATCGTACGGCCACTGTGGGAATGGGATCGCATCAGTCTGGTACAATCCTCATTACAGGGCGTGGGACACAACAGGGCTTCTTTCTTTCCCCTACATTATTTAATATCGCACTGGCCCAGCTTCTCCGTTTGCTCGACCAGATCCCCGACGTCACCTATGCTATTTATGCGGATGACATCACTATCTGGTCGACACGGGGCTCTGATGGAGCCATCAGGATTGACTGCAGAAAGCAGTGGATACTGTCGTTGAGTACGCCAAAAAAAAAGGCTTGCAATGTGCTCCTCAGAAATCAGAGCTCATCGTCATTCGCTCCTGAAGTAGTAGCCCTCTTCCCCCAATTAGTGTGCACGTGGATGACATCATACCCATACCACATGTCCCTCGTGCCCGCATCCTTGGACTACATGTTTAAGCGAATGGCAAAGCTAACTACACCGTTGACCTTTTATCTCGACAAGTTGACCAAATACTGTCAATGATCCGGCGGTTTTGAAATCGGCGCTCAGGGCTTAAAGAAAAGCCGCTGCGCTTGGTGGAGGCCTGCGTAATCAGCCGGCTGACATATAACTTGCTCATCCAGCGGTTGACCTAATCGCAACAACTACGCATAGATGCCATGATCCGCAAAGCGACAAAGCTGGCCCACGGCGTTCCGAATTACACTTCCACAAGTCTTCATATTCAGTTAGGTACACACAACACACTAAGTGAGCTGCTCGAGGCAGATTGGGTCAGTCAGTGCCAACTCCTCCTACTCAGCCCTACTGGCCACAACCTCCTCTCACGCCTCCAATATCCCGTCCCACCACTTGAGATTGAAACTCGCCCCACGCCCTTATACCCTGCGATACGAAAATACTAACTGTTCATTCCTTACCACGTAACATGCACCTCCAGCATGACAAGGGCCGGCGCAAATCCTGCGTACGATATCTCAGTCATATGCTTGAAGGCATCCCGGAATAGCATACTCTTTACACGGACACAGCCTGAACTCGCGAAGATTACACCTCGGTAGTGTTAGATGGCACCGATTCTCTGCAGGACTCGGCTGCAATGCGTGGGACACATGCCAAGAGTGGCCCACCAAATTCTCAACCGAATTCCGCTAACTGAGTCAAACGGTACTTTTAGCGTGCACTTACTCTGGACTCCTGGTCATGCTTCTCTGCCGGGCAATGAACGAGTACACGATGTTGCCCGCGAAATTTCGCTCTAGGTGGCCCGGCTAGGCGAGGTGACCATTTCGGAGTAGGGGGATCCTCTTCTCGCTTACAACGATATTCTTCGTCACTATAGGAACGTCCGTCGCACCCAGAGCACCCCACTGCCATCTTTCTCGCGAGAGGAGGCAATAGCGTTACGCCAACTACAGAATAAAATATTTCGCAAGCTAGTATCCCTTCATATATTCTACCTGCAGTGCTATGCAGGCCGTTGCTCCGGCTGTGGAAACTTGCCCACGACCTTCCATGTCTCGATGGAGTGCACTGCGAACATGTTTCCTCCTTTATCCGCTTTTCTGTACCCTTTACATAACGAGGAGTGGTAGGATGATGCTTTCCGCGATGGACCTCCCGAGGTCCTTTGAGCTCTGATACAGTGGGCCCGACTGGTCGCTGGAGTCGTCCTAGCTACCACACCCTTCTTCTCCTTGCTTTTGTGAATAAAGACGTTTCTCTCTCTCTCTTACAGGTACAGATGAACGCGAATAAGCGTCTCAACAACGCCTCGTTGGTCTCAGTCGTTACTTCGTTGTGTCTGAAAAGCACGTCCTTTTCGCAAGCGGAGGCTGCGAAACAATTGCAGCGACCTTTGTGTGCCCCGTAAGTACAACAGATTTGTTTCAGTAAAGCCCAACGCTAGCAAAGAGGTATTATCTTCCCCACCGGGAGATGAGTGCGCGAGAGAGAGATCGTCCACTCCTTTCCTCTCCGCTGATTAAAATACGCATTAGAGATGAGAGCCACCGCGTGCTCATTGCGCCATCTTGCTGATAATGCTGAAAACACGATAGTCCCCCCCCTCCCCCGAGATGCCCGCTAACAGCGGTAAGTGGTAGATATAAATAGCTTGCCGTTTGAACGTTGAAGGTGGTATGGTACCCTCGGTAACTCAGTGGTTAATGCCTCGCGTTCACGACGCGGAGGTCCCACGTTTGATTCCGTGTACCGGAGTATCCAGCCAAGTTTGTCAATATAATTGCTATCGCAATAATTAGTGGGATTTATTTAACGTCCCTTAAGCATTATATACTATGAGGGACGCTGTAGTGGACAGCTCTGGAAATTTCAACCACCTGGTAACATTTTGGCCTCCTTCAAGATCGCGGCCGCCGCGGCCAGAATTCATCCCGTGACCCAGCGGGTCAGCAGTGGAAAGAAGGAAATGAGTGGGCAGCTCACTGGAGAATCTGGAGTTTTTTCGCAGTGGAGATCGGCGCACACAAATATTGATCGTGTTGACGTTGAGGCCCCACCAAACGTACGCGCAGCAGCGCGTCCGCGCATGGCTTTTATGACGCGACGCTGCGCCCTCTCCCTTTTAGTAGAGGCACGTCGCTTCATAGAGTTTCTCACAGTCATACCTAGAGGTAAGTGTGGCGCAACCACCTACGCGAACTTATCAAGAGGCCCCGTTGGAACATAGAGCTTCCTAAAATTAACTAGAGGGTACTGTGGCTCTGCGATCTGTCAGCGTTCATGGGAATGATGTGTAGTACACCGATTTGCCTTATCTTAGTGATTGCGGGCAGCGAATCACCCTTGCGACTTTGTTAATTGATGGTTTTTGGGTAGTACACTGATTTGCCTAGCCGTCATTATTGCATTATTGCATTATTGTTGCATTATTGCATTATTGCTGTATGTGTGTGATGATTGGATTATTGTATGCTGTGTGATGCTTGGCTTGATTGCCTTACTGCCTGTACCATTCCTGCTTGGGCTCCATACCTGCAGTATCTTGTAAATAAAAAATAAAATAAAAAATAAATTAAAAACACCGCGCTTGGTTTATCGCTTATCAGCTGCGCCCAACGATGGAGACAGTCCGCGCAGCCGCTACAACGAGTCTGCCCGCCGCGCGATCCGAGCACAAGCAATGAACAGGGGCAAAGCATGCCAAGAAGCCCCGCCGCCGTGGTCTAGTGGCTAAGGTACTCGGTTGCTGACCCGCAGGTCGCGTGATTGAATCCCAGCTGCGGCGGCTGCATTTCCGATGGAGGCGGAAATGTTGTAGGCCCGTGTGGTCAGATTTGGGTGCACGTTAAAGAACCCCAGGTGGTCGAAATTTCCGGAGCCCTCCACTACGGCGCCTCTCATAATCATATGGTGGTTTTGGGATGTCCCCATATATCAATAAAATAAAGCATGTCAAGTAAGGAAATTTCAACTGCACTATCGTGAAACCTGGCGAGGGGTGAAAGATGTTGTCTGCGCTTAGTTGATGACATGCACCCTGCGAATCTTTATTTTTCAGGTAAGCACAAGAGAATCTTCCGCTTGTACTACGTTACAAGTAAAAAAATTGGCCGGTGAACGGTTGTGCAGCGCGTTGTTTCTCACACTGGTCAGGGAGCGTTTGTAGAGACCATTTAAAAGAAGAGAAAGATCCCTTCCTTCTTGGGCTGTTGCACGGGAATGCAAAATCCGACATCAGAGCCGACATTGGGGGTCACACATGTTAAAAACAGACCACATAACTCTATGGGGGCGCCCAGAGAGCCTTCGTGAAAACGTCTATAGTCAACGCGCGCCATTCGCTCTCTCTCGCCACGCGGCGGGCGCAGAGGAGGTGGCGAATGAGAGCAAACTATCTCTGGCGCTCAAGCAAGTCGAACGTCACGACAGCAGCAGACGACGATGCACGCCGACATGCGGAGACTTTGAGGTGCTTCGACCCTAAAACCACGCAGACACTGGTGACCGTCGTTAAAGCGACAGCGCGAGAAAAGAAAATAAGGGCTGTTATGTCGTCACGTTTCTGCCGTACAGCAGCTTGGTGGTCCAACATATTTTCCGTTTCCTCTGGGTGAGCGTATATGGACCCAGGTTCTTGAATTTAGGCGCACGTTAAAGAACCCCTGCAGGTGGTTGGCATTTACAGAGCATACTACATGGTTTTCGGACGTTAAACCCAAACTGTTAATATGAATGAACGTCAGACAGATGGAAAGATGCCTGAGCATAGGATGACATGGCCACCAGCCACATGGCCCATGACGTCGACGTCAGCCTTGAGTGCGGTGCATGCTCATATTTGTCCGCTGTTGAGCTGCACCCGACTGTAGTTGTATACAAGTTCAAGATTCGGATAAAGAAAAACACGTTCGAGGGATTTATAGAGAGTTTATCAGCGAAAATCTGTGCATGTGAAGAGAACGACAGTGACGCGCCAGCTGATCGTTCGCTGTGCAAAGTTAAGCAATATGTTTCTATCTATATGGCGCACGTCACAACATAAACATAAAGCTCGTGTAGTTTGTATTGCTCACAAGCGAGAAGATGGGCACCGTCTACACCCCGAAACACTATAACCGTCACGGTGGGCTACCGCGAGCCCTTCTCTTTATGATCACCGAAGCTTCGCATACTTCTTGACGTTCTCGACCGCTGTGAAAGGAGCGTCCATGCAGTTCTTGGTGAAGTCCCCGAAGTTCACGTCGTAAAGGAGCCACGACAAGCCCTCGCGAAGGTTGGTGGAGTTCTTGAGGCCGCCAAACTGCACAAAACAAAGGTGAGAGCAGTGTCGTTTGTTTTATACTATAGGTGTCGACAACCAGGGGCCCGCGTGGCACTATTATGCGGCCGCGTGGCACTGTCTTGTGGCCCACGTGGTACGATTATGCGGCCCACGTGGTACTTATATGCGGCCCACGTGACAATATTTTGCGACCCACCTGGCACTATATTTTGGCCCACGTGGCATTAATACACACAAAGAAACAGCATTGACGCTCTTTCTTTGTGTGTATTTCTTCCTGTGGTGGTTTAGGCGTCTCGAAGTTTCCCTCAGTATGACGAACCAACTAGCCCAGCAACAAGTACTTCTATTTTGCGGCCTGAGTGGCACTATTTTGCGGCCGGCGTGGTACTATTACGCGGCCCACGTGGTACTTATACGCGGCCCGCGTGGCACTATATTTTGCGGCCTGAGTGGCACTATTTTGTGGCCTGAGTGGCACTCTTTCAAAGACCACACAGCACTATTATGTGGCCCGCATAGCACCAGTATGCGCCCCGTGTGTCACAATTATGCGGCCCGCGTGGCACAATTTTGTGACCCACGTGGCACTATTATGCGGCCCGCGTGGCACTATATTTCGTCCAACGTGGCACTATTTGCGGCCTGAGTTGCAATAGTTTGTGGCCCGCGTGACATTATTTTGAAGTCCGCATGACACTATTATGCGGCCCGCATGTCACTAATATGCGGCCCGCATGGTACTATTATGTGGCCCACGTGGTAGTTATTTGCGGCACGCGCGGCACTATTATGCGGCCCACGTGGCACAACTATGCAGCCCGGGTAGCACTATTTTGCGGCCCATGTGGCACTATTTTGCCGTCCGCGTGGCACTACTATGCGGTACCCGGCACAGCATCAAAATCACCGCCCCCTTTCCCTAGATTTTGCTTTCTGGCCATTGACATGGCAGTTTTGACTAAAATCTGAATTTTCGTTTGTAGCCTATATTTCATTACAACTTTGTCGCATATGTGCTGAATATAAACACGATTACTAATCGAGGTTTACAAAGTAAAGAGTCGAAAAAGTAGTTCTTGAAGGAAAAGAAAAAGAAAAGCTAATTTCTGTCTGCGTTTTTAAGCTCACGGTTAAAGCGATACGGTTAAGCTCCTTGTAAGAGACGGGGGAAGGGAATAAAAAAGAATAGTAGAAAGAGAAAGATATACAGTGTGTCCCACGTACCTTTAATCAGCGTTTAAAAATATGCCAGAACACGTAATTACGAAGTGACCAAATGCATGCGGCTCACCGTTGCTTGGAGTTTGTCAAACTTTTTTGTGTTTTCAAATATTGTTTAATTAGATCTGTTTAATTAACTAACCTTTCCAGAAATGAATATAGATAAAAAATTTTAATGAGAAAGTTGTAGATCGGTTTGCAAAACGTCCAAAGAGATAGTTTTGAAGTTTATGTCTGTTACGTATTAGTCTTTTTCTGTTAATTGCGAATGCCCGCGAAATGCAAAGGAATACCACGTGACAAACTAACTCGCGCGCCAGTGCGCACGGTGATTTTAGTGCTTCCTGAAGTTCCGCGTACGAACGACACGCTTCCCTCGCACCGGTTCATGACAGCGATAAGCAGTCACGGTGGCTATTGTTTTTGTGGCCGAAAGCAAAACGTGGTCATCGTAAAGCCACCACCATCGTGGCGGCCTTGCCGAGACAGCACAATGAGGCAAATGCTGTGGTCGTTTGTACACGGAACGTTAGAGAGCACATTGTGCGCACTGGCGAAAGAGCGGGTTTGTCATGTGGTATTTTTTGTACTTAGCGGGCATTTGTAATTAGCAGAAAAACACTACGTAACAGATATAAAGTTCGAAAATGTTTAGTCAGACGTTTTCCAAACTGATCTACAACTTTCTCATTGACATTTTTTTATCCATCTCCGTTTCTTGAAGAGTTGTTAATTGGACAGATGTAATTAAACAAGATTTAGGAACACAAAATAGTCTAACTCCCAGCAACGGTGAGCAACATGCATTTGGTCGCGTCGTTAATGCGTGTTCCGGCATATTTTAAAACTCTGGCTACGCGGGGCACACTGCAGAAGACAAGACACTTGCCGCACACCAGGGAAGAACGAGGAGAGATGGCGGACACGGTCAAAGGAATCCCAGGGCGGGGAACCACTCGGCGAGAGCTACACGGTGTCAGGAGATCGCGGACTGTAGGCTGATCGGCGAGAGCTACGCTGGTGTCGGAGATCACGGACGACACAACCGTTCAGCATGGATTGCCGTCCTAAGCTGTTACAGAGGACTAAGGCAAGCTTATTCCCTACCATGCAGAGTACTATAAATAACGAGGAAACGGTCGGTTGGAGGCAAATTTAAACCGGCCCGTTTCCAAGTTTGCGCACCCAGAGTAAAATTCATTCCTTGAAATGCCCTTCTCACTGCCCATGGCGCTCAGATAAGGCTACCCTGTACCACGTCACGTGGGAATGTTCAGTAAAAAATCCACCATTACAGAATTCCCCAGTGGAGCAATGAAAAGAGCTGCTGGCCAGCGAGAATTTCGAAGATCAGCATAGCATGATTGACTAGGTGCACAGAGTGGCTGCTGCAAGCAGAGCCCTAGACTAGCACGTCTTGCATACCAGCCGAGAAGGGTCCCCGCCCTACGCACGTGGTTCATCGTAAGCATGCTAACGACGCCGCCAAAAAGAACGATAACGAGGTACTGTGTGCAAGCCACCATGACAGATCATTCTTGGGCCGGTATGTCTTTATGAGACGCACGCTGTGATTGGAAGTAGTCTTTTACATCAGTAGGCGAGTAAAATGAGAAAAAAAACGTGTCTCGTCGTCGGTCTGCTCGAGTTTTAAACTTTGAGGACCAATAGCCCCCATTTTAGTGCACCAATTTGCATAATTTTCGTGGCATTCGTCTCGAAATTTATTACTGCACACGTTCCGGTTCTAAATAAAGCTGTCGAAAATGGGTCAGAGGGCCCCTTTAATGGTAAGGTGTGGAACAAGATGTGGTGCACAAGAGCTTCCATAAAAGGCTGGTTGTCTGTGCACATAAGGAGTTCCGGGAGGTGGTGTTTTTGCCGATAACATGGCAAAAACAGTAAGTTGGCTATTTGTCTCTTGATTTATTGAGGCTACTACTAACTTCTTAAGATCCTACTTAGCTCCCACCGGCCTCTGTAGAAGCACTTCGCCGTGGCCTGAGAAATAAGCTCCGGCTAATTGGACGTCATCATCATCATCATCATCATCAGCCTGACTACGTCCACTGCAGGACGTAGTCAGGCTGATGCCTCTCCCATGTTCCGCCAGTTAACCCGGTCCTGTGCTGGCTGCTGCCAATTTACGTAAACAGAGCTAAACGCGATTTGTCAACCGTGTATCTCGTCTTTGACGCTGCGAGGCACTCATATCGGATTGGACGAGCAAGACTCGTCATTGGCGGCTTCGGTACAGACGAACTAGGTTATAAAATAATGGCTAGTTACTGGAGTTAAAATCATATTTTTTGAAAGTTGAATTTCTGTAAAAATGACAGACACCATCTGCTCAGAGGCACCACAAAACTTCAAAACTAAATGGGAAAGTTTCCATGCATGCCCATAAGTTTGACAAAGCGATACCTTTGGGACATGCACTGTTTAATGTGTGCCAGGGAGTTCATTCAGATGGGCTAATTTTGCAGGGATAAATAATATTTTAGTTTAACATGAACGGAGCATTTTGCATGAGCAGAGCGACACAGATTTATCTGTAAGCGGGCACCACCCGCAAAGAGGACGCTTCTGAGCTTGATGGCGGATTGACGATGGCGGGCGGGGGGGGGGGGGCAAATGCTTATTTCAAAGTATCAGGAAGAGGAAATCAGCGACGAACAACACGAAGACAGTGAAAAAAAAACCACACAGAACAAGCTTTTGGTGAGGCGTTTTGCTGGTTTCTTCTTTCTATTACATTGAACAAGCTCGCCTAGAATGCTACGTGACTGATCTTATTTCACATTTGTGCGTTAGACATTTCGAGAGCTTCCGCCCCTGAATTTTCGCCGGCCTTGCGAGACCAGCCCTCTAGATAACACGTGCGACTTTGGATTGTTAAAAAGTTTCACGGTGGCTCATCGGTAGAGAATACGACTGAAACAAAAACCCGTATGGTGGGTCATACATAGCTTACTTTATATTTCAGCGACTCTTCATCCTCCCAAGTGACAACCGTGTTGGGTCCAACGAAGGGTGACCCGAACTTCATGCCACCAGGTAGCACCTCGATGTCGAATAGACCTCCTATGCAATCCTGTGGGTGAAGCACTCGAAATAAGTCCTCCTTTTTTGACAATTAAAAAAGCAAAGCGACCCTAATAAGACTTAAGGGTCTGAGTGGCACTGTGTTAGTAAACTTCTCATAAGCTATGACCGTTCTTCTTTTTTCACAATTCGATGTATGCCACCCTCCTCCCCCAGGAATCTTTCAGCACGGTTTTGCGCTGCCTCAAGGATTCGAAGCATTGAAAGCTTTCTGCCCCTCACCTGGTTTTACTTGGCCTCCGTGAGCAGCACATATACGGTTCCGCGAGAGACATCATCACGTGATGTCCTCTTATGCGACATCACAATGACACCACAAGCAAGGGAGTGTAAAAGGACAGCGAGGACGAGGAGGAGAGAAGAGAAGGATAGTAAGTAGGAGGGAAGGAGAGGAGGGCAATGCATAGCTGTGAGTAGTTAAATGTGAAGGAAAGGTGGGAAAGGGAAGTGAGGGTAAATAAGAATATCTGAGAGTAAGAAGAAGTGGTAAAGCGTAGGATAGCTGTGTACAGGACAGTAAAGAGGGTAGAAAATAAAAGTGAGAACAAGGAGGATGGCAGTGACGAGAAGGAGTGTGGCATAGCCGTGTATAGTATGGCTATAGCAAGGGGCGAAAAGGGAAGTGGAGGTGACGAGGAAAGAAATAAGGAGGCAATAAAGCACAGCAGTGTATAGTGTAAAAAGTGTTCCAGAAAATAAGTTAGGGTGAGTGGGAGTGAGGTGAGCGAAAGGGAAGGAGGGAGGAGGGCAGAGTGCACCACGGCATCCAAATTGAAGTATTTTGTTTACTCCATAGACGCTGACCGCGCATGTGCGACGTTTTGAACTCCTGCGCTTGCTTGCCTAAAGGCGAGCGTCGCTGAAGCGCAAGCGTCGCTCGGGCCTTGAATACGGCATTTATATTTCTTATAATACTTTCCGATCACCTATTATGACTGAAGGGCTTGCAAGATCGTGCATTGTGGTTCTAGAACGCAATAAGAGCCTGTCTCAGGCTCATTCGTCTCAAAGAGAGAGAGAGTAAGAAAAGGACACTAGGGATGTACAGAGGAAGGGTCAGAAGTTCTTATAGCCACTATCCCATGTATTTCTGTGGAAGCGTGGCCAGGAATATTTTGACCAGGACTATACTAGTGGGCTAGTTGCTTTCACCGGTGCAAAGGGGGTACGAGCGTGTGTCTCCTTTTGTTTCGTGTTCGTTCTTTCATCCGCTGTGCGCTGCCGTACGTCGTAGAGAACACGAACGTGAGAGGAAATGACAGAAGACGTGTATACTGACCACGATGTCTAAGCCGGTGAGGTAGAACCTCTCGCACGGATGGTACGCCCTCTTCTCGAGGGAGTCCGTAGTTTCGTTCAGCGAGTAGAACAGAGCACCCATCTCGAACGAAAGACCCAGTCTGGTGCTGTTCTTGTTGTACATGACGTTCGCCGAGACCAAGGCTGCGTGGGTTTTCTGCAAGGACAAATTACGCTCATCATCAACACCTTGCAAATAATGATATGCGACCTTGATGAGGTATTTTTGGTGAGATATCTTTAAACCTTTACAGGAAAGAGCTTGACTTTCTGGAGTTGAATCGTTACGCTAAGATGTAAGACTATGAATGCCTGTAGTATGCATGTGCTTTGCTCTTGACCCCTTCCGAGTCTGCGCTCATTCTATCCACCCGTTTCGCATGTCCTGTTTCTAGGCGTAGTTACATTCGTTGTTAACCATGTCTCAACAGTTAGCCATCACAGCAGTCTTTTTGAGATTATATTTTTGCGGTCAAAGCGAGAGTCTTGCGAAATCTCGTCATTTCGCAATGAAACACAGGTGGAAGCTTTGAAAGACGCCGGACTGACGTTCTGTTTCCGGCACAAGAAGCTCAACTTCAAAGTAAGGGTATTTTCACTTTGGTCGACGTCTTTCAAAGTTTTCACTAATACCCCGGTGACCCGAAGCTTCGTTTTTTACCGGTGATTGGACACAGTAACCACCGAACGAAATGACGCTTCTTGTCAATTATATCACTCGCTGGATTATTGAGATAACGCTGAAAGCGGTATTTGTAATGTCTTCGACCAAAAGAACACTAAACCAAACAGTTAACTGGGTTATACGAATAAATCGCGTTCTGGGAACATTATTGTCGTTTATTGCAATACCTATAGCAATGGAAGAGAACATTTATCATTTTTACATTTCGCACCGAAATATACGCGCCTGAAGTCATGGAATTGGAAGCGAATTCTTCGTATTCTGGTGGAATTCGTTGAACTAAGTATCCTCAACATCTAGTGCTCTCACCGAGTACAATGTACATGCATGAGGTTTACTGGTTAGGGATTACGTAACAGCACAACGCCCCCCCTCCCCGCCCTCCCCAAAATTGTTCTCGCCATGGCATACAGAAGCGACAAATTACCATTTCACAAAACCCCTCTGCCCACCCTCCACCCTCCCGAAAAAAAAAATATCTGCCTACGCCCCTGCTCGCAGTTATGTGTGGGAATTTCAAGAAGACGTCGCCGCCCACCACTTTTATTTGCGCGTTTTTTCTCTTGCGATTCACAGTTGAGATTCTGAGGAATCAATACCGAAAGCCTTGCTTGTAGCGTGATATTTCTCCCCGGTCGTGTGAATGATGGTTGTGGAGGGATCAGAATCACGTCGCATGTCTCGTGAATAATCTGTCCGCGATCACGTCTGCCGTGTGAATACAACTTGGCGCGCTGCGGGCGCACACAAAGACACACACCGTGGCGTTTTTTCTTCGGCTTGAACAGCAAGCGGAGGTTTCATCTTTAAAGAAGCATGCTTCCCGGGTGGAAGGAGGGGGGGGGGAGAGGTGGCGTTTTGAATTAAGCTGCAGGGTGCGTGATCGGCTACGGTTTGCCGTTTTGTGTCGCCATTGTGGCATAATCCGTACAGCTCCACCAGTAGACCATTTCCTCATTTCTTTATCCCGTCATACATATCTTCCTGAAAAATGTGTGTTTTACGAACATGAACTGTCTGCATAGCACTAAGCTTGTCTGTTTGTATAGTAATAACTATTGTATAGTACTAACCTTGCTTTATCAAATCGTGTTTAGAACACCCTCTAATGGCCTATTCGCATATTACATGCACATTCTAGGTATCCACAACTTTTGTCATTATTATTATACTCTTGTTGGCGCGCCTTTGTGATTGTTTTATGAATATATTTTTATATTTGCCGTGTGCATTTGGAACGCTTTTTGCGTGCAACTCACCCGCAAATATACTGAATGGTTCTATGTGAAATCTACACTTCTGTATATCTTTGTGTACGCCCTTCCTGCAAATATCTCCATTAGGTTTGGCAGTATGTCTGAAGTAAAAATAAAAAAATTGTATCAGGGTCATTTTTATTTGTCTGACCCGTCACTGGCCCATGACCCATATATTTATAATAAATGCTTGGCTTTTAAATTTCATCATTACGTGGTCAATCCATCGTGTTGAATATTAAGCATACGCAGTGGATAAAAAGAAGAAGCTGGCAGTAAGACGACCAATAGAGCCAAGAGACCATTGGTGATATGCGGGAACCCAATCCAAGGTCAACATAAACAAAAAAAAAACGCCAGGCCTGCGTGGAAGGCGCAGCATAGTCACAGCGAAAGCAACACAAGCGGCCTTTCAGAGCCTTTTCTAAGCACTCATTGGGTAAGTACTGCAAGCACACTTGCTTGATACCATCTATGGCTTTATTGATAATTTTTTCGGGTAGTATGCCAGCCCTCACTATACGCTAATTTTCTTCATTCTTCTGAGAAGCGTGGCATCTGCTAAACAATTGCGAGCAGTTGTACGCCAATTGTACATCCAGTGGCTAACGACAAAAGGGAATTATGCCTGAGTGGGTACGTGCCACAGCTATTAGCTGAACAAGAACAAGCTTTTGTAAAGGGTTGGAGAATCGGAGAACCCCCTAGTTACGATATTCCCATTTTGTGACGACTGGTTGTTCTTTCGCTCTTTTGAAAGGCTTGGTAAGTCGTATTAACACGATTGCTTTCCCAACATCAAGCCTGCCTAAGGCAAGTTTGGCAACAAGTCATAAGCAGTGGCTTGGCTGAGTAGTAGAATACTGGGCTTGCAGCCAGCGGACCCGGTCTGGAGCCCCACTGTGTCAATAGTACTAGGCTTTTTTTTTCTAATTTCGGGCGATGTGTTTACAGACACCGGCAGCGGCGGCGGACAACTGCGGCGCTGCACTTGACCCGAGTTGTGATCTCACAACAGCTTTCGCTGTAACAAAAAGAAAGTCCTAGGCCATGTGGGGTGAGCTTCGCCACGCACCCTCCCCTAAGAAAAAGCCTTCATGTTGGAGGTCGACACCACTGCCACTCCAGTAGTAGTTGGCGCTTATGCGTCAGTGCATATACGCAGTAGTACGCTTAAAATGCCATCATGAACAATATTGTACGTGCGATATTCGGATCGCAACGTCCCGTGAAGTCGTCAACATATCGGGCGAAATCTCCCGGGAAATCCCTTCAGCAAAACATGCCATACCACGCGTGACAAGCGCGCCATCACACACTGCAGAGGTGGGACTCACGAGGTCCGGGTAGGACTTTGCTGTTGTCCGGGCGGGATCCTGTAGTCTCGAACTGTCCAACACCGATGTCGGGGTGGCGTAGCATGTGTCCGAGGATTCCACCATGCTCATCGAGCTGATCGCGATCACCGTGTCGGCCATGGTGTTTCTGCACCCAGATCAACACCGAAATGCCTCACTTCGGGTTCGCCTGTTCGTTGTTTGCGCTGAATTGCAGTTTATTGTACATTGCAAACCGATATATGAAGATTAGGCGAACGTTCTTTACAAAGGCACCAGTGAGAGCCCAGTACCGCAATACCAACAACAAGATGATCAAACTGTACATGTTTCATGCTACTGTCCTACGTTTCACAAGCTGTTGGCAGCGCTGTTGAACAATGTGTTCTTTCGCAAGTGTCACATCCGTAAGCCACTCTGCCCCATCGCTCAGCGTATGAGTCCTGAAGAATGCTAGAACAGTTGAGGGACTCTGCTGTGCTCACACAGCCCTGATTGGACAAGAGAGGTCTTCCTATGGCAATGCTGCCAGCAGCTTTTGAAACAGTGTGTATAGACGAAAATAAAACTATGGTCGGACACAACGTATACAAACAGCAAGCGCTGCCCCACAAATGCAGCGTGCATTCCATTTACACGCGCAAGCAAACCGTGCTAGGGTGTTCCCGCTACACCAGTGAGTATTTTTCTACTTGTCGATGGCTACTTGCCGAAGGCAAAAACGAAAACTGTGGCGCTATCTTTTCGTCTTGTTTTCTTTGTTATCATTAACGTTACAATTTCTAGTAGTAACACCCCCTACACTTTCGTTCGCATCATACTCTGTTCTCATTGATACGGTCTTTGGTCGAAAACTTGAACTTCTCTGTAATTCTTTTTAGGAATTTCGACATTTGTTCTCATCCAACCCTACAGCTTTAGTTTGTAACGATGAGCACTTGACTCTTGATATGCGTAGTACTTACATATACATAATAAAAGTACTTAGTATTCAGAGACAAAGAATCCAGCAGGACTTTCAAGGTGGAAGGGCCATCGCAAGGTGATTCAGTGAAAGGAGCTTACACGTTTCCCTCTGTCGTAAGTGACAGTCACACCCTTTTACAAGTACCTGATCAAGTAGAACTCTGCTATGCTGGTATACCAGCGGCGCTTTGTACTTACTCGACGGCATCTCGGAAGCCTTTACGGTACTTATCCCAGGCGTTCGGCTCGTTGTAATCGAACAAGCCGAGCGCAATCACTATCTTTCTGTTGCTGTCATTGCCTTGAATTTCCTTAAGTTTCTGCAAATTAAAGAGAAACAGAAGTTTTGTGAATTCAGCCGAAGATCTGAGAAAAAGGATGCATGCTGTATATATAGACAAGAAGCTCGCTTGACTAATTTATGCAAGTTTTGTAGTCATGCCATTGTTCTTCTTCCTGATTATTATAATCCCCCTTTCTTGAAAGGCGCAACATCCTGACAGAGACCCTTAAGGAAATGTAATTTATGATGGCATTGGCGATGGCCCGCCTACTCACCGCAATCGTTCCTCGGGCTCTATTCATTAAGTCATCCCAACTCTTGACACTAGTCACCATATTCAGTATGCCGTAGTTTTTAATGTTCGCTGAAGCCAGTTTGTCCAGATGCTTCTTCAAAGTCTGGTCGTCGAATGCCTGCGCCGTGACGTACCTGAGCCGAAAATGAAACGACGGGGGTTAGCTTGCGAACAGCGTTGCGCGTGCGATATCGGGCGGAAAGACGGGCCCTCGTGTTGATAACAAACAGGTACACAGTATATAAGAGAAGATCAACCCCAATGGTGCTGTCAGTGAAACCTACGCCTCCTCTATTTTATCCAAGCCAACCAGATGCGCCTGATTCAGCGATTCATCAACCTCTCCTGTAGCCCTCTCCTGCTCTCGCCTATCGCCTAGCCTCAGCGTGTGCTTTGCCGTCATGGTGAGTAGAACCCCTTCTGCAGTGCTTCGCGACGGAAATCATATGAAGTAATTTTTTGTTCTGTTGTGTACAGTTCCGTCACGTGGTGTCTTGAATTCATCTCGTTCACAATACGCAATACGGTCACGCTTGCTCTCTGGTCTTGTGGTGTTTTGGGATACGCTGTTTTGAGATAGCGTGTCGTCGTTAGTGACGCTATGCGGCAACGAAAGGGGAAGCGTCACTGCAACGCTACTACATGCGCTGCGCCGTAATGCGGTGGCGGTGCTGCTTCGAGCAACGAAAAAGGAGCACGAAGGAACAAATCTGACAGATGTATGGTATTGAAGTGTTAAACACGTTTGTCACATCTCCGGGTGAAAGCGCTCGCGGCACAGGCAGCGCCATACCCCTCGTGTAGCGTCGCATCACGACCACTCCCTGAACTAAAGCGGACTGACAGCTCCCATTGATAAGCACGCAATTGCACTGGAATCGAAATAAATAAGATCTGAAAGTTAGGCCAGTTGGTGACAGTACTCGAACATATTTCAACACAACTCACAACTACGTGGACACAAGAGAAGGGACAAACTGCAGTCCCTTCACTTGTGTCCGCGTAGTCGTGCGGTGCGTTAAAATATTTTCCAAGAAATATTGGTAGATCCCACGTACAGTGGGAATCGATAATATTCCAAGCACGAATGAAAAACGTTGAAATGTCACTTTAAAATCAACACAACGTTACGAGATGGAGGTAAATGATGCCCTACATGACTTCCATGTCATGATTATCATGTTCGGATGTGTCGTTTACCTTCGTCATGTATTTACGTCACGTGATACCAAATTTAGTATATGTTATTTTGTCATGTTCTTACATCAAACGCGTGCCAGGATGATCATTCTTGCACCAGTCATATAATTTCGTCATTTATTGACGTCACGTAACACAAAATTTGGTATATGTGGAGCTAGCGAAATGGCTGCGAGCGCCTCATGAAGGTTCCAATATACTGAAATGTAGCGTTGACGCATGCACACGCTGTGCACAGTGACGCTACGTTAGCAAAACGCGAGCACTCTATAGTCGGACGTCAGGCGTGACCGGTGCAACCAGCAACCGGCGCGAAATGCGACGTGCTGCATTTTGCGCCGGTGCGTTATCCAGACTAAGTTACTGTATATTCCACCTAAAGGTAGCATATCATCATCAGCCTGACTACGTCCACTGCAGGACAAAGGCCTCTCCCACGTTCCGCCAGTTAACCCAGTCCTGTGCTTGCTGCTGCCAATTTATACCCGCAAACTTCTTAATCTAATCTGCCCACCTAACCTTCTGTCTCCCCTTAACCCGCTTCCCTTCTCTGGGAATCCAGTCAGTTACCCTTAATGACCAGCAGTTATCCTGTCTACGCGCTACATGCCCTGCCCATGCCCATGCATCATAGCTGAAATCAAGAAGAAGAAAAGGTAGCATATACCGTGACTCTAATCCAGACAACACTGCGTCTCCGCCTTTGGTGACGGAGGGACGCCGGACGCGCTGAAACGCGCATGCGTGTAAGCAACGCAGCGTGGCGTCTGCCTGCGAGTATAGGACAAGACTGGCGCCTTGCGTGGCAGGCGTGACGCGACGAAATGAACGCCGGTCAGCACGCGCACTGCGTCACGTCGAAATGTGTTGACGCCTTGACTGTGGCGTGTAGTCATGTGCTCACATGACACGCATTTCATGATTATCATGTTTGCACCAGTCACATACCTTCGTCATCCATTCACGACACGTAATACCAAATTTAGCATATGCAAAGCTAGCGGAACGGCCAAGAGCGCATCATAAGCGTGGCATGTAGTCATGTTGTTACATGACACGCATATCATGATTATCATGTTTGCACCAGTTACATACATTCGTCATCCATTCACGTACCGTAATACCAAATTTGGTATAAGTGAAGCTAGCGAAACGACCGCCAGCGCATCATGAGCGTGGCTTGTAGTCATGTTGTTACATGACACGCATCTCATGATTATCATGTTTGCACCAGTCACATACCTTCGTCATCCATTCACGACACGTAATACCAAATTTGGCATACGTAAAGCTAGCGGAACGGCCAAGAGCGCATCATAAGCGTGGCATGTAGTCATGTCGTTACATGACACACATATCGTGATTATCAAGTTACTATGTGTCATTTATTTATGGCGACCGTTCACGTCGCGTAATACCGAGTTTGGTACATGTGAAGCTATCGAAACGGCCGCGAGTGCTTCATGAGCGTAAAATTCAGTCATGTTGTTACATAACACGCATCTCATGATTGTCATGTTTGCACCAGTCACATACATTCGTCATCCATTCACGTACCGTAATACCAAATTTGGTATAAGTGAAGCTAGCGAAACCACGGCAAGTGCATCATGAGCGTGGCTTGTAGTCATGTTGTTACATGACACGCATCTCATGATTATCATGTTTGCACCAGTCACACACCTTCGTCATCCATTCACGACACGTAATACCAAATTTGGCATACGTAAAGCTAGCGGAACGGCCAAGAGCGCATCATAAGCGTGGCATGTAGTCATGTTGTTACATGACACACATATCGTGATTATCATGTTACTATGTGTAATTTATTTATGGCGACTATTCACGTCACGTAATACCGAGCTTGGTACATGTGAAGCTATCGAAACGGCCGCGAGTGCTTCATGAGCGTAAAATTCAGTCATGTTGGTACATAACACGCATCTCATGATTATCATGTTTGCACCAGTCACATACCTTCGTCATCCATTCACGACACGTAATACCAAATTTGGCATACGTAAAGCTAGCGGAACGGCCAAGAGCGCATCATAAGCGTGGCATGTAGTCATGTTGTTACATGACACACATATCGTGATTATCATGTTACTATGTGTCATTTATTTATGGCGACCGTTTACGTCGCGTAATACCGAGTTTGGTACATGTGAAGCTATCAAAACGGCCGCGAGTGCTTCATGAGCGTAAAATTCAGTCATGTTGTTACATAACACGCATCTCATGATTATCATGTTTGCACCAGTTACATACATTCGTCATCCATTCACGTACCGTAATACCAAATTTGGTATAAGTGAAGCTAGCGAAACGACCGCCAGCGCATCATGAGCGTGGCTTGCAGTCATGTTGTTACATGACACGCATATCATGATTATCATGTTTGCACCAGTCACACACCTTCGTCATCCATTCACGACACGTAATACCAAATTTGGCATACGTAAAGCTAGCGGAACGGCCAAGAGCGCATCATAAGCGTGGCATGTAGTCATGTTGTTACATGACACACATATCGTGATTATCATGCTACTATGCGTAATTTATTTATGGCGACTATTCACGTCACGTAATACCGAGTTTGGTACATGTGAAGCTATCGAAACGGCCGCGAGTGCTTTATGAGCGTAAAATTCAGTCTGTCATGATTATCATGTTTGCACCAGTCACATACATTCGTCATCTATTCACGTACCGTAATACCAAATTTGGTATAAGTGAAGCTAGCGAAACGACCGCCAGCGCATCATGAGCGTGGCTTGTAGTCATGTTGTTACATGACACGCATCTCATGATTATCATCATAGCCCCGCCGCGGTGGTCTAGTGGCTAAGGTACTCGGCTGCTGACCCGCAGGGCGCGGGTTCGAATCCCGGCTGCGGCGGCTGCATTTCCGATGGAGGCGGAAATGTTGTAGGCCCGTGTGCTCAGATTTGGGTGCACGTTAAAGAACCCCAGGTGGTCTAAATTTCCGGAGCCCTCCACTACGGCGTCTCTCATAATCATATAGTGGTTTTGGGACGTTAAACCCCACATATCAATCAATCATGATTATCATGTTTGCACCAGTCACATATCTTTGTGATCTATTCACGTACCGTAATACCAAATTTTACATATGCGACGCTAGCGAAATGCCCACGAACACATCATGAGCTTGGCATGTAGTCATGTTGTTACATGACACGCATGACATGATTTTCATGTTAGGGTCGGTCGCTTGTGTTCACCATGCAACCAAGTCATGCCATACCAGTTTGGCAACATGCCATGTGAACGAAACCACCGCAAGAGCTGCAGGACCATGAAATGTAAATCATGACATTCATGACATCCATGTCATGATTTTAAATGCGAAGCATTTCTGAGCGAACTTCGGTGACTGAGCGTATCTATCTATCTATCTATCTATCTATCTATCTATCTATCTATCTATCTATCTATCTATCTATCTATCTATCTATCTATCTATCTATCTATCTATCTATCTAGCCGCTTATGTTTGGGTGTTCTCGTGGTCACCCCCTTAACTTGACGTGAACCAAATTAACATGAGAAGGTAAGATGGTTTGATGAATATGACGCGCTGCTCAAGACCTCAATAATGTCCCAATCCCACCACGTACGTCGTCAAACACGTCCCGCGAGACAGTGGCACATACCCATGGGCGGGTATGCACCGCTGGTATGCTCTGTTATACCTGCGAGTCCACAGCGAACGTCCATGCCTCTGAAAAAGGCAATCTGTGTAAAGGCCAGCCCGCGAGCCCGCCTGACGCGAACAACTCAACGGCGTCATCACGCGGCGGTGCCTCTCTGCCGCGCACGCACAGTGAGTCACCTCAGCCAGCGAGCCCGTCGAGCAAGCAATCGGCGCCTTCCCGTCTGGCAAGTCTGACGCAATGTGTGGCGACGTCACTCGTCCTTGAGTGCAGCCACGTGCAGCACAGCGGCTTCAGATTCGATGACGCGGCCCAGAGGCGACCCCATTGGAGGATTCTGACCTCACGACCAGCGGCGCTTCTGATTGGACATTTGGTTACTCAAAGAATCCACCCGGTGCATATAAAAGCAGCCCTGCGGCGCGTCACGAGCAGTTGAGCTATGTGTTAGCAGCAGACCTATGTGTTAGAGAGGAGAGCTCGACTCTTCGGGTCTCTTAGCTGTCGGCCCCAGTGCCGAATTTGTAACGCCTCTGTATATATGCTGTACATAAACCTTGTTTAACTCACCGTCGTCTCGTGCGCTCGTCTATCAGCTCTGCGCAGAAGCAGTCGCGAGCTGAGAAACCTACGCTAGCAAACGGCTGGTGACCTTCCCGGCAGAGTTCGAAGCAGTGGCGCCTTCGGGACCGTGTTGGCGTCGCCATCTTTCGAAACAGTGGTTGCAGCGGTGAGATTCGTGGCGCCCTTCGTAACGTCGTCGGAGGCACGCTTCGCAACAGCGGATATGTGTCACAGGTGATTAACGCTTAGTATCTACCCAGGAACGACGAGAACACAAATGGGCAATTTTAACGTGCGGGCATTAAGAAATAACCGACGAATGCACACCCGACAACCCGACAAACGCAAAGAATAAATGTCAGGGTCCCAGCTGGAATCGAACCCAAGCATTTTGCATGGCAATGAAGCATTTTACCACAGAGCTACGCCAGGTCTCAGAACTACTTTTCAAAAAAAAAAAAGAAAACGTTAATCTTCGTGAAACTTCAATAGTGATTGCAGTGTGCGCTGCTTACCCAATTTTATAAACATTACACATGTGCTCCTTTCATACATCTGTAACGTCTGGTTAACGTCGATTGTGGTTAGTTGTCATGCGCTGAAGTTGTTTTATGTGGCAGTGTTCAGGGCTAGCATCCTCGCGAGCATCAGCGTTTCATATCAGCTTCTAGTGTTGCTAGTACGTATGTTCCAGTTGGCATCGTTGCGCAAGTGCAAATAACTGCTTATATAAACATCTGCAACTCTATAACATATGTCTGTGCGTGCAAGGTTTGTACATACATTTAGCGTCATTTCATGACGTGTCACACATTAAAAAAATTGCAACACGGTCACCTTCCATCCAGGTACATCGGATCTGCCGAATTTTTATGTTATGACTAGTCAAATATGTTCTCTATACAGTCA
The DNA here is from genome assembly GCA_013436015.1 of Rhipicephalus annulatus. NCBI lineage: Eukaryota > Metazoa > Arthropoda > Arachnida > Ixodida > Ixodidae > Rhipicephalus > Rhipicephalus annulatus. The sequence continues at coordinate 503,251 of WOVY01010379.1, read as the reverse complement.
TGTTGAGCCATACGAAGTTTGGTATCGATACAATTTTTGAAACGGCCAGGAGAGCTAAAAGTCGTAGTCGGCTAGATAGATAGATAGATAGATAGATAGATAGATAGATAGATAGACACGCGCAAAGTCACCGAAGTTTCGCATTTAAAAAAGAAGGCGTTGGTGAGAGAGACCTTCCGGCTTCTCGACCCTTGCGTGCAGTTTAAAACAAACGGACACTCGAAAACGGCTCTAGGGTGGCACCAGTTCTGCGCGGTATTTTTTATGGTAATCTCAATCGGCTCGTTTATTGAAGTACATGATCTGGTGGTTAGAATATTTCGCAACGTTTATGACTAAGTTATTCTTTTTCCGAAATATTGTAAGTGGGGTATTTAATAGGTGAACACCGGGTGGTTTAACACTGCACACAGTATGCAAGGATGTAGGACAAGAGGGCAGTTCAGACACAGCCCCACAACAACATCGTCGTCTTCATTTCGTCTGCATCGCTTCTGCACCCGTGCCTGAGGTACCTTTCTATACCCGTGACATTACCCCGGGCGGCAAAGCACCGTCCCGGTGCCTGCTGTTATTAGACGGATGTGTCACTGTGATAGGGCTTCAGCAAGACACATGCACAATGTCACTTCTGGATGTAACAGTGGGGTTCGTAGTAGGAGAAATTTCATAGGTGACAGGTGTGACTTGGCGCAGAACTCGGCAAGGCTCAACGTATTGCGATAAAAGTTTCTCGCACAGGCCGACACGACGCGATGGCAGCCACAGTAGCACGAGAGGCCGGAGAAAAATCGACATCCCTATGTCAGCTGTTGTAGAGCGACTTCTGTGCTCTCTGTCTGGGACGATGACAACCTGGTGCGAGCTGCTGTACGTGTGATCAGAGCACGGGAGATGGCATATTGTGCGTACGAAATGGTGGACGGAAGGTCATGCGCAAGCAGGGTATCGAAAGGTAGTAAGGAATCACGGCCAAAAAGAAGATAAAATGGTGAGTAGCCGGCAGTTTTATGACGGGGCGAGTTGTAGGCGAAGGTAATGAACGGAAGGGCAGTATCCCAATCGGTGTGGTAGTGAGAAACATACATAGCAAGCATGCCCGTCAGTGTGCGGTTGAGGCACTCAGTAAGTCCGTTGGTCTGGTAAGAAGCCGTAAAGGTAAGAAGTCGTAAAGTTGTGCCGCGTAGCACAGGATCTAAGAAGGTCGTCAACCACACGAGACAGGAAGCAGCGGCGGGGTCCATGAGTAGGTGAGAAGGAGCGCCATGCTGAAGGATGATGTCATAGAGTAGGAAATTTGCGACGTCCGTTGCGCAGCGGGTCGGTAGCCCTCGAGTAATTGCATACCGAGTGGCATAATCCGTAGCTACTGCTATCCATTTGTTTCCCGTTGCCGATGTTGGGAAGGGACCTAACAAATCCAAGCCCACATGATGAAACAGCTCGGCTGGCACTTCAATAGGTTGAAGGTGACCGGCAGGGAGAGACGTAGGCTTCTTCCGACGCTGGCAGAGGTCACACGCTGCAACGTAGCGGCGAACGGAACGACAAAGGCCCTTCCAGAATACCCGTAGATGGACGCGATCAGTTCTGGAGACACCTAAATGTCTGGCAGTTGGGGCGTTGTGAAGTTCTTGCAAGATGTCCTTGCGCAGATGACGTGGGACGACGAGCGAAAGTTCCGCGCCATCGGGCTGTAAGTTGCGGTGGTACAAAACGTTGTCTTGAAGAAAAATAGGCCCTGTGATGGATCTTTATGACCGGACTGAAGACGGTCAATCATCGATAGCAGCTATGAATCTCGGCGTTGTTCTTCGGCTATTTGCAGAAAATCTGTAATGGCTAGGATAATGGCATCAGCTTCCAACTCAGAGGAGTCAGGTGGATCAACATGGTGTCGAGATATGCAGTCGGCATCGCTGTGAAACTTGCCAGACCTATACACTACAGAGAATGTGTACTCCTGCAATCACAATGCCTATCGCCCGAATCTTTCTGTGGGATCCTTAAGGGTTCACAGCCAGCAGAGTGCATGGTAGTCTGTGATGACTGCCAGCGTGCGTCCATATATGTACGAACGAAATTTTGCGATAACCCAGATGAGAGCCAGGCACTCTCGCTCTGTAATTGAATAGTTCCTTTCCGACTGAGAAAGTAGGTGGCTGGCGCACGCTATGACATGGTTTGTGCTGTTCTGCATTTGTGCGAGTATTGCCCCTATGCCATGGCCACTTGCGTCGGTGCGTAGCTCCGTTCGAGCGGCTGGGTCAAAATGAGCCAACACAGGTGGAGATGTGAGCGCAGAAATCAACGACGCGAAGGAATGATTTTGGTCTTCACGCCAGGAAAAAGCCTCGTTTCTTTTGAGGAGATCCGTGAAGGGCCGAGCAATTTCCGCGAAGTTGCTGACAAAGCGGCGGAAATACGAACAGAGTGCCAAAAAAGCTGCGGACTTCTCGCGTGGAACGTGGGACTGGAAACTCGCGTACCGCGCGGACTTTATCAGGGTCGGGTCGTACACCAGCCGCGTCAACAAGGTGGTCAAGTAGCTTTATCTGACGGTGCCCAAAGGTGCACTTAGACGCGTTAAGCTGGTGGTCAGCACAGCGAGAAACGACAAGGATGACCGACAGACGTGGAAGATGGCTTTCTAAGGTTGGCGAGAAAACGATGACATCGTCTAGATAGCGCAGGCACGTTTGACTTTATATTGATAAAGCCCGTCGGGTGTTATGAATGCCGTCTTCTCGCGGGCGCGAATGCCGTCTTCTCGCGGGCGCGGGCGCGGAACAGAAATATTTGGCACCATGAAGGAAGTCAAGCGCATCATCAATTCGAGGTAGAGGATAGACGTCCTTCTTGGTTATTCGATTGAGATGACGATAGTCGACGCAAAACCACCAGGTGTTGTCCTTATTTTTAACAAGCACAGCAGGTGAAGCCCAAGGACTGGTTGAAGGTTCCATGACGTCTTTGTCGAGCATTTTCTCTACCTCTTTCTGGATTATTTGGCGCTCTGAATGAGACACACGGTAAGGACGCTTACGAAGGAGACTGGCGTCGCCAGTGTAGATACGGTGGGCTACGATGCTCGTGCGGCCCATGGAACGGTCGTCGATATCAGAAATGTCGAGGTAAGAAAATAGAAGACCACGGAGCGCTTCAACTAGGGACGGCGACAGGTCATTTGATATCATTTTGTCTAGGAAAGCTCTGTTCTGTGCGGTTGCGACAGGTTCGGCTACGGTCTTGATGTCAGGAGTGAGAGATGAAATTGTACATTGCTCCAGAGTGAAGAGTTCTGCTAAGGCAATACCTTGAGGAATGACCTGGGTCGACCCGGAGAAGTTGAGGACAGGGAGAAGCGTCTTGTTGTCGCCAATCTTCACTATAGTATGGTGAAGTATGATGTTCCGCGAAAGGGTCAGGTCAATGAGTGGGGCTGCCAAGTAGTCGCCATCAGGAACCGGTGGGAACGCCGACATAGAAAGGTACACAGCGGCCTGAGGCGGTAATCGTAGACACTCCCCGGACCGCAGCCGTGTGCGAGCTGCAGGAGGGACATCAGAGTACAAAGTTAACTCTAGCTGTAAAATGCCGGTTGAACAATCAATGAGGGCTGAATGCGCGGTCAAGAAGTCAATGCCGAGAATCATGTCGTGCGGGCAAGCGTCTAGAACAGCGAAGAGGACTGAAGTGTGAAGGCCGGCAACAGTGATGCGGGCAGTGCACATACCAAGAAATGATGTTCGGCTGCCGTCGGCAACTCGCACAGTCGAAGACATGGCCGGGGTAAGAACTTTTTTCTCAGGCGGGATCGAGGACGTGAACTCATAATGGATATGTGGGCACCAGTGTATATTAGAGCTGTAACGTTCAGGCCATCGATAATAACACCAAGTAAATTTCGTCTCAAATTAGTGGTTCGTAAAGGTTTTTCTCTATGGGTTGTCAATGCAGCGCCACCTCCAGGAGCTGCATCTGTTAGTTTCCCGAGAACTGCCCAGAATACGTCGGTGACAAGGGGCGACGGCGTTGATAGGAGTGGGGCTGGCGACCATGAGGCGACGGTGAGCGGCTGGACCAGGTTCTCTGGGTTACGACATCGGCGTAGAATGGCTCGGAGCATTGCGTAGAACGGCTAGGTGGCAGGTCCTGAAGGTGGTCATCGGAAAAACGAGGTGGTGAATAGTGCCCACAATTCTGTCGGTGGTCACCTAGAAAACGTTGCCGGAAAGGCCATCTGTTGTGGCAGTGGCGGGAAATGTGGCCAATGCGATGACAAGAGAAGCATATCGGTCGATCATCTTGTGTGCGCCACTCAGATGGATTTAGGTAGCGTGATGAGAACCGCAGGACCGACGCGGCAGCAGCAACAAGTGGGGCGGCGTGGTAGTGATCGTTAAGATTTATGGGCTGCGGTGTGTGGCTGGAGTTTTGGGTAACTAAGACGCCCATGTTGGCAAACTCTTGTCCCACAGCAGCCTGAATAAGAGATATTGGGGCCGAGTTGTCAGGCACAGGGTGTTGATAAGCGAAAGGAGCCATGGCTTCCAGCTCCTGGCGGACAATTCTTGTGATGTTTGGCGGATTCACGAATGGACGTGGCGTCACAGGATCCTCGCAGGAAGAAGTCGCAGGGGTGCTCGGGAGTCGGGAAAAACGTTGCGTGATTCTCCTGCTTTTGGCTTGTTCGAACCACCGGCATTCACTGACAATTGAGTCAATGGTGGTACAGGTCTTGCATATCAGAATGCTGAAGGCATCGTAGGGTATGCCTTTCAACCCATTGCTGACCTTGTGTAGTTCGGTCATGTCTTTGTCGGCCTTCCGACACAAGACACAAGACGAGCACGTCTTGGATATAGGAGACGTACGACTCGGTGGAAGATTGAACTCGTGACGCGAGTTCCTGCCTGGCTGCCATTTGTCGAGCAACTGACCGGCCGAACAAGTCACGGAGCTTCTGCTTGCACACGTCCCAACTCGCCAGGTCTTCCTCGTGCGTCTCGTACCAGGCGCGTGCAGTACCTCGCAGGTAAAAGATGATGTTGGCCAGCATAAGCGTCTCATCCCACCTTTATTGCTTGCTGACGCGCTCGTATAAGGTTAGCCACTCGTCACCGTCAGTTGTGTCGGTGCCGTTAAATGTAGCTGGATGGTGAAGATGGGAAGGGATCACAAGGGACGGAGCAGGCGTAGACTGAACGCACGGCGCACTGCCTTCAGACATTGCCGCTGGACGAAGCTGACGTCCACTACGGAGATCCAAAGTCGCAATGTTACCCAGCACTTCCACCAAAAATATGTAACGGGGAGTATTTAATACGTGAACGCCGGGTGGGTTAACACTGCACACAGTGTGAAAGGATGCAGGACAAGAGAGCAGTTCAGACACAGCCCCACAACAACATCGTCGTCTTCATTCCGTCTGCGTCGTTTCTGCACCCGTGCCAGTGGTACCTTTCTATATCCGTGGCGATATTGTGCGCCTTTTTACCACAATAATGTCTGGAAGATATTAAGAGAGAGACGTTGGGGCTGAATTTCACTTGTGAACTTCCGCATAATCATTACTTGCAGGTTTTGAATCTCTGCTTTTAAAACGTCACCATGTTGGCTGTTGTTTATTCTTGCGTTCCAAAAAAGCACTGCTTAGTTACTTTTACGGTCATTATAGTATTATTAAGAATGCCATTTCTATGAACTTTTTACAGGCCGCCCTCAAAAAGTCGTGCTCACACAAATGTAAATGTAGCTTTCTGCCGCTGGTTGATCGACTCAGAAAGAGCTTTCCCGGCGCATGGGCTTGTGTCAGCGTCTGAAATACTGATCAAAAAGTGTAGACCCCACCCGGTTGTTACTGCTGTACTAGGCAATAAGTCCAAGAAATACGCTAGCATGCCTTATGTACACCGGTTGTCGCATCGGTTTAAGGATATAGATATAAGTTTGGACTTCGACGTTTCCTTTTTGTTCGAACCATACAAGTATGAATTGTGCTGCGATATAAAGGAGGGCTTGAGGAACCGTGGATGCAGGTTGCAAGGTAAAACATCGCAATCCCGTCGTTCCCAGTGCCATTGGTGGGTTCTGGGTCTGAAACACGGGGCCCATAGGCAACATGTGGTTCGCAAATCCCATGGCGTGTGGCCAACAGACCACTTATCATAGCCTTCAACACACATTTTTTATGACTTTGTGACTGTTTGCGACATTGCTATAGATAGTGTTCCCACTATTTTCTCGCCTATCGTGGTTAAGAAGACTTTTTGCAGGTAGGATACGCAGTCGGTAGGGATCTTAAGCGCGTTTTTTTGTGCGTGAATGCATGAGGCATTTTGTGCATGTGGTCAAGTTTTGTTGAAACATAATCGCAGAACAAACAGCTTATACTTTCAAATCGGAGTCGAGGTTTTATTCATTGAGGAGATCAGTAAACAAATGTGTGTGGAATCCTGATGCCTAATCCCCTACAGAAATGACCCATATATAGTACTCCTACTTCACCTGTTCTTCCACTACAAACTTTTTATTGCGATAGCAATTATATGGACACTCTAGGCTGGATTTTGCCACCAGCGTTGGTGTCGACGTCGGCGTGGGGGACGTCGTCACTTAGCGCATATGTATACGTATTTACATGTAAGAAAATGCAAAAAAGAAAAAAAAATCCAGGAAAACACTTCGGCGCGTGGAATCGAGCTTGGGTCCTCTGAATCGCGAGTGTGAGGTGTTAACCACTGATCCCCCGAGGAGCACATCCTTCGACATTCAAACAGCAAGCTATCTATATCTACCACTTACCGCTGCTGACGGGCATCTGGGGGGGGGGCTATTATGTTTTCAGCATTACCAGCAAGATGGCGCATTGAGCGCACGTAGCAACATTGTCACGACGCGGTGGCGCACACTCTCATCTCCCACGCACACTTTGCCACGCGAAGAACGGGGGGACAACACTCACTCACGCTCCCTTATCTCGTGGGGACGATCGTACGTCTTCGCTGGCCTTTACCCGAACGATTCTGTTTTAGTTACCGGGCGCACAAAGGTCACTGCAATCGTTGCATTGTCTCTGTTTGCCAAAAAAGTCACACAGCGAAGTAACAGCTGAAACGCTTATTCGCGTTCATATTTATGTGACAGTACGTTTCGTGCGCCATTTGTGCATGAGAGACGCGGGGCACGTTTCGATGTACTGGCCATTCTGTGCGCAACCTTACAATTTGTTGCTATCGCGTTCATTGCTGCATTTTTGCGGCAAAGCTATGACTTTTTTCACTGTTCTGGCCCATCGTGAAACTAAAGTTCGAGACAACGGCCGAGTGTCTGATGCTAGTTTGAGAGCCGTGGTCTATAGGATCCCCCTTATCCGTGGAAAGATGTATATAGTTCAATCTGGCAAATGCATCGAAAGGTTACGCAAGCGCAATAATTCTTTAAAGAGCACGCCGACACCACATTTTTCGGCCCATTGCAGATCATGCCGATGCAAACACTTTTCTAATAACACTTAGTATGCTGAAACAGAGATAAAAGGGCGTGTGAGCTTACTGAACCATTCATCATAAAACAGGATATTGTTATATACCTGTGCTGCCTTTTTGCCTACTAGATTTCGAGGCATGCAATCTGGACTATTTCTTTGGAGTCACTTTATTTTTATCAGCACGTATGTTTCGGTTTCTCGCTGTGTTCATTTTCGCGAAATTTACTTTATACATTCATAGCGAGGATCTCGTTCTGGCACAGTTGAGTCCTTCAGGCCGTAGCCAGCTCAATGTTTATTTACGCCTAACACCAATCCCACCCGGAATGAATGTCAGGCAGCGCGGCTCAACAGGATGTCTCGAAAGTTACTTTATTCATTCATAGCGAGGATCTCGTTCTGACACAATTGAGTCCTTCAGGCCGTAGCCAGCTCAATATTTATTTACCTCTAACACCAATCCCACCCGGAATGAATGTCAGGCAGCCCGGCTCGGCTACAAGGGCCTTCCGGTCCAAGGAGCCATAGTCCGGCGTGCCAGAACAGCGGTCATGACCAATGGGGTCCCACATCACTTTTTACTGTAAGGGAGCTGACCCACTAGGGGCTGGTTTTCCTTGCAACCTCCCTGTTTTATTAAATGTTTGCCACCACCACCACCACCAGGCAGAATTCGAGGGCTCATTCAGCTTTAAAACTACGCTTTGTTGACATGAACGTGTGTAAAAAATAATGCAGTATATGGCGGAACTAGCGCAAAGTACCAACACATTTATTGAATGTGGCAAACAAGAAATAGAGGCCCGTGAAACGTAGCACCGTGAGAAAATAAATAAATAAAACGTTTTTAATTTGTCACATTCAATAAAGCACTTTCAAAGATGCATCCACACGAACTATCCCACATATAGGCCATATAGCTCTTCTCGAGGGCTTATTTATCAGCTGTCTGCTCGTTAAAGCTTCACGTGCTGCGTAACGTCATCTAGGAAAAGAAAAGAATGTTCCCCCCACTGCCACGGCTAAGAGCGGCTGACACTTCCAAGGTTTGCATGTACATTAATACCCGACAACTGGACAGTGGGATTACTGCCTCTGTATCACTCAATTGCAAGATCGGACGTGTAATCCGAATGTCAAAGGCTTGGCCCCGGCCAAGGCAAGGTGACTTTTGACCAATTTAGTTTCTTCACGTCTACATCATAATTATTACCATACAATTAACGTCCACTATACATTAATTGTCTCAGTTTTTTGTGGGTTTTCATCGAGGTTTTGTTACTACGAGCATTTTGTTGCAATATAAATCCCGTTTCATCTGCATATGTGAATACTTCTTACTTAAAATCGAAGCTGGCGCATTTTGTTGTAATATAAATCCTGTTTTATCTGAATATGCGAATACTTCTTACTTGAAATCGAAGCTGACGCCGCCTGCCGTCATTGATCGGGCGGCGATCTCCTTCTTGAACAAAGTCCAGCTAGCGTTCACCTCGACGCCCACCAGCTCAGTCTTGTTGAACACGATGACGTGCGTGTAGAAGAGGTAGTCGCAGAGGCCATCGGGCGGGTACATTGCGTTTATCACCGAGAATGCGCCCAGAGTGCAGACCAAGTCGTCGGGCACAGCTGCGTTAAATGGCGATCATTTTTTAAAGGCTGACAGATGTATATGTATCATGCCTTAAACGAAAGGCGCGCTGATGACGGGGTCACCAGATAGCCTCCACAATTCAGTAACCATGTTTACAGTTTGTTCCGTGTAACACTGTGCCCTCAGGCTTGTATCCCTATTGCTATGAAAACAGTTCATCATCATAATCATCAGCCTGGCTACGCCCACTGCAGGACACACGCCTCTCCCATGTTCCGCCACTCAACTCGGTCCTGTGCTTGCTGCTGCCACTTTATACCTTGAAACTTTCTAATCTCATCCGTCCACGTAACTTTCTGTCCCCCCCCTTCACCCACTTGCCTTCTCTTAGAATCCAGTCTGTGATGCTTAATGGCAAGCGATTATCTTGCCTTCGTGCTACGTGCCCAGCCCATGACCATTTCTTCTTCGTGATTTCGACCATGATGTCCTTGACATCCGTTTGTTTCCTGATGCACTGTGCTCTCTGCTTGTCACTTAGAGTTACACATATCACTGTCCTTTCCGTTGCTCGTTGCGTCATCCTCAACGTAAGTTGAACCGTCTTTGTGATCCTCCTGGTTTCTGCTCCGTAGGCAACTACCGGTAAGATCCAGCTGTTATATACTTTCCTTTTGAGAGTTAGTGGTATATTATCATTCATGATTCGAGAATGGTTGCCAAATGGGATCCACCTCATCCTAATTCTTCTAGTTATTTAAGTCTCAAGGTTCGGCTCCGCGGTTACTACGTGTCCTAAGTAGACATATTTCTTCACAACTTCCAGCATATCTCCACCTATCGTAAAGTGCTGTTTTCTGCCGAAACTGTTGCACATTACTTTAGTTTTGTTCAATATAACCTTAGGACCTATCTTTCTGCTGTTATTGTGTAAATTAAGTAAACATGAGCGACAATTCGTCCCCTGAACTACTCAGCAGTACAATGTCATCGACCATAATGTAAGAAATAGCCATAATTCAGATAACATTCTACCAGTAATGACAGAAAAAGTCAGGAAAACTCGTGGAACCCATTCGATGCTAGCGGCGATGTCTGGGCCGCTAGAGGCAGATTCTGCCACTCGCTCCCCGGCCATAATTTACCCACTGCCGCTGTTCCACCGAAGACAACTGTGGAAGACTGCTGCGCCAACAGGAATATATCCGACGCACCATACTAGCACTCATATCACCGTAAGGTTCTGATCTCTCTGGTGAGCTTACCCTCTTGGAGGAGATAGTGCTTCGGAGACTTCGAGTTGGGGGTTGCTTTGACATTGGCAGTTACCGCCCACTGGCCGCAACAGTACCGCACGGCTTATGGAACCACCTGCGCTTTTCGTGACGCTCCCATAACTGCCGTGGACGTGACTTACTAGCTCTGGTCGTGCCCGGGCTTACAGCAAGTGCGCCTTCGTTATCTTAAAACAACCGGTCACCGTCCAGTCACCCCCCGGAATAACAAGGGTGAATAAGAGGAACTTGCTACCGATCAATGTTAAACTTCACGCATAAGTGTAACTTTTATGTGTGATGAACCTCTGTCATGTGTATGTATGCTTGTTATGCGAAAAGACAGTCTTTCGAATTAAAAAAAAAAGGTCAAGAAAGCATTGAGGGGAATGCAAAGAGGCAAAGCTGCTGGTGACGATTAGGTAACATCACGTCTGCTGAAAGACGGAGGACGAATTGTGGTAGAAAAACAGGCGACACTGTTTATGAATCGTCTCCTGACGGGGAGGGTACAAGAATCTTGGAAGAATGCTAAAATCATTTTAGTCCATAGGAAAGGGGATGACATGGGCTTGGAGAATTACAGGCTGATGAGCTTGCTCTCCGTTGTATAAAGGCTATTTTCAAAGGTAATTGCTAACAATATTACGAGAATGTTGAAATTCAATCAATCAAAGAATCGAGCGGAGTTTCGTACAGGTTACTCAGCAATGGACCACATTCCTGCTATGTATCAGGTAACAGAGAAATGTTGACAGTACCCAACCAGTGTACATATATATCCTTCATGGATATTGAGAAGGCATTTGATTCTGTAGATATATCAGCAGTCATGCAGACACTGCGCAATCAGGGCTTCGACGAACCATATATATAAACATCCTGAAAGAAATCCACAGTGGATAAACTGCCATCATAGTGCTCCATAAAGAAAGCGACGAAATACCAATAAAAATGTTGTAAAACAAGGTGACACAATATCCACAATGGTATTTACCACGTGCTTACAGGAGGCTTTCAGAGGCCTAGAATTAGAGTTAGAAATACGAATTAATGATACACTTAAAACAGTTCAAATAACATCCGCTATATGTTTCTTGGCTCCGTTATTGGTTGGTTTAATTAGGTTGTAGTAACAAGGAAACGAGTTCTCAAGGTTCCCTTCATTCGTTGAGCTAGGTAATCTCATCAGCGAATTGCAGGTTACGAAGGTGTAGACTGTGAACCCCAGTTGGCCGAAATGCAGGCTTTCAATCTCAATTTGATGCGTCCGCATGTACCACCATGCGTTACGTTGACGGCTTGAAAAATGCGAGACCACTTATTGAAACGTTGTCTGCAGCAACAACCTCTGCACCAAAATTTATCTTTTCGTGAGGCTTCTGCCCACCTTGTTGCTTCATACACAGCCGGCTTCTCGTAATGTAGTTTAGTGCATTCTCCCGAATAGGCCACAATATGTCTCTAAAAACTGATGTTCATTCACATCTTCGACGCAGTGCTACCCTACAACCTTCTTTTCTACCCGGCATGAAAACATGAAAGCAGTTGAGCTGTAGATGCTACTCACCACGTTGTTTGCGCGTCATCGGAATGACCGTGATGGGGACGGGACCCATAGTTGGTGGAGAAGGTGGCCGAGGGCCCTTAGTTACTTTCTTATGCACTTCACCACCGGTTGTCGTTGATGATGCGCCGCCGCTTTTGTCTGGATCAAGTTCTCCCGCAGGACCTGTACTTGGTGGAACTGGTGGATCCCCACTGCCACCACCACTGCTGCCACCACCACTGCTGCCACCACCACTGCTGCCACCACCACCACCGCCGCCGCTGCCACCACCACCACCACCACCACCTCCACCACCACCACCCCCTCCACCACCTCCTCCCTGGAAGACATCGCTGTCTTCTTGCTCCTCCACTGCGTCCGGAAAATGAGAGATGTCGATGAGCGAACCAAAATACAGTCCTCGTTGATGACTAATGCTGAGCAGCATTTAGCGCAAATGTAGTAGGGGATATAGAATAACACACAAAGCTCAGGTCATTACGCTACAGTGGTGTAGCAGTTACGGCGCTCGGCTGCTGGCAAGGTGGTGGGTTCAAGACTAACCGCGGCAGTCGTATTTTAGTGGAGGCGAGATGGTAGATGCCCGGGCACCGTCCGATATCAGTGTGTGTTAAGGGACACCACATTGTCGAAATTTGGCATTCTTATCGTACCATATTGTAGTTTCAGGACGTTCAACTCCTTATTTCATTATCAACAGCACAAGACAACGGCTAACTCACCATTATCTGTACTGTTAAAGAAAAAAGAAATACTTTGCTTCATAAATTTTCTGTTTAATTGGTATGTGAAAGTGCATTGTCCGTTGGGACACCAAAATACATCTTGCCTGCATGCAGAAGTGAAACTAAAATAGCGAGTCTATCAATATATTTTTTTCCTTCGACTTAGGGTAGGCCTCCCCGTCTCTACGTGGGAGTGGCTTGTGATTCTCCCCGCATAAAAGGGGGGTAGAATCATTCAGGACCTCAATAAAGTTTTCGGGGCGTAGCTCCTTATGGTCGAGACTTGTCCGTTTGCGTTGGTGATATGCGCTGTATAGCCACTGCTGACGATGACCATGACGCACATGACGATTAAGAACAAAAGCGTTCCAGACAACATATTCTATTTCTTCCATCCCGGAATAGCACATGCAAGGTACACACTTTACCCCATGACGATGACGATGATGCTGATGACTATGATCACGGACAATGACTGGCTTGTGCAGTATATGGTGTCTCGATACGCTTTACTATGCATTTGGTATCACTATGAACAACCAACAACTACCAGGCGAACGTTCCCACACCTCCGCTCTTCCAACTTCAGGCTAGATCCGATACCACTAAGCAGTAATAATGAAGGCAAAGCGAAACTCACACTAAGTCAACACAACATACCCGTCATGACCAATAAACATTGTTTACAACTGTACACTGCTTGGCACTCATATACATGCATGAAGGGTTATTGTACCAGGCGATTTACGGCAACACCAAACGATCCTACCGCTTTGCCCAGTCATCATCACTGACTTCGTCAATATGGCGCGATTTCAGGAGCTTGCTCCTTTTGCTCGCGGCTTGTCCTACGGTGGTCGCCTGAGTGTACACCAGTGTGGCCAGTGGGCAGTATGGGGACTTCTACGGTCGCGCTGGAGGTCACAAATCGCCTCTCCGGTGATCCTAACAAAACTCACTAGATGGCGCACCGCCACCCAAGGGGTCGGTTTTCGATAGCCACCCATTCGCCTCCTCGAAGTGGCATTCAAAAAAAAGAATTCAAAAGAAAAGTGTGGCGTCGTAACTGTATCTCTCTCAGGAGGCCACCTCAACAACGCGACACTGTGGATGGGTAGTGGGGAGACAAAGAAACGTGAAAAAGAGTGAAAAACTCGGCAGATCCTACGTAACTTGGGAATCGACATTTTGGGAAGCATGCGGAGGGAATGTGACTGTGTTATTTCTTCATTGAGCGACACCATGAAATTACGCTAAATATATGTATAATTGTTGCACGCACAGATATACGTTGACGAAGTGCAGATGTTTAAATAACCAGCTGTTTGCACTTCACTTGCCTAACGATGCCAACAGGAACATGAGTATTAGCAACACCAGAAGCAATGAGCTGAAATGAAGCGCTGGTGCTCGCGAGGATGGTAGCCCTGGGTACTGCTACATCAATCAACTTCAGCGCATGCCACCTAACCACCGTTGATGGGAACCCGACATGACGGCTGTATCATAGGAGTACATGTATATGTAAGCTTTCTAAAATTAAAAGGCCAGCAGTGCATTCACATCGTGAACTTACTTACAGCGCAACACCAGAAAAAATACAGGACAGGGAAGGATCAGCGCCGTCTTTTCTTTCTTTTTTGCTCCTTCCCTGTCCTGTATTTTTTCTGGTGTTGCGCTGTAAGTAAGTTCACGATGGATCCTAACCAACTGGCCCAACTTACCACCATACTACAGTGCATTCACAATTGACGTTTAACGAACAATACGGTCTTTTTGAAAAGCAGTTCCGGGCCTGGCGTGTGTCTGGTAGAATGCTTTATTGGAACCCAGAATGCTTGGGTTCGATTCCTGCTTGGACCCCGATATTAATTCTTTGCAATCGTTTTTTTTACGTTGCCCATATGTGTTCTCCTTTTTCCTGGGTAGATACTAAGTGTATCATCTGTGGCACATACCCGCGTACCTGTGGCGCATACTCACTCTTGAGTATGTGCCACTGTCTGGCGGAAAATTCTTGACGGAGGATGTACGTGACGGGATAGTGGCATTTATGTGTTGACCAGAGTGTCAAATTCACCATAACATCTTACATTCCCATACTAATTTTGGTTCACTTCAAGTTGAGGAGGCGACTCGGAGAGCACCCAGACGTGAGCGGTTAGATAGATAGATAGATAGATAGATATAGATAGATATAGATAGATAGATAGATAGATAGATAGATACGCGGATAGATGCAAAAAATCGCACCATATCCATCGAGTGAATGATCATGAGTGGGGCGAAGCGTCCATCCATCCATGTGTCCGTCCGTCTGTGCATGCATCCAATCGCGTTCAAGAATGCAGATGGTGACCGGTTAACACCGACAAGACACGAGCCAAGGAAGCCGAGCGCAAGCATCTTCAACGCGCCTGCCGTTCTTCTTCGTCCATGACCCACCAACAATGCGCCACGTACAGTGACTATCCAGGAGACCGAGAGAAGCACTCCTTTTCCACGTATTCAAGCACAGTCCGCGCAGCAGCCAATCGGAGAGTAGTGGGCGGTACAGTGCCATTTAAATTATCCTCACTCAACTGCAGTATTGTGTACTTCTATGAGGCAGTGCCGTTTATTATACTGTTCGGGAGATACTGCCTCTTCTCTCGGTTACGCGTGACGCATGACAAGGGTACACTAACATTACAGTACGCAAAGAAATGCTCCGCATTTAAAAGGAGGGGGTCAGTTGTGTTTGGGTCTGGCCACGCGCGAACGCTCGCCGCCTTCGAGCCGAGAGGATAAAAACAAAACAAAATAAAACATTGGGCAAGCCGGCAGGGCGAGGAGCCTCACTTCTTAGGCCCTGCAGCACGTGAACTGTTCTTACGATGAGTGTTTCAAGACATTCCCAAGCCCCGACACCAGCCGGCTCTCAAGACCGTTGTAGAACGCCTGATAGGTCCACGCCTGCAATTTATGAGCGTCAGGCATTTGACTCACGGCAGCGGCCAGTATGGCATGAAAAGGAAGGTGCTTATTGTGCCGATCGACGTAGCTAACACGGTGCAGTACCAGCCACAGAACGTGCCCAACAACGCTGCCCTCGAAGTGCACATCATGCGCCGGCTCGGTAACTAGCCTCCTTAAAGAAATGGTCTCGCCAAGAAACGTCCCGCGCATCTCCGAGCAAGCTCCTCGAAAATTATTCTCTTTGTGGACGTGGCGGGGATGTTTTTTCATCCATCTATGGTGCAAGACCGCAGAAGGGTCCCTGACACAAACACTTCATTTTGCTTTGATATATTACGCATCTATAAGTTTACCATTATGAAGTAACTAGCCCAGAAAAAAGTAATTTCTTCCGCCACCAGAAGTTGTTACAAAATAATGATTTTCAAACAGCGAATTCTTTCTTGATAACTAAGCACAATTTGTGTTGCCCTAGTTAGAGAGCAATTTGGTTTTCAACTATCGCCTGTTGAAGACATTCAGGGAACAGCTGGAAAGTGGAACCTGGAATGAACTGCTTCTATGCGGCTTGTAGATTTGTCCAGTTGGAAATCAGAATTGCCAGTTTGGGATCATTTGTATACCAGATGTCACCAGTTCAGTTGTTCTCAGTTGCATCCCTAGCTACAAACGTTTACCTGGGTTATAAGGGTGCCTCATTTTCTCCCCGTACTTGAATTGACCAGCCCCGGATAATTATCAGTCCAGGAGAACGCGTGGTTGAGTGGTTACGATGCTGAGCTGATATTTCAAAGGACGCATTTTCGATCCTGACCGGGACGGTTGCATAGTAAGGGAGCTGAAGATCTATGGGCCTATCGAATTGCACAATTCAGTGCACGTTAAAAAATCCTAGGAGTTCAAAGTAGTGTTACAACAGTCTTTGTAAACTAATGCTGCCCCGATTTTCTATTTTGATATGCATTTACTCTGGTATGTTGAAAACTGCTGTCCAATAAAAAAAGTAGATAAGGAAGACTTTTTGTCAGCGCATGTCCTAATTTGAGGGGTCGGGAACCGGAAGGCAATACTCCTTTGTTCCTAAACGTGTCAACGTAACGTTCCTGAGTAATAATAAATAAATAAAGAACGTCTGCTCACCATCACCACCAAGGACGAGGAAGGAGATCACAACAGCGATGCCGACGACTATGATGATCGCAATTAGGACGGTTACAATGGAGGTCGAGGACTGGTCACTGCGCACAGAAAGTGTGCGATACGAATAACTAAGTCATTACTGAAGGCATTAAGAGTACGAAAAACAGATGAAGCGATCGCACACAGACAAGCGCAGTGTGAGACAATGTAGTATGTACATTCACACATACTTTTCATACTATTTTTTCATGTAGCCGGCCCGCGTTACAGGTGTAACCAAGGTCTTGCGCTAGCCTCACCGGAATTTTCGGACGCGTTCTCCACTATTTTATAATCTTCCGGCAGGATTGCGCACACTTTACATGAACATTACAGTTAACTCTGGAACTAGCGCCCGCGCCCTCCAATGATAACGCTTGAATCTTTAGACGTGAATAAATTTTTATGTGCCTGACACCCCGTTTATGTACATTCACATTTCGTGTAAACATGTCGAAGAATCGGAAATTAATTTCAAATGAAAGTTTGTTATGTTGGGGTGCACCAAGACGTTAGTGACGCATTTCCGTCACGGAAATGACGTCGAAAAATGCACATCGCTGGATGCAAAAAAAAAATGAGCTCCGTCGATGGGAGTCAAACCGACACCTTACCGGTGCGCGGCAACAGATACCGCGTGCACTGCATACCCTCTGCGCCACGATCACACACTGCTGCTGTTTTACGAACGCGTCTTTCATTGTTACAACTTCCCACTTGCTGCAGTGCTCTTCATCGGCGGGATGATGTCGAAATCTGGTATCAGTAAAGTGAATTATTACATCATGATCATGACCTTCTCAATGAAGTCCTTAGTCGAAGCCGGAGCCTCGCTCGTAGCATAGCTCTCGGAGGCGTGCCTCGTACGCCAGGCTTTATTACCGGCTCCCCCACTTCTACCCGCCATGAGAAAAATCTCGCCCGAGTAGACAGTAGGCCCGACTCGCGATGCGTTTCCTGCGAGTCTGGCCGTAGACTTACACG
Source organism: Rhipicephalus annulatus (assembly GCA_013436015.1). Lineage (NCBI taxonomy): Eukaryota > Metazoa > Arthropoda > Arachnida > Ixodida > Ixodidae > Rhipicephalus > Rhipicephalus annulatus. Next base: position 485,475 of record WOVY01010379.1, on the reverse strand, counting down.
CTGCGAGATGGAAACCTCAGCCCAAATTGTGCGTCCAGTCAGCAACGCTCTTCTAGCTGTCACACCATTCCCTCCGATGACGCTCTAACCATGAACTACTACAGCAACTGCAAAAGTTTGTTCAGTCATTGATCGTGTACTTTAGTCATCGGGATGGAGATGTGCCACCAAGCGACAACGTGAGTGCATCAGCGTTAAACGGTGCTTTAGCTATCAAACACCAGGATACATTGCACAAGTTTTCTTCTGTTGTAGCACAGGAACTTTCAACTACTTCTGCTAGGACACCTTTTACTGTCATGTTATGCCGATTCCGGTGAAGGAGGAAGTGACCATATTTTTTGTCACTTGTAAAGCTAAGCGTGATAAATTTACCGAATAAAAAGTTTTTCTATGCGATAGCCAGATAAAATTTTTTCACCAAAAGAAGCCTCACCCCTCCTGGATTGCTGATACGGCATTGTTGCCTCCTTCACTAAGTATCGTAATTGGCAATAGTCGTCACACGTTTCTTGTCAAAGTGTTTATTAGGTAACATTGAATATTAAACTGTGCGATTCGCATGACTTTCGCGATAACGTCCGCTGAAAATTACAGCTTATTTTTTAAGAGAATGGCGTTTTTATATACAAAAAAACCTGTCAGTCACACCCGGCGTTGTCTGTGTCACCGATGTTCACGCGCCACAAGTTACCTATTCCGTTGCTCTAAGTCATATATCAGTAACTGTTCTTATTTTCTAAGCATTTACTTACTCTTGAGCAGCCACTGCAAAGGACGAAGAAAAAAAAGCGACTTTGGCGGATCCAACACACGATTTTTGCTATATAAACAGAACAGTTGCAACCTAATAGGGTCTTGATACCAATTTTCGAAGTATTCTTCACCCCGCGATACAATCCTCCTGAAAAGACGACTCTGAGAAAGCGTGATGCTCGGGAAGTGGTGATAATGTATTTTACGTTCCCTTTGCCGTAAACTTTCACGCGGCGCTCCTGTTGATACCTACAATTGCGTGACGTCAGACAACAGTGCCAATTCTGGCCAGTACGGTTTTAGCGGCAGTAACCAACACGAGCAAAGTGGCTGCTTGTGCGTCACCAATGGAGTCGCAGAGCGGAGTGGCCGTGCTGACGTCAGAACATCTTGCGCGAGCACGTAACTAGAAGTTCATACCATGTCGTGACGTTGAGGTAAAGTAAAAACCAAAACTACTTTTTTTTTCAAGGTGACGCAGTATTTCATGTCTCAAGATGCACTCGCGCTTACAACCACAAATGGCGCGCTCTCGTGTACTTGACCTTATCATTTGACGCAAAAAAAACGACAACAAAATATTTTCGTGTCTGTACCACTTCAACGACTGCGGTGACACAAGCCCCTTCGAATCTTGCTACGCAGACAGCCTCAACCGCGGTTAACGTTACCGTCGTTTTGTGCAACCACGGTTTCCTTATGTTACATGGTACACGAAACCGTAACTATGCCGCTGCAAGAGACCGAGATTGACAACTTTGGTTTGGCGATTAACCGAGGGATTCGCGGTGAGCTTGGAGGTGACGTCAGCCGCGTAAAGCGCGAGACAGACGTGCGATTTTCTTTGCGATTGGGCGTGCGGTGCGACGATGCGACTGCCGGAGTGGTGACGTTTCGTGACGTTTCGTGACGTATCATCGCGTCGCACCGCCGCATAGCCGGTGCGGTGAGCATCAAACCAGCCAGATGTTTTCGTCGCAGCATCGCACCGCCACATGGCAGCAGCCAATCACAGCGCGAGCATACGAGTGGCGTCACGATGCTACTGGCGCCATCTCCCTGTCGCCGCTCCCATCACCCGTGGTTCAAGGCTCCAGACGAGTCGATGGAGCGGTGCGAGCGTGAATTTGCTGACATCGCCGACTGCGGCGGCGTGACGGTGTGATGCTGCGACGAAAATATCTGGCCGGTTTGATGCTCGCCGCACCGGCTATGCGGCGGTGTGACGCGATAATACGTCACGAAACGTCACCACTCCGGCAGTCGCATCGTCGCACCGCACGCCGAATCGCCGAGAAAATCGCACGTCTGTCTCGCGATTTATTTTTCGTGCGATGCGACGCTGCATGCCGCATCGCACGGAAAATTGCACGTCTGTATCGCGCTTTAACCGAGGACGCGTTTGAACTGCGTAACATTGGCGAACCGGGCTTGGTGCTAATCGTGGTTAAAAGCACTTAACCATCGTTGGTCGTAGCAAAGTAACTTTGAAAAAAAAAATGCTGGAGTGTAAGCTCTCGCAATTCCTTGCCAGCAAAAGTGAAGCCAGCCTTTGCCCTGCCAAGATGTCGGATAGATGCTCCTTTCTAGTAGTACCCACTTAGAGATCAATTGGCTTTGGTATGTAAGTGTAAATTCTAGGTTACTTCTATAATAAAGGCAGTTAATACAACACAAACGAGTATGGGTTACTGACTCTCCAATGAACTTTGCCTCCAATTAGTGGCGCTTACCAAGGAAAACTAGTCCCACTAAGACGAAATTTGAGCTCTATATGGGACTCGAAAAAGTTTTCACATTGATATCGTTGGGCGTGCGAAAGAAATGCTCCGGTATTAGTAGCTGAACGGTGGTAGTTAATCATGCCTCTAGTAAAATAGCCGCCGCAGCTGCTATCTTGCCATAGGCATGGCTCCACTCCTGCGCAATAATATCCACTCCAGCGATATTTTAAACCTCCTTGGTCGTAGCCCAGGAGCTTAAAAAAACTGCTGGAGTGGGAATTATATTCGCAATGTAAAGCCAGACCAGTGCCATCTTACTCCAGGCACAATAAGACGTGTATTTTGAGAAAAAGAAGCCACCCGTGTTTTCCCACGGGGGGAACTCAACTAAATCCATCGCAGAGGGGTGCAGGTATCGCGTGAATATTGCGCAATTGTGTATGGTTTCGGGAATGCTTAATTGTTATTTCGCCTAGAACATTTTCATTTATCGAAAGAAGGAGAAGCGTTGCCTTCAGCGAGCACTGGGATGCCGATGTTGAGTTGTGCCCCACTACAGGTTGAAGGCACTGTTGCTTTCATCGCATCTACTCGTGTCGAGGAAAGCGTCATGTCAAGCGAAAGTCAAGCGAAAGCAAAGTGAAGATGTCCTTGACTGAACACTGAACGCGCGATCCAGTGCCTACGTATACAAGGTGGTAAGTGAACAGTCGGTTTTTACTAGCAGACGCTGCCTGCGTCGGCCTTGCGAGGCGAGATGGGGGGAGCGACAGTTGACCTGAGGCGCGTGAGCATGCGGCACGAGACGCGAGCATGCGCAGTGGGGTGTCGACAACACCGCCGATGCCGGTTTTGCTCCCAGGTGCTACTATGAATTGATTGATTGATTGATATGCGGGGTTTAACGTCCCAAAACCACCATACGATTATAAGTGACGCCGTAGTGGAAGGCTGCGGGAATTTCGACCTCCTGGGGTTCTTTAACGTGCACCCAAATCTGAGCACACGGGCCTACAACATTTCCGCCTCCATCGGAAATGCAGCCGCCGCAGCCGGGATCCGAACCCACGACCTGCGGGTCAGCAGCCGAGTATTTTAGCCACTAGACCACCGCGGCGGGTCTACTATGGATTGCTCGACATTTGAAAAGTGTTTAGCGATTCAGAGAACTTCGTACTCTATCGTGGGAGAGCTGAAAGCCGTCCCGTCATCGTCTACTGGCGTGTAGAAACGGTGGGTAACGATTAAAGTATTCTAATATGGGAGAGCATAAAGCTGTCCTGTGGGCCTCACATTTGATGAGGCGCGCTAAGTGTGTTTAAAAAAGTTGTTAACGATTCAGAGTAGTTAGTACTCTACTATGGGAAAGCAAAAAGCATAAAGCCGCCCCGTGGGCCTCACATTTCATGCAGCTGTGTTAACAGTAGTGAGCATAAAGGCTGCTAAATTGGAACAACAGCGTTCGGCTCACACTCTGTACAATTAACGCGAATAATTACTGCCCAACATGTGTAATAACGCTTATAAATACTGCTCAACATGTGTCTTAGTGCTGCTGCTATCCTTAAAAAGTCTCGAAGTGTTGACAGAGTATTAGTAGAGAACAAGCTATCTGTAGTAATCCTCATTTGTTACTTTTGTCAGGAGCAGTGGTCTCCTACTTTATGTTTAGACTAGCATTCCCGTAAGAAGAGCAAAGTCAGCTTATCTCGGACTCAGTACGGCGTGCGAAAGCCGTTTTGAGGTAGGCTTCAGGCAAATCCTCGCTTCACATCTACAGCGAAGACATAGGGAAAGCTTTCACTCCAGAACTTTCCTGAAACCTGATTAGTCGTAATCGCAGTTGACTTGTCTGTGTAACAAGGGTATTAGACTCAAAAGAGTTATAAAGCGCGAAAAATTGGCCCAAGAAAATTAAGTATTAGGAAATAAAAGTTTATGCTCCCTACCGAAAACATTGCTTTTCTGTGATGTAATCTTTCATTAAAGCAGCCAGAAAGCTTTATACCAGAAACCGGGGACACGAAAATGTGTATCTGCTAAAATTAGGCACCTGAAGTATACTGAAGGTGCTTGACGTCACCTGAATGCGCAATAGTTATTGGATGAGCTAACCTCTGGTCCCCGACCCTGTCATGGGTGTAGCCCTCGGTGGGTTCTCAAGAACCTTCTTCCCAGAACGCAATTGAAGTTCATCTGTCTGTCTGTCTGTCTGTCTGCCTGTATGTATGTATGTATGTATGTATGTATGTATGTATGTATGTATGTATGTATGTATGTATGTATGTATGTATGTATGTATGTATGTATGTATGTATGTATGTATGTATGTATGTATGTATGTATGTATGTATGTATGTATGTATGTATGTATGTATGTATGTATGTATGTATGTATGTATGTGTGTATGTATGTATGTGTGTATGTGTGTATGTATGTATGTATGTATGTATGTATGTATGTATGTATGTATGTATGTATGTATGTATGTATGTATGTATGTATGTATGTATGTATGTATGTATGTATGTATGTATGTTCAAGTTTGGTTTACGTGGGACAACGGCGGCTGTGGGCGAAGCTTAGAAGAAGCTTAGAAGTTGGTTGTAACTTGCTGTGCTTATTTGCATACTCTCTCTTTTTATTGAAAGTTTTCGCGAAATATGCAATAATGCATGGCCGTTAAAGGAGCTGGGCAGCCGTTGAAGCGCTTGTAGCCACATTTTCTAAGTACCATGCGTTCTTAGTGAGGGATCTGTAGCCCAAAAGTACCATTGCGTTCGCTTTTCGATATGTAACGACGCGGATGCTAAGAAGCGTCGGAGATACTTACCCGAACTGCTGCTGGCATCGAAGCCTGAAACAAGAGGTGGCAGAAAAGAAACACACAATGAAAAAAATCGTGGCTGCATATATTTATCGTATCAGTGTTAACCCCACACGACTGCTCTTTGTGGGATTTCTCCGCAATGAAGTGAGACTGGGCCTAGTAAAAAGAGTGTCTTGATCTGATGGGTGCATATTCCTCGGGTTCTTCAAGATAGATCTCTTGTGCGTTTATACTGCCATAGTGCGCGTGGAGAAGGGAGCAGGAGTAGCGGGGTCGGTGTCTTTCAATTCCGTGAGAAGAATGTGAAAAGTCTCCCTCATACACATTGTCAACTGGACATGTTCATTCAGGTTTTTGACAAAAGTATCAGCCGAAGGCCGCTGATTTGATTCCGAGAATTTTACAAGCCAGATTTACTTCCGGAAAGACAATGACCAAAGAGAGCCCATTGCGCATCGCTTTGTTTTAGTTTTTTTTTTCATTCACTGGGATGCAATTTGTTTTTGAGATTAGACTAACGAGAAGGAGGAGGACGAGGCGCCGTGAACAAACTTTGTGTCCACCCCCCCTACACCCCCAGCTGACGGGCCACTCCACACACACCAATGAATACACCGTTTCCAGCGTGATTGTCACGCTGCAATGTGTGCCCGAGAGTCGGCTGTCGTGACTAATCTTAGAGACTGTGACAGCCAGTTAAATGATGGAAATTCTGCCAAAAAGGTTACCTCTTTGCAGAACATCCCCAAAAGACGAAAACACGAGACGAAGGCGTACACAGGACCGGCGCTGGATCCTGTGTAAGCTGGGTCACGTGATCCAGTGCTTGTCCTGTACTCCATCTCGTGCCTTCGTGTCTTTTAAGCTGTTTCACAATAAAGTTAAATCAAATAGCCCAGTTTTTTATGCTAACTTGAAGGTGGCCTTTCGGGCTTCTCTCGAGCTTTCAGAAGAGGAAAAAGTCTGCCGGGCTCACACAAGAGCTGTGTCAGCACTGCATCAGCCTTGATTGGAGCCCACCATGCTGCTTCCCGTTTGCGAAGCTCCAGAGAAGTCGGAAAGGTCACCGTTTTGGCACCACGCTCTTCAAAGCACATATAGGTGTACCCGCGGAAGTTTGCTCAAAAGTTTGATGGCAATGGTTGTGATAACATGGATTATGGCACGCTTTACCTAACTTTACAAATGACGTAGAGAAATCGTCACCAGTACAGGCCTACTTTGGCTTAGTCGACAAGAAGAAGACGCGATGTGTTCTATATTCCTTTCCCTATAGAGGAGAAAAGAAGTATGCATACAATAGCCATCAGAAATGCTTACCTGACTGAGACATTTGACTGAGAGCTGCAAAAGCAGGAGTAATATTCATAAATAAAAACGTGGAAATCGGCAGCTTACGTACCCACGTGAAGTGCAAATGCAGCCGATACAGTTTGAACATATTCCCATTAGGAACGTTCCTTTCTTACTTCCTCAACACACATGCAAGCATCACCGGCAAAAAATGACAAACGTTTTTTCAAATAACTACGAACAGATCGGCGACACTTTATATTATCGCGCAGGCTGCGATGGTTACCTTCTGTTTAATGTGCTTTCACGGAGAGAGAAACAATAATAAATAATAATATGTGAGGTTTTACGTCCCAAAACGATGACATTATTAAGAGAGACGCCATAGTGGAGGGCTCAATCCACGAGTGCTGCTTCTTTTGCGTGTTTTTCAGGAAAGCTGTGCGATGCCCAGCTGTAATGTATACTCGGTGCGAATCGCGTGCACCGCCGGATGTACCTGGTGGCACTTTTCACGTATGTTCGCTTCACTGTTAATGGCATTTGCATGTTGAGCTCTCAGCTGTACACTCCGTGGGTTCTTACTCATTGTGTCAACTGAGAACACACGCGAACTTTTGTTTTTACTGGTTAGGTATCGTGTCGCGTTTTCATACTGAAGGCGTTGTAGGCATTGTGTCGTTCATACTGAAGGACAATAAACCTGTCTTGTTACCGGACTAAGTGTGTATGCATTGTACAGTGTGCACTCACTGCGTTTTAGTTGTGTGCGCACTGAAAATACACACTTTAAATGCACAATCACGTATACAATACAGCTGTGCCTTCTTACCGACGTGAAGTACGCCAAGTACTAGGCTGGCGTTGCACGGAATAGCTACGAAGCAAGCTGTTGAAATTGTGCATTGCCACAGTAACACTATATATGAGCGAGAACTGCTAATCGGCGCATAGAGTGGGAAATATGGCAAAGAAAAAAAAGGCATTACGGCGAGCAGAACGCTTAAGTCACTGCTGGGTGAGTTCGAATAAATGATGTAGGGGCTGAAAGATTTTGGTTACGACACGCACCGGTGCTCTCTGCTGTTGCACAAAAACACCCCACGAAGTAATTAGCACGCCGTGCTCGGCCCTGCCACGCACGAACCGTCTCGGAAAGGTGTGGTCGCAGCATTTTACTGCAGGCAAACCTTATAATACACGTTAAGTTAACGCCGGGCCTATCTAAGCGAAACAGCGCTGAGAGCACGCCGTGGAGCGTCTGCTGTTTCGTTTGCCCCATACAAGTTTGTTTGCCCCATAAGTTCAACGTCACTTCCGCCACACTTTTTGGAATAGGATAGGGCTTCTTAGTTTGTCCTTCCTCCATGGTCACGCCATAAGATGACGTCATGATGATGTCACAATTGTATGTGATCTATGACGACGCGATTATGACACCGCATGGTTACATTAAAAAACATAACTTATCCTTCATTTGAGGAGTCGGTAAAACACGAAAGTCAAGCGTGTCTTCACCGAGGTAGTTGAGCGTTTATTTTGCGTTGTTTCACCACAAGAGCGAAGGGGTCAATGTTACAGCAACGAATTGCGATTTCATGCGAAGAACAGCGGGCAGCTCGTGCAGAAAGCGCACATGAAGAACAACGCGCACCTCATGCAGAAAGCGCACATGAAATGAGCATACCCCACACGAGCGTGAACAAACTACTTTCTCAGCTCGACACTTGCAGCACGCTGCTTTTAACACAGAAAAAAAGCGAACTAAACGAACGCACAAGTATGCACTAGATGTGCGCGAACAAGTGTCACAATTCTTACTTCATCGTATGTGAGCAGCGTGCTTTTTTCGTACACTCGGCTGCGGTGGAAAGCGAAGGGACCTTCGTGCTCTCCACAATCACGAGTCTTATCTAATAAGCGCGAGCACAATCTGAGGGGCTATGCCCCGTGGAAGCGCGCTTTCAAAGAAGTGCGAGATGAGCCCAACGCTCCACCCAACATATGGGGCCATTGCGCTATCTTGCTACTGATGACAAAAACGCGGCGAAGTTGAGAAGCCATGAGCATTTCCTAATATACACTAGAGGGAATTCTGGCGCTAGTGTTTATGGGAGCTGCAAGGCACGGCGCTTCATCGAGCGCGGGAATGATGGGTAGTACACGTATTTGTCTAATTTTTGTACTTCTGGCCTGCTTTTGGCTCCGTGTGTGTTCGTGTGGCATGGAGCTGCTTTTTCACTAAACAAAAATCAGCAAATGTGCAGCGGTCGCGCTTCACAACCTTATGTTTTGTAGATTTATTTTTCCAAATCAGGTCACGAAGTTCAAAAGGGTTGAATCTTTCTTTGAAAACAAAACCAAAACACCGCAATAAACGAAGCCGCAAGTACGATTCGCCGCCCGCAAGTACGAAGACTAGGCAAATGTGTCATTCCCATGGTCGCTGAACGATCGCTGAACGATTACCCCTCTAAGTAATTTTAGGAAACTCTATGGCCATGAGGACCACAACTGTATATGATTTGCATAAATGGCTTGCCGTTAGTAAGCTTGATACACGCGTTTTGTGGCATGGTGGCTTGTGTCGCTCGCTTCCAAGTGAGTTGTTGCTCTTCGAAGCCCCACTGCGGAACTCTTCTCGATTTTTTCTGTATAATTTCTTGGTATATATTTTACTACGTAAGTGGAGTCGACGTAGTAAAACAACGTAGTATTTTACTACGTGACGAAAATACATCAGCGGAGCCGCGGTTCACCTCTGCATAAAACACTTTGTTGTTAAAAAGCAAGAAAGAGGTGATGGAAGCTTGACCGGAAAAGTTCGCCAACAAGGGATATTTTCTGTAGACTGACATTTCGACTAAAGTACTTCTCTTCTGCAAGGATGTAACTTCAATTTGCAGCCTAGAAGAAAAATGAGCACTCCTGCTAAACGTTGGCTCCAACACACACTGTTTAGGAATTTTTCATCCCATGTTGACATGCCCCTTGTGACGCACCACGATGACACCAAATGGTGACGTCATAGAAATACGTCATTATTGAGGCGGGTTTTCTTGCTGCCTCATTGACCTCCGTGTTTCGCTCAAGGGGCTAGTGAACCAGACGAATAAGACTTTAAAGGCCGTAATGGTAAGGAACAAGTATGTACCGAAAACGAACGAGGAATGAATAGGGAACAGAAATATCAGGCACCACGATCATGGGTGTGTGCTTACCAACGCTGTACTCCGAGTCCTCAGCTGAAAGAAGAAAAACAATATTAGGATGTTAGCTGCCATATTAAATGAAGGCTCATATAGACACGAGTGAGTAATTAGGTACAAAAGGGCCACCTTTATGCTCACCCATGATTTCGTCCCTGCCTAGCTGATTGTGTTTCGAGGCTTGCTTAGGAGCTCAGCGCCGCGTAGTGGTCGATGCCTTCCCGGCGCCACCTTTGAGGGAAAAGTTGTTAACGAGACAAATTAGAGAAAACAAACATTGAATATCTGAATTGACAATTAAGGTAGAAAATCACGTTTTTTTGAAGTCTTAGTACTTGTTGCGCCGCTTTTTAATGAAGAGACGAGAAGCGGAATCCGAAACTGACATTGACCATAACCGTTGCTATGACGACTCATGTGAGATTAGGTTCAGCTTGAGATTAGGTTCAAGCATTCAGCTTGAGAATGTTTTGTGCGTTCATAGAGATATAAATGAACGGTTTAACATTTTAAAACCACCATATGATTATGAGAGACTCCGTAGTGGAGGGCTCCGGAAAGGACGAGCCGCCGTGTTTATGGCGAAGCCCAGCCGTTCCCTCTTCTTTTTATTGCTAACCATGATCTAATTCTCCGATGATGATCACGTCTCTCCTCGTTCTCTACAAAATTTGCAACAACTTCGACCACCTGGGGTTCTTTAACGTGCACCCAAATCCGAGCACACGGGTCCACAGCATTTTCGCCTCCATCGAAAATGCTGCCGCTGCAGCCGGGATTTGATCCCAGTACTATATCCACTAGGCCACTGCGGCGGAGATTTTCTGCGTTCATACCGGAATAAGCACAGCTGTAGCTCTACAACAATCGCCCACCTTCCCGGTAAAGGGAACTCTCAGTAGTATACGGGAAGCAGCCATGGGTCGACTTTACGTTCTGTAAAGAGATGCTCGTTATTAATGATTGTAAGCGTTCATGAGTGCATTTCCTACATGATATACTTTAAGTGACGACGTCTGCAGATTCATTGACTTTACCGACCACAAGAGCCAGCTTGGCTGCGCTGCAGCGTCTCGAGCTCTCAACTCCGGGTCTTTCCGGCGAAGCCAACCTGCAGCTGCTTTGCGAGCCTTCGCCTCCACCGCACTCATGCTCATGTGTTCATTCACACCACCACTCTGTGTGTGTCTGAGAGAGGAGTAAGCGCTTTTATTATGCAGGGCAGCCCAGCGCCGCTGGCAGTCTCAATTCATACCAGAGCACGCGCAGGACTGGAGCGAGCGCTTTATGGGAGTGCCGAAAGGCCATCCAGCGGCTTGAGGAGGCTTTGGCGAAGCAACGGAGAAGAGGAGCCGATGACCCGTCCAACGGGCGCGGAGGCATCCGAGTTACTGTCGCCTAGTCGAAGCACAACATCCTCGAGGTCTAGGATCTGAGATTATCGGACTCTAATAGCCGTAATCTTAAGATAGGGAACATCCGCGCCCTGGGAGGCCGGGGACTTCCTACACGGCGAATGTATAAATAAATGTTATTTCTCTCTCTCTCTCTCTCTATGTCAGTGCCATATAATGGCTGCTCCGATGACTAGACTGGCTACAATGACGGACAAGGAACAAGCCTCGATCGCAAACTACTTCGCATCTAAAACACCCGCTTTTCGACCACTAGCGGCCATTCATCATGCAACTGTGACCGCGGCCAACCAGCAGGAAGACTTCTCGACCATCTTCATTAACTTACACGTGCGACCTGGAACGATCTCCTTAAAGAGTTCACTGATCTTTTACCATGTTTAAACTCCCGACAAGGCACCGTTTTGTTTATTCCGGCCATTGAACGTTACCCTTGGCGGGCACATCGTCGGATGATTCCCCTTCAAATATTACAGGGAGATTCGATAACCTATACGCTCTACACTTCTATAGCGATACCAACTCTATGGACAGACACTCTCGGCTGATTTTTGCATATATATCTATGCTCAAACGAAAATATTTATGACAAAAATTCCGAGGCACCATGCAGGGGATTCCAATGAGCGCCACCTCGGCACTCTGCGGTAACCACCTTTCATGATGTTTATCTCATTACCGGCGAGCTATATATATATATATATATATATATATATATATATATATATATATATATATATATATATATATATATTCACCTCTTGCCACTGGTTTACTGTCAATGGACCTAAAAGAAACATTTCTTTTGTTCAAGAATATTTCTTTCAAGTGCAATATCAGTAATAAAAAATTCTCTATGTTGACCACTGGTTTCATGGCCAATCGCCCGTGGTTGGTGGAAGCCATATATCAAGGAACAACCAAGCTAGCAAGCAAGCTTCTTTCTCCGACCATCCAGCTGCTTCCGGCGTCGACACCGACACTCCACTGTCTGGAGCAATATGAGGTGCACGTTTTGGTAAAGTGCATTTGAACTGTACTTTTCACTACCGTCACCGGTATTGTCGACGTTGACTGACGCCAAGAAAGGAAACGCCGCACAAGCGCCGGCGAAAACGCTGTGCGTGGTTCGACCTTTGTAATGCCTCCGCGTGTTGTAGGAAGACCTACGGAACAGCACTAACAGAACGCAAGTCGCGCTGAAACAAGGCGGCCTCGCATACGTGTTCAAACACAAGATGAACGCACCACTGCGCGTATATGAGAAACACTGCAGCTCAACGAACATTCGACAGTGTTCACTAAATTTCGTATGGTTCTTAAACATCCTGGCAATTATTGCTTCGGACATGGACTGAAACAGGGACTTTTTAGTTTCTCGCGTTCTAAACAAAAAGAAGGAAAATTAATAAACGGGGCAGCTAGCTTAGCATCCGTAAGATTATCGGACGTAGCCGAAGAAACCTTGCAAGATCTTTAATTTCGCGCTCACTGAGTAAAAGGTGGAAAAAATGACTAACAACGCAGCAAACTTTACACAAAGAATAATGTGAGGTTTCTAAATGTTAAAACTATTCCAGTGAGTATTTTTCGTTATGGTTACTCTTTGAAAGGTTACTCTTTGAAAGGAAGCTATTTGAACCGATTACTGCTATATTCGTATTGGTAGCCATTTGAAAATGTAATAATTATTCCGAAATTTCAGAACAAGTGCCGCAACATTCGCATTGAAGGGTTTTCGCCATAGTTTTTAAATGAAAGTTAATTAGGCAATCTCTGCTAAAAACCTAACATAATGGATAGAAAAAAATTATAATGACGTGCTGCGTGTGGCTCAGTGCTGATCAATTGGACTCGCGCAGCGGTTGTTCGTTTTATTGACGCAGGTTAGCTGAAACACCCAGCATGCTTACCGGTGGTGTGGAAGTAGCCGAAGGCACAGTCGGAGTCACGCGAGAACTCCGCCCTCAGCCATCACCCTGAGCTGTCCTGGACATATAAAACAAAAGGGAGTCTGTAAAGAATGCAGCCTCAGAGCGCCTAGCCAGGTTTGGCCTCGCAGGCATTTCCACGATGCCTTGCGAAGATCGTCGAAGTAATGATCGCTAGCTCTCACCTGCACGAGATACGAGTAGCGAAAGACCAACGTCGAGGCGAGAGCGACTGGCTACACGGTTAGCTCCTCTTCACGGCAGCACTGCCCTCCGGAACACTGTAGATACAAAACGTCCCTTGGGCCGCCAGCGTTGGTGCACGAGCGTTCGCGAGCCTGACCATAGGCTCAGCACCCGCAACGTTAGGCCTCGTACCCACTATGGAGGCAAATGTGGCAGGGTGGTGATCACCATGATGATTGCGATAATCTCTTCTCGATGGCGCTCACCCACAAAAGGGGAAGTGCCAAGAAGCTGGCGGTAGGATGCTGGATATTTAGTTCCAAAATGAAACATTAAATGAATGAAACTCCCAAATGAGCGAGCGATCAGACTTTGGTTGCTTTCTGACGAAAATAACGATGGATTTCAAACGAGATTTATGTATAGACTAAAAAAAGAATCTCGCATCCCACTTACCTTGGGAATTGATTTTACGCGTAGCATGGAGAAGAAAGTTGAATGTTATTCAGTTTTTTTTTTTACGGAAGGAGGCGTTATGAAGTGGCGCTGAATTGGGATTGGGGCAATATGTACAAATTCACACATACACGCACATAAGTTAAGTAGCCACATATGTTTTATAGCAGCAGTTGTTTGCTGTTGCTTAAAGATGCCAACAGCAACATAGATATTAGCAACACCAGAAGTGCCAAGCTGATATGAAGCGCAGGTGCTCACGAGTATTATTGGCCTCGACATCGCTACACGAATAAACCTCAGCGCGTGGCGCCTAAGTGCAATTGACCTTAATCCGACAGGTATGCTATCACAGCAGCATATATGTAATGTTTATGAAATTGGATAGCCAGTATTGCAACCATAGTTGACGTTTCACGAACACTAGGGTCTATTTGCAAAGTATTTCTGAGACCTGGTCTGGCTCTGTGGTAGAATACTTGATTTACACGCAGAATGACTGTGTTCTTTTCCTGCGGGGACACTGACATTTATTATTTGTATCCGTCTGGTCAACGCTTCTTATGTGAGCTTTTTCATAACTCGCAACGATAAAATTACCCATGTGTCTTCTGGCTGTTCCTCGCTATATATAAATTGTCTATTGCCTGTGGCCCGTATACCTGCATACCACTCGCCCTTTCCCGACCCCGGGTAGGTAACGTTTTTTTTGGAAAATGTTTGAAGACGTACGCGACGAGATTGTGGCGTCATCCTTGCCATGACCAGCGCGTCGTATTAGCCAAACTATCTTACCCTTTCGTATGCTAATTTCGGTGAACACCAAGTTAAGGGAGTGATCACGAGAGCACGTAGGCGGCTAAATAGATAGATAGATTCTGCCACCAAGCACCGGTGTGGCTCAGTGGTAGAAAACTGGGCCGGCACACAGCAGACGCGCGTTCGCATCCCACTGTGTCATTGGCGTTTTTTATTTACTGAATTTTTCCGTATTTTGTGCAATACTGGTTACTGACCCCGGCGGCAGCGGTGGGGGACAACTACCACGTTGCACGTAACCCGTGTTCTGATCTCTAACAGCTCTCGCTGTAAAATGCACGACGCATCTGCTTAGCCGACCAAAATGTGGCTAGCAGACGACGAATCAGTGTACCCACAACGTGGTAAGACGAGTGTACCATACAGCCCATGCTGCGCATGCGGAAGGTTTCCGGCCATGGTTGTCGCGTGGCGATGATAGTTCAACGGGCCACGCGCTCACGTGTTCACCTTAACAGTGCTCGCCGTTGTATCTGCCAGACGGGAGGGCGCTTGTTGTCCGATAACTCTCGAACACGTAAGCACTTGGCGAATAATCTTACATCGGCAGATGCGCAGCGGCCGCTGTCGGAAATAAGTTGGAACAACGCCTCCTCTATTTTATCAATGCCAGCCAGATGCGCCTGATCCAGCTGTTCACCACCCTCTCCTCTAGCCCTTCCCCGCTCTCTCCCGTCACGTAGCCTTCGTGCATGCTTTGCGGTCATAGAGGGGAGTAGCCCCTCATGCAGTGCCTCATGACGGAAATTATTTGAATTGTTTGTTCGTGTACCCATCTGTGGGGCAGCGTCTTGCATTCCTTGTGTTCACAATAGTGGAAGTCACGCTGGCTCTGCAAAACATAGAGTGTTTTGAGATAGCGTGTCGCCATTGGTGGCGCTATGCGGGCAACCACTGCAACGTTTCTGCATGAGATGCTCTGTAAAACAGCGGCGGCATTGTCTCGAGCCAGAAAGAAGCAGCATGAAGGAGCGAATCTGACAGACGTGCGATATTGTGGTGGGAAACAGGTCTATCACATCTTCGGGTGAAAGCGCTTGGACACACGTGTGATGCGAGCAGCGCGACCCCTTACATAGCGCTGCATCACGACCACTCCCTGAATTAAGCTGGTCCGACGGCTTCCGTTGAGAAGCGCGCACTTGCACTGGCATTGAAATAAAGGAGGCGTCGGTTGGAAAGAGTGCCGTATTTCCGCTACCTATTGACACTCCAACCTTGATACCATTGATGCAAACCGGCAGCTTATAGCGTGTCCATGGCGGCAGTGGTGCGATGAACTCCCATGAACGTGCACAGCCACACCCTATTATTTCATCGATAGCTTTAGAACGCACTTCATCGGAGGAGACAGTCTGACACACGTAATTCTTGCAAAATTCGTAGCCTCTCGTGTCGGCCCTCGTGCACGGCCTCAGGGTTCGAGTGCGTAGAGCACACTCCATAATCACGTACCGAGAATTCCTTTTTAGTGGTGAAGTTTACAGGAGCATCCTTCCTTAGCTAGAGAGTGCTCGTACTCTTAACTTACTGCACCCAATGTTTTCACCTTTTTGATCCTGTGAGATACATTGTCGCCACTCTACGGACGCCTGATTCATGGGGTTAGGAGCAGCCGTGCTGCACCAGAAGAGAAATGGTGAGATAGTAACGATTTTATTTGATTATCGCGGGACTGCGTAACTGGAACAGAAGCACTCCGTCGGGGAGCTCCATGGACGCACCTGCACGATTGTCTGCATACGTACACCGGAAAGTGTACTTTGCTAACTCCGTTAACTAGCTTGCGTCCGTGTAACTTTGCTAGCGTCCGTTCACTCTGCGCACAAAACACCAGGCTCTGACCGCATTACGTACAAAAGGGGTTGGTCGCCATCGGCTACCAAATACCAATGTGGCTCACCAGACTGCTGGCATACAACACAAATTGAATTTTAAAATGAGGAAATGACTATGACATCCGACGCTGTTTCAAAAAGTCTTCTACCAGATAATGTGAATGAGGAAGAGACAGGGGAGGCTGTTTGTGTAGTCTCAACAGGTGTTACCCACGTGGAGTTTGTTGCTGAAGCAATGTATGACCTGCTGCTTGACCAGGTCCTAAAGTCCCTGGCTTTCATAAGGCCTGCAGTGTAGACATTGCCTGCTGAGGCATTTACGTTCAATACAGCGTGCGGACCGAGCTCTAAGTCGTTGGAGACCTCCTGCTTCGTGGATACATGTTCGTCGCAACTTCATCAGTCTCGCAGGACGGCTGCTTGACGCATCCCACGAGTCTCACTTAAAAGTAAGAAGGACAGAACAGTGACTATACGTGAATAATAATAATGATAATAATAATAATAATAATAATAATAATAATAATAATAATAATAATAATAATAATAATAATAATAATAATAATAATAATAATAATAATAATAAGCCCCGCCGCGGTGGTCTAGTGGCTAAGGTACTCGGCTGCTGACCCGCAGGTTGCGGGTTCAAATCCCGGCTGCGGCGGCTGCATTTCCGATGGAGGCGGAAATGTTGTAGGCCCGTGTGCTCAGATTTGAGTGCACGTTGAATAATCCCAGGTGGTCGATATTTCCGGAGCCCCCCACTACGGCGTCTCGCATAATCATATGGTGGTTTTGGGACGTTAAACCCCACAAATCAATAATAATAATAATAATAATAATAATAATATTTATGATAATACTAATAATAATATTAATGACGACATTCGGAGTGTTGCGCCCCGAAATCAAGATATGATTATGAGAGGTGCCGTAGCGGTGGGCTCCAAAAATTGGGCCCATATGCTGCAAATTTCTTTCCCTTTCATTTACTTTTAATAATTTCCCCGCTCTCTTTTACTTCGCGTTCCTTCTCTCTATTTTCCATGGTGAATGGCGTTTTAATTTACTTTTATAGTTGACACTGCCGCTGAGATTTCTCGTGAAAATGAGTCAGTTTCTTTTAGGCAAAACAAAACAAACAATACAGATATAGATAAGAGTAGAAGGTGAAGAAAAAAAGTAATATTCAACAGCGAACCCATATTTTTATCTAACCCATTGCTCGGACAACATTTTTTTCGTTATTTGAAATTTTACTTTCTAGACTGAATGCGCATTGGGTGTTTTGAGATCCGTAGTTTTATAACTAAAAGATCCTGTCACCTGGTTCTTGACCAATCCCTCTTTGTAAATGAGCGCCATCAGTGAGAAAGGAACATCATCATCATCATCATCATCATCATCATCATCATCATCATCATCATCATCATTCTAGAACCGGGTAGTTTACAAGGTCTAGTCAGTCCCTCCTACAGTGGGCATGAGCCATAAGAGAAAGTGAACAAGAACAAGAACAGGTTTAATGGCCTTCGCGCTATCGGTGACGCCATCGCAGACCGTCGAGCGTGTACATCGCCAGTTTGTCTCCCCCTGCACCCCACGTTTGGCGTCGGTGCAGCATTCCACCATGGTTCGCTGGTTTCCAGTCATGAGCCTGATGCTGGGTGCCGCAATACGAGGTACGCCATTAACCATCTCAGCTATTGGCATTAAAAAAAAGAAGCAATGGTGTTCCGCTGTGCTTTGTATATGAAGGATGTGGACTTGAGCTTGTTGGTATATATGGTTGCGTTTGAGAAAAGAACTTGAGAAAACGGGACATGTATCTTATTCTAGTCTATTTCACTTTTACTGTTTTCAGTAATGAAACGTCTTACAAACTGTCCAAAGATACTTTCGTGGTGCATGAAGACGCTTTTTTGGTAACAGGGTCGTGTGAATACCCTTCCCTTACCGGTAAAGTTGTAGAACCACTCTAAAAACCATTATGAGGTAGGAAGCGTCGCATGTGTTATGCATGCTCTACAACGAAAAAATTACAGGCAGTTCTACGCCAAAAAATCTCGGGCAGCAAAGCTGCCACCCCTTTCCGTTGGATGTTGAATTTCTTGTCCCATTTCGCGAGTATTCTTCGATCATCTTCATTGCCATATGATTGCTGTTCCTTTGTTACTATACGCAGTGTTGCTCTCCGTTACTTCCTGTTAATCTATGTTGCCAAAGCGAATGGTCTTGAAGGGCGTAGGTTGCCTTTGATTGTTCCATTCTGATTAACCTTACGTGCCTTCTCTTCTGCGCACCATGTCTTATTGACCACCACACCCTTTCCCCCTCCGAGAGAGCCTACAACGAAGCCCTTCACCTGTTCCCCTTCGAGCAAGCATCTGTGTCTCTCGCCACTATCGGCGAGATGTTGCCTTTTCCGCTGAGCCTCACTATATCGCCCTTTTAGTCTACACTGTCCAGACTAGGAAACGCCAGTGCCACCAATTCCAACACCGGCACAGGGTCGACTCGACAGTTACACTGTAAAAGCTGCAAACAGGGAACAGAACTAGACACAAACACATTGAATTACTGGCTTCCTGTCTGGCTGATTGTCAAATTTATGGATTGATTGATTGTCTGAGTGACAATCAATCAGTCGTAGTCACTGACCATCAATATATACGTATTGCACTGACAGCATGGTTCACTGATTGACCTTTGACAGTAGTCGCAAGCGAGTACTACGGCAAGAAGGTCGGGCCCCTCGAGACGCTCCAACACGGTGTTGCTGGCAACGTGTTCGCCGCCACCGAGTTCGCTGTCATCATTTCAGAATTCACCTACGACGGTAGGGGCCCCGGTAAGTACACTGTCGTATTTCGGGCCAAACGAGCTCTTCTTTACGAAGTGGCGTTTGAAGTCTATAGTTGCAGGTATAGTTTATTTGTCGATCAAGGCATTTTAGCGGCCAGGTGTACGTCGTCCGCACCCAAGTGCGTGAGCGAGACCTGGCAACAGGGAGGGCATGTGTAAAATCTTAGTGGTTGAGAGAGAAGCTTAGTGTAGCGAGCTCAGCCTTGTAGAGCAGGGGTGGGAAACCTTCTTTAATAGAGGACCGAGTTGCATGAAGCCGAGGCAGCAAGGAGCGGAAGGCTAATCGGAATGGGGGAGAAATAGCTTCAGTAAAATAATGTGAATAATTCGCAAATTTATAAAATTAGCGATTGACAATACTGTACCGAACTGGCTGAGCTTTACTCAAATTCTTAGCGAGAAGATGAGGGACAATGCCAAAAGGTAGGGAGCTTCTTTGTTCGTGTGCAAGTGAACACATTTGAGGTCGAAAGTGCCATTCATGTCGGCCTCCAGATTGTAGGCGAGAAGAGGAGGGTGGGGGTGTGTCTGACGTCGGGCTGAGGGCCATTTGCAGAGGGTTGAAGCACGAGCAAGTGAGATTTGGCTACAGATAAGATGTGCGACGCCCTTACGCGGCGGAGCACGATTCAGGACACGTGGGGCAAACAAGCAATAAGTGCGCGCGCTCCGCTAATATCTGGCGTGTCGGCATGCACACTCGAAAGACTTCGTATCCTATTCACTGTGCACAAAACAATGTTCCACTGCCACGCTTCTCTGTTTGAGAACATTGTCATTAAAGCTATACTTTCGCGAGCTACAAACATCTAAACAGCCCACATTCCCTCGCTAAGGTCGAGGGTAGACCAAACAAGGCAGACGCTGTGGCTAGCGCCATTCGCTATCATATGCGAACTCATTGAGGAGCACCCATTTTCGCCATCGCGATAAAGATGTGCACATCTATTTGATGCTTTATGTGTACAATCAGTTTTCTTGACGGTTTTGATGCGGAGAGCAGATTTGAAGAGCAAAATTGGAAGCGAAGTTAGCCGGTTGGCCGAGACGGCCGGAGGCCCGATGGCACTGTTTACCTAAGAAATAGTTTTCCATCGCTGCTCAATATCTCGTAAGAGGTTCGAAAACGGGTGTTGCAAAAATGGCTCCGGCTGTTTCATGTCATGAAGAGAATTTATCCAATGTTTTTCGTACCACCGTTAATGGTGATATCTCTGAATGCTTGGGTGATCGCAGCTATTGAAAGTATAAGAAATGAACCAGTGACACGGGTGCCACCAGCGGCGTGACGTTACTTGTCTCCCGCGCTTCCAGTGACTGCGGCCTAAAGATCGACGCAGCAGCGGCTTCATTCAGCTTGTTAGTTGTCTACGCGTCGTGCGAGTCGTCTTCGCGTGCGGCTGAAACCAGTTGAATGTCTGTAGGTTGGTCTATAGGAGGAGGAGGAGGAGGAGGAGGAAGGGAAGAAATGAAAAGCAGGGAGGTCAACCAGACACACGTCCGGTTTGCTACCCTGCACTGGGGGAAGGGGTGAAGGGATTAAAAGAGAAGAGCGAGAGAACTGAAGGGCAACATGTGTGTAGATGTGGCCTTGTTCATTGCACTCTTATAAGCGGTCGCGTAGTCCGGTCATCTTTAGAAAACTTAGCAACGCCCGTGTCGCTTTGCTGGCCAGCGACGCGTAGAGCCATGAGCCAAGGATCTTCTCTTCGGAAAAAGGTCTACTGTCTAGTGTTTGTAACGTTTTGCGCAGCAAGTGGCGTTCGCTTGCAAGACGTTCACATTAACACAGTAGATGTTCTATTGTCTCGTCAGTAGAATGTCTGTCGGATGTAGGATGTAGGCTGTTGGTGCAAAGAGCCCTTCAGGCTCCACAGCTGGGATTCAATCCCACGACCTGAGGGCCAGCAGCCGAGCACCCTAGCAACTAAACCACCACGGCGGGGCTGGGAGCTGAGATTGAAGCGCGACTATGCACGGAGGGAACAAACACTAATAAGTGAAGAAACAAGTTTCATTAAAAGTCGAAGCAATCGCAATGCTTTACAAATCACGTTTCTTTGAACCACTCGCATCCACTTCGCATCACTTCGCATCAACCACTTCGCATCATGTGCCCAGCTATTGATACCACCCCGGGGGTCGTATTCGTGTCCCGGGTCCCAGGTTGCCGCTTCCTGAGGTATAGAGAGGGTAGCCACGTGGAGAAGATAAAGCCTGGTTGAGAGGAGGAGAGAGCAAGAGTGCGACTGACTGTGCCAGTGAAAGGACACGACCAATAGTACGCACACAGCTGGGCCTGGTTGAGAGAGCAGGATGACCATGCCGAGCATTGCCGAAAGCTGAAGAAAGGCGCATTGATGTCATTAGCTCCGTCAATCAACCTTCACGAAGTTGAGACGTTTGAAGCTCCGCGTAAATTCTGTGAAAAAGTAAGCGCCTTTGCATCGTCCATGACCCTCGACGAACGTTGCCTGTTGCATCTCAAGCTCTCAGACATTGATCAGATCAACGTCGCATAATGTTTAACTTGACCCCGAGATGGTCCTTACGATTTTATTATTGCGACAGCAATACATGAGCACTCTCGGCTTGATTTATTTTTCCACCGACGTCGTCGTTGACGTCCACCTCACCACCACACCTTATATATATATATATATATATATATATATATATATATATATATATATATATATATATATATATATATATATATATATATATATATATATATTTATATATATATATACGTAAAGGCATAAAAGATAAACAAATAATCCTGAAAGAGACTATATGGAGACGAAGTAGCATGCAACCTGCGTTTTCGTATCAACAGTGGAGCACCGTAGTTGCTGTACACGTCTACGTTCCAGCAGTACTATATTGTTGCTCGGACACAACAAAGAAACGCAACAGTGCTGTAGCGCTGATGCATTTCTCTAATCTGAATGCGTTTTTTAACGAAGTCACCCCGTACTCAACAGAATTGCACCCTGTACGTTCAGTTTTCTCCACTATATTGACGAATTTGACCTTTCGCAGATGCGCATTTCTGGGCCGACATCAAAGGCGAGTTGTACGCGACCGGAGATCAGTTGCCTGACGAAAGTGGAGGGTGAGTAGAGGTCCCGGGCGGGTTCACGGGTAATGTCGTACAAAATTTTACGATGAATTATTGACGAGTTGATCTCACTGGTATCACTTGCAGTACTGATCTGGTTACATTGACGAAACACTGAAAGATTGAACAATAGTACACATGGTTATTGACGACTTGGTCCCGCTCGCTACCTGTCATATTTAAGTGTATGAAATATTCGCACAACTACATTTTCAGCAGTACTAAGATAAAAAAAACTCACAAAATCTCTCATGTATCCGCATCAATAAACTCGAAGGCAGAAGTCCTCTTCTTTTTCAATGAAAGTCAATGTAATAAACCCTTAGTGTCTAAGAAAGTTTTCAGCAACTGACGTGAAGCTGCAGTGCCTCCAAGATCGGAGGCATTCTATAGTTTATGATCCTGGCTTTGTTCTGCGTTACCTCCTAGCTCGGTTCACGTTTGGCCAAATGATATCATGTGATGACGTCCCTGTCACGTAACGCTATAAGACGATACATTGAGGTCATGAAGGTAGCCATTTGTGACGTCATGCTGAAGTCAAATGATTACGTTCACTTTTTTCTCTGTTGGTGACGCCACAGCGGGATTTTTTCGTGTCATTTGTGTTGACGCCTCTAATAAGAGCAGCCGCTAAATTTTAGCATATAATGAAGCGTGGGAGGCTTTCACCTTAATCAATAAGCGAAAAAAAACGTGACTGATTGATCTCAAATGAGCCGGTATAACACGAAAGTGGAACGCATATTCCCAGAGGTAGTTGAGCTTTTGTTGTACATTGTATCACAACAAAATTGAAGGAATGTATGCTATTGCAAAAAGTTGTATTGTCGTTGGTTCGACTCCCGGTGACAGAATTATTTCTTCTGGTTAGTTCTTCGATATCCTTTAGCATATATTTTACAACGTCGATTGCATGACAGAAACACGTCAGTGCACCAGTGGTGGAACCTGTCGTGATACAACTTAGTGTTGAAATGTGATAGATTCCACATTGTGAGGGTGTATGATCAATGCTACGTCCTCTTGTCGTTGCTTAAGAGCTACTGCGAACAAGAAGCGCCTAATTCGTCAACGCAGTGTGTAAGCACATGGACACAGATGTGACAAGACAAAGAGCAGCTTGGCATCAAATGCGAGTTGTTAACGTGCCTGTCAACGTTCAAACCACTGTACACAGCCTTCCACCACACAATTACTACTACACCGCCACCGAGGCGTACATTATTTGACATTCGCTAGCCGAAAAAATTGCCAGACCCCACGTAAAGTGGGAATCGATGATATGCGGAGCACGAATGAGAAAGATTGATGCATCATTTTAAAATCAGCATAAAATTTTGAGGCGGACGTACATTATGCCGTACATTAATTCAATTTCATGATTATCATCTTCGAGCTTGGCATTTGTGTTCGTCATCCTCACGTGTCGTAATACGAAATTTGTTATATGTGAAAGTAGCAAAACGGCAGCGGCCGCGCTATGAGCGTAGCATGTAGTCATTCATGTTTTGCACGACACGCTTGTAATGATTTTCTTGTTCGCACCAGTCATATAGCTTCGTCATCTGTTCACGTCACGTAATACTATATTTTATATACGCGAAGCAAGCGAAACGATCGGGGGTGCATCATGAGCGTATAGGATGCAGTCATGTTTTTACATGACTCGCATTTCATGATTTTTACGTTAGGGCCTGTCACTTATTTTCGCCACGCATTCATGTCATACCATACAAGTTTTACAATATTTAATGTGAACAAAACTACCGCAAAAGCAACAAGTCTATAACATGTAAACCATGAGATTCATGAAATAGAGGTAATAATTTTCATGTTATTACTAATAACTTACGCTCGTAATACAGTCTTGTTATGCCGCACCAATTTTGGTATTAACCCCATTATCGCAACGGCCGGGAGAGCTAAATATCGTGGGTAGATAGATAGATAGATAGATAGATAGATAGATAGATAGATAGATAGATAGATAGATAGATAGATAGATAGATAGATAGATAGATAGATAGGGGCGTAAAAGTCACTGAAGTTCGCTAACAAATTTGTCGCATTTAAAACGCTGCAAGACCCGTGACACGTCTGAATGAAATCTTCATCAGTAGGCTTCAGTGCAATGCGCAGTAAAGGCAAGCCAGCTTAAAATTGCAATGCCAACACCGATGCCGTTACCGAGGCTTCACTTCCCCGCATAAATGCATTGTTGAGAATGCACTTTTCAAGCGACAGTATAAATCGCCTTAGGTCTAAACATGAGGGCCCTGAGGCATCTTATATTTCTTTGTTGCTTGTTTGTGTTTGAGTGCATGGTAATAAACCCCAGCTGATAAAAATTTCCGGAGACCTCCATTACGATATCTCATAATCATATGGTGGTTTTGGGACGGTAAACCCCACATATAAATCAATCGTTGCTTGTTTGTTATTGCACCTAAGTGTGCGCGTGTTTTGGAAGGTCATGCAGATGGCCACTGATATGTTATCTGCCTTTTCCTCGATGCTGTGAGCGCATGCGCGCCTACCCTAACGCGAATGTCGCGCTTACTCTAACGGGAAGTCGCGAAAAGTCTCTTCTTCTCAGATGCTCTGCTTCCAGCAATACCAGCTGTCACAGCCTCTTCAGATCGCGTGTGGTTAGCCGCGTTAATTTGTGCCTTCGAGTACGTTTCGTGAGCCGTGTGGTGGACGTTTCGATCGGCTTGTAATTTTTCACGTGACCTTCCGATTTGTTACTGTCGCATTCAATGCTTCGTCTTTGTGGCAAAGCTGTGACTTTTCCCACACTTGAAATAAGTTTAAAATCCTACAGTAGGAACCCATGTGTGTGATAATATAATCATAATTTTCGCAGCACCAAGGTGCTCGGGTCCTTCAAGAAGGACATCGTGTACGTGGAACTTCTCAAGAGCATCACGACGTACAAGTCTTTCGGTGTTTTCTGCAAGAAGTTTGAAGTAAGTCAAGCGTGTCCGATGTGGTTAGTGAGTTGGCGTGTGGACGCTTTTTTTTACATTGAAGTTGTATTAGGCTTGGTCCTGACAGATCGCACCTGTGGGCGAAATACACGTAGGACAATAATTCATAGTGTTCCTTGTTGCCTCCCCAATGGTTACCCTGGCCACAGGCTCCCTTCGCCAATGGCGATGCCTCTTTTAGAAATGTTGCAATGCTCGGCAGTGGCCCTTCTACAGTTCCGAAGGGTCATTTGCTTGCTTCGAGGTCGTTTCTAGGCCATAGCAAGGTAGTGCAGGTTGTTTATACGCCGATTCTCAGTGCAAAAATGATTGATTGATTTTGTGGGGTTTAACGTCCCAAAACCACCATATGATTATGAGAGACGCCGTAGTGGAGGGCTCCGGAAATTTCGACCATCATGGGGTTCTTTAACGTGCACCCAAATCTGAGCACACGGGCCTACAACATTTCCGCCTCCATCGGAAATGCAGCCGCCGCAGCCGGGAATCGAACCCGCGACCTGCGGGTCAGCAGCCGAGTACCTTAGCCAGTAGACCACCGCGGCGGGGCGTCTCAGTGCAAAAAGGTTTCAATTAAAGCGCAAACAGTCCTAGACATGACACTGGCATTTCGTAGCGTAGACATTCCATAGCTTTGGGGTGTTTTCGCCGTCACCGCTGCCTTACCCGTTCCCTAGTGTTCACTCATTGTGCGTGCTCGGAGTGATGGGTTCACCACCATTGCTTCGCAGCCATTTGTTCGGCCAACAGTCGCTTTCTTCCTTTCTAGTGGCGTTGGGGTATTTACATAACTTTCGCAGCACATACCCATTTATGACGATGATAGTTCTTTTAAAGACGATAGTCTTTCTTGGGGTAGTTCGACACGAAAAGTTGGGTCTGGCTATATGTCTGTACTATTGTCTGTTCATCCATCGTAACGATACCCCAAACGGCCATCCCAATCCACAGCGACCACCAATATTGCCCAAGTTTCAGCGTTCGTACTTGTGCGATTGTCAATTAAAAAGCAATTGTTGTGCATGTGTGAGGCACCACAACAGCCAGTCAATATTTTGTATGTGTGGCTTTACTTAGAGAAGGCACACATAAGTGATTCTAAGGACCGCAGCGTTTATCTCACTGAGCTGACAGTGCAACGCGATGCTCAAAAAGGAAAGTGTTTCTAACGTTTTGCTAAGAAGACACGTTGGCGGCACCGGCTCGTCGCTTTGCGTTCGATACCTTATCGCCTCCGAGACAGCCGCGCACCTTCCTCGGGGGGCGCGAACGCCTTCCTTTATTTTCGAAGATAACCGCCCGATGGCCCTCGTGTCTAACGTGCCTGGATGTTAGACACGAGAACATAAAATGAACGTTTTGCTCACTCTTTCCACACGCAAGACTGTCGATCATCTTTCGACGACATTTTCAGTGAAACATGCAAATACGAGGCCAATGTTTTTTTTTTGTTTTTGGTTCGAGGTAAACGGGGAATGATTCGCTAAAGATCTTTGTGTTACAAACGCGAGAAGCAACTGATAGTGCCACAAGCGTATCGGTGATAAGAGAAGCCCAACTCTGCTCACTGTAAAAAGAACAGGCAACTCTAGGCACTCACCACCGATGGTTGCGCATCCTTTCGTGTCATGACGTGGAGGTAGTGGTAGCGTTTTCATCAGCAGTAGCCCTTTGGACTTGTAATGGAACAGAGGCATGTAGTTTACTCGTAGGAGGCATAGCGACAGCTGAAAGAGACACTAAAGAGAAACACACAATGACTCGGCTTAGAGTGACAAACGTCTCTGAGAAGTGCAATGACACAAGTTGAACTCTCATAAGTTCATTATTAGAAGAGAAAATGACGGCTGAAGTTTCATTCTAAAATCTCGCCCCACAATCTCCGTCCGTGACACAGAAAATTACAAAATATATTTTCCATATTTTTGCGACATTAACACGATGAACGTTTCTGAAACTTCGTATGCTAGGTCCCTGGCCCCAATAGATTGCAATGTACTTCATTTTAATATATTATATGCAACGTAGGACCCTGTAGAAGCCTTGAAAATTTGTGACGTCACTGTGCTTCGTGCGGAAATGTCAAGGTGGCGTCTCCAGCGGCATTTTCTTTTTGCGCGTTTTTTCGCTAACCAAGCGATCTGTCGCGCTAAGAGCAGTGTTGTCGCGACTGTGAAATTGTTCTTTACTAATACACAAAAAATGATTTTGTACTTTGGTGTCCCTTGAAGGAGCGCTAATGAGCACCGAAGCTCCAATTGGTTCAAAAACGACGGGAATCGGCTACCGCTGGCCTGATCAGCTTGTTGAAGGACTGTCAATTTTTCAGAATGAGAGCCATTCTTTTCTCGCAACGCTTGGGCCACCCGTGTTTTTTGTGAATGTTTAGTGGACTCGTTTTTGAGGGGAGAGGGGATTTGTCAAATCTTTTCTGTACATATGCGCTACAGGATTTTTACACGTAAGGTATTATGGTCGGGGAGTGAGAAAGGTAGGAGAGATAACGGCTATATAGTAAAGAGAGAAAGACAAAAAAAGAGACAGATAAAAACAGGACTAAAAAAATCGAAAGTTTAAAAAAATGGAGACAGGGAAACAAATAGGCATAAGCAAAAAATGGAATGATACAGACTAAATATGACATTTTAAAGAAGAGAGCAAGTAAAACATAGTACAGTATAGTATAGTATATAGCAAATGCTACTTGCAAATCAATCCACAACTTTTTTATCGGAATTTTCTGCCTATATTCTAGATTGTTTTGGGTGATGGTTAAATAAACTTGCCTAACCAAGTGGTTAAACAACGCCAAAAATGGTGCGAATTACTTTACACAATACTCAGCAACGTACATTTCGTCGTTTCGTCGTAGAGGGCATCGGCATGTCATTAAGCTCGGCGTACCCTGTACGTACAGCTCGGTCGCTAAGCATTCCTCTTCTGAATCCGTACAGGCTGATTTCGGCCACGTGCAAATTCCGACCGGCTACAAACCTCCGGTGGAAGAGAGCCTCGGCCCACTGGCCTCCAAGCAGCCGAACACCATGGCCAGCGACGTCATCCTCAAGACCAGTGCCTCCGCAACGCTCAAGGAGTTTGAGTACGACGGTAGCTGCCCCAACGGTGAGCACGGCGCATCGCTGGGAAAGCGAGCTTAGGCAAATGGTATAAGTTTTATGGGAGAAGCTCCTTAAGGCCGAGACTTTTTTGTTGGCGGTGTTGGCATTAGGAGCTGTAGCCGTCATCACGATGAAGTCATGGCTACATGACGTTATCGTCATGACGCTGACGGTGATGGTTGCCGACAACGACTGGCATGTGCGGTATATGACGTATCGCTATGATCTACTATGCATTTCTTACGAATGGGAACAACCGAGAAGCACCAGGACAACGTGTACATACATCGTCTTTGCCAACTTTAGGCTGGATCTGATATCATAAAGCAGCAATAACGAAGGCAAAATGAAATTCACAGCTCAACACAACATACCAGTTATGGCCAATAAAATAAACATTGCATACACCGGATTGTCACTCATTTATAGCGTGAGTGGTCATTGCCACGGGGTATTAACGGTAACACCAAACAATCCTACCGCTTAGCTCACTCATCAATACTCACTTCGTGAATATGCCGTGTTTATTTAAGAAAGAATTGTTGGCAGCGTCGAAAGCTTAAATATAACGAAAACAAATATTGGTTACTGCAGCCCCCATAATGGCGAAAAATCACCCGGTACGAGGTGGTTATGGATTGTATTTCTGTATATAAACCCATAGAGTGTGTGAAACCTGCAGATTACAAAGAAAGCATCCGTTTTGCTTGAATTGAGTGGCGAAGTATTGAATAGAGATTAAATACATGGCACGCATTCTAAAGTGAGCTTCGTATCCCTTTATTGGACGGGCAGTGTACACCAGCAAATATCCGCTTGAAGACCAACTCCGGCGATTTTTTTACCATGCCGGGGTAACGATGCTACTTCGTTTCTCAGACACTCTTGTCACGCGCCCAAAAGCTGATATGCTCAACAATTGCGAAAATAACTTTTAATTATCAAATAACCGCAACACCACAAAGGAAACCGAAGCGAATTCGCTGGTAGTTATGACGCAATACTTTGCCAGAACCGTGGCCTCCATGATGGCAGGCGAGTGGCGGGTTTTCATCCGGCTGTCCCAATTGCACGGAGAGAGCGTGTTTCCATAGTGGGCGTGGCCCGCTTTTTTCTCCGCACCGTGGCGCTGCTTTGTACTGTTGAAAAAGCTACACATAGATAGGTAGCTCTAGGGTCTAAATTGCCGAAGTGCGCTACGAACTGCTTTTCATTTCAAATTCTGAATCTGAATGGGGATCGAACCTGAGTAGTTTGCATGGCAAGCGGGTGTGCTTGCACACAGCCATTTGTCTAACACTGCAAAAATAACTTGGTTTGCTCGGAAATGCAGTGAAAGTAACTTCTCTGCTTTACAAACACACGCTGTCTGTATACATGCTTCACAATACAACATGGCATATGGCAGTGATAATGCGTGGTTCAAGCGTATGTTGCTAATTTTCATTTACTTAGTGTTTGAAGTACGCAATAGGGACATGATATGTTTAGTGTGTTCAACTCTTTAAGGCTAAGCTTAAGAATCCCCCCTTTTTTTGCAGCTGCTTTCTTCGTGGCAGCCCCAAGTATAAGCGCAAAGCCGGAAGAGATGGTACACCTTCTCTACGGTCCGAACAAGTACGTAAGCTCTGTGAAACTGTCCATGAGACGAGATTGTTAAGTCTCAAGGCATATAACGTAACAAGGTTCTAATAAATAAAGATTCAGTGTAGGTAATCGCTAACGAGATAGAGATGTGCGTCATAATATCAAAACCTTAGATCAACGTTTCAAAAACTTTGTGTTTCAGCTTTTATATAGTGCTATTGCGGAAATAGATCCATCACACTTGCAGCTGTAACTACTCGTTTGATCAATTCTGGCCGCCCTGGTACTCAGTGTATGAAGTTTTGCGTCGCTAAGCTCGTGCAAACAAAAGAGAACGTTCAAGTAATGTAATCGGTGTCTCGTGAGGGCCCACGCATAAGCGTGCGCGAAAGGCAGGGAGCCTCCCCAACCCCATAACTACGCAACTTATCCGGGAAAGCGTCGTGTCTGACCCATGAATTGATTATATCGGAACTGTCCCGTCAGTTTTTGTGGCGCTTGGTTACAGCCACGCTGGCTTAAGTGCGTATCGTTTGCGAGGACTGGCTTACCGCCCTTTCAAGAATCTAGAGGGGCTAGTTCCTATTATGTAAGCGGATTTGGACTTATTTTTTCGCTGAGTCGCTTGTCGTGATTTTTGGACGGCCTTGCATATATACTTACTTTCGTGACCATCCAGTTCACCCACGAGCGTTTGTCATTCACTTATAGCGTGATTGTCGATGGCTTCTAGTAGTTTAATGCAGAAGTCAAACATACATCGGGTGAACCAACGGGCAATGTTAGAGGATCAGTGACACCAAATTTCAAACTAGAGATGTGGCGTTCATTTGATTACTTGGCACGCATGAGATTTTTTAGCGAAGTGTTATTCACATCTATTAAGTAGAATTTATTCCATTTCGAAGGCAAAGAGAGTCGAAGGCTCACCGGCGTGTTCCTGGCCACGAGACATCGACAATATTTTCATGAGTTCATCAAAGGTCACGTCTCCGGCACCGAGTGACGATGAGAAGGAGCGATGACGTGGACAATTTCAGCGTTTTCATTGTGGTGCCTACATGTGGTACCATCAGGCGGCGACGCCTGGCTGCCTAGCAACGGCTTCACTTGCTTTGTTTTGCTTGCTTGCTGCAGTGAGTTCTTGTGAATTCTGCGTTTTCGTTGTGCCGCTTCGGGTGACTGGTAGCGAATGTAATTATTTGAAGCTATGGCAAAAAGTAACACGCTTAGCAGCGTTTTTATTTGTCTTGCAAGCCAGCGTGGACAATGCTTTCGTCTCCAGCTGCCTCATCGCTACTCGATTCGGCGTCGATTTCAGAATCTCTTCTCAGGAGACGATCGAACCCTAAAATCATTCGCCACGCCACAAATTACCGGGATCCTATATTCCTCAGTGTCTTCATCGTCGCTTGTGGTTGTTGATGACGCCGACGACGGCAATAGGGGTGGTGAAGACATGCCTATACATGTGGGCACCGAGCAGACGAAGCGACAACTGAAGATTGCGTCAGCATTTCACGTGGCCACGTGATCAGAGGAGGGGGGGGGGACTGCGGGCGGTGACCGCTTGGTAGCGCTGACAACGCTGAAAATTGGCGGGATTTGAGCCATTTTGAATCGGGTCTGGTACTGCTTATACTTTTCGTCTATCTGTTGCATTATTAGTACCGGATTGTTACTAGGAAATCGATAACTACGCATTCACGGAAAAAAATGCGTTAAGCGTAAAGTTGGTGTCACTGCTCCTTTAACCTGGAAAACGTGCCTTCAACCGAAGGGAGACTACTCCTGAGCCCGTTTTAAAAAATAACTGTGTTCTTTTATTATTAGTGGTGCACATTTTCACTGCACTAAATCATAAAGTGGCTTTTTGAACTCCCCTTCATATTCAAGTGACGGATGTTTTATTAGAGTTTGGAACGTTTGCAAGCATAGAAAAAAAATGATTGTCTCCACTTTTTCTGGGCTTCTTTCGTGATGAGTGTTGTCTTGTTTGCTCGAAAGCATCTGACAACACTGCATAGATCTCAAGTCAGCTCATGGTAAAACGCTCAATGAAGGCCACAAGGAGAATACCAGTGCTCAAAACAGAGTTAAAATGTGTGAAGAAGGTGTAAAATAATATCAACACGAACGACAAAAAGTAATCACAAGAAACAACCTTAAATCAGTAAAAACGTTTCGAAAACACGCGGCTAACTCCAATAGTTATAGCATGAGAACGACGACAAAGAGACAAGAAGCGCACGTCGTCGTTCTCTTCTCGCGCTATAACTATCGTCATGTCACACCAACTAGCCCAAGCTGCCACTCGGCTAACTCCAGTGTTGCACGAGAGGGGGCACCACCGCTTCGCAGCGCGCATGATTTCTCCTCTCAAAGGCTCTGTACGGCGCGACGTTTGGAGAGGAAACAACCTGGCCGAACTCGCAGTGAACGACGCGTATCTCAGCTGCCGTGACAAGCATGAATATCATAAAATGGCAAAAAAAAAGAGTAGCGCATATGTCGTACACGAAGTTCGTGAATCTCCCTGACAACATTCTAGTGTCACCGGGAAAACCCTGCATGCTTACTTCAAACATTGACGTCATCTGTGGTTTATGGGAAGGGACCAGTGAGAACTATACCAACGGGAATCGCCGGATGCTCATGCTACACATTTCCTACACATTTCCCTAATATAGCATTCCTGGAACTACTCTTCTCGTCCTTAACCCTATAAGGCTGAGAACCAAATAACAGGCACCTGTGAGAAACACCCCAGTGCTTCAGTTTATTTTTGCATTTGCACAGTTGCTGCAAACGTTTATTTTTTAAGAGAGGGACTTGAAGATGGGCAATTGGGTGGGGTAGGGGGGGCGGAGCGCATGATGGTGGCTCCCTTCAGCGTTGCCTCAGAAGGGTTATGACAATAATACCTTGCTTGCATAAGTATAGTTTGTTGGGCCAATCGGTCACAGATTCTACTTTGAAAAAAAAAAGGAACAGCGCAAAAAGGACACGAAGCAAAAGCATAGAAGCATACAGTTTGTACAGTACCCGTCCTGTTGTGTTCCCCCAATCGAGCTTCATATTATTTCATGCTGTTTCGCAGCAGAACTCTTACACTCGAGGCTAGCTGACTGTCGTATATTGAAAACCTATCACCATCGTCAACGATTATAGCCAGGAGAGCAGCCAGATCATTCTTGTTGGGGGGGGGGGGTAATTACACTTTATATTTCTGCGTGTTTGTACGCGAAATTGAAAAGTTTCGGGGGGGGGGGGGTGTTGAACGCGAACGCCCCCTCCTTTTACTACGCATATGCAGCATGGACTCTCTTCTTCATTCTCGTCCTCGTCCTCGCGCCCGGAACAGATGCATCCATATATTTGGCATGAGATGCAATAACTTCAATGTGCGACAGAACGGCTGCAAAGAGAGAGAAATTAACAGAAATTTCATGGTGAGACCAATCATTGCCCTGTATAACAAATGGCGGAAAAAAGAGAGGTACTGACAACCGAGAAAATTGGTATGAATTCATACTACTGAAACGGCGCCCCAAGGGAAGATCAAAACACGAGAATCATGCATTAGCTTTCCGTCTGTAGCCATACAAGACCAAGGTCTTGTACTTGAAAGGGTAGAGATATTGTTTTTGTGTATTTTTTGTTGATTGCTCATACCAGTTGTCTTATGTTTTTGTACGGGTTGTTATCTGTGTTACGCCACGCTTGCGTGTTTACATATTGTATTGAAATGATACAAAGAGACAAGGCCCTTGCTGCAGGCCTGCTCTTCTTTTTTCAAACTTCGTTCTCTTTGTCTTCCGTTAGCCGAGCGCGAGTCAAGGCATGCAGCACCAGTCTTGCTTGCTTACACTTGGCAACGCTGCGACATTGCAGGGCTATCTGGGAAATCGCCTCAGGAGGCCTGTGTTGGCTGTTGCATGTCAGTCGGTATTGGCTATACAATGACTTGACTTGATGCCTCTGGTGGTCGGCCTTGGCTGCTACGTGGCGGACGTTTCTGGCTGTACCTGAGTGATCTCTCTTGTGCATGCCGCGATGCCTGAAGTGTCGAAATATCAGGAGAGCGACCCTGACTGCCTCGTTGCAGCCGCAGGTCTTGGCCACGCTGTGGCATAATGTGGGCAGAAACAGCACATAGGATAATGTGCGCAGAAGCAGCACATAAGATAAGCAGCACATAATGTGGGCAGGAGCAGCACATAAGCACACGAGCGGCAGTCACTTTTGCCACGTCTTGGCGCCAAGCTTCCGCCCTGCCGCGTCATGAATGGGCACTACTTTAGCATCGCACACGCGTGACAGATGTGTCTAGATGTGTCTAGACGTGTCTGTGTATAGTGAACTAGAATAGTCTGCCGTGATGGTCGTTGGGTGAGAGAGAGCAAACCTCAGATTCCAGTGGTTTGTGTTTAATATCTGTAGCCGGGTTGGTAATTGCAGCCTCCGTCAACGTGGCATTGTTGAACGGGACAGAAACGTCACTGCAAACGAATCTTGGAGCCCGTCTGCGAGATGCTGGCGACAGGTAGGTGCCACGACCATCTCGTCTTAGCAAAGCGTTGGAAACACTACCCGTTCTGTGCAAGCGTTGCATGGTAAGCGCAGCGTGATAAGCGCTACGGTCCTTAAAATTACCTATGTCTGCGTTTTTTAATTAGAGATGCATATGGAGAATATATGCATGTTGTTATGGTGCCCCAGACATGCACAATGATTGCTTTTTAATTGACAATCGCACACGCATGAACGCTCAACCTTGAGCGACATTGGTGGTCGCTGCGGGTGGGGTCGGCCGTTTTAGGTACTCGATGCCGGTAAGAGTGGACAAACAGACAAATTTACTGATAGAAAAACTAAAGTTTTTGCGTCGAAGGTCCCCAAGAAAGACTATCGTCTTTAAAAATTAGCATTTGTTCCGTGTACGAATACGAGCTATGAGCAAAGCTCCTTTAAAAATGGTAGGCAAAGGACTGTGTTTGACCTCGCTGCTGGCTTTCACGAACGCGGTAGGGTGGGGAGCGGGTGCGGAGCGGGTGGGGAGAGCGTCTGCTGCGCTCGGTGAGGGGAATGGCCGAGCAACAGGTAATGCAGGTCTGCGACCCATCTGCCGCCGCGCCTGCATTCCTGCTGCACAGCGTAACGGGTGCGCACCTGTTGTTTTGCTCGGCGCGCTGGTGCGGCGCAGGGACCTTCGCCGGTGACGGCGCTGATGGTGGAGTGTGAGCCTATAAGTATAAATATAGATTCGCTCCTGAATAGGGGGAGGTTTGTATCCAGCGCTCGTGCTATGCAGCCATGGAGAAAGAAAAAAAAAACTGAGAGGCCCTGACGTCATTCGTTGTGAAGCCGTGGTGAGGCCCGAAGTCGGCCATATTGACTGCGCAAGTTCTCCTCTCTTGTTTACATCCGAACGTGAAGCAGAAAGCGCGCAACTCTCTCTCCGGCACGGAAACGACGAGCACGGCACAGAACACGCGTCAAGGCGAGCAGAAACCATAGGAACAAAAGTTATTTCCCAGCACGCTGGGCCAGTGCGCCACTGATAGCGAAATCATTTTGACCGAGTCTTAACAGCGAGCAACAGCTTGCCGACAACGAATCAACTACGAGAGAACAGGCGCTAGATGCACTGACAACGGAGAATGTGGTTTCAGTGTTTTCACGTCATTCATTCACGCACTACACGGATAACACGGTCGGTCGTGCACACTCTTCGAACGGTCATCGCAGCCTTCACGCGACCCACGCGGCGCCCGGCCACCGTGCCCGTGTTCCGTGTAAAACTCACCGGCATAAGCATTGTGCAACCACGGTGACTTAGTTTGAGCCTGGTGCAAGTGACACTTCAACGCGGTTGCTCTAACACTAAAAGAAGAATGCTGGAAGCGAGCATAGGAAGCGAAAAAATGATTGATTGATTGATTGATTGATTGATATGTGGAATTTAACATCCCGAAACCACCATATGTTTATGAGAAATGCCGTAATGGAGGGCTGCGGAAATCATTTTACCACCTGGGGTTCACGTGCACCGAAATCTGAGCACACAGCAAGGGGCGGGGCGATTGCCTGCAAATTATGCAAGGCTAGATCCGCCGGCTACCTACAAAATCTTTAACCTCAATTTTAACACAAGGCAAACGAAAGAAAAAAGGCGTTTCTATACGCACATGAAAGTTGTTACTGTACACATATCGAACATGAAATTACACACATCGCTCTCATTGCGTCTTGATGGGCACAAGAATTTCGTTTGTTGTCACAAGCAGGAACACGGCACAACCGTCACTGACCTGCAAGGCGTTCGTCGTGGTTCCGTTTTGTTTTGGTGCCGAATTACAACTTCACTAAACACTTCAAATACTTCATCCGCCGCATGGCACATAGATATGGGCTCGTTCTACGTACTGTTGAGACCCAGTGGCTGAAAAAAACTTTGTAAACGTTGCTAGGCGTACAATAACTATCGGCAAACTACTGCGTAACTAACAACGCGACACAGAGCACGGATATTGCCCGCCGCGGCTCGGTACGAGACCTATAGAGGTGCACATGCCGCCGCCGCTCACTGCTCGATTAGCTACGCTGCACAACACGTAACCATGGCAACGCCGCCATTGTGCCTAGTGAACATGGTCGCCATGACGTCATTTCCGCGACACTTTTCCCGTAGCGCGTCGGCTGGGCATGCCCTCTCCTCTCATCCCTTCCTCCGTGTATGCAGCTCTTCTGTTTATCGTTGTTTTCGCGCTGTTTCTTATTATGCGTCTATACTAACTAGCCCAGCCTACTATTTCTTTAGCTATACCGATGAGAACAAAGTAAACGTATTATGTCATAATCAGCTCAAGTACTGTCATCCTGTAGTCTGGAATTCTTGCGTGTCCTGTATTGAGGGCTGGCAGTTGTGTCGCTCTTGTAGTAGAGAAACAATAATCCCATTTTTTTATGTACTTACAGGACGACGCCTCTGCAGCGAGTGAATAAGGTAGATGT
The DNA here is from genome assembly GCA_013436015.1 of Rhipicephalus annulatus. Lineage (NCBI taxonomy): Eukaryota > Metazoa > Arthropoda > Arachnida > Ixodida > Ixodidae > Rhipicephalus > Rhipicephalus annulatus. The sequence goes on along the minus strand of WOVY01010379.1, from coordinate 448,312 downwards.
GGACATCTTTCTTCCGGAAGGCCACAACTGGAATGATTTCGTGTCGCTAGCCGTGTACTGCGTCCAAAAGAAGGTGGTCTTGGCTGACGTCGCGATCGATAAAACGTTGGCCGAGAGCGTGCCCCTGCATAACCCGAAAGCTTATATTAAAAAGGCCAATATCACGGGAAAAGGTGCGTACGCAGTTGGACGAGGTGAGAGCTCGCAAGTGTAAGCTATAAGAACAGCAGCCAGGGACTGGCACACCGGGCCGCGATTTTCCGAGAGTTCTCTTTAACATAAAGTGAAGAGTACCAAATGACACTCGATCACATTTAGATGCCTGGCTTCCACTTCAGAACAAAGACGTGCCTTACGGCGACGTACTATATCACGACGTGAGCGAACATATCTTGCTTACTACAGCCCGTACTCTTTTTTGCTTTTTTTGTAACCATGTACGCAGGCACGACTAATTAACTAACTTTTGAAGCAACGAAAGTAGCCAAAAGATTACCGGGATGAAGTTGTGCACTGGTTTGCAAAACATCTGATTAGTCACTCTCTATATTTATACCAATTGAGCATTGCTGCTGCTTCTGCTTACTACAGCTTAGTCCGCAAAGCATCAGGTGCTTATCGTTGTGGCCCAAGGAGTTAGGAGGTCGATTCCCAGTGAAAGAAAATTGTTTCCTGTTTCATTTCTTGACACTTGTTATAGCGGCATAGCCGTGACGGAAATACGTCACTTAATGGTGGGTGAAACAGAACATAATAAACTTTAGAGTTTTAAAAACAATACGCCAGATTACGCTTGCGCGCCCGTTCGCGCTGTGATATTCTTGTACTCCCCCACGTTCAGGAACGATATGCTTCACTCGCAATGGTTTATGGCACTGATAAGCAGACGCATTGGTTATCACGTGTTTTGCCGCAAGCAAAACGTGCACAGCCACCATTATTGTCGCTGTCCTGTCTAGGACCTGCCCATACGCTGTGGTCGTTTGCGCACAGAACGTTAGAGAGCACTGCAATCATGGCGCGCGTAGAAGTATACTGAATATGCTATCTTTAGGTAGTATAGGTGCTCAAGTGGGTATGCGACGTAATATTTTGTTTCTGTCTTTCGCGCGCATTTGTAGTCGACGAGAGTTGCAATGTGGGCTTCTTGGCGATTTATGTGAAAAGGTTCGATGAAGTGCGAAGCGACACACACTGGACGCGCTGTGTGGCATCTGTATGTGCATTCTTGGGTCCGTGCGTCGTTTTGCGCTTTGAGGCACTTTCAGTGTGCAGAAAAATGCTATTACGCGATAAAGAAAAAGTTCGAAGCTTTATAATCAGATGTCTTGCTGACTGATTGAGAACTTTCACCTTTAGAATTTCTTGTGTGGCTTCAAAAATTAGGCAATTCATATACCTATTAGTCTAATGAGGAGGAACAAGTAGATTGACTTATTCCATGCCATAATCAGCAACATGCGTTTGTTCGCATAGTCGTAGAGCACGTCGACTTACGTTAAACTCTGGCAAGTGATAACGGGGCACTCTTATGTGTATGCAAGCAGGAAGTTTTTCTAGGCGATATCATTCGTGTTTCCCGGGCCATAAGCTAAATTCTGGCTTGCGTGTGATTCATTTCGTGTGAAGTTCGGAATTAGTGAGTCACTCGCTGCCTGATCCCTCTTATTGTAGGTGACGCTTCAACGCCGGGCCCTGTGTCAGCGCTGTCACTCTTCAGTTCGAGTATGGCTGCCCTGGTTGCTGTCATTGCCATTCGGAATTGTTTCGGTAACCCTAATTTCCTTATATGTACCGCTGACTAGTGTGTTTCAGACGATTCGTGACGTATGGTCTTTTCCATAGGCGAGCCACACCGGTGAAGTGGAAAACAGAGTGGAAGGGGGGGGGGGGGGCACTTCACGTCATTGGTCGGCACCCTACGGGCCGCAGGCCAATATTTGCGGCCTCGGCACGACTTCAGATCCACCCCCTCCTCTTGCTGGACTAGTTGGTGTGGGTACTTTTTTTTAAGGCAAAGAGCGCGCTGTTTACCTTAAAAAAATGAATCGTTACCAAGTTGCCCAATTTGCAATACCACTCAGCGGTATGGGTTCATCTTCTAGCAAAACTGCGTGTCAGGCGGAACACTACAAAAAGGAACGAAACAAGACAGACTGTGCTCGTCGGTCTCGTTTCATTCTTATTGTCCCGTCTGCTGCACAGTTTGTCAGAAGATGAAACATTCGCTTGTAATTTCCAACTGAAGAGCCACAAGGAAGTTTTGACCTTATATGCGGTTAGATAGGAAAAAAGAAAGATCACATCCAGCTGACATTGCTTCCAATATTCACACCTAGCGAGATAAGGTATTAATTTTCTTTTTTTGTTCAGGTCCAAAACATAGAGAAGAAAGACTTGTTTTAGGAAATACCAGGCCATAGAAAGAAGTATAACTTTAGGGTTAATTTTCATTGTTAGAAACAAAACTAATGACAACTAAGCATAATTATTCCAAGGAAAGCAGAAGAGATCTTATGCATTAGAATGACAATATGATTACACTGTCATTACATTACAAATATTTCTAATAACATCGGTTATTCTTTTCGTGGCATCATTGTCAGGTCATAGAAGGACCTTTTAAGGAAGAGGGAGGCTCATGCCTGAAATGCTCGCAGACCTTAAGGCTATTGGGATGACACTCCACCTATTCCAAGAGCAGGCTAGTGATTCCGATCTTTGCTACGTTTTTTGCTGCCCAGATTGTCGAGGGATACGAGCACACTGCTGCCAAAAAATCGCAGCAATTCCTCGGAGTGAATGACATTGAGCGGGATTATGCATCCATACGTATGGCCATTTGTCCAACCATACGTGCGTCCATCCATCCAGTCCGTTCATGCTTCCAACCGCCCGTGCATTCGTGCTTCCGACCGCCCGTCCATAACTCCGTCGTCCATGCTTCCGTTCATCCGTCTGCCCGTGCATGCTTCCGTCTGTCTATCCATCCCTGCTTCCGTCTGTCTGTCTATTCATTCAACCGTCTGTCCATTCGCCTGTCTATTTGTCCATCCGTCTGTCATTCACACTAGCGCCACCTGCTGAGTGAGTGATAAAACTAGGTGGTTACGAACCGGTCACAAAGCAACATGCATGGATAGACCCATGGCTCAAGGAGCTTCGCTCCTAAATATTAAAAAATCTTCCCAAATGAAACTGTGATGGGATGCGAAGCAGCATCGTTGCGCACGGCGATTCGGCAAGCGATTCGGTGGAGGTCGTGGGGCGCTTTAGAGACGTTTCCAACAACGACGACACCGAGAATTCGCCGGGGTTGGCCTTCCGCTATCAGTGCTCCCACTCGGCTTCCTCGACTCGCGCCTCGTCGGTGCCGCTGGCGCGAGGTCGCCATTCACGAACGTGATCAGCTCTGCTAACCCTCGCAAACCCTATGACGGCCAGGCTAGGCCAAATCGCTTCGGCGCATGTTTGGACGGGCGAAGAAGCTTCGTTGCTGTCGTGAGATATACAGGAAGGAGACACGGCGCTTGAAGGCGCCTTGTCTCATAGTCTCACGTAACTCATCAACCCGTCATAATCCGTATGTCTGTCCCGGCAAGACTTCCAAGGGTTGTGTGAGAAAGAGGATTTATTGTGGGCAGACGGCCATATCCTGGCAAGGGGGCAGCCGCTCGGCGCCAGATGCCAAACAGATGTGGCCCGCCTCCCGGCATACAAGCCAGGGAGACCCAACATAGGGGCTACCGTTCGGTGCAGTAACTTCGATCACAACACACGAAGCCGACATACTCCGACTAGGTGGGCTATCGCAGCACGTGGGGTGCGCTGCGGTCACGGCCCAGCTCCCGGCCACTAGGGCCCAGCGAGACACTATACGCCCCTTGGGGACTACGGGACTACTGTATGGTGCAGAAGCAAATGCCGCTGCACGCAAACCCAACGTAGCTTGGTAAACCAGCACGGCTAAAAGCCGGCTTAGACCTTCACGACGAAGAGAACCGCCCTCCCCCTCGGCGAGTAGAGTCGCCGAGCACAGAGAAGGGGACAAAACAACATTGCGGGTAAATCCCGACTTTAAGGCGTCATCTCCATCGCAGATAAACGAGCCGAAAGAGTGTTCACTTTATGTGCGCCCATACCTTGAGAGTGGTGGAGAGCGTGAAGAGAGAAAGGGGTGACACGTGGCGAGTGTGCGACAGGCGAGAGAGTGACGTCACCACGCACTGCGAGGAAAGGCGTGGCCTACTCGGCACCACCCCAACCCCTGCGGTTAGGGGAGCGTGATGCGCCGCGTTGGCCCTGAGACATGGACGGACAGCGTTACACAGGCTAGTGAAAGAGCGGCTTTGCATCTAAAAAACTTTTCAGTACGGTTCTCTTCATGTCGGCTTCATAGAACTCAGCCCGGAGCGTGATAGGTTGTGGACTCTTGATCTAAAAATGCCTGCCTTATACCTTAACACAGTCGCGTCTTTTACGTCACTGTTTAATGGGTATTGCTCATGGCCATGCACGCTTTTTATTGTGCTAGCGGCCGAGAGCTTTTGATGTTTCATCATGGGAATCGTTTAGTTCCCATATTTGCACTACAAAGACTGGAAGTAAAGGCATGCAGGCGGTTGTTCCATGCACGTCGTTGATTCATGTTTTTTTTCTTTTAAGGACGATATAATCTTTCTTGAGATACTTGAACACAGATGTTTTGATCTGTCTGTCACACAATCAGCCACCCTACCGGAGCTCTTGCTGAGCGCCATGTGATCTCAAACTGGTGGTTACGTTCATGCTTGTGAACATCAGCGAATAACCAGCAAATATTACGCATATCTGAGGTGCAACAATATTATGTAAGTATGAGGTGGGGCGTTCCTTTCCTAGAAATTATATAGATACAATTACAGCTCGTGATTACTGACGGGGAGACGGAAAGTTAATATGCATAAAACTAAGGTAATGTGCCACAGTCTCGGCAGGGAACAGAGCTCTGCGATAAGTGGAAAGACGCTAGAAGTTGTAAAGAAATATCTGCTTTGTACAGATAGAAACTGCAGAGGCGAACCATGAACGTGGAGTAAAAAGATAAGGACGGCGTGGATTATAATCGGCAAGCATTCTCAAATGATGAATGGTTCTCCTACTAACCCTCAAGAGGAAGGTATATAACAGCTGCATCAACTACGGAGCAGAAACCTTGACGCTTATACAAAGAGAATTCAGCTTAAATTGAGGACTACGCAGCGAGCGATTGAAAAGAAAATGATAGGTGTAACATTAAGAGGCAAAAAGAGAGCAGAGTGAATTAGGGAACAGACCGGGGTTAATGATGTCATAGTTGAAATCAAGAAGAAGAAATGCACATGAGCTTGACACGTATCACGTAAGCAGGTTAACCGCTGCGCATTTAGAGGTATTCAAAGTTAGGTGGGCCAATGTGAAAGTTCCTAAGCGTAACGTGGCAGTAGAAAGCACTAAATAGGGTTGACTGGGATCGTGGGATTGACATTTGCCCTGCAGTGCGTTTTGTGTAGTAAGGTTGATGATTATGTCATGAAAACGTAATTCTAACGACGCCGGTGTTATTTACACTGTATGCACTTAAAATGCGGCGTTGTGCACTAAAACGACGGCAGGCAGATGACAGTTGCAGTGACGCACGCAAGTACCTGGCCAATTTCTTTGTTTTTTTGAAAACTCAATTTTCTTTCGTCCTCCATCACTGCAGGGGCCGAGGGGGCAATGGCTATATTTACGCTGCTTTCCACTGAATACACCATTTTCCATATGCGCTCAAGTGTCGCCATCTTGTACTGATAACTTTGCAGTTTAGTATTCGTATCAAATAAACAGTGCCACGCTTAAGTCACACGCATGAAACTGCTTTGCCAGCACATTCAACGTTTCAGGACCATGATCATTTCATATTTTGGCATAAAACATCTACAAAATAAACGCTTATCAGTTCAAGATGGGGGCGCCCATGAGTCCAAAATAAAACTGCGTATATGTTTTTCTTGCAATCACGAGGGCTAAGGGCGCTGGTGTCGGCGAAACCGAGTGTGGGAAATCAGTGATCAATTTTGCTGGGATTTTTTTTTTCAGATAACGGTGATCCTGTAGAGAGTTGAAGATGAAGACGGCTTCTAGCTATGCTACTTTCTATATATAGGTACGCTTCGAACTACCGACATTTGCGACAAGGCACTACACGTAGACGCTTAGAAATAAACTACTGATGGTCTGGAAAGGGGAAAGGGGAATTGTAAGACAATTAAGACACATAATTCGTGATCGTGCCCCGCATATGCTGACACAAATCTCTATTAGTCAATATCCAGCAATAGCCGCGTTAGCTGTCACTTTTCCAGTGCTAAATGCTTATAACTGTAACAAATAACCAGCATATATAAACCATAACAAGCAAGTAGCTTGCATTTAGCCACCATAAACTCAAAGTAAACATCGTTAGCCAACGCCCATGTGCGCTACCTTTCATCTATCCAACATCAGCCAGCAAGCCCTAACCATTGCTTGTAGAACTGTGCGAGAAACGGTGGCATGCAGCTGTTAAGCGAACGGGTAGATGGATGTAGGTAAGGTATTGACAATAGGGGAGTATATACGCTTTAGGCCAGGGGAACTGCTACTGCGCACCGGTGTCTCTCAAATTGTAGGAACGGTGTAAGCGGTCGTGTGCTCTCGTACATGGTACTGTCTCCTGCTGAGGAAGCTGTATAACGTGATGGTGCTGTGACGGTACTTGAAATAGTTTGAGAGGCATGTCTTGCCCATGCTGCCATCTTGTTGCTACTTGAGTATTTTTCAGTCTTTGAGGTCGATCCACTTTAAGGGCCTTATTTTTCAAGCGGTTGTATGACCTGCCGTCTTAAAAGTACCCATAAAATGATTCTACGCAACGAAGATTCATGCTTTCGGATCAGTTAACTTGGCATTACAGGTGGTGTTGGTGCATTCAACAGCGCGTAACACCGTGAATTGAACCACTCATTTTGGTCACCTTTCTTAATGTACATCAATACGTAACGTATGCATGTGGGAGGTTCAGCTTAATTTGAGGACGACGCAGCGAGAAATGGAAAGGAAAATGGTAGGTGTAACGTCAAGAGACAAGAAGAGAGCAGAGTGGATCAGGGAACAAATTAACTGGGGTTAAGGATGTCATAGTTAAAATCAAGAAGAGGAAATGGACATGGGCCGGGCATGTATACAGCGTAGACGGGATGACCACTGGTCACTAAGGGTAACTAACTGAATTCTCAGAGAAGGCAAGAGGGTTAGGCGGAGACAGAAAGTTAGGTGGGCAGATGAGATTAAGAAGTTTGCGGGTATAAAGTAGCAGCAGCAAGCACAGGTCCAAGTTGACTGGCAGAGCATGGGAGATGTCTTTGTCCTGCAATGGACGTATACAGGCCGATGATGATGATGATGATGATGATGTAATGAGCATCTACGTAAAAGCGACATTATTTCTGAAGAGAGTCACGTCATTTTATGAGCAATATTTTTTTTCATTCGCCAGCCATTGCGGTCGTGCAAAACGTGACATAGTGTGACGACGTGGCGACACGGAGTGCGCAGCATACTATGATAAGCTTCATGGTCTGCTGCAATTAATCAGCATTTCTGATCCACACAAAATTAAGAATATGATACAGTAATTTGTAGAGGGCATGCGAATGGTAGAATGGGAACCGAATCGAGTAACTATTGAATAGTAATGACGGCGAACTAAATGCGAATGTACAGCAAAGTCGATTTTAGTAGTTTCCTAATAATAGGCAACCTATTTAAACTCAAGCCTGGAACTATACAACTTTCAATTAAAAAATAGTCCCAAGCTTTATCAAACTAACATTAACGTGACCTTTCACCAAGAAACAAAACTATATAGTTAAATAAACAGAGGTAAGCTAATGTACAGTAGCCAATAGAGCCTTCGAAGTTTCTTTTCAACTCTGTTGTTAACATAAAAATTACATGGGAATTCGAGGTGTTACTTCGTGATCAGCTTTTAAATAATATTGAGACGTAGACGCTAAATAAGATTTTATGAACGAACATTATAAACCAAGTTATAAAGGTAATGGATTTAAAGGGCCACTCACCAGGCCCCATACCGAATTTCAGTTAGACAGTGGAAGTTGTTCGGTGACAGAAATTTTTCAAATTGGTTCATCACGAGTGGAGAAAACAGGTTTTTTGAAGCGGTGCGAAACGAGGATGAGAGGAGGCGAGCTCGAATCCCTTGCCGCTCCTCCGCGTAGCCTTCGCAAGCCAAATCTCTCCCCCACCCTCTCCAGCATCCGACCATGAGGTGACGTACGCATGACGTGCCGAAACAAGTCCAACCCCCGAAAACGCGAGCAGCGTTGCTTTGTTGACCAGCGTTATTTTGTGGTCTTCTGTGACCAGCGCTATTTTGTGGTCTGTCTGTTTCTGCGGGACGGTTCGGAAATGCTGGCTTAGACGTGGCGGAGTAGATGAGCACAATGAGTGCGCGAACGCGTAGGAGCGTTCCAAGGTGGTCGTCTGCTCCTATAGTGCCTAGAATATCCTGTATATTCTAGGCACTATAGTCTGCTCAATGCGCTGACCACGGGGACACGAACGCATGCGAAACGCTGGCACATTAGCCCCAAATTTCGCAGTAGTTCATGGTAAAAAATGAAAGAAAAACACGCACAATTTTTTATGGCGTCTCATCATTTCAAGATTCAATAATCTGTTAAAGCAACAAATACATAAACAACGCATGTTGCGTTTAATAATTTTCCCATGTCACGTGGTATATTGTTGACAACGTCAGAGCAGAGTCGTCTACGTAGAGGACCAACGCCACTGCATTGCCGTGTACGTAGGGCCATTCATACGCCCACGTCATGTCCTCATTCTCTAGGAATGCGCCGGCAGAGGGGAGGGGGAGCAGCGTTCATCTTGAAATTTGACTTGTTTCCGCGGCGCGTACCGTTGCAAATTTTGGCAGACGTAATCATGAATGCCTCGTCTACGCATTGCACTTGACAGCTCAAGATTGTCAAACCCGGTGAGTGGCCCTTTAAGACACATTCACTTCAGCGACACCGCAGTTTGTAGCAAAAGTTCCTCAATCCGGTGGTCAGTAAAGCTTATATAGTTCTGCGAAATCTTGACCATCTTGGTAATTCACATCTCAATCACAATCTGCATCTTGGTAATTCACATAATAAAACCACAAACTGATCTTTTGCTCTTCTTAACGTGTTGCTTTAGAGATTTCCTGTTGGTACTAGTTATTCGAAAACTGTGCGAAAAAATATTCAATGGTTTGAATATGGGCTATTTAATTCAAGTAAAGAATCGTTTGAATAACTGTTTACTTTGGTATTTGAAATTTTGGGACGTTCTCGCACTTCACGCAAAATATTTAGTGCGCTTGTATGGCCGTTACTGTCCTCAGGGCATAAATATATCAGAGTATGACTTTTGACAACCTAACGAGTTACAAAACCAGAATCAATAAAAATAAATACATCAAACCACCAACATACCTCTCATCACTACGGGAAAATTAAAGTACACGAATATTGGTGCCGTACAACCACTTTTGTCATTTTTCCCCAAAAAACTGTACGCCAACGAAACAGTCTTCCAGCAAGCATTGTTACTGCCCCTCACGCCAACGTCCTAAAACAGCGTTCTGTTTACTTTAAAAGCGTACATTACGTAATGCCATTTTCTTTTTAACTCTCAACGTTTCCATTTTTGTTTAACCGAGCCGAAATGTACAGCCCACGTATTTTGTGTATACAATGTATGCTGCTATTTACCTGGTTTTTTGTTTTTGTTTTCTACCACGCAATTGGTTTTCGTTGACGTGTATGTACTTTTGATTTATAAATCCCCCCAGGAATGCCCCTAGAGGGTGCTGTAGGTACATGAATAAATAAAATAAATAAATAAACAAATGATACTGGCACAGTCTGTGGTACTAGTAACTCAAGTTCGGCTTTTGGAAAAGTGCCATTTTCAGGCTTGCGTCAGTGAGATGTGATGAATCCGCATTCTGCCAGCTGGTCCCACGTGCACGTCTGATTTGCATTTCTATTTTTTTCTTACTCCAGGCAAACAGAATTCACGCATCATCCGGCAGTGTCACCCTGCAGACATCTTCAAACAGCTGTAAACAATTGTAGCCCACGGACGCCTTCATATACCAGTGGGCGTCACCTGCACTTTTTATTGTTTTATTAAATGCTGACCACTCAGCCATGATGGTAATGAAATGAAGCAGTCATTGTGGCAATTTGTCGATTGTGACTGATGACACTATTACGGTTCTCCACTGCTCCCGTAGTATAATATTTGTGGGAGTTTAACGTCCCAAAACCACCATATCAATATGAGAAACGCCCCTAGTGAAGGGCCCCAGAACTTTCGACCACCTGGGTTTTTTTTAACGTGTACCCAAATCGAAGCACATGGGCCTGAAGTATTTTCGACTTCATTGGAAATGCTTGCCGCCGCGGCCGGGATTTGATCCCGCGATCTGCGGGTCAGCAGCCGAATGGCCTAGCCACTAGACCACCGTGGCGGGTGGACAACTGATCCCAAGGAATCTGTAGAAGGTGGGAAAATTCTTGAAAAGCCATACTGGTGTTCACCTAAAGCACTGCTGTCAGAAACTGGGAGTAACTTCTTAAAACAGGAGGATGAGTTATCGTTTGGGATGATATCGCTTATTCCCTTTACTATTTTTTTGTCTGAACCCGCCTTTTCCGTATGAAGTTTCCGACGTAAAATGGCTCGTGAACATTTTGTAGGGATGAACGGATAAGGAACGTGGAACACAATTTGTGGGTAGCCTCTTTGACACTCGGCCTGCTGAAGGGAAACATGCCCTTCTGTAGCTTTTAGGTTAATAGCATAACATGTGACGGTGCTAGGTCATACAACGTGTCCCATGTGGCTATCTAGTGAACCTTACTTAACTAGTCATAGTAAGTCCTGGTATTTCACGGCAAAAACCACGGCTATATCACGAGGGGTGCTGTAATGGGGGACTGTGGCTTTATTCTGACCACCTTGGTTTCTTTAGAGTACAGCTAAATCCGAGTACGCGGCTGTTCTCTGCATTTCGTCCTCATTGAAATATAGCCGCCATGGCCGGTAAGAGGACACGTGACCGGAAGCTTAGCAACACGATACCTTACATGCTGTCGTACCACGGCATGTTATTGTAGAAATTGTAATCATACTGTCACACAAAGCGCAAAGTGCTTCATGGGGCTTCCTGTTTGCTCCAGAATGAAGGAAAAAAATTGGCAGTGCCTACGTACAGTGGGAATTCGATGATGTGCCAAGCACGAATCAGGAAGAGTGATAGGTCACTTTAAAATTAGCGCAACGTTAAGAGGCGGAGGTAAACTATGCCGTACATGGCTTCCATGTCATGATCATCATGTTTGACGTTTTATTTACCTTTGTCATCTATTAACGTCACCTGATACCAACTTTGGTATATATGGAGCTAGCAAAACGGCTGTGAGCGTGCGATGAGCGTAGCATGTAGTCATGTTTTACATGAAATCCATATCATGATTATCATATTTGGATGTGTCATTTACATTCATCGTCCATTTACGTCACGAAATACCAAGTTTGGTATATGGGTAACTAGTGAAACGGCCGCGAGAACGCTATGAGCGTAGCCTGTAGTCACGTTTGTCATAAAACGCATATTATGATTATCAGGTTTGCATCTTTCATTTACCTTCGTCGTTCATTCTCTTCTCGTGATACCAAATTTGGTACATCTGTAGCTAGCGCAACGGTGGCGACATGCTGCATTTCGCACCGACAACGTTACCTATAGACAGCACCGCGTCTGCCTCTATTCGTGACGGAGGGACACCGCGCGCACTCAAACGCGCGAGTATATGGCATGCAGATGCCCAATGAAGGTCAGTGGGCAGATCCACCGATCTCTACTAGGGGGGTATCAGTGCCTGGCGTGGTATCGCTGGCGCGACGCAATAAAACGAACGCTGGCACGCACGTGCACTGGCTCACGTCGAAGTGTATTGGCGCATTATGTGTGACGTGTAATAATGTTCTTCCATGACACGCATCTCATGATTACCATGTTTGCGCCAGTCACATAGCTTCCTCATCCATTCACGTCCCATAATGCAGAATTCGGTTCATGAGAAGCTAGCGAAACAGCCGCGAGCGCATCATGAGCATGCCATATAGTCATGTTGTTACATGACACGCATCTCGTGGTTGTCACGTTTGCACCAGTCACATACCCTCGTCATCCATTCACGCCCAGTGATACCAAATTCGGTATATGCAAAGCTAGCGAAACGGCCACGAGCACATCATGAGTGTGGCATGTACTCATGTTGTTACAAGACACGCTTTCCATGATTTTGATGTTAAGGTCTGTCACTTGTGTTCACCATGCTGTCATGTCATACCATACCAGTTTTGAAACATATAATGTGAATGAAACCATCCCACGAGCAGCGAGGCCATGACATGTAAATCATGGCATTTATGACATACATGTCATAATTTTCATGTCAGCACTAGTCAGTCATGTACGTGCGCTCAGATTAGGGCGCACGTTAAAGAACCCCAGGCGGTCTAAATTTTCGTAGCCCTCCCCAACGGCGTCTTTTATGATGTCGTGGTTTTGGGACGTTAAACCCTACATATCAATTAGCACTGTTCTATCAGGTACAAACTTGAAATGCTCCTGGTTCCACGAATCTCACCTTCAAGCTAAATCAAGGCCATGCCAACGTTTCTGAGCTTCGTCAACGCCACAGATAACTGACCTAAAGAACTCAATAGAATTCACATTCGCTTCAGAACTGCTTGGAGTTTCTCGGCGTTTGTTAAACCATTTGGTTTTACGTTCCAAAGCGAAGATGAACATTAGAGACGCCGCAGCCGAAGGCTCCGAAAGTTTTGACCACCAGGAGTTTTTTAATGCGTATACCTTAATGTAAGTACTCAAACGCTCGATCAAAAATGCAGCCGCTGCTGCCTTTAGTATCAAGTACCATAACCACTATGCCACGATGGCAACTAGTATACGTTGATATAAAAACAGAGTGTTGTGATGTGTGCTTACGATTTAATAAGCTTAATTTGTTTTCGTTCTTGCACTGAAATAGCGGCAGCTGACGAAACGCGAATTTTGCTGGTTGCGGGGAAGCCCCTCAAGCAAAAGCACATCAGAGGAGTGGAAGAGACTTGCTGGTGACATTGTTGCTATTAGCGATAACAACTTGTTCCGTGTTTCATTAGCTGACATTGTGTAATAAGTTCTTTTTGTGGCAATAGATAAGATTGTATAATTAGGTTTGGTGTTGTATTACCTAACATGTATTCATATATCAACATCATCATCATCATCATCATCAGCCTGTCTACGTCCACTGCAGGACAAAGGCCTCTCCCATGTTCCGCCAGTTAACCCGGTCCTGTGCTTGCTGTTGCCAATTTAAACCCGCAAACTTCTTAATCTCATCTGCCCACCTAACCTTCTGTCTCCCCCTACCCCGCTTCCCTTCTCTGGAAATTCAGTTGGTGACCCTTAATGACCAGCGGTTATCCTGTCTACGTGCTACATGTCTGGCCCATGTCCATTTCCTCTTCTTTATTGCAGCTATGATATCCTTAACTCCCGTTTGTCTCCTAATCCACTCTGCTCTCTTCTTGTCTCTTAAGGTTACACCTACCATTTTTCTTTCCATTGCTCGCTGCGTCGTCCTCAATTTAAGTTGAACCCTCTTTGTGAGTCTCCAAGTTTCTGCTCCGTAGCTAAGTGCCAGCAAGATACAGCTGTTATATACCTTCCTCTTGAGAGACAGTGGCAATCTACTTGTCATAATTTAAGAGTGCCTGCCGAATGTGCTCCACCCCATTCTTATTCTTCTAGTTACTTCAATCTCGTGGTTAGGCTCTGCGGTTATTATCTGCCCTAAGTAGACATAGTCTTTTACAACTTCAAGTGCACTATTACCTATCGCAAATCGCTGCTCCTTTCCGAGGATGTTGTACATTACTTTCGTTTTCTGCAGATTAATTTTAAGACCCACCTTTCTGCTCTCCCTGTCTAGCTCCGTAATCATGAGTTGCAATTCGTCCCCTGAGTTACTCAGCAATGCAATGTCATCGGCGAAGCGCAGGTTACTGAGGTACTCTCCATTAACTCTTATCCCTAACTGTTCCCATTCTAGGCTTCTGAAAACGTCCTGTAAGCAAGCAGTCAATAGCATTGGGGAGATTGTGTCCCCCTGCCTTACACCCTTCTTTATTGGTATTCTGTTGCTTTCTTTATGAAGCACTATGGTAGCAGTTGATCCCCTGTAGATTTCTTCCAGAATGTTTATATATATTTCATCTACGCCCTGATTCCGCAGTGTCTGCATGACGGCTGATATTTCTACTGAATCAAACGCCTTCTCGTAATCTATGAAGGCTATGTATAGTGGTTGGTTATACTCTGAGCATTTCTCTATAACCTGATTGATAGTATGAATGTGGTCAATTGTTGAGTAGCCTGTTCTAAATCCTGCTTGTTCCTTTGGTTGATTGAATTCTAATGTTTTCTTTACTCTGCTAGCAATTACCTTTGTAAATATCTTGTATACTACAGAGAGCAAGCTGATCGGCCTGTAATTCTTCAAGTCCTTGTCATCTCCTTTCTTATGTATTAAGATGATGTTAGCGTTCTTCCAAGACTCTGGTACTTTTCCCGTCAGGAGACACCTCGTAAATAGAGTGGCTAGTTTTTCTAACACAATCTGTCGTCCTCTATCTTTCAGCAGATCTGATGTGACCCGATCCTCACCAGCAGCTTTGCCTCTGTGCATGCTCTCCAAAGCTTATCTGGCTTCTTCTATCATTACCGGCGGGGTGTCGTCTGGGTTACTGCTAGTTCTTATAGTATTAAGGTCGTGGTTGTCTCGGCTACTGTACAGATCTCTGTAAAACTCTTCCGCTATTTTAACTATCCTATCCATATTGGTAGTTATTTTGCCTTCTTTGTCCCTTAGTGCATACATCCGCCTTTTGCCTATCCTAAGTTTCCTCTTCACTGCTTTGACGCTTCCTCCGTTTTTCAGAGCGTGCTCAATTCTCTCCATGTTATACCTTCTTACTTCGCATACTTTACGTCTATTAATTAACTTCGAAAGCTCTGCCAGTTCTACTTTGTCTGTTGTACTTGACACTTTTATGATTTGACGCTTCTTAATTAGGTTCTTCGTTTCCTGGGAAAGCTTGCCGGTGTCCTGTCTAGCTACCCTGCCTCCAACTTCCACTGCACACTCCGTGATGATACTCGTCAGATTATCATTCATTGTATCTACGCTAAGGTTGGTTTCCTCGCTAAGAGCAGAGTACCTGTTCTGCAGTGACACTCTGAATTCCTGTACTTTCCCTCTCAGTGCTAGCTCATTGATTGGCTTCTTGCGTATCAGTTTCTGTCGTTCCTTCTTCAAGTCTAGGCGGATTCGAGCCCGTACCATTCTATGGTCACTGCATCTTACCTTGCCAACCACTTCCACATCCTGCACGACTCCTGG
Organism: Rhipicephalus annulatus; assembly: GCA_013436015.1. NCBI lineage: Eukaryota > Metazoa > Arthropoda > Arachnida > Ixodida > Ixodidae > Rhipicephalus > Rhipicephalus annulatus. The sequence continues at coordinate 432,710 of WOVY01010379.1, read as the reverse complement.
GTGTGCAGTCATTATAAAGTCTATTTCGTTCTTATTTACGTCATTAGGGCTCCTCCATGTCCACTTGCGGTTTTCTCGTTTTCGGTAGAAGGTATTCAAAATACGCCGATTATTGCGTTCTGCGAATTCGACTAGTAGCTCGCCTCTGGCGTTTCTAGTGCCAATGCCATAATCTCCTACTGCCTGGTCTCCAGCCTGCTTCTTCCCTACCTTTGCATTAAAGTCGCCCATTACTATAGTATACTGTGTTTTCACCTTACTCATTGCCGATTCCACGTCTTCATAGAAGCTTTCAACTGAAGCGTCATCATGACTGGATGTAGGCGCGTAAGCCTGTACTACCTTCATTTTGTATCTTTTATTCTGTTTAATTACAATGCCTACCACCCTTTCATTAATGATATAGTAATCCTCTATGTTGCCAGCTATGTTTCTGTGAATTAGGAACCCTACTCCCAGTTCTCTTCTGTCTGCCAAGCCCCGATAGCAAATGACGTGCTCATTCTGTAGCACAGTATAGGCCTCATCTGTCCTCCTAACCTCACTCAGCCCTATTATATCCCATTTAATGCCTTCTAGCTCCTCGAATAATACAGCTAGACTTCCCTCACTAGATAACGTTCTAACGTTAAACGTTGCTAAGTTCAAGTTCCAATGGTGGCCTGTCCGTATCCAGAGATTCCTAGCACCCTCTGCTGCTTTGCAGATCTGACCGCCGCCGTGGTCAGTTGCTGCGCAGCTGGTGGGGACTGAGGGCCGTGAGTTAAATGACGAATGCCTACGGGAGGAGGTGGCCAGATACTGCACCATGGTGGCCAATCCTTCTCTGGTGAGATCATCGGTGCGTACCGGCTTTAAGCCGGTACGATCAGACAGTAGTGGGAATGCTCCATGCATGTCTTCCTTATTGTTGTTCAGCAGCGTTGGCGGCCACCCACCACGGAGCCCAACGAGGGGACGCTACAAGTTTACAAATGCTGAAACCTGCAGACGCCAGCCGTACAACGCCACTATAACCCAATGCGCCTAGACCAAGGTAGGCTATTTGCACAGGGTTAACCTTAGCCGCCAGGAAGTTTGGAAGTAAACGGAAGAGAGTAGAAGACAGGACGGATAAATAGTAAGAGATAAAGACGAAGATGTAGGGAGAGAGAGATAGGAAAAGGCGACTGCCGATTCCCCTGGGTGGGTCAGCTCAGGGGTGCCGTCTACGTGAAGCCGGGGCCAAAGGGGTGTGTTGCCTCTGCCGGGGGGCCTTAACAGTCCAATCACCCAGCGTCGGCTCAACCCCCAGGATCCCCTTTTCCTCGGACACGGCAAAGCCACGCACGGCTAGGCGTGGGAGGGAGTCGAAACTCCCCCGTTAGCTCGGGTTCGTGGTGTCGCTACACACCAAACGCCTACTTGCGCAGGCGCCCCTGCGTTAAGAAACGCAGTAGTTTTACGCAACTTGCCACAGCTGCACGACACAAACGAAGTCAATCCCAGAGTCCATTGAAAGACAACATGACTGATGATATCATCAGGTGTGAGAGTACAGTAAACCGGAGTGGGAGAATGACCGACACCCCAGCTGCACAAAAAAAATGGCAGCAGCTAATTTGTGTAGTCTCCAAACACTTGCACCAGATTTATAGTGCCTTAACGTAGTTTTATAGTGCCTTAACGTATTAACCACGCTGTAGTGTAATGGTTCTTGTCGAAAATAAGGCATTTTGTTACCTCAAAGGAATAGTGGATAGAAATACAGCGCTGTTTTTAAACAAAGGAAATTGCGTGGCGAGGGGTCTTGGTCACTCAACTAATGGCCGCACAGTGGTCCTTCTTACGAATTTTGTGAATGAATGTCAACACATCGCGCAAGGTAAGGCTACCACCTATTTCTATGAGTTCTGCATGGCGACCAAACTATGCAGCTTAGCAATAACGCCAACCACTCCACAAGAGACCTGTAACGTCGACGCATCTGTTAACGTCAACAATAGACTACCAGAATTTCAAAAGGATTGACTGTATGCCCTTATAAGAAAATCATCGGACTACTTTTTAACCTCCTTTAAGGTGCGACGCACAGCCTTTAGAAAACACAGGATTATAACAGGAGATGCACACCCTTCAGTAGTAGGAATTGGCCTAACGGCAATGTAGATTTTGCCCTTACAGACGTACTTGAATGTACTTGAATGTTACAGACGTACTGAATGTTACAGACGTACTTGAATGTTACAGACGTACTGGGTGGGTCAGCTCAGGGGTGCCGTCTACGTGAAGCCGGGGCCAAAGGGGTGTGTTGCCTCTGCCGGGGGGCCTTAACGGTCCAATCACCCAGCGTCGGCTCAACCTCTAGGATCCCCTTTTCCTCGGACACGGCAAAGCCACGCACGGCTAGGCGTGGGAGGGAGTCGAAACTCCCCCGTTAGCTAGGGTTCGTGATGTCACTACACACCAAACGCCTACTTGCGTAGGCACCCCTGCGAGAGTATTAGCAGATATTGTAAAGAGATTTATTTGCACGATCTAACCGTATTCACTGCTTTTTGTTCATTGAAACCTTTTATTGTAAATAAACCACCCCCTCTGTAATTCCATTTGTTCCTGAGGGTCAAAGAAATAAACAAATATAAATAAAAAAGCAGACAGGCAGTCAAGGCAGAAACCACAGCTGCGAGAGAGAGCAACATTTTCATTCGACCACACCATCAAAGACGCTCTTTTCTTGTGCCATAAAGTTGCACGGTGTCTCTCCGTTCATCACGTTCTCACAAACAGCTGCTGCATTAAACGCAGTCGTCTATCAATAGTGCTTCGCCTCGAAGCCGGCTGTAATTTGTACTGAGCGTTCTCCCGAGAGATATGCATGTGCGCGTGGCCTTGCGTCAACAAAAAAAAAAGTGCACACTTTTTCTGTTGCAAAACATTGAAGGCGTTGTGCGCGAAACGTTACGCTAGCAGCTGTTTTAGACAATAGATATTTCACCATGTGTTCGATTTGTCGGGTCGTGTTAGCTCTTTTTAGGGGATAACGTGAACGCAGAAAGAATGATGTGTAAGAACTTCGCCGGGACACCAAGTGCCGTTGTGGACAGAATTTCACGCTATGGCTTCCTTCGCGTCACCCACTGGACTGCATGGCACGTGTTATTCATCTGCTCTGCCTACAATGTCGTACAGAAGAAAGGTAACGCATTTTTCGTAATTCCTTAAACAGACATTAAAAACACAAAAAATTATGGCAAATTCACAAAATAGTGATTATGAGTGGGCGAACAAGTGGGATCAATCAATTTTACCGTATATTACCCGCGACGTTGACCACTGAAGCATGTAATGAGTGACAAAGCTGTGTACAGTTATATACAATGTTCATTAGTCTTAAATGGTGTGTTGTGTTCAGTTTGGAGTTTCATTTCTTCTTTTTTTCAAATTACTTCCATGTGATATATTAATCTAGCTTGAAGTTGGCAAAGGCGAGGTCTGTGCACGTTCCCCTGGTGCTTGTTTTTTCCAGGCATACAAAGGCATCGTAGAGTATATCAAGAGGTCACATACTGCCCAACACAAGCCAGTCGTTGTCCATGATCATCATCATCATCTTCATGGTCATGATTCTTGAGCGTCATTGTCGTGACATAAAGTGGGTACCTTGCATGGGCTATGCCGTGATGACGGAAGGAGAATGAGTGGTCTGAAACGCGCTTGTTTGTCATCGTCAGCAGTGTCACTGTCATCGGCATCGAGAGATGAACGGGGGACATGGCTAAATCCTACAGTGCTTCACCCCTAAAATTTGTTTTTCTTCATGCTAGTAAATTATTTTGTCACATCTTTCATGTCGCCACACTTCCCACCAACTACAACAAGGTAAACAAGAAAATGCGCAAAATGAAAATATGTTTGACAACCGCAGAAGGTGGAAACCTCCGCCGGAACGCAATATCACCCTCCACAACAGAGATGGTCGTAATGTACCCAGGGTAGACACCATCAAGGTTCTCGGCATGATCATCGAGTCCCGCGGAACCAACACCCAAACAGTACACAAGCTCAGGGCTAAGACTGAGAATGCCATACGACTAGTACGTAGAGTAGCCAACAGGCACCATAGCCTCAAAGAAGATAACCTGCTGCGTCTCGTACACGCGTTTGTTTTGTGCCATTGTACCTATGTTGCCGCTATACACAAATGGCTACGTGCTGATCGCGATCAACTCAATGCGCTTATTCGCGAGGTGGTCAAACGAGCCCTTGGCCGCCTTATCACCACTTCAACGTACTAACTCCTCGAGCTTGGCCTGCATAACACGCTAGAAGAGATCACTGAAGCTCAAGAACGCGTGCAATTGACCCGAATCACCACCACCAAGCCGGGCCGCCATATTCTGCGCGAGCTCGGCTCCTTCTCTTTGAGGGCCAGGGACCCCCCAGAGTTCACTCTGATTCCCCGAGAAATCCGCGACCTTATTTCGATCACTCCCATTCCACGAAATGTACACCCCGAATACAACACAGGCAGGCGCCTTGCGCGGGCGACCACCATTCTCAAGCGCATAGACATGGAAGCGGACAACGTCTCGTTCGTGGACGCCCCTGCCTATCACAACTGAGCCTTCGCCGCGGTCGCGGTATCATCCGCGCAGTAGACTCTTAACTCTGCCACGATCCTCACGCGAAACCCCGAAGTAGCGAAGCAAGTAGCTATAGCTATAGCTACGCTCGAAAGCAAACGGGACTTTATCTACAGCGGCTCCCGGCCGGCCATCAAAGCCTTCGAACACGGAGTCATCTCCGACCAGGCGTTGCGCATCCTGTGCAAAGCGGACCCGAGTGCCTTGAAGCACCACACTGTCATCTGGTACCCCGCCCATCTCGGCCAGGTGCCGAGTGCCCTATCCAACCTCAAAGAGATCGCCCATGATGCAGCGGGCGCACCTACCGACCGCACCGCCACAGGGCAACCCCATCTTGCTTAGTTAGAGACCAATCGGGATGCACCCATTACGTACAATGACATAACAAAGCACTTTTACCTGGAACGCCGCATTTTCCACCCCACAATCCGAAACTTAACAGACCGCAGGCATTAACCCTACGCCCATTCCAAACACACACGTACCCAAACCTTGCCACGCTTCACGTTTATTATCCTCATGCATATCCCAGCGACACATGCCCATCATGTGGACACACAGCGACACTCGCACACATGCTCTGGGAGTGTAGAACAACTCCTCCCGACTCTACCTCAAACAAGTGGGAGAGGTCCCCCAGAAGCTTACTTCGCGCCGACCAGCAATGGGCCGTCCAGCAGGCCCACGATGCGGCCGCCGGGTACTCTCTGTCAGTCCCTACGTGGGAGACGCCCACTACGTGCTAAGAGCGTCCTGCAGGACTGAAATAAAGTTTCTTCATTCCATTTGACAACACCACCTTTAAGTTTTTTATGCGAACATCATGGATCTTGACTGTGCCTATTCTGTGAAATACGCAGTTCCTTTTCAGCAGACTTGAAGCACAATCTTCTATGAGGGCGCCATAGATTTAACGTTGCAAGTTGCAGGAAGTTTTGTCAAGAAAATATCGTACAAATACAAAAAATTCACTTCGAAAGTAGGACTCACGCTTGAAACTTTGGGCGCGAGCTTTAAAAGTAAACTTAGCCTTTTGTTCCTTTATTCGATAATAAGCCTAACATAGTGAAACTAAGAACGTTAGGGTTGATACCGTGAAATTTACCAATCTAAACTAATTCGTCGGTTCAGTTTAGCATCATTTTAAACTGCAGTGCTGTTTTGAGCAGTATTAAAGATAAACACGTAACTTATGAGGTATAATGAAGGACATACTCGCGATGAGTGGCGATCAATGTACTGTATTGATTAGTAAAAAGTGCCTTCATTTTCAATTTTTTTTGCTATGAGCACATTTGTTCTTCTCAACTATGTACATATACAGTGCATGGCGTCTTGAAGGTAGTTTTTGTGTTCGCTTTTGCACTGCTCCTGACTGTACAATAACACTACCTTATTAATCCATTCGCTATGTAAGCTTTAGGAACAGTGCGAATTGTATCACGCTTACAAATGACTGAGGCAACAGCAGGGTGCAGAACAAGAATGAACGAGGCTTTAATGCATGTATCGTATTTATAACATTGTATAGTGCACTGCTTTTGTGCGAGCCGTATCGGCGGTATGTGAATAGCACGAGCCCGGTACATCCTCCCGCGCGTAGAAAAGATTTGACACAAAAGACATTACACTATCTGCTGAAAGTTTGAATTGTACGCATAGCGCTGAGGTGGCTTGACGAAGCGTGTGGACCTTGTAGAATCTGTGTGCGATGCGCAAGCATGTGTTGCATTTGATGTACTTGGGACTCCTGCCGGAATGACTGGCGAGGTAGCATGAAGATCTGATGGGCTGAAGCTGAAGCTCCGTTGGAGGCTGCCTGTAACAATTAATTCCGGGAGTGCTTGCAAGGGATTGAATTGAGAGAGACGGAAGACGGGCGCGGCAAAGAAACACCCTTTATCATACAAAAAATGAAAAACAAATGAGAAATTGGAAGCGAAAACAAACACTCTCGAGTGCACAATATTACTCCAATGCCGGTTTGTATACATATTGAGAACAAAACTGACTGTAGCCTGGTCTAAATCTGTCTCTAGCTCTATCCGCTAGTGTTAAGGCAACATGACGCCCCTACAGTGGAACGTTTTTACAGTTCGTCGCGTTGCCACTTTGACTCTGTGCCACTTTGCTGTGTCGACGGTTTCTCAGTTCTTTTGTCGACGTCCGTCCCGTGCGTTCTTATGGTCGTAGACTTTTTCCGCCGAACGAGCCACTTGTTCTCATTGTCGGGATGGTTCAGGTCTTCGTCGTCCTCTCCGGCTCAGTTAAGTTACACCTAAGTTGTCAATAGCATGGTGACTGTGGTGCGGGCCGTATCCATTGCGGCTCGAAGTGAAAGGGCCGTAGACCCACCAGGAACTGCGAGAAAGGCTGCGGCAACTACGGGCATTCTCACTCCTGTTTTCCGAGCTCGACGATCACTTGCCGCGGGCCTCTTGGCCGACAGCCTTAGAGCCGGGTGGCTCTCCTGCTTCCGTCGCGGTAGCAACGCTGATTTTCTTGGTATACGCAGTTCGAAGCCCCGACGCACCATGACAGCTAGTCCTCCGGGTCTTCCCATTACGGCTCGGGTCGTGTGCCTGTGAAATATCCATGTGAATGGTTTCTGGAGTAACTGATGCGTGCGCGCTTGGCGCCGTGGCTGCAACGGAATGGATGACATCATTAGCAACACAGCCAATGGCGTGCGTTCTTGGCTAAGACGCTGCGAATGACGTAGCTGATAGGACAGCCAATGAAGACCGCTCGTGGCATCGCTGGCGGACGGATTTTTGTTTATCCTGTAGCCATATACAGCTTTCGCTTTAAAACACCAATTCAAACCCGTTGCATAAAATAGACAAAATTGTAAACGGAATAGAAGTTATTAAAATACTACAACTTTTCCCCACACCGGAGCAGGACCTGGAGCTTGTTTTATATCTGTTTCTGTTGCGATGTCTGATGACAAATTGTTGCCTTTAAATAATTATGTGAGGGATGAACGAGTACACGAATGAAACTTTCAGTGTCTTGCTTTGAAGAAAATGACAAAGTCATGGTAATCTGTGACAGGATGACTAAATGAACACGTTGTGAAGAGACAGATGGTGGCAGAGCTTAGAGAAAAAAGTTGGCTTTCAAGGGAGTGGTCGTTAGAATTCTCACTTTTTTGTCTTGTCAACAGATGAGATAATCTCGGCCATCTCCAAAGACGTCAAGGGATTCTGCAGGACCTACGACTGCAAGAGGAGGGTAAGAACGTTGCTGTTTCATAAACGCTCATAACCTGTGGTTCCTACATTTGCGACGCGTGCTGGCGCCTTCATGCTCCGTGAAACTAAGTGATGCCATTTTGTTCTCACCAGCTGTTGTGAAGAATTTTCCTTCATGTGCAAGCGCAATGATAGCACAGGCATCAATGCATTGACACGTTCAAGGTTGGGTTTAGAGAACATCTCGATAGGCGTGAAGACGGGTAATTATAGTCCTGCTGTATTTTCTCTCACTGCACTTACTGTACCTATGGCATTTTCTCTGTATTTATGGACTACAGTTTTGCATTGATGCTTCAGGTTAGACATGCTGATTGTTGTGCACTATCCTGGTCTGGGCGGTATTTGGTGCACTACCAGATATTCATTTGCCTTTCCACCATCACTTCCCGTGGAACCTCTGGATAAGATATCGGTACTAGAATTGATTGCAAACAAAGCTCATGGCGTCTTGTTATTACAAAGGGACATCTGTTATCGCAACTCTTGATTAGCGTTTGCCTATTTCTGGCTTGCGAGAAGCTTGCTTCATCAGTGTGTTATGCAACTCTCTGCATCACCTAATATTAGCAGAGAAATACTACTGTATATAATTGCTTGGAAATATATAATGTTCATCATGTTTCACTCATATAACGCAATGACCACGCATATAAAACGTCAAAATTAGTAAAACAAAATGGCAGCATATCCACCGAGTGAATGATGGAGAGTGGGGCGAAGCATTCGTCCGTCCATGCGTCCGTCTGTGTGACCGCCCATGCGTCTGTTCGTGCGCCCGTCCCTGCGTTCGTTCATGCATCCTCCCCTGCGTCCTTTCATGCGCCCATCCATGCATCTGTCTGTGTGTCCGTTCGTCCATCTATTCAGCACTCCAAGTCCCACCATCTCGCATATTTTTATCTTATATTCCCCATATAGAAGCACCGCCATTCAGTGGACATTCTAAGTACTAAACGAGAGGTGGCACACGCACACTTTCTTACGGCTTGCGCTTCGGGTCTACTTCCCACTTTCAACCACCTTGAGTTCATGGTATATACTAGTTCACTGTATTCATGGCACTGCGGCCCAATGCTCGCTAAACCTTTCTAAAACCAAGGAGGTTACGTTCAGCGAGTATAACGTAGCAACCTTTTCCTGTCAGATAGTGCTCAATGTACATGCCAGTGGCTGCTAATGTGAAATGAGAGACAGGAGGATTCAGCTTTAAATTTGTTACGGCTTGCGCTTCGTATCTGCTTCCCCCCTTTAACCACCTCGAACTCATTCATGGTATATACTAGTTCATTGTATTCATGGCACTGCGGCTCAACGCTCGCTAAACCTTTCTAAAACTAAGGAGGTTACACCCAGCGAGTATAATGTAGCAACCCTTTCTTGTCAGATAGTGCTCAATGTACATACCAATGGCCGCTAATGGGGATCGCTGCCTGCGCGTTGACTAAAAGCCGAATGCTCCTGTCTCTCATTCCCCATCAACAGCCATTGGCATGTACATTGAGCACTATTTTTTTATTGTTAAACAACGCACAGAAGAAATCTCTCACCGGCACCACCTTGGAGGTCAAATGTTATACCTATTTCGGGTATGTGCCACTGGTGGTTACGTACTACGAGAGATGCACAAGCCACGCCATAAGGAGCTTCGCCCCTAAAAAGTAGCATTGTGCCTTTGGCGAGCCAGAACTGCCGGTTTCATTGCAAACTACCGCGTACAATTATCTATTTTCACAAGTCTAAAAAGTGACAGATCGCAAGCGGTCGCAAATTGGTTGCATGTGGTCACGACAGAAACTGTTCTGCGTAAACCACTGGATCGGTGCTTGATTTCTCGAATGCACGTGGGCATGGTGACCACAATAGCGAGGCGAAAGAAACCATTCTTTTAACGAAAAACAGTCGACCTTTTTTTTAAACACTGTTGACTTGTCCTATTAATACTTTGGCATTTGTGACATACTTGGTCGCGCGACCGCTTCCAGTCACCGTGATATGCGATCCGGAAAAGGCGAATACACTATCCGAGTGTATCCGCGTCTGAGTTGCGTCAGAGTTGATGGTTGTGCACTGCACACCGTTTGAAGTCTACCAGGTTGAAGTCCACCAGCTCATCTCCCCATTGATCTGTAATTTACACTGTTCTGCTTCAACTCATTCAATGTCATGCCAATCAGCATCTTAATTTGGTCACTCCACCTAAGACTTCATGTTCCCTGACTACATTTCCGGCCACTTTGTATCCATATTGTCGGACATATACTAACCACCGGTTTTATTCTTTCTTTCGCATAATGTATTTCACCCAGGTAAATGTTTCTTCATAATGCATACATGGGTATGAGTTACTCTTTTTATTCACTCTTTGAATCGCTTTGCTGTCATCATATTTAGTAGAGTTATGCTTACCATTTTTTATATTACTTTGCAACTGCCTATATTTTTCTGCGCCACTCTGGAACACCTAACGTAATGTCATGTATACTACTTTCAGGATTATGGTGACTTCGAATGGGACGCAATCGTCGCACTCTTGTGGTCAATGAGATATTGGATGCTGGCTCACCTCATCATTGGTCAGCTCATGGCGGTGTTCGCGCAAAGGGTAAGATAAGAACAGTTGTGGCTCTTGTTGAAGTGACTCGCCTGTAGTTTTTATAGAGGATCGCCAAATGATTTCGCCTAGCTTACACAGAATACTAACTACGCAACATCATGTTACACGTTTTCCACAGCTATTACACAACGTGACAGTCGTCCACGGCAGCACAGGGTGCTCGGCCGTTGACCCAAAAGTCGCAGGTTTGATCCCCACCCGGAAGGCTGCATCTCGATGAAGGTGAAAATTGCGAGGTGTGTGTGCTGCGTCACGTCAGCAGGCGTTAAAAACACCCGATTTTTGAACTTTATAAAGCCGCCTTCTACGCCAGGGCTCATGATCATATTGTTGTTTTGAAACGTAAAGCCCCATACATTAATACCACGCAATACGGTACCCGCTTTACAGATTTGTTGATGCACACCTGATTTTAACACGCAGCTGGTTTACGAAGCTAAATAAAAGACGATCCTTGACTGTAACACACCTATGTTTGGGGAAAATAGGAAAAGACAAGCGTGAAACACTTTTAGCTAGAAAAAAATGTGCTTAGCCATTCTAGTTGACGGTTGCGCGTACCACCGTTCATTCGCAGTCGCAATTAGAAAGCACTTTGTCACTCTGAGAACAGAGCATCTCGTCTTGTATTTTGTTCATGTAATTTGAACTTTAATGCCTTTAATGATCGTACTAGGTGGAATGCCAAGCCAATATTCAGCCACCAACCTTGCCGTATCATTGAGAGAGCAAGTAGCCTGCTGCACGCAGAGAGTGCATTGCATCTGTCGACTAGCAACTCATTTTAGAGTTCCCGCATGTAACCTTTTGTGATAACGTTGATGCGTAGGCGCAACGGCTGAATATGAGAAGCCATGCAGTCATCACTACGCTAGTGTGGCAAGCGATGAGTTCTAAGCTGCATTTGTACGCTTGTCTAGGCAGAACGCAGTTAATGCGTCAAGCACAAGCATGGGGTGTATGCCTTTGGCCTTTTGTGTCACACACAGCCGATTCAGTCGATAATATTGATATCAGGCTCTCTAACACCCCAAAACCCCGATATGATGATAAGGGACGCCACAGTGGAGGGCTCCGGAAATTGAGATTATCTGGTGTTGTTCAATGTCCATTGACATTGTACAGTACACGGGCTTCTACCCCAGTACACGGGCTTCTAGCAGCCCAAATCATAACCCTTGCTCCACCAAGGTGGATTCGATTCAGTCCATTACAAGTAGAGTGCCCATATAACCTTGTCTCATTGGTAAAAAATACCACATGTCGTAAAAGGTGCGCGTTTTTGACAAGGGTCTTGCGTTTGAACACAAGGAGGGAACTTATATTCGTCCTTTATTAAACTGCTCGGTGCGAGCAATAGTCATGACAAACACAAAAAAAGAAGGAGACCAGCGCAGACCCGGAAGTTAGCCTTGTCTATTTTTTGAGCTAACGAGTTTTGTATTAATTGAATGCCATCTAGCCCAATCTCACAATTAACTTTGTGCAGCCTGAAGCGCAGGCCAACAGTGTGCAGTTTCCCATGTGTTCGCGTTGCTGGAAGTCAACCTGCAAACTCGTTCCTTTATTTTTTCTTCTTTATTCAATGATTACCCCGCTTAGCCCGAAGGCGCGGCAGCAGGGGGTTTCCAATGTTGAGAAAAACACATATTCATTTATACCGTACACTTGTTCATTAGACAAGAAATTCCACTATTTAATGGAACGAACAAAGAGAAATTAGCATACAAATTAGATCTGGTACGGTACTCTAGAAATTTTAAACGTTGATCATTTCGCAAAAAAATATAATGAGGACTGTGAAGGTGGTTTTTTTTCGAATGCCAGTTTTACCATGAAATATTTGGTACAAGAGCTTTAGCCGTAGTTTATTTCGACGCGACGAGAGTAATTCGCATCGTAACTCATTTTTTTATACTGGTGCAACTGCCATTTCTTCAGTACCGGCTTAGGACAAATCTTGCAGCTCTATGTTGTATTGTTTCAAGTTTGTCATTTAAAGTGCTTTCCCAGGGGGCCCACATAGGACAAGCGTATTTAAGTATTCAATGTCGAATGTATGTTGAATACGTCGTTGATTTAAAAAAAAAGCCGATGCATGTCTCAGGCTGCGCTGTATAAAATTTACCGACTTGGTGGCCTTCACAACAACTGAATCAACGTATGCATTCCGGTCTTATTGACTTCACAGCGTTTTCCGCTTCGGTTGAGCGGTGGCTATACGGCGCCCGGTTGCTTACCCGAAGGTCACGGTTTCAGATCCCGGCCGAGGAGGTCGCATTTCGATGGAGAGAAACGGTAGAGGCCTCGTGCAGAGGTGCAATGTCAGTGAACGTCAAAGAACCCCAGGTGGACGAAATTTCCGGAGCCCTCCATTACGGCGTCTTTCATAAATATATCATAGTTTCGAGGCGTAATACCCCAGATAGTATCATTAATGACGTTTGCGCGCATGCCAAAGAGAAAGAGTTGGATCGACGTTCCCGATTGTCCAAGGGCCTACGATATGTTACGTCACAATGACAGGACGTATTGTTTAAAACATATTACATTTCTTTTTCCGAAATTAGGCCTCTTTTTTGCACACACCGTAGTCAGGTTGTAGTAACACGCGACACAAATACGCCAAAGGTAGTCGTGCAATTTCCTTGTGTGCGTTCATGAAAGTCGATACAGTGACGTCCGCCCCGCAACTCAAGTTATGCCTTGAAGTCGCATTTTTTTACCACAAGCCATAATGTTTTACATTAATGTTTTTTGAGGCAGATTTGCCACAAGACATTATTACTGTGGCCCTGCAGTTCCTCCTGCTGTTCTACGTGGTCTACTCTCTCGTATTCATGGTTCTATGCTTCCCCAAAGACGTGTGGTTCAGAGCCGTCGTCATGGCGACGGCGTCGTATGTGGCGGTGCTCCTGCATCGCCGATCCCTGGCGTACGTGACCGGCTCTGTGATTGTGGCCCTGACGACACTGCCCGTACCTTTCGTTCCTCGATTTGAGGTAAGTCTGAGGATGCGCACCCAAAGTAAATATAATAAGCCGACATCCTTAAGTGAACTCTTATGCAATAATCTTGACCGAAAAACGTCAGGCATAGAAAGTGCAACAGAAATTTCATGTGACTTCCTCTAATGAGTAGGCCTTTGGTACTAGCAGTGGTCGAATGCGAGCAAATAGATTAGGGTTAGCAATTATGGCTGACGATTATGCGTAATTTTGTTTTTTGACGTATTTTGCCGAGAAAAAAAGACTAGGGACTTCAGAAATATACGGGCTATCAACTCATGCGGCAAAACTAATTTTGAAAGGTTAACTACTTCATCAGTAAAAAAACAAAAACAATTTTACACCTTGATCGTTACTTGCTCGCCAGAAAAGAAGGCAGCGGCTCTTCCGCGCGTGAAGCATGAAACGATCCCACCCAGAACTGGATCCTGCACTGCACAGAAGTGACATCACCTTATTGAAAAAAGCCGAAAATAACTCGAATAAGTGCATTATTGCTCTCATGATACAGCGTTAAACCAACAAAGCTAGTAAACAAAGAGTGTTTGCAGAGTTAGCTCAACTACATTAGTTAATGCACACTAACATGTCTCAGTTAATTATTCACGTATTACAAGTGCCTCAAGTCCAGGAGGTGCTGCGAGAGTACTAGTGCCAAAGGTGGCAGCTGCGAGATAATCCATGCGTGGCGTAATTTTTCACTGTGATGTGCGGAATATTGTCGGAAGTTCAGCGTTTTGAAGACTATGTGAAAACGTGCTGTTTTTGAAGGTGAGAGCGTCTTTGCTCCCTAGTACCTAATTTTGCTTGTCGCAAAGGGCAAGGTTGACGATGAAATAAATGTTTTTAAACAGTTCGTATGAACGTCTGGGCGCAGAATAAATCACCGTGTGGCTACGAAGTGTTTTTACTACGTTTGTGATCTCCGATGGCCAACGTTTTTCGCAAAGTGTGAAAACGCACGGGCCGTTCTCATCCGTTGCTAGATAACTCCTGCTGCGCTGTCACAGGACATGTTAATCAGCTGGGCAGACAAACTGTTCGGTGGTGTTTTATGGGTAGGTGGCCTAACACATTCGACAGTTGCTATGGAGCATAGTTTGTGAAGTGCTGATCGCTATACCATCATGACGACACGTCAGTATATTGAAGAGACTTAGTCTTCCGCTAGCACGTTAACTTCTTTACGTGATCGCGTTACCGGATACCGCATAAAATCGGCGCTTGTGCGGGTCTTTATGGGACGTAAACCTTTACGTAACGTAAACTACCCGCTGGATAGGCCTTTCATTTCCGGCCCTATCTTGCAAATCTACCTTCATTCGTAGGTACTCACAGTATCCGCAGGCGGAAAGCGGAAAATCGAGCCGTTGAGTCAAAATAAATCGAAGTGTGAACGCCATTAGCGATTACGTTGTTTCAGCCGGATTACCGAAGGTATAATGAATAGAACATCGACGCCGTGGCGTCATCTAGCGGGGCTCTAATGAACCAGCTAATAACAAAATTGTTAGTGCATAAACATCGTGCACGGTACGTGTGGTGTAAAAACCGCGCATCGGCGTTATTAAGAATGAGTTACCTTTTAAATTAATTTCACCTCCAAAACATTACGCGTAAGCCAACGGGTTCGGGACTGCATGTGGTTGCACGAAGTGTCACAACTTGCCGACACCAACATTAGAGCAACCTTGTATTTTTTTTACTCCTTTGCACATACGAGGATAGACGTGAGACTCTGCCCAGGTGGGGCTGCGAAAAAGGCCACCACCAGTGCCCTCATCACCACGTTGGCCATAACTGCGTATTAGAAAGAGAGCCGTCTGTAATCGAGTCTACATATGCCCATCCATCTCCGTTGATGTTGAAGCGCGTTTTTTTTTTTACGCAAGGACCTGGCTAGCTTCTTCCGTCAATCCAACCTTGTTTCAGACGAGCAGGAAGTTCATAAAAGGGAAGTACGTAAAAAAAGGGAAGTACGTTCATAAAAGGGAAGTACATAAAAGGGAAGCAGGAAGTTCATAAAAGGGAAGTACGGGTAAAATAAAAAAAATGATTAGTTGTTTCGGCGTGGCGCAATTTACATGCAAGCGAGCACCGCATCACAACGAATTCGAGGCAAGCACTCTGACGTGCGTTCTGCAACACATAAATGCGTTAAATTTAAGCATATACATGATGTAAAATCGGTGAAGTGCATACATGCGCAACGTTAATTACGGTCAATGATACAAAGCTCGCATTATCAGGCACAAAGGGCCTTGGTGATTTGCCTTTTCGCAGCTGCATTCTGCATCCACCTCGCGGTTCTTTTGCGTTGAACTTTTATTACGCATCCCAGAGCGCATACTGTTGACGGTTGTTTTCCGTTTGTATATACTGCAAATGCGGATACATTCGTTTCCACTTTCTCGGTGTACACGAAAGGCACAGCCGAGGCCTCCGAGACAGCTCTGGCAATCGCGGAGACCAACGGCAAGAAAAGACCTGAGTGGGGTCACGACCAACATTTTGCGTTTTACTTGTATGGCGTATGTGTTCCCATTTTCTATAACGCTGAAGCTTAGAGAGACATTAAAGCCTATATACACGTGTGCGACGCTGTATTGTGGCGACTACAGATTATCGATGGTCATGAAGTGTCCGATGTTGATCGCGCATGGCGCCAGTCTATACTGTAGTACAGCGCGCACAGCGGTCAGATGCACTCTTAAGCTTCATAATCAAACTTACCACGGCTACTCAAAACAATAACAGGAGGCGTACATTATCAAACTTTCTGATGTGACTGGTTGTGCAGAACACGACTAATTTTCTTACCCAATACGTGCGCAATGGTTCGTATCCATAGCATTCTCGCCGTCGTGCTTCGCGAAAGCTACGTGAATGGGTGAAACGGAAGTCATTTACGTCCGCGGAAATTCACAAAGCAGCAGTAGCGCCGACTGAGATCTTTCTTCGTGAAGCGTAGAGCTGTTGATTGATTGATTGATATATAAAATCCCCAAAACATGACAATATTATGAAATACGCCGTATATATAGTGGAGGGCTCCGGAAATTTTGACCATCAGGGATTTTTTTAACGTGCACTTAAGTTTGCACACATAGACATTTTGGCCTCCATCAAAAATGCAGCCGCCACAGCTGAGACTCGATCCTGCGGGTCAGCAGCCGAGTACTTTAGCCACTAGACCACCGCGACGGGGCGTATATTTTTGTGTCTGCTGCTGTTTTCACCGTCGTTCTGGCGAGTGAGCCAACAAGCACACCATGGCGGTTCGGTGACGCGTCCGACTAGCAAAAAAAAAAAATCGTAGCTCTTCTTTCGAGTGTTCTATGTGCAGACGCTTCGGATATTTAGCCGAAACGTTGTTTCGCACGCGCTAGTTGCACCTAATTGCGCAGCAAACTGTGCAAGGTAGTCGGGCTTTGCACTACCCAAAACTGCGCTGACAGGTTACACTGCGGGTTTGCAAAAGTCCACAGTCTGACGCCTTTATTGTAAACAATAAAAAAACGTCTCGTGATTTTGCCACAGCGGTGATTCGATCCTACCTAAGTTCAATACAGTGTAAATGCACTTCGCAGCACCTTTTATGGTTTGGGAAAACGTAAAGGTATACGCTTTTACATACATCATACTTACACGTTTACGTATGAGGAGCTAAAACGTTGCAAAACATGCCTTTTGATAGCACGGTAAATGGAAACCGGTATCCGGTAACACGTTAACATAAAGTAGTATATGTGGAAGCTGAAATACCCTAATCAATCAGTGACGGCACACAAAACGACATAACGTTTCATGTTGCATATTCTGCGTGGTAAAATGAGGGGAAGATAAGCAGTGACTGCTAAGTGCTAAACATTGTCGACTGCAGGAAACTTGCTCACTCTTATTCGTTATGTTTAGATCATCTGCCTGTCATGCCTTACACTTGGAACACACATGCAATGTGGTAGCACCAGCTGGAGTAAAATTCTATAGCGATACTGGGACGCCGGCAAAAGGCAGATTCGCCCAGCGATTGGCAACGCGCGTTGAAGTTCGAATGTACCGAGAGCCACGCTTTACGTTGCTCGCGTTTCTTGTCATCGTGGTTGTACAGTCGACCAGAACATTACTGATGTGTGCAGTGGCCACTTTTTTGCCTCTCATCGCAATAATATAAAACGAAGTTACAAAAAAAAGATGCTTCCTGGACATGTGCTTTGTGGGCACATCCTTGTCTACACCTTTTTGAAATATAATTATTTATTTATTTATTTATTTATTTATATACTCATTTATTTTTTATTTAATGGTATGTGGGGTTTAACGTCCCAAAACCACCATATGATTATGAGAGATGCGATAGTGGAGGGTTCCAGAAATTCTGACAACCTGAGGTTTTTTAACGTGCACCCAAATCTGAACACACAAGCCTACAGCATTATCACTTTCATCGCGAAACTTATTCCAGTCGTATGACAATAATACGCAGGAGAAACTCGCACTCATGTATGATAGCTAAAGATTTGGCCGACTGTACATAACCAAGAGGTGTTGGTGAAATCTAGGCACCAATTGGCTCAGTTCGGAGACCACGTCTGCTGTGCGTCTTGCTGCCATCAGAGCCACGATAAACTGTTCAAATCAACATTCCTGACGCGGATACCGAAGAAACCGATGCAGCCATGCAGTTGCACCTTAACGTTGCGTGCATTTTTGCGTCTCGCCAAAAAAGTGCATTCGTTATTGAAACAGCTTATCATAATAGAGCACACTCTGCGAGAATAGTCAAACGCAATATCAAAGAGTCTGTAGAAAAGTGTAATAGCCGCAGAAAAACAGGAAAATTCATGACGTCACTTCCGTGACGTGCTAGAGTCGTTTCTGTGTGGGTGCGGCTCGTCCAGCACGCGGCACAGCTGACACTACCAAGAAATAACAACAAAAACAACAAAAAACGAAGACAGAATAAATTTTCTCTGGATTTCATCAGGTGAATTGCAAAGTTTCTCTTTGCGAGGGCGGTCTGTCAGCAAAATAAAGCTAAATTTCACAGACGAATAATTAATAGTGCTGGTTATAATCCTCATGCATTGCTAATAAAACGACATCGTGCAATATGTGTGCACAAGAACATTTGTCCTTACCAACGTCTAGTTCGGATCCCCTCAGTCAATAAAACACGGAATGATAATAGAGATCCGCTATGATACAAGTTGAGCGCAGTGATAATGGGTTAGGAGGAAGCAAAACAAGTACGCTGAAGGGAAACCGAACAGAACGCTTGTGTTTGCTTTGTGGCGAAGCATTGAAAAAAAAGGGGTTCGTCAATCTTTTAAGGAATCGGTATAAGACGAAAGTTAAATGTGTTCTCGTAGAGGTAGTTGAGCATCCACTGTGTATTGTTTCGCCACAAGAGAGAAAGAATGAAGACTTCAGTAACAAATTGCAATACCACGCAAAGAACGGCAAACAGCTCGAAACTTGCAGCGCACACCTCAGGCAGAGAGCACGCACGAAGTGGGCATACACAGGACATGCGCGGACAAATAACTGTCACGGCTCGACACCTAAAGCAGGCTGCTCAGATGCACGAAATGAACGGATAAGGTAACACAGGACAAGCGCGAACAATGGTCACAATTCTTACTTTCGTGTGTTGGTAGCGCACTCCACGACATAATCCTTACCTGACATTGAAGTTGTGACCCTGAAGCTAGGGAATATAAATATCTCATGGACGTTTTCCAGCAAGGAGCTGATAACGCTGTACTCGAGTCTACTCGAATCGTGGATGATAACTCTCATCATAAAAGTGCCCCTATTTTCTTTTGCCTGCTGAGCAGTCTTTCTTCTTCGAACAATTGCGCCAAAACAGCACACGCGTCGACTCGAGTTTTAGTAACAGCAGTTGTGCACAGATGGCGCAACTGTAGCTGGAAAAGCGACCTGGGACTAGTGGTGGATTCGCAGGAATATGCTGTGCTTTGGATTAGCTTAAATGCCATGATTTTACAGGTGTGAGCAGTTGCTTATGTGAAGAAAAAGCAAGAACAGAAGCTACGATTTAAAAAGTGCTGTATAGAAAGTGGGAGAAAAGGTAGCAGTGGTCTTATGCACATCACATAGTGACCAGCCTGCATTAACTGGTTTTGCCGAATTGCAGGAACGTCATGAAGCAAAAAAAGGCCCAACGTTGATTCATTGATTGATATGTGGGGTTGAACGTCCCAAAACCACTATATGATTATGAGAGAAGCCGTAGTGGAGGGCTCCGGAAATTTCGACCACCTGGGGTTCTTTAACGTGCACCCAAATCTGAGCACACGGGCCTACAACATTTCCGCCTCCATCGGAAATACAGCCGCCGCAGCCGGGATTCGAACCCGCGACCTGCGGGTCAGCAGCCGAGTACCTTTAGCCACTAGACCACCGCGGCGCGGCAAGGCTCAACGTTGTGCTATGAAGTTTATGTAATGTGCAATTATTGCGATAAGTATTTTCCAATCGCTACACCCTAAGAAATAAAGGAGGAACAGCGGTATCAAGGTTGCTCCTTCAGAAGAGTAACTTACTTCTTACACACATTGCACCATTTTTGGAGTGACTGCGAAGGAGTAACCACGCTATCGCGGTTGCTCCTCAGAGGAGCAACAGTTATTTTCCGCAGAAGAAATACGAGGTTTTGTTTTACTTAACCAGCACTTTCGAAGTGCGTGCAGGCATTTTATTACATGTACAATCGATGTGCACGCACACAATGGAAAATAAATTTAGGAAAATTTGCAGCACACATGCGGGATTTGAACTCACGACCACTCAGTCAGCATGCGCGTGCACTAACCGCTACACCGCACAGCGCTATGGTACCGTCTGAAAGGAAACAGAATTGCGTACGCACCGGTGCGCCGCCGGCCTACGGTGCGAACATTACTGCAGTTACTGCGAAAAACGGGTGCTTTACTCCACCAAGGGGAAAGTTCCCCTCTTTGCCATCCTGTGTGCAATCTTTTGCACACATTTCCTTTTTTTTTTGAGGAGCAAAGAGCCATTTTTGGCGTAACTGCGCAGTTCCTCTGGAAAAAAATCTTTAGAGTGTACAGAGTATCATCACTTGATGTGATATTTGTTTCTCAAGAATACACGCGCACATGCCCGTCTTATTGCTGTGTGTTTGTGCATCTGTGTGTTTGTGTGCGTGTAAATCATGTAATGATTGTGGCGTCGGCCTTTAAAAGCTGTTGCTTACTCGCCTGATTGTTTGTGTAATATTTCCGTGTACGATCGAAAAAGATATTATAATGAAAAAGTAGAGGTTTGATGCAGAGAATGCAACTTTTGGTGACATCATTTAGCAACAGTTGGCTTCAAAAGTATTGGGTCAACCATTAAAGCGTTTAAGCACGTAAGACAAGGCACTGTTTTATAGATTTTCTACTTAGACGTATGCAAAACCTGAAAATGCGTTTACTGATACATAAGGTCGTTCCTCCTTTAATGTTCACATTTTACTCCTTCTCGCTTTCGTACGGGCGGGTATACACAAGGAAGATGGGATGGTGCATCAACGCTAGGCTGAGAGAGCATGCCTGAAGTTCAAAGAAGAATCTATTTGCGCATCTTCCAACACATTACCGACAGCGCAAGTGCTCGCCTAATTTCCACCACACTCATATTGTTTATAAGCACATACATAGGAACACGAGGTTACTTCACTATGCAGAACTGATTTCACAGCACGGGATGCATCGGCCAGCCTTCGATCACGATACCTGAGAAAAAATTATAGTATCTAGTGGGCACATTGGGATAACGCTAGCGAATTACCCATAGGGCGTGTGCATAGCGTTCTGTTTTTGTGTTGTTGTTTTTGTCTTCTCTCTTTGGGGAGGCTTATGTACCAGTGTTTATATTTCCCTTTTGTATCGAATTGAAGTTAGTTGCGAGTCAGCGCTTGTCCTTTACTCTTTTCTAACAACCCTTCCCAAGTGCGCTTTTTTACATGATGAAACAGTATTAACCTGCCCAGCTTTCCACTTTAAAGCACCCTTAGGGCGTTTGTCGGAGAACTAACCGAATTACACCCTTAAGGACGTAAAAATGTATAGTTTGCATGGTGAAGTGCATGGAGTGTGCCCTCGCGAGCATAATCTCTATTCCTTTTAAATTTGTGGCTAGTATTTTTTCAGCCAGTCCGCTTTGACGATAGGAATTTCATACTTACATCTACTCTCGATTACGGCACAGGCAGCCATTTTTTACATCAAGGATTTCTTTCGCTCGCATGATCGCAGTTTTCGCCGTGCGTGATCGGTGGCACCCGCTCTCTCGAAGCGTCCATCTTCTTCACCGGTTGGAACGTGCTCCGATTGGTCAGCGTCACCGCGGACCTCATTGACCGACCACCCAGTGCCCGCAAGGATGCTCGCAAGACCATACTGCACGCTCTGACCTACTTGCTCTACTTCCCTGGACTCATAGCGGGTCCGGTGACCAACTACGACGACTTCATGACCGAGGTGTTTATGTATTACGTAATTACCTTCATTATATTTGATAACCGTTGCGTTTCATTTTGCAATCTACCACGGGTAGCTGTTACTCTCGAGGTGCCACCATTCTCTAAAGAAAGCAGCCGCTTTTTAGTCATCGTGTTGCTCGTGGATAAAACTTATAAGATTAGACAACATATGTGCAACATCATGGTAATCGGCATTCTTCACGTTCAGACTCAGTTCTGCGGTTTATTCTTCAGATTTTCCGATTTCAGATTTCAGATTTTTTATTGGTACGAATACAAGAATGTGACATGTGTTTGGTATACAAAAGGAGGTCCCAAAGTCAAAGACTATATTGGGACCTCCATTGTCTGACACGCGTGCATTGCCTTGTAACATTTGCAAATGTACTTCTGGACGCAAGCACCTAAATAAGGTGCGGAAAACAGGAGAATAGAGAAAATAGCGCTAACTATAAAGGAATTTATTTTTAACCAGTGTCAAAAGACATATCACAGGGCACGTTGCACCTGCGCTACCTAGAACACTTAATATAACAAGAATAACGAAGGTCTTAAAACACGCACATCTGATCTAGACGTACAAATATATACGGCCACTTGTCAATATTAACCTTGCCAAAAGAAACCGGGCCATGTTTACGAGCTTAGAAGGAAAACAAGCAATAACCTTTTACACTTGTAGCGATGTGATCTATATATACCGAACGTAACACAAAACGGCCCTCGCGAAGTACGTTTACAATGTTCAGAATGAACCTACTAGCCAGTGAAAAATACCTTGGTATTCGTTCTAGTAACAGCTTTCCACAGGTCAAAAGCTGTAACTACTCGTTTCTGCTCAGCGCAAGTGATGTTCTCATGTTATTTAGAGGTAATAAGCCACGTGAACTCTATATAAAAAAAAGTCGGTGTCACTTTAAAGGCAACGCATTGATAGAAGAAGTTCCGTTTTAGAAAACTCTATAAGCTAATGTTCCCGAGTCCAATTACCTGCATTGCTGTTTTGTTTAGGCGCAATTTTCCATCGGGCAGCCCGCTTTTCCAGTGGCATGTCCTCTATCAGGATTAAGATTTCCTAAAATTTTCTTTTACGAGCGATGGTAGTGACGAATTTTTTTTTGTCCCTGCAGGCTCATATTGCGTTAACTGCACTAACAGTTCGCTTTCCAATTCAACTGTTCAATGAACGTGGTATGAGCCACGCACAGACAACTATGACTACGACAGACGATCAGTTTGGAACATGGCATGATGGGTAATATGAACCTGGCGTGGGTGAATCCCTCACATTGCCATGTTCAAGAGATACATCGGATAATTGACGAACGCCAATACAGTGGTCACTTCGAATCGTGCAGCCTTTTCGACCATGGCTGCCACCTTTTGGGGCCTTTTCACGATGTTGGATACTTTAAGGAACACTTGAATTCATTCCACAGGGATTGAAGAGAGGCGACGTTGCAGATGTAACAGCTGTTTGCCAGCACATTAGCTATCTTTTTGTTACACTTAGTCACGATTTGCCAGATCTATAGCTAACTTGCGCCCACGCTAGCAGACATGACGCAAAATTTCAGCCAGTGCAAGCTAATGCGAACGAGTGCAAGTAATATGCAAGACTGTAGTACGTTCGCCACTAGACCACCGCGGCGGGGTGACACCAAATGATGACGAAGGTACGTGACTTGTGCAAACATGATAATCATGAGATGCGTGCCATGTGACAACATGACTGCATGTCACAGTCAATGCGCCAATACATTTCAACGTGACGCGGTGTGCGTGCTCGCCGGCGTTCATTTCGTCGTGTCACGCCGGCGTTGCCACGCCAGGCGCCGGTCCTGGCATATACTACAGGTGCGCGCTGCACTGCTTTGCTTTGACGCATGCACGTTTCAGAGCGTCTGGAGTCCCTTCGCAACGAGAAAAGGGAGACGCAGTGTTGTCTGGGTAACGCATCGACGCGAAATGCAGCATGTCGCATTTCGCGCCGGTTGCCGTCGGGCCGCGCCGACGGACGCTGGTTGCGCCTAGCGTCACGCTGTAGAGTGCTCACGTTTTGCTAACGTGGCGTCGCTGTGCCCTGGGTGCGCGCGCGTCAACGTTACATCGGAGTATATTGGGCCCTTCATGATGCGCTCGCCGCCGTTTCGCTAGCTCCACATATATCAAGTTTGGTGTTACGTCACGTCAATAGGTGACAAAATATATGACTGGTGAAAAGATGATAATCCTGTCACGCGTGTCATGTAAAAACATGACAACATACCATGCTCATAAGGTGCTCTTGGACGTTTCGCTACCTCCACATATACTAAATTTGGTGTCACGTGACGTGAATAGATGATGAAGGTAAACGACACATCTAAACATGATAATAATGACACGAAAGTCATGTATGGCATCATTTACCTCCATCTCGTAACGTAGTGCTGATTTTAAATTGACATATTAGCATTTCTCCTTCGCGCTTCGCATATCATCGATTTCCAGTGTATGTGGGATCTGCCTTTTTTTTTTGCTCTCTTGCAGCGTACTCGCTGATTATATTTAGGGTTTTTTGGTAAGGGTACCTTTTTTCTTCAATGCGTCGCTCACTCAGTCAGGTGGGGCATGGTTGGAGTGAAATGTACGCTGTTGGATTTAGCCGAATAAAGAGAAGTTACTTTTTCTCAGTGAAAAAAAGCGTTGCCATACACAAGACTAGTTGCCTTCTGCGCGTGTTCTTTTTGCTAACAACGCACCATGTGTAGTAGCACAATACGAACGAGCGCACGAAAATCGGAAGTGTTGAGCCGGCGAAAAAAAACTTTTCAGACTACACTCATAAATAGAGAAGGTCTTTCTGCTATGTGTCATCTGTCTCGTGAAAGTAAAACGAACAGGCGAATACTTCACCGCCAGCATGCTCTTGTCGAATAGAGCGCACGACAGAATAAACAAAGTGCGTGATCCCCACGGCATAACAGCAGATGAAATCAGCAACCCTTTTTCAAGGAAGTAAAGAGACACACGCGCAGTTGATGTCTAAATACCAGGCGCCGAACGTCAGATGGCGCGGCGATGCAGTTTTTTCCGACTGCGGTGGCCGCTCGTGCGTCCCGACTTATTTTGTTGACGGATGTACATATACGCCAGAAAAGTCAGGAAGGGGGGGGGGGGGTCAAGCTTTTTTTCTTAAGTGTTCGCCTACGTCTACTTTGCCCCCCCCCCATGAGGGGCGTAGTCATAACTCTACCCTGAAAGCACTGACCACTCGTAGGAGCCACCCCACTTCCTCCACATCCCCTCACATGAAAATTACAACATCCTGTCAGCATTCCTGTTCTAGAAGCTCACTGTTTGCCTTCGCAGTCCTACCGTCCCCCCACATGGAATCGGAAGCGCCTCTTGGAGTTCCTCGCGAGGTCCGCCCGCGTGGTCATGGGCTACTGTGCCATGGAAGGGTTCCTGCGGTTCGCCTACGTGAGGAGCGCCGCATTGACTCCTCGCTGGTTCTTCGCACAGTCCGGCTGGACCCTGGCAGGCATCGTGTACTTCAGCTCCCTGCAGTTCTACCTCAAGTACAACTTCGCGTACGGCCTCCCTTCGCTGTTCTTCTGGCTGGACAACGTGTACGAGAAGCACGACCTGAGGCCCCGGTGTACGACGCGCATACACACAGCAGCAAACGTGTGGAGGTCAGTATATGTACACTTTGTCCTAGCTGGTGAACAATAGCCGTGCTGTTTGTTTAGATTCCTCTGTCATTGCATTTGGTACGAGCTGGGACAACCGGTGTCACCAGAGGGCAATGCTGTGAGATTAAAGCACGTTTCGTAACTTTTCAGCCAGTTTCCTGGAAGGGCGCATGCACCGTGCCTTCGTGAAACATGCGGATTGCCGATATTAAAGGGGCCCAGCAACACTTTTTGAGCATGGTCAGAAAACACTGCTCATCGTTAGTATAGAGGCTCCCGAGAACACGCGAGTCAAATATTATAGCGCAGAACGCGGCCTGGAATTCACAACAAATTATCAAAGTCAGCCGAACATTGCTTTCTCTTTTCTCGAAAGATGACAAAATGACTCGTAGCAAGCCCATGTATTAGCCGTTGGCTGATTTGAACATGGCGCGCTCGGTCGTCACAGAAATCGCCTCGGGAGTCCGCAACTTGTCCACGCGTGCCCCTGCGATCACAACTAAAAAGCTGCGCATTCGAAAAAAAAAGATAATAAGTGCTCAAGGTCACGAGGCGTGGGTGGCGTATTTTCCTTGCCCCTGCCATCCCTCCCTGCTTAGCTTCTAGCGCTTTCATTGGGATGGAAGAAGAGAGAATGCAATTGCAGCATGCGACAAATATTTGTAAGTCCACTTAGTGAACGGATTCGTATTTTTTTTGTGGCGTTGTAAGGCAATAAGCTCTTCCAGTGAATTCATTTCATAGTTGCTCCAAAAAGTGTTTCAGGGCCCCTTTGAATGCGAGTGCATTTCTTAGTCAGCCTATGTCAGGCATCTGGCGTTGTGCGCGGCATCCGCGGCATCCGCGGCGCTGTCCGGGTGCAGACATGTGTTACGTTTCCGCTCTCACTCCATCTCTCACAGTAACAGCTACGGGTGCGTGCGCTTATCATTACCTTTAGCAACCGGAGTATGTTGTGGTGGTGGTGGTAGTGGTTAGAAGAGGAGAAAGGCACCTAATTTCTGCAGCCCGGTCGGGAGCACGGTGCACTGCTTATGTGGTGCAGGAGAGTGTAGGAGATGGTAGGCGCTCTCCACTTTCCCGTCCGCTGGCGCCTCACTCTGGCCTTTCCCTGGCTGCATGCCTCTCACGAACATCCGGAAATGTGTGCTCGAAACGCCACTGTGAAACGCCAACACCGAGCCGAGAACGGTGCTTGCATTCTTCACCTCACCGTATTTTCTAACCATGTGCGCTAGCTACTGGAGCTGGAAATGCATACCATGTTGCCAGCTCTAGTTGCTCTAGTGGGCGAGGAGAGACAGAATTTGGGGAGAGAGTAAGCTAGAGCACAAAAAGAAAGAGTAAGAAAAAATCAGAGAGAACGAAATAATAATTACTTTATGAGGCTTTATGTACCAAAAGGAAGATACCCCAAAAGCACGAGCAAACGCAGACGCCTTAGCGGTGGGCTCCGGAAGTTTCGACAATCTGCAGTCCTTAACGTGCTCCCCAATCTGAGTGCATAGGTGTTATTTACAATTCGCCCCAATCAAAATGTGGCAGTCCGGGCCGGAAATCAAACCCACACTCTCAACCTTGGAAGCGTGACACCCTACATAGTAAGTTACCGCTGTGGGTGGAAAACGAAAAGCAGGAAAAGAAAGTCACCGAGCGTCATTTTATTATTCTAATGTAAAGACGAGACTACCATAGTCGAACACTGCAGCGGAACCTTCGGTTAATGTAAGTATGTAACAAGAAGTATAAATATACAACCCCAAGTAAGTGAACCAGAAACAAGGAAACTCTTACAGTGCAACGAGTATTTAATAGTTCAAGTAGATATCGTGAAGCGGGTGTACAGACACAGAACATAGAAACACGGAAAGAAAATGTAAAAGAAAGATCAGATGAAATAGAGTGCGAGAAAAAGAATAGGAGAAATACAGAGAGAGCTGGAGGAAGGAAAGAGGAAAGGGGACTGGAAGTATACAAATATCAGAAACTAAATATAAACTGAAAGAATGGAAAAAATATATAGAAATAAACAGTTACTAAAACATAAAAAAAACGCTAGCGAGAGAAACTAAAGATCACAGAATATCCACGGAGGGAGTGATGATAAGTGGGGCGAAGTGCCCGTTCATCCATCCGTCCGTCCGTGCATCTGTATAGCTGTCTGTGCGTCGATTCTTTCGTATGTATGTCTGTCTGTCTTTTCGTCTGCGCATACGTCTGTCTGTCTGGCTATCCGTCCGTCCATTTAGTCAACACTCCATGTATCGCCATCTCACATATTTTCATCATATATTCACCATATACAAGTACCGACATCAAGCGGACTTTCTAAGGACTGAACGAGAGGTGGCTACAACGACGCTGATGACACGGGACATATGACCCAGGGTGTAAAGAGCTTCGCCCCCCTAAAATGACGCCATCTCACACAGAGGGGAACCATGTGTAGGTCAAGCAGCGGGCGCTGAAGCCTACGCTAGCGGCGACGTTCACCCTGGCACTCACTGCGGCGTTGCGCAGGAGGGAGACCTGGGGAGGCGCAAAGCACGCAGTGATGGACCGGTGTTTTTCACTGCAACATGGCAACCACTGCTAATGGGCAGCGAGAGACAAAACACTGCGATTCAACATCAAGACCCACAGTCTGCATTTAGTAAACACGCACGCTGCAATTTTTATTGTGCAACAACATGCCGGAGAAATCCCCCACCACCACTAACTTGTAGCTCAAGATCCAGTTCCTATATATGCGAGGTGGGCAGTGACTGGTTGTGCAGTGGGAGCAGTCGATTTTTTCACTTAAGAAACAATACTCGAGGACAACTTTCTGTGGCAATGAAGGGAACGTTACGTGGGCGGAGCTACTGCTGTTGTACTCCTCCGTGAAGTAGTCTCGTTCGGCTCGCGTTTTGAATGGCGGCCGCGTTCATGCATTCCCACTGCACACAATTAGATACACCTGCTTTCACAGCCATTTCTGATGGAAATTCGACACAAGCTTCTTCGGCGAGTTGTCGGAATATCTAAAGGGCGACGCGCGTTCACCTAAAGATGAAGACGCCATTATGACTGTGAAGCGCACGTAAAACGTGCGACATTTACAGATGTGCAAAACCGTGAAATGACTGCGAAACGTCACAAGCTGCGTAAGTTTAGAGAACAGGTGGTCCGCATGGTCCGCCGAGTCTTCAACAAGTGGGGAGGTCTCAAAAGCAAGGATGCGCTTCGTCTCGCACATGAATTTGTCACTAGTCGCATCTTGTAAGCGATTCCGTACTTGCACTTACGAAAGCACCATGAAGATTCCTTGGAGGTCACCCTTCGCAAAGTTCTCAAGAGAGCCTTAGATTTCCCGATCACTACTTCCAATGCAAAACTTCTTGCTTTTGAAGTGGTATACACCTATCGGGAGCTCCGAGAGACTCACCTAACAAATCAATACACGCGTCTGGCACAGATCCCGTCAGGCAGACGACTCCTAGATTGCCTGCGGCATAAATTCCACACAGAGGAGCGGGTACGAGTGCCCGAACATTGGAAATACGTGATTCAAGTTCGACCCCTCCCCACCAATATGTCACGTGAGTCGCACGCTGGCCGTCGAGAGGCGCGGGCTCTTGCTCTCCGGCGCCAATTCGGCTCCAAACAAAACGTATTTTACACGTACATCGCTGGCCCTTACCGCGGGGGTAGGTATACGACCGCCGTGGTTCACCAAGGCAGGCAGGTGGATGGTCTGTCCTTTCGTGCAACCCAAAGCTGAAGAGGTGGCCATAGCTGTGGCTGTGGGAACCTCTTCACCGACCGTTCTCAAGTTATATATCAGACTCCAAAGGAGCTCGCCGAAATTTTAAATAGGATGGATCACACACCTAGCTGCTAAATTCTTAAATCTTGTCCGCGAGTAGGTTACGCCTCTCCGCGTTCAATAATCTGGACTGCTGGCCATCAGGGCCTCGCAGGCAATGAGGCAGCTCACGCTGCCGCCCGCGCACTCATTCACCGGGCCACTGCCTCGGCCACCGATGACCCCTCTGTTTCAGAAGGAAACGTTGAGCTCCTAACCTATAGAGAGATAATTACCCATTACCGGGACTCCCACCGCCCTTTTCCTCAGCCCTGCAAATGACTTAGGAAGGCGAACGAGAGAATTCTTCTCCGGCTATTTACGAATACTTTACTTCTCCCGGCAGTAATTAAACACTTTGACTCTTTCTTTTACGGCCTCTTCCAGTACTGTTTGGAGGTGGCTGACTCCTACACAAGGTATGGGCATGCCATCTCAATCCTTCTTTATACCCCGAACCCAAATTCAACAAGAGAGCACTGGGAGGTGGCCCTGCTTGGTTGCTAGGACCTTGCGGCCCAACGAACCATAGTCCAGCGTGCCAGGACAGCGGCCACGACCAATGGGGTCCCTGACTAGGGACACCGCGTAATACTGCAGGGAGGCTGACCCACTAGAGGCTGGTCTCCCTAGCAACCTCTCTTTTTTTATGAATAAATGTTAACTACTACTACTACTACTACTCGGTGAGAAGCATGGCTGTGTAGGCGTGGTGCGGGACCGCGCGGTGGTGCAGGGACCCCGTGGAGTCCAAACACACTTGCTAGTAAAGTTTTTAAATGCGAAGCATTTCTTAGCAAACTTCGGCGACCGTAAGCGTATCTATCTATCTATCTATCTATCTATCTATCTATCTATCTATCTATCTATCTATCTATCTATCTATCTATCTATCTATCTATCTATCTATCTATCTATCTGTCTGTCTGTCTGTCTGTCTGTCTGTCTGTCTGTCTGTCTGTCTGTCGTCTGTCTGTCTGTCTGTCTATCTATCTATCTATCTATCTATCTATCTATCTATCTATCTATCTATCTATCTATCTATCTATCTATCTATCTATCTATCTATCTATCTATCTATCTATCTATCTATCTATCTATCTATCTATCTATCTATCTATCTATCTATCTATCTATCTATCTATCTATCTATCTATCTATCTATCTATACAGCCGCCTACGACTTTTAAGACTGGTGCACACCGGTGACTAGCAGCGGTCACGCGACTTTTTGGGACTGGTCGCAAACAGTCGCGAACGGTAGAAAACAGTCCCAAAGCGACTGCTTTGGCTAGTCGCTTCCTGACCGATTTTTCAGTCGCGCGACTGCAGTCACAAAGCTGCTGGAACCAATCAGCGATGCTCAATTTTTTGTTTCTTTCATTGCGCGGACTTCTCGCCGCCAGATACAAATGAGTGCGTTCCTCTCGGTCTGGGGCATCATGGCCACCACGAAATACTTCGCATTGAAAGGCCGGAGCGCAGCAACTCAAGCAAAGTGTCGAGCTTGCGGGATGCCATTCGCAAGAAGCATAACACCGTCAAAGAAAAGAGAAAATAAATTGTGCACTATATTTTCTCCGTATTCAGAAACGCGTTTTTAGGGGCGAAGCTTTTTATAGCGGCACCCGTTTGTCCCTCGTACACGTTGTAGTAGTGAGTAACAAGTATAACATTTTGACCTCCAAAGTGGTGCGGGTGAGAGATTTCTTCTGTGCGTTGTTGAACAATAAGAGATAGTGCTCAATGTACATGCCAATTGTTGCTAAAGAGGAATGAGAGACAGGATCAATCGGCTTTTATTTACCGCGCACGCTGCGGTCCCCACAACCAGCCATTGGCATGTACATTGAGCCCTATCTGACAAGAAAGGGTTGCTACGTTATACTCGCAGAGCGTATGCCTCCTTGGTTTTAGAATGGTTTAGCGAGCGTTGAGCCGCAGTGCCATGAATATAATGAACTAGTATATACCATGAATGAACAAGAGGCGGTTAAAGGTGGGAAGTAGATACGAAGCGCAAACCGTAAGAAAGTGTGTGTGTGCCACCTCTCGTTTAATCCTTGGGATGTCCACTGGATGGCGGTGCTTCTATATGGGAAATATGTGACGAAAAGATGTGAGATGGTGGTACCTGGAGTGTTGAATAGACTGACTAACGAACAAAAAGACAGATGCACGGATGGACGCATGAATGGTCACACAGACGGACACATGGACGGACGGAAGCAAGAACGAATGAACGGACGAATGCTTCACCCCACTCTCCGTAATTCACTCCGTGGACATGCTGCCATTTTTTCGTCTTGAACTTCACTTGTCACCGCCTTCAATGCAGCGCGTTTGGATCTCGTTTGTGCTTCATTCCTTGGCAACGACTTAAAACAACTCGTTCGAGACGTGTTTGTCCTGCATTGGAGGCTGTGGCAAGTAAAGATAAATTCAAGAGCGTTTCTGAATACGTACGTCTCTCGGAAATACTCCTCGTCGTCTCAGCGCGGCTAGGGAGGTAGGCGCCTTGCATGACCGGCCAACTCTCGCGATCAAAGGGACGGTCACACCCACCACCGGCTTTTTTTCTTTGGAGACATCTGTGCTGCCATCGCTGACACCATAGCACAGCACACCAGCACCTTTACAATCTCTGGTTCTTCGCTTGAATCTAACTCCTTGACGCTCCTGGGAACGCTGTGCGAGAAAGGGCAAAAACAATACATGAAGCACGCTCGGTTCGCTCCGCCCACTCAGCTGGTGGCGATCAGTTGATCAGCGCCGGTCTCCAGAGTTCTCGCGGATAATGAGATCTAGATGTGACTCTCCGGTTTTGCGACTTCCGGTCACTAGCATGCAGCATCTCAGGCGTGAACATCAGTAGCTTTCTGCTCGCGCGACCGCTGCTAGTCGCCGGTGTTCACCAGCCTTTAGCTCTCCTGGCCGTTTTGATAATGGTATAGGTACCAAACTTGGTATGGCATAACATGACTGTACGAAGAACATATTTAACTACTCATAACATGCAAAACAATACATGTATGTCATGAATGTTATGATTTACATTTCCTGGTCCTGCAGCTCTTGCGGTGGTTTCGTTCACATTACATGTTGCAAAACTGGTATGGTATGGCATGATTGCATGGCAAACACAAGCGACAGACACTAACATAAAAATCATGACATGCGTGACATGCAGCATGTCGCATTTCGCGCCATTCGTCGTTGAGCCACACCGACGGACACCGGTCGCGCTTGGCGTCAGACTATATAGTGCTCGCGTTTTGCCAACGTAGCGTCGCTGTGCCCAGCGTGCGCGCGCGTCAACGCTACATTGGAGTATATTGGGCCTTTAATGATGCGCCCGCGGCCGTTTTGCTAGCTCCCCTTATACCGAATTTGGTGTTACGTGACATCAATGGATGACAAAATATATGACTGGTGAAAAAATGATAATCCTGACACGCGTGTCATGTAAGAACATGGCAACATACAACGCTGACACGGTCGCTATAGCTGCACATATACTAAATTTGGCGTCACGTGACCTGAAAGATGACCAAGATAAACGACACATTCATTCATGGTAATCATAACACACAAGTCATGTACGTCATTCACCTCTACCTCGTAACGTCATTCACCTCTACCTCGTAACGTCATTCATCATTCACCTCTACCTCGTAACGTTGTGCTGATTTTAAATTTACATATGAACATTTGTCATTTGTGCGTCGCATATAATTGATTCCCACTGCACGTGGGATTTGCCAGTTTTTTTCTGTCTGTCTGTGTCTTGTAGAAAATACTCTTGTTCTTTTTTATTACTTTCACCCGAAGAACCCGAGCGCATTGGCGGCACTATATCGTACAGGGGTGGCGCCAAGCAGGTTTAAA
Organism: Rhipicephalus annulatus; assembly: GCA_013436015.1. NCBI lineage: Eukaryota > Metazoa > Arthropoda > Arachnida > Ixodida > Ixodidae > Rhipicephalus > Rhipicephalus annulatus. Next base: position 399,267 of record WOVY01010379.1, on the reverse strand, counting down.
AAAATTGCTGGAGTGGATGGTGGCTGCTGCAGGCATTTTACTAGGGGCATGGTTAGCTGTTGACGTCCGGTGTGTGTTTAAAAAAGTGGGTAATGATTGAGAGTGCTGGATACTTTACTATTGGAGAGCATAGAGCCGTCCCGTAAGAATACCTAATAGAAGGGGCATTGAGAATGACCGTTTTTCTCGCACGCCTAACGAGTTTTAGTGGCAACCTTTTAGGGTTAGGTTGCGCTCAAAATGCATTTTTACGCTACTAGTTTTATTTAGTAAACATGAAAATAAACGCAAAATTCACTGGAGAATAACTCACCAATAGCAGTCTCTGCGGATTATTTCTTCGAAAACAACTATCTTTTAATTTATAATTAACTTCATTTAGACCAACAAATAAAAGCCACTTGATCTCTATGTGGGCACCACCAGAAAACAGCATGTTTCTGATATCTTTGCAGGGCAAAAGCTGGCTTCACAACTGACAGTAAAGCATTGCGGGAGCTTCCACTGCAGCAATTCTTTTTGAAACCTTCTTGGGTGGCACATGCCCACTCTCCTTCCGTAACCTTTTCTTCATTGCCACAGAAAGTTGACCCCGAGTATTCGCCTCAAGAACATACCGTAGCGCCCCTACGTGATGACGTCATTTATAGGAGGCCGGGTTGTGTTGTCTGCTAGGACGCCACATTTTCTGCGCTTTTGCTGTGGACACCATGCGTGCTTCCCTTTGTTTTCAAGCTCAGTGCTGAAAAAAAGGTAAGCCTTGATAATATGGATTAGAAAGCTATGAATCGGTGCTCCCCGTGGCACTCTCATGTCTAATTTGCACCGTACAATCGCGACTAAAAACAGGTGCAGCCATGGGGGACGATGCGAGTGGTGTTGCGAAAGCAAAGCTGCCGCATTCTACAACTACTACGCAACAAGGCGAGAGCACGCATCTTCTATGTGCCATATGATGCGCGCAGTTTGGGGACGGCTTTAAGCTCTCCCATAGTAGAGTACCTGGTACTCTAAAATCGTTACCCACTTTTCTACCCCCCCCCCCCCAACCCCACCCCTCTCTGTGACGTCAAAACGATCGCATCGCTGGCCTCTCTACTGGAGGCCCTCGCAGCCAATAGCAGACGCTGCCTGCGTCAGCGTTGCCAGGCCAGAGAAGGGGAGTTATCGATTGACTATTTGTGGGGTTTCACGTCCTAAATACCCTATGGGTGTGTTCCAATTTTGAGGTAGCCGACAAAACACACATCTCCGAAAAGACGCCATCATAGACAAATACGATAAAGGCGCCTTTGATGTCCAAACAGTATGGCGGCTCAGCGCCCTGCTCGGAATGTTCAAACATCACCCAAATTGTGTCTGCAATGAACCAGGTGCTTCGCCAGACGCTCAATGTCAGTAACGTTTAATTTTTTTCAGAATTGAACCCGAAATAGGCTAAAAATTATGTTACGTTTGTTTATTTTAGATTTGTCTTCTCAACGCGAACTGGCACCTCATCGCGTTAAAGCCATCTTAGACGAGTTCCATTTTTCGGACAGCCTGTGCTTGGTGCTGTCTCCTAAGCTGTCTGCGTAGACTGTTTACGTACTGCCTAAGGATTGGAACACAGCCCATATATTATGAGAGACGCTGTTGTGGAGGGTTCCGGAAACTTCGACCATTTGGGGTTCTTTTAACGTGCACCCAAACCTGAGCACACGGGTCTACAGCATTTTCGCCTCCATCAGAAATACAGCCACCGCAGCTGGTATTGGATCCGCGATCTGCGGGTCAGCAGCCAAGTACCTTAACCACTTGACCACCATGGTGGTGCAGAGAGGGGGAGTGTAGAAGATAAGAGAGAGCGGGGCAGGTTACTCGTATGCTCAACAGTGGTGCAAATGCTACGGGGACGAAGACCAAGAGGTGACGGAGGAGCTAGCGTAGGTTAGTAGACACTCGTTGTGTCGGCGTTGCGAGTGACAGAGGGGGAGTGAGCGCAAGCCGGTGGTAGGAGAGAAATGAAGACCGTTTGATATGTGGGTTTTAACACCCCAAAACCACTACATGGGCCTACGGCATTTTCGCTTCCATCAAGTGGAGAGAGTAACTCACAGCTGGTTTAGAGAGAGGAGGAGGAGAGTTACGCATGCGCAGTGTGAGTGTGAATGGCGATGAAAACGTGGGACATGCCGCCGCTGTAAGGTGCTTCGCATCCACGAAGTGAACGATGACGAGTGGTGGAAGTAAGGTCATGAGGTCCACAATGTCTACGTTGAAGTTTCCGAATAATATAAAGGACGGATAGATGGACGGATGAAGACACGTGCGAACAGGCGGATGCACGCAGCGACGGACAGATGCACGGACGCACGCACGACGCAAGCGATCATGTAATATGCTCTCATATACTTGAATATAGTACACATAAAGTCGGCTATTTAGGGACGAAGCTCCCTAAGCCGTGGGTTTGCACATGCAAGTCTCTCTTGGTACGTGATCACCTAGTTCTATGACCCGCTCCGCAGCTGTGGATGGCCGGACAGACAGACAGACGATGGAGGATTCGTGGTTTAATGACGAAGCTCGCCGCCGCATCTCTAGTCTCAAGCCCCGCCGCGGTGGTCTAGTGGCTAAGGCACTCGGCTGCTGACCCGCAGGGCGCGGGTTCGAATCCCGGCTGCGGCGGCTGCATTTCCGATGGAGGCGGAAATGTTGTAGGCCCGTGTGCTCAGATTTGGGTGCACGTTAAAGAACCCCAGGTGGTCTAAATTTCCGGAGCCCTCCACTACGGCGTCTCTCATAATCATAGAGTGGTTTTGGGACGTTAAACCCCACATATCAATCAATCAATCTCTAGTCTCAGTCTTTTTCATAAGTTTTTTCACAGCACACTTCATCATCCCTACATCGCCCCACCGGCCTGCATATCTCACCGCACGTGTCATTCGCTTCAAGCTGCCCGGCCGAGGATTAAGACGAGCACCTTTTCTTTGTTCGGACAGCAAAAGACTGGAATGACCTTCCCCATGATGTCGTCACCACTGAATGCTCATCATCATTTTTTGATCGCTTACGTGTCCACTTTTCGTGATAAAAACTTGTGGCAACTAAAAAAATTTATACGTTAACCCACCCCTTGTGTAATACCCCCTCGAGGGGTCTTTAAGGAAAACAAAGATATGTTAAGTTATGCAGCTCTCCGAAGCTTTACTGCCATAGCAAGTATATGGACCACCTTTGCCTTTGCTGCATTTTGCCGCCGGCGTCGGTGTCAATCACCTTATATATATATATATATATATATATATATATATATATATATATATATATATATATCGTAGCGAAGTCTCGAAACTCTGAAATGGGTTGAACTCTTGAGTACCTTCTAGTGGGGCTACCCAACAAGGACGCCGCTCACGCTGAGAGTCCGTGTTTGGCCGTGACTGTCGCCGTTGTATATTCTCGCTTGTTGCCGGCTAATAAACGCCTTAACAGTTTGGTGGAGGTGCTGCGATCCCCGTCTATGCCTTTGGAGCTATACGATCACGCACCCTGCCGTCTACTATGTACCATGACGCTTCTCAGCAAACGCCTCCTCCAATGCCACCCCCTTGTCCCGGCGTCCCCAGAATCCGCGATCCACCCATTTTCACTGGCGCTGATGGCACTGACGTGGAGTACTGGCTCGCCATTTACGAGCGCGTGAGCGTCCCCAACAATTGCGACGAGGATGGCAAGCTGACCAACTTGGTATTCTACCTTACGGGTGTTGCCAGTTTGTGGTACAACAACCACGCGTCCGATTTTGCCACCTGGTCCGATTTTAAGACCGCAATCATCAACGTCTTCGGCCGCCCTGCTGTTCGCAAGTTGCAAACTGAGCAGCGCTTACGTGAACGTGCTCAGGAGTCTGGTGAGTCATTCACCAGCTATATTGAAGGCGTCCTGGACCCATGAAACAAATCTAATCACACCATGTCTGAGTCTGACAAGACCCGAAACATTATGAAAGGCATCGACGATGATGTCTTCACGATGCTGCTCGCCAAAAACCCCGGCACAGTGGCTGAGGTCATCACACTGTGCCAGAGCTACGAGGAGCTCCGCCGGCAGCGTTTGATGACCCGACGCTCCCCACCACGAGCTGCAACACTTGCTGGCTTGGAGGCCAGTTGTGACCAAGTGGCGTTGATGGCAGACCTAAAGTCCTTCATCTGTGAAGAAATCGCGCGTCAGTTCTCGCTCCTGCTATTCGCCCACCAACCGGCTGTTCAACAATTGCCTACTACCCTTCTCCCTCCCATCCGTCGAGCGATTGAACAGGAAATAGCGGAGGTAATGCCTGCGTACCACCCCCCACAGCCTCCAGCTCCTGCGCCCCTGAGTTACGCGCAAGTGGTCGCCAGGCCGCCCCAAGTCGTTCAAGCACCCGCCACTCTGACTTACGCCGAAGCTGCCGCTCGACCTCCGTCCTTTGCAGCGGGTATGCCTGCTACGTATGTTGACGTAGCCCCTCAGCCTCAGCTTCAGTACACCATGCAGCCACCGTTCCGTCCATCGGCCCTTGCGACTAAGTGAGACCTACCCCGGTGAACAAATGGCGCACACCCGACAACCGGCCCATCTGCTTTGCCTTCGGTTACGCCGGTCACGTGGCCCGTTATTGCCATCGCGTACAGCTGGCTCTAATTTCTTCACCTGTTGCTGGCCAACTCAGCCGTCCTTATCGTGAAGAACCGCCGTCTATGCCACCTCGGTCTCGCCCAGGTCCATCTCGAAGATCGCCGTCCCCACGACGTCGTTCCCTGTCCCCCAGGCGGCCAAGTGCAGCTGCTCAGGAGCGGGAAAACTAGTGGTCGCAGTCCCCGAGGCAAGGACTGCGACGCTATCGCAATGTGAAAGCCCTCAGAGCAGCCCCTCGAATGTCATTGATGTGCTTGTGGACGGTGTTTGTGCATCGGCTCTTATTGACACTGGAGGTGCCGTATCAGTTATGGATGAAAAACTCTGCGGCTTACTTCAAAAAGTGACGACGCCACTTTCTGGGTTGTCCCTCCGTACTGCAAGTTTGCATCGTATTTATCCTACAGCAGGGTGCACAGCTCGCGTTGTCATCCAGGACGTTCTGTATGTCGCCCAGTTCATCATCATTCCGGCATGCTCTCATGACGTCATCCTCGGCTGGGACTTTCTCTCCCGCCATGACACCGTCATCCATTGTGACGACGCCGAAATTGAGCTGTCACCCTTCTCGCATTTGACGCCAGAAGACAGTCCCTCGACACTGAGCAAGATTCTAACGAAAGACGATGCAACAGTGCCTCCAAACTCGACGACGGCTGTGTCTGTCTACTGCGCTGGTCTCTCCGACACCATTGCACTCGTTTCGCCATCTGGCCGCGCTTGCTGCAGGAAAGGGTTGCTAGTACCTTTCGCGACCGTGCAGGTCAACCATGGCAAAGCTGCTATTTTTGTAACCAACCCGTCCCCGTACACTGTTACCTTGCTTCGAGGGGAATGTCTCGGCAGAGTGGAACCAGTCGACGACGCATAAGTCCTGGACGTACCCGATGACACGCGCTGTCCCAGGTCGCGTACCATCAAGGTTGTTTCCGCTTCTGATTCGTCATCTGCTGATGTATTTGGCCCCTCGATCGCTGACAATCTTACGGCCGTACAGCGTTCCCAACCTCTGGACCTGTTGCAAGAATATCGTTCTTCTTTCGATGTTGGGCGAAGTTCTCTCGGTCGCACGTCTGTTGTTACACATCGCATCGACACTGGTGCCCATCCACCTTTACGGCAGCGTCCATATCGCGTGTCGCTTTCTGAACGTCGAGTAATTAATGATCAGGTTGACGATATGCTCCAACGCGACGTTATTCGGCCCTCGGACAGTCCATGGGCATCTCCTGTTGTTCTTGTTGCGAAGAAAGACGGTTCTGTGCGGTTCTTTGTGGACTACCGATGGCTCAATAAGATCACTGGCAAGGATGTTTATCCACTGCCACACATCGATGACGCGATTGACAGCCTTCATGGAGTCGATTTTTTTCTTCTCTCGATCTGCGCTCGGTGTACTGGCAAGTACCCATGGCTGACGACGCTCGACCAAAGACCGCCTTCATAACGCCAGATGGCTTTTACGAGTTCAACGTCATGCCGTTTGGTCTATGTAATGCACCTGCGACCTTTGAGCGCATGATGGACACCGTTCAGCGCAACTTGAAATGGTACATGTGCTTGTGTTACCTGGACGATGTCATTGTGTTTGCTCCGGATTTCTCCACGCATCTCCAACGTCTGAAAGAAGTTTTCACATGTGTGAGCAATGCCGGCTTGCAACTAAATCTGAAAAAGTGCCGCTTTGCAGCACGGCAACTCACCATACTGGGGTACGTCGTGTCCAAAGACGACATTCTTCCTGATCCTGCCAAGCTTCAGGCCGTGGCCGAATTCCCCAAACCTGCATCTGTCAAATAACTGCGTAGTTTCGTTAGCCTGTGCTCATACTTCCGACGCTTCATACGAAACTTTGCCACGATCATATCACCACTGACGAAGCTCCTTCGAAGTAACAGGCCCCTCAATTCGTGGTCATCCGAGTGCGACGACGCGTTCGCGAAGCTCCGCCATTTGTTGACGTCGCCTCCCATTCTACGCCACTACGACCCTACTTCCCCAACTGAGGTGCACGCGGACGCCAGCGGTGTAGGCCTAGGCGCTGTCCTGGCGCAGCGAAAACCCAGATTCCCTGAACATGTCGTAGCATATGCAAGCCGCACGCTCACGAGAGCCGAGACAAACTACACCGCCACGGAGAAAGAGTGCCTGGCGATCGTCTGGGCCCTTACAAAGTTTCGACCTTATTTATATGGTCACCCATTCGATGTCGTCACCGACCATCATGCACTATGCTGGCTTTCATCATTGAAGGATCCCTCAGGCCGTCTCGCCCGTTTGGCTCTTCGCTTACAAGACTACGACATCCGCATGCTGTACCAAAACGGACGCCAGCATGCTGACGCTGATGCCCTCTCACGCTCCCCTCTACCTCAAGACAGCGTGCCCTGCTCAGTAACCTCAATTGCTGTATCTGCCATCGATGTTGACATCCTCGCTACCGAACAGCGAAAGGATAATTGGATCGCCCCACTGATCAACTTGCTCTCTGATCCGTCCGCAACACCATCCACGCGTGCCTTGCGTCGTCGAGCTCACCATTTAGCCATCCGTGACGGCCTCCTACACTGACGCAATTACGACTCCGGTGGCCGGCAGTGGTTACTCGTCATACCCCGCAGTCTGCGGTTGGAGATATGTAAATCTTTCTATTCTGATCCGCAATGTGCGCACTCTGGGGTATTCAAAACTTACCACCGCATTCGACAACGCTACTTCTGGCGTGGGATGTACCGCTACGTCCAGCAGTTCGTTTGCTCCCGTGTCGCTTGCCAACGTCGCAAACCGTCGGCACACATGTCACCAGCTGGTATGCAACCATTACCTTACCCTGTAGTCCGTTTGGGCGCATAGGTATCGATTTGTATGGACCACTTCCTCTGACGTCGGCTGGTAACCGTTGGGCCATAGTTGCCGTTGACCATTTAACGCGATACGCCGAAAGCGCCACTCTCCCTGCGGCTACTGCGCGCGATGTTGCGTCCTTCCTGCTGCATCGATTCATACTGCGCCACGGACCACCCCAAGAGCTTCTCAGCGATCGAGGCCGTGTCTTCTTGTCGGAAGTCGTCGAAGCCATTCTGACCGAATTCCATTCTGTCCACCGCAAAACTACTGCTTACAACCTACAGACGAATGGCCTCACCGAATGCTTTAACCGTACCCTCAGCAACATGTTTTCTATGTACGTCGCTGCCAACCACACTAACTGGGATAATATACTGCCCTTCGTCACCTACGCCTACAACACCGCCCCTTATAGCACGACCGGTTTTTCACCTTTCTACTTGCTGTACGGAAGGCACCCGTCGCACACCATGGACACAATGCTCCCGTACACGCCGGATCCATCTGAGTGTACACCTATTTCCGAGACAGCCAGGCTTGCTGAAGAGTGTCGTGAGCTTGCCAAGACATTTACGACGCAAGAGCAAGAGCGGCATAAGAGTATTCGTGATGGCTCCACCATTTCTGAGCCCACGTTCCTTCCTGGTGCGCTTGTATGGCTCTCGATTCCGACCTCTGTAGCCGGCCTCTCTTCCAAACTACTTCCCAAATACGAAGGCCCCTACCATGTCATTGAGCGCACCTCTCCCGTCAACTATCTGATCGAACCCGTTGAACAATCTTCGGACATGCGCCGCCTTGGGCGAGACATCGTCAACGTGGAGCGCCTGAAGGCTTATTATGACTCGCTCATAGTAACAAGCTGTTAGGTCACCAGGCGGCTCCCTCTTCGACCCCGGGGTAATTGTAGCGAAGTCTCCGAACTCTGAAATGGGTGGAACTCGTGAGTACCTTCTAGTGCGGCTACGCAACAAGGACGCCGCTCGCGCTGAGAGCCCGTGTTTGGCCGTGACTGTCGCCATTGTATATTCTCGCTCGTTGCCGGCTAATAAACGCCTTAACAATATATATATATATATATATATATATATATATATATATATATATATATATATATATATATATATATATTCTAAAATTTTCGAAAATTTTTTCAACTTGGTTTTCGCGCTTTAAATCTGCACACTTGTCAAGTAAAAGGCGACTTTATCGTTTACCAATTAATTCAGCATAAAACAAACATACCTATGTACCTTTTAATGAACAAGCGAGAGCCGTCAACTGCACACACACACGTAAAATTTATTTACACAAAAGTCGTAGCTGTTGCTCCTTTTCCCTATTCGGAGTCCGAGTCGGAGATCACACATTCATCCTCGCCGAGCGGGGATTCGTTTTCGGTGTCCGAATCATCCGCACCCCACAACATGTCATCCTCACTCGCATCCAGTGCGTTCGAGATACCCGTCTTCTTGAAGCTTTTCCTGACGACTTCGTTGGAGTTCGCTTGCCACGCTTCCACGATCCAAGCGCACAGCATTTCCACAGGCGGCCTCTTAATCTTACCACCTGGAGTCAGCTGATGTTGTCCTCCAGCCATCCAGGTGGTGTACAGCCTTCGAACATTGTCCTTGAAAGGTTTATTCAAGGACACGTCCAAAGGCTGCAGTATCGATGTGAGGCCGCCCGGAATCACTGCCAGATCTGTGCGCAGCTCCTTTAGCTCATCTCGTACGCGGTCTACTAGGTGCCCACAAAAACTGTCCAGGACAAGCATGGACGGCAACAACAGACCACCCGGCCGCCGACCCCAGACTGTTTTCACCCAATCCACCATGAGTTCCGCGCTCATCCAGCCTTTTTCCTGGACTCTGACGTAGATGCCTTGAGGGAATTTCGCCTTTGGGAGCGTCTAACGTTTAAAAATAACGTAAGGCGGTAGCTTACGCCCATCCGCTGTCACCGCCAGCATTACGGTGCATCGTTGTTTATCAGCGCCAGACGTTCTGACGATGACGCTCCGTGCACCTTTCTCCTCCACTGTCGTGTTCCACGGCATATCAAAGCAAAGGGGGGTCTGATCAGCGTTGCCGATCTGCCCCCGGCGTTGTACACGTGACCTCCAAAAAGCGCGGCGATTTGGGGGGTATCAATAATTGATGAAACAGCCGTTTTTTTCGCCCATGGACGCTTTTTTTCAAGTTTTATTTCGACAAACACGTTGGTTACGTCGTTGCACTTCGAATATTTGTTATTTGCTCGTCGATTTCCCTTCTTTTTTTCTTCAGGGTACGGGGACCGCGTTCCAACTGTACCGCTGGGGGGTAAAATCGTTTCTGATCACGGCCAAGTTCGGGGTGCGCCTATTATGCGAGTGCGCCGATTATGCGAGTAAATACGGTGTATATATATATATATATATATATATATATATATATATATATATATATATATATATATATATATATATTCAGCCTGACTACGTCCACTGCAGGACAAAGGCCTCTCCCATGTTCCGCCAGTTAACCCGGTCCTGTGCTTGCTCCTGCGAATTTATACCCGCAAACTTAATCTCATCTGCCCACCTAACTTTCCGTCCCCTCCCCTCCCTAACCCACTTGCCTTCTCTGGGAATTTAATTATTTACCCTTAATGACCAGCGGTTATTCTGTGTACGACTACATGCACAGCCCACGTCCGTTTCTTCTTGATTTTAACTATGATATCTTTAATCCCCGTTTGCTTCCTAATCCACTTTGCTCTCTTCTTGTCTCTTAAGGTTACACCTACCATTTTTCTTTCCATTGATCGCTGCGTCGTCCTCAATTTAAGCTGAACTCTTTTTGTAAGTCTCCAGGTTTCTGCTCCGTAGCTAAGTACCAGCACGATACAGCTGTTATATACCTTCGTCTTGAGGGTTAGTGGCAATCTATCTGTCATAATTGGAGAGTGCTTGCCAAATGTTCTCCCCCCCATTGTTATTTTTCTAGTACTTCAATCTTATAGTTCGGCTCCCCGGTTATTACATGCCCTAAGTAGACATAGACATTTACAACTTGAAGTGCACTATTACCTATCTCGAAGCGCTGCTGTCTTCTGAGGTTGTTGTACATTACTTTCGTTTTCTGCAGATTCATTTTAAGACCCACTTTTCTACTCTCCTTGTCTAAACTCCGTAATCATGAGTTGCGATTCGTCCCCTGAGTTACTCAGCAATGCAATGTCATCGGCGAAGCGTAGGTTACTAAGGTATTCATTATTTCTTATCCTTAACTGTTCCCATTCTATGCTTCTGAAAACCTCCTGTAAACACGCGGTAAATAGCATTGGGGAGATTGTGTCTCCCTGCCTTACACCCTTCTTGATTGGTATTCTGTTACTTTCTTTGTGAAGCACTATGGTAGCAGTTGATCCCCAGTAGATTTCTTCCAGGATGTTTATATATACTTCATCGACGCTCTGATTACGCAGTGTCTGCATGACGGCTGATATTTCTACTGAATCAAACGCCTTCTCGTGATCTATGAAGGCTTTGTATAGTGGTTGGTTATATTCTGAGCATTTCTTTATTAGCTGATTGATAGTATGAATGGGGTCGATTGTTGAGTAGCCTGTTCGAAATCCTGCTTGTTCTTTTGGTTGAGTGAATTCTAATGTTTTCTTTACTTTATTAGTAATTACCTTCGTAAATTACCTTTGTATACTACGGAGAGCAAGCTGATCGGCCTGTAATTCTTCAAGCCCTTGTCATCTCTTTTCCTATATATTAAGATGATGTTAGCATTCTTCCAAGACTCTGGTCCTCTTCCCGTCAGGAGACACCTCGTAAACAGGGTGGCTAGTTTTTCTAACACAATCTGTCCTCCATCTTTCAGCAGATCTAATGTTACCTGATTCTTACCAGCAGCTTTGCCTCTTTGCATGCTCTCAAAAGCTTTTCTGACTTCTTCTATCATTACTGGTGGGGTGTCATCTGGGTTACTGCTAGTTCTTATAGTATTAAGGTCTTGGTTCTCTGTAAAACTCCTGTGTAAAACTCCTCCACTATTTTAACTATCATTTCCGTATTGGTACTTATTTTGCCTTTTTTGTCTCTTAGTGCATACATAAGATTTTTGCCTATCCCAAGTTTCCTCTTTACTGCTTTGACGCTTCAGCCGTTCTTTAGAGCATGTTCAAGTCTCTCCATGTTATACCTTTTTACAACGCATACCTTAGGGCTGATAATCAACTTCGAAAGCTCTGCCAGTTCTATTTTGTCTGGTGTACTTTACACTTTCATGATTTGACGCTTCTTAATGAGAATCTTCGTTTCCTGAGAAAGCTTGCCAGTGTCCTGTCTAGCTACCCTGCTTCCAACTTCCATCGCAGACTCCGTAATGATACTCGACAGAGTATCATTCATTGTATCTACGCTAAGGTTGGTTTCCTCACTAAGAGCCGAGTGCCTGTTCTGAAGCGAGACTCTGAATTACTTTACTTCCCCTCTCAGTACAAGCTCATTGATTGGCTTCTTGCGTATCAGTTTCTGTCGTTCCTTCTTCAAGTCTAGGCAAATTCGAGACCGTACCACTCTATGGTCACTGCATCGTACCTTGCCAACCACTTCCACATCCTGCACGATGCCTGAGTGTGCACTCATTAAAAAGTCTATTACGTTCTTATTTTCACTATTAGGGCTCTTCCATGTACACTTGTGGTTTCCTTGTTTTCGGTAGAAGGTATTCAAAATCTGTAAATTAGTGCGTTGTGCGAATATATCTATATATATATATACATATATATATATATATATATATATATATATATATATATATATATATATATATATATATATATATATATATAGTTATATATGCGAAAAAGCAAGAAATAAAATAATTCAGAAAAAGGACTATGGCGTGTGGAAACGAACGTCCGACCTTTTGCTAGTGAGTGCGATGCATTCGCCGCTGAGTCACGAATTAAAGAGCACTTCTTTCAACGTTCAAACGGGAAGCTATTTATATTTACCATTTCCTGCTGGCATTGGCCACCTCGGGCGAACCATCGTGTTTTCAGCATTACCAGCGAGAAGTCGCAATGAGCGCGCGTCGCCAGATCGTCACGACGTGGCGGCACGCGCTCTCATCTATTACGCGTACTTTTCCCTTCGGAGAGCGGGGGATTGGGTTTGGGGGCGCTCAGGCGTGCGCGTGCGACTTATCTCGCGGTGGAGGAAATCGCACGCCTCGGGCTTTCACCGGAACGATTCATTTGTAGTTACCGGGCGCACAAACGTCACTGCACTCGCTGTAGTCTTCGTTTGTGTAAAGGGCATGCTTTTCCGGTGCACCGACGTAACAACTTAGACGCCTATTCGCGTTCACCTGTACCTGCGAGTACGTTTCGTGCGTTAATTGTGCGTGTTAAATGCGGGGCACCTTTCGATCTGTTTGGCATTCTTCGCGCGACCTTTCATTTTGTGGCTATTGCGTTCAGTGCTTCATGTTTGCGGCAAAGCTGTGACTTTTTTCTCTCGGCAGGGTTTCAGGTTTTCAGTTTCGATTTTGTGGAGCGTGATGGATGCAGACGACAAAGCGTGGCCCGAAAGAGCTTCGCCCATAATATAGAAAAAGAACTGCAGAGGAAATTAAAAAAAAAACTTGTCGAAAGAGCAGTATATCTTGGTATACTTCACGCTCACCAGCTTTCTTGTCTCTGTATCAGTGAGCTTGCCGTGCAAGTTAGGCTAATATCTTAAGGGCAAAGCTCCTTAGGGTGTGGCTCGTTCTCTCGTAGTTGTATGTTGCCGTTGCCTCTTGTAGTTCCACTTATTAATTGTTTGTTAGATGACGTTGTGCGTATATGTTCTTGGAAATAATATCACTAGATGGTGTTAGTGCTTGTTGTATAATAATAAGAAAAAAACAGCATATCACCAAAGTCAATACAAATGAGTGGGGGAACTGTCCGTCCATCCGTACCATGCGTGCTGTAGTGTGATAGGAATGGACGGACAGACAGACAGAGAGACAGACGTATGGATGAACGGACAGACGTATGCACGGATGGACGAACGGACGCTTCGCCCCACTTATTGTCATTCACTCTGTAGATATGTTATATTTTATTATGAGACAAGCCGCTGTTCTGGCCTTGAGTTCCGCTGAGGAAGCCGCGTCTCTTTTATTTAAATTTGCATCTTTTTTTTCAAAATTGGCTGCAACAATTCATGATTGCCTCCCGTTCCTCAGGACCTCAAGAAGGTTTCAACAGCAGAGCTGTACAGGCTTGAGATTGCACCGTTGGTGTTGTCACACTATGTAGCTATTCCTAATGCCCACTAAGCTGGTAACTAATACGTGCTTTTAGAAGAAAAAATTGTTCAAGGATTCACAGCAATTGACAAGTACTCTACCGCGGGAGTACTCCAGGCCGTCCTATGTCATGTTAACAGAACGGACGCCATAATTCGCTTAGAAAGAGTGTTAAACAATTTTGAGAGCTTGGTACTCTACTATGGGAAAGAATGAAGCCATCCCGTGGCCCTCCCACCTGATTAGATCCATAAAGAAGAGATTTTTAGAAAAAAAGCTTAGCGATCTAGAGCATTTTGAAAAAAAAAACTTTTGACGATATACAGTACAATGTAGTTTGCTATGGGAGAACATTAAGCTGTGCCTGTCTGAAGGCCTACAACCTGCGTGTTTAGAAAAAAAGTGCATGGTTAATGAATCAGAGAACTTGGCACTCTATTATGAGAGAGCTGAAAGCCGTCCGTTGAATACACTTGATGTGTCCAGAAAAAGTGGGTAACAATTTATAGTACTAGCTGCTCTACTATGGGAGAGCATGAAGCTGTCCCGTAGGCCTGGTAGAGAAAGTAATCCAGGAAGATATTGCAGAGAAGTTTATGTTGCGTGCGCAGAGACTTTTCTCTTTTTCCTGGAAATTTTAGTCTGTCATTTTGAGCCAAAGGTAATCTTCATGATATTGCAGGAAATCACAGGAATAGTTAAATTACTCTAGGATGACAGATAATAAGCGGTCACAAGGTGACTTCACCTGCTGTCATTAATCTGGCGCATGCACCACGCAAGTATAGCCTTTGAGATTTTTCTGGTATTTATGCAGAGCGATTTCTAGTTCCCTACTGCTGTCAGACTTGCAGCACACAATCTGCATACTACTAAGAGTATATAAATTAATAAAGGCATGGTTTCGTTTTGCGGCAGTGAAGGGGCTAGTCATGATTAAAGTAATTGCCAGTACGTGAGACACGTGTAATTGTGTTTGTGTGCGTGGATGGGGTGGAAATCAGTATGGTTCTGCAGAGAAATATGTTAGTAATTTCGTCAGCGTTTGCAGGGAAACATCACCGAAAAAGAGGCTTCATGTCTCTCAAAGGGAATATTTGGTCGTAGTGGGCGTGTTTAGAAAAAATAATAACGATATGTGTTTAGAGAAGAGAATTAACGATTGGGAGTACTATTGGAGAGCATAGCCATACCGTAGTGGGGGGGGGGGGTTAGAAAGAGGGGGTAACGATTTAGAGCACAGGGTACTCTACTATGGGAGAGCTTAATCATGAGGCCCACTGTAAAGTTATGATATAAATATGGAACAATTATCCATCTACATTTAGAAACCTGATGTTTTGAAGCCTATATGGTTTCACTGGTTGCTAGATTCGTTTTCAGCACATTTATACGAAATAAAACCAAACAATGTGATAAAGGTAAACTAAACATGGTTATGTCTGACGCTACAGACACAATGTTTTTATTGAACCTAAAGAGCCCATGTATTTTATCTTCAAAAGTAACAGAACATGATAACGTAATTGCGACCCACCTGCATTACTTGCTCGCCTAGCTTCGCTCGGTGGACACGTTGCCGTACGGAAAGAAAGGGAGAAAATCACAGCATATCCACGGAGTCAATGATGATGAGTGGGGCGAAACGTCCATCCGTACGTCCATGTGTCCTTCTGTCCGTGCGTTGGTACGGACGAACAGAGGCACGGACGGATAGGCGGAAGCACGGACGGACTGACGAACGCATGAACAGATGCACGGACAGGCGGATGGAAACACGAAAGGAAGGAGGGAAGCACGGATGGACGGATTCACGCACAACAAATGAAAGTGCGTACGGACTGATGGACACATGGACGGACGGACAGAAGCGCGCATGGACGCACAGACAGAAAAACGGATGAGCAGACGGACCGACGGATGGACGGAAGCGTCGACGGACAGACAGACGGATGGATGGACAAAAGCACGGATGGAAGGCCGGAAGCACGAATGGACATACGGACGGACAGACGCATGAACGGTCTCACGGGTGGATGGATGGAGAGAAGCATGGACACACGGGTGAACGAACGAACGCATGGACGGATGGAAACACGCACGGAAGGACGGATGTGATAATGGACAGAGGCGTGGACGATTGGACACGCGGATGGGCGGAAGAAATCTTCGCCCCACTCATAATCATTCATTCCGTGGATATGCTGTATAAACCACTAACATCAGCTATAGCTATATTATTTCCAAGGACATATGCACACAACGTCATCTAATCAGCAAGTAATAAACTGGAGGTGTCTACATACTACACACGAAAAATGGGACAATCCACGGCCTAAGAAGTTTCGCCCCTAAAACATTTATCGATATACAGGAAGAAGGTTGAAGGTAACCCTGTGCGAGTCACCCCTCACAAACACTAGGTGGGCTCCTCATTACAGAAGTCCATTGGCGTCGAACATGACTCGGACTCGATTGACCAGGATCGTCTGGCCTGCCAGGTTGGAGGAGCTGAGCAGGAAAATGAAAGTCTGTGCGCGTTAACACTGGCCATTTCAAACCATTCTATACCTGGCGACAACTTTCTGTAGCAGCCCAGTGAAGGCTACGAAGCGTAAGCACGCACGTTTCTACTACGCTTCTGGATGTAGTCCGCGAGTGTTACTATAGGTCCGTTCGATTCACCTGCACCACATGAACCAGTTCACGTGGTGCTAGACCTTGCCATTCGTTCCAGCGGTGCAGTATTGACGACGTCCGAACCCTGCCACTCATTTCAAAAGGTACGGAAGAGGTGCAGTGCTGTTTCACAATTTTCCTGCACCTTCTACGCAGACGCTGCCGGCTTGGTGCAGCCACGTGTGCAGCTGAGCAGACGAAGCAGCACTTAGGCGTAGGCACCGTACCCGCCTCCATAACGCGATGTGTTTTGCCAACATGTCTTCGCCTTATAAACTGTTGCACGTGCGGTTCGCCATCAGTCAGTGTTAGCTGAATGGTGTAAATTAAACGAACAGAAATAATACCTGCACCTTGTCGGCACATCGCCATTCGTTTTTGGGGTCCCACTGTGCCTGCACCAATGAACTCGCGCTGCACAATTACTGAACTGCGCGTGTAGAGCCGTGAACCGGTCCTGACTGGTGCAAGTGAATCGAAAGGACCTTTGAATACACTGCGCACTGCGTAGCACACACACACACACACACACACACACACATACATACATATATATATATATATATATATATATATATATATATATATATATATATATATAGGTAATATGTTGTAGATTGTTCGCACTATTAAGAAAGGTTTTCTTAAGAAAGATTTTGTTTGCTAATACTAGTTTTATGGCCTCACTTCAGCATTTTCCTGCCTTGGTAAATAACGATGGCATCGCTCGGTCACAGACTTGTAGTAAGTTCACATCAAAGCTTAAGTGCGAGCATGAATGCGCGTTCGTTAGATGATCTGTATTCATCGAGCAGAGAAAAATGAAGACTGTGGTGCGTCATCAAATATTTTGTTCCTCGCAAACACTGAGAATGAAACCATCGTAGGAAACACTGTGTGCTTAGGAAAAATGGTTAACAATTTAGAGTACTAGGTATACTATAGGACAGCATAAAGCCGCCCCGTAGGCCTTTTGCGCTGCCTCCTGAACTACCAAGGCCTCCTAACGTACACTAAGAGGGTGAAAACGCGCGAGGCTGACGTTGTGTGCATAAAAAAAGAAAGGCTGACGTTACACGAAACAAAAGGACAGGCGCACACTGCTGGCAAAGTTCTCTGAGGGAAGATCCACACCTTTATACGTCAACACCTTGCGCAGGGGCACTGTCAAAAGAACCGAAAAGACCTGGCGAGAAAGAAGCTCAAGTTCAGTAAAGGTTTTTTGCACGCAGTACTAACCTGCTTTTAGGGTTGAGGCTTCTTAAGCCGTGGGTCATGCGTCCACGATGTATGTAGTAGTCGTAGTACTTCGTAGCCGTACGTAACCGCATCCACGTCCGGACCAGAGGAGCGGCACATGTGCACTCATCCGAATTGAGGAGGAAACCCACGCATGGTAATCATAAAGAAGATAGTTGTTTCGGATGAAATAACCTAGAGAGGTGAGTATCTGTCACTTAATATAAAAAAATGCCTTGAATTCAATGCTTACTAAAGAAAAAACTTGTATCAGAAGGACGCGCTTTGAGCACTATGGGGTTGCCACGTTGATCTCTCTGGGCGTAACCTTCTTGGTTTTAACAAGGTTTAGTGAGTGTTAAGCCGCAGTTCCATAGAGGTGGCAATAGGAGGAAACTAGACACGAAGCGCAGGCTGTTAGAAAGTGCGCGCGTGCCGCTCCTCTAGACCGGCTGTGCCACCTATCGTTTAGTTTTGGGAATGTCTGCTGGATGGCGGTACTTCTATATGAATAATATATGATAAAAAAGCGACATGGTGGTACTTGGAGTGTTCGCTAGATGGACGAACGGATAAACAGACGCACGGCAGGAGAGAGAGAGAGAGATATACCCGGACGAATAGAGGCATGGATGAACGGATGCCCCACCGCGGTGGTCTAGTGGCTAAGGTACTCGGCTGCTGTCCCGCAGGTCGTGGGGTTGAATCCGGGCTGCGGCGGCTGCATTTCCGATGAAGGTGGAAATGTTTTAGGTCCGTGTGCTCAGATTTGGGTGCACGTTAAAGAGCCCCAGGTGGTCAAAATTTCTGGAGCCCTCCACTGCGACGTCTCTCATATTCATATGGTGGTTTTGGGACGTTAAACCACACATATCGATCGATCGATCGAGCATGGATGAACGGATCCACGGACTGACAAATAGATGGACGAATGAACATACGAATGGGCGGAAGCGGGGACGGACGAACGGACGGACGCACAGACAAATGGACGCACAGACGGATGGATGCACAAATGGACGCATGGTCGCACAGATAGAAGCATAAATGGAAGGAACCAAGAACGAACGGGCGGACGGCAGCGCAGAAGGACTGACAGCTGTTTCTCCCTGCTCATCATGATGCACTTCGTGGGAATGCTGTGATTTTTTAAATGAAAAAAAGGGCAGATCCCACGTACAGTGGCAATCAATGATATGTGAAGTATGAATTAAAAGGTTGATATGTGCCTTCAAAATCAGCACAACGTTATGAGGCGGAAGTAAATTATGCTGTAGAAGACTTCCATGTCATGATTATTATATTTGCACCAGCCACATAGCTTCGTCATCCATTGACGTGACGTAATACTAAGTTTGGTATATATGAAGCTAGTGAAGTGGTCGCGAGCGCGCTATGAGCGTAGCATGTGGTCTTGTTTTACATGACAAGCTTATCATAATTATCCTTTTGGGACGTGACATTTACCTTTGTCGTCCATTTACATTACGTAATACGAAGTTTAGTATATGTGAAGCTGGCGATACGGCCGCGAGCGCATCATTTCCGTGGCATGTAGTCATGTTCATACATGACATTCATAGCATGATTATCTTGTTTGCACCAGTTATATACCTTCGTCACTTATTCACGTCCCATAATACCGTATTTGGTATATGTGCTGCTAGCGATACAGCCGCAAGCGCATCATTGCCGTGGCATGTAGTCATGTGCATACATGACACTCGTTGCATGATCATCATGTTTGCACCAGTCATATACCTTCGTCACCCATTCACGTCCCGTACTACATATTTGGTATATGTGCTGCTAGCGATACGGCCGCAAGCGCTTCATTGACGTGGCATGTGGTCATGTTCATACTTGACACTTGTTTCATGATTATCATATTTGAACCAGCCATATACCTTTGTCATCCATTCACGTACCATAATACCAAATTTAGTGTATGTGAAGCTAGTGAAATGACCGCGAGCACACCATGAACTTGGCCTGTATTCATGACTTACATGACACGAATCTCATGATTTTCATGTTAGAGTCTGTCACTTGTGTTCGCCATGCAATCACGTCATACCATACCAGTTTTGCAACATGTCATGTGAGCGAAACCACCGCAAGAGCACCAGGACCATGAACTGTAAATCATGGCATTCATGACATACATATCATGATTTTCATGTTATGACTAGTTAAATATGTTCCTCATACAGTAATTTTATGTCATAGCAAGTTTGGTATCGATACCATTATCAAAACAGCCAGGAGAGCTAAAAGTCTTAGGCGACTAGATAGATAGATAGATAGATAGATAGATAGATAGATAGATAGATAGATAGATAGATAGATAGAAATATTGATAGATAGATAGATAGATAGATAGATAGATAGATAGATAGAAGATAGATAGATAGATAGATAGATAGATAGATAGATAGATAGATAGATAGATAGATAGATAGATAGATAGATAGATAGAGAACGTCATGTAGGAGATTCTCCTGCCCTGCCTCTTCCCTCCTAGTTACCTAATTTAAAACGCAAACTGTAGCGCCACGTTTCTTTTTTTTCTCCCACTGAAACGGTCATGTCACGCTGACGGTCTAATCTGGCTGATGTCTATGTGTGTCGTATAGGGGGCTGCCTCACTGATCGATTCAGGGAACCCGAAATAAATCCTAATAATTAAGAAATTTACCTTGATGCCCATTGAATGGCTTGCACACATTGTGAACTGGGATTCCGGAGTACAAAAATCATAGGCCTGAGTAGAGAAGAAATGCTAGAAGCTTCTATCATTAAAGAGCAGGTGGCAAGTGCGTGAGCAAAACCTCTATAGCACTCTACAATGCTGAATTTCAATTTATTTCTCACCTGGTCTGAAAAGTTTCTGTTGCTGTGACGATGCCTTTGCGCAGGATGTTGATGTATGAAGGAATGAATCTTCCCTCAATACACCGCATCTCTTGAACCCATATAGTTTCCTAAAATTACCTACAGGGGACTCTCTCGCTGCGATAGTTCAGCGACCACGGTAGTGAAGGGTAGTGCACACATTTGCCTAGTCTTCTTACTTGCGGGTGGCGAATTGTACTTGAGGCTTCGTTTATTGCTGTGTTTCGGTTTTGTTTTGAAAAAAAAAAAGAGTTCATCCTTTTGAACTTTGCGACCCGATTGGAAAAGATACGTCCATAAAATAAGGAGGTGAAGCACAACCGCTGAACATTAGCTAATTCTTGTTTTGTGAGAAAACAGCTCCAAGCCACACGAACACACACAGCGCCAAAAGCAGGCGAGAAGTACGAAGATTAGACAAATGTGTGTACAACCCATCATTCCCATGCTCGCTGAAGTGCCGTGCTTTGCAACTCCCGTAGACACTAGTGCCAGAATTTCTTTCCTCTAGTGTATAATAGGAAACTCTATGCTTGAAACTTTTAGGCGCGAAGCTCTTTATAGCGGCACTTGTTCGTCCCTCATAGCCGTTGTAGTAGTGTGTAACAAGGATAACATTTTGACTTCCAAGGTGGTGCCGGTGAGAGATTACTTCTGTGCGTTGTTGAACAATTAAAGATAGTGCTCAATGTACATGCCAATGGCTGCTAAGGGGGAATGAGAGACATGAGAATGCGGCTTTTAGTTAACGCGCACGCTACAAATTTTTTATTGTTCAACAACGCACAGAAGACAAGAAAGGGTAGCTACGTTATACTCGCTGGGCGTAACCTCCTAGATTTTGCAAAGGTTTAGCGAACGTTGGGCCGCAGTGCCATGAATACAGTGAACTGGTATATACCATGAACTCGAGGTGGTTAAAAGTGGGAAGTAGACACGAAGAGCAAGCAGTAAGAAAATGTGCGTGTGCCTCCTCTCATTCAGTCCTTAGAATGTCCGCTGGATGGTGGGGCTTCTATATGAGGAATATATGATGAAAAGATGCGAGATGGTGCTACTTGGAGTGTTGAATAGCTGGACGAACGGACACACAGACAGATGCATGGACGGACGCACGGATGGCTCCACGGACGGCTGAACGCATGTCTGGACGCAGGGGCGGATGTATGGACGAAACCAGAGATGGACGCACAGATGAACGTGTAGACGCACGAACAGACGCACGCACGGACGGGCGGATGGACGCACGGGAGGCCGCACAGACGCACGCATGGATGGACAGAAGCAAGAACGAATGGAAGGACGGATGCTTCGCCCCACTATCCATCATTCACTCCGTGGATATGCTGCCATTTTTTTCGTGCTCGTGTTGCCTCGTCACCTTTGCTAGCGTCTCAGGGCGTCCCTAGGCTGGCGGACGCCCATCATGGCAAGTCAGCCTCTGAAGAAGGCGCTAGCCTTTGACGTTGTCGTCATGTTGTGCCCAAGGGGACTAGTCCCGAAGACGTCGTTGATGTCTTCAATAGTAGAAATCCAAGAGGTCTACTATGTACAGCACTTAGGAGGCCGGAACTACGAAGTAGCCATTAATAGTGAACCCGCGCTGGCTCAAATCGTCGACGTGTCAAACCTCATCATCAGACGAGGGCGCATTGCTGTTATTCCCCTGGGACTCCAAGTCAGTCAAGTCACCGTTCTGTTCCTGCCATGCCGCGCCCCCAACGAGATGCTCGTGCAAGTATTGATTCCCGACGGGAAGGTGCTGCACATCAGCAGAGGACTCATGGGGTCGCTCCCAACCGTGACCACTGGGACGCGGTATGTCCGGATGGAAGTGAAGACATCGTTGCCGGTGTCCAACTACCTCAATATCACAGGTAGTCGAGTGACCTGTGACTAAAATAGGATCGAGCGAGTTTACCATCGACGTGGAGACAGTGGGCACTTCTGCATGAACTGCACAGCTCCGTTTTGTGAAAGGTGTGGCGTTTTTGGCCACGACGGGAAGGGCTCTTCGCGGCGGTGTCACCGTTGTGGTGACCCGCATGCCATCGTCACCTGCACTATAGGGCGTCGCATTCCGAGGCGGCGTTCAAGAATTACCCTCTACTTCAACTAGGAACGCAGTCCAAGAACAAGGACATTTTATTATCGACGCCAGGCCCGGATATCTGCCAGGACGAAGATGGGTGGATTGCGACACCACACCAGGTGCCACACAAAACGCCCACAGTGTTTCCAGCCAGCCCGGACCAGGCAGACCCTCAAGATGCGGATGGTCAATCCAGTGGCCCGCGACCAGTGGTTGAGCTCGGCTATGCCAAGGTGTATACGTAGCGTGAGTTACGAATAGTTGAACGGACAAATGGACGGGCTGGTGAGCGAGCTCACGTGAGTCAAGCGTTTCTTTCTCTTTAGTGACACCAGTCACTTCAGGCGCTTGCTTTAGTTCAGGCCATCACCGGCTTGTCAGCTTTGCGCCTTGAGACGGCACTGCTGCTATAGCATGCGCAGAAAGGCTCTCGATAAGCGGCGCAAAACTACTCAACCTCTGCTACTGTAGCTTACGCTACAAAACTCGCAGGGATGTCCTGCCGACTGGTTGTGCCCTCGCGATCTCCGACGACAGCACAGCTCTGGCCGACTGGCTCGCCCTACGCCGTCTCCTGCTGCCGATAAAAGCTCTCGCTGAGTGGTGCCCCGTCCCCGGATTCCTGCGACTGTGTCCATCTTTCCTATCTCCCCTTTACTTCCGTCTTTTCTGTCGTTCGCTGTTCCTGCGCCTCGCTCTCTCCTTCCCCTCCCTATCTATTTTCTTTAAGGCCTATCATTTTAATCCCTCCTTACCCATCCCTTGTGAGCTACTGTTGACGTGTCGCACTCTGATGCAGACTGTTACGGGGCTCACTTTTCTGTTCTTTTCTCTTTAAGAATCACATAAGACCGAGTAAAAATAGCGTTTCACCAACTTGGCTTTACGAACGTTCGTCGCACGCTAATGCCCAGTTGCGATCAAGATTTATGCTACCCGTCTGTGCCTCCGCGTCTCCTGAAAAAAATGACGAAAGTGTTTTTACAAAATTGTTGCGTCCGAGACCAAAGGAAGGAAAGCAACGATGCCGACACTGTATGCACCGAACGTTAGGAAATAGTGTCTTGCTTTTGCGTTAGTTTTTCGATCTCACAGTCACTGCTCGATCATGCGAATTGAAAAAAATAAATTCGGACACTTGAATAAGTTTTCTTGTTTCCTTCGAAATAACGAAAATTTTATTGATGTTCTCCTAAAATGTTAAAAATTACTGAATGGTGCCTGCTTTTGCATGCGAATTTGAACCTCTGGCAGGTTAGTGTTTTTCGTTTCACTATTTCGAAAATAGCATCACAAACATTCGAAGTTAGTGTGAAAACGCACAAGTGATATTTTTCAAAGATGAACAAGCATATTATTTTATATTACACAAAGAGTTAACAAACACTTGTCAAACCTGTAACCAAAAGCCAGATTTAGGCCCGATAACAAAGGATTCATTGATTGATTGATATGTGGGCTTTACCGTCTCAAAACCACCATATGATCATGAGAGACGCCGCAGTTGGGGGTGGAAATTATGACCACCTAGGGTTCTTTAACGTACACCTAAATCTGAGCATACGGGCCTAGAGCATTTTCACCTTCACTGGAAATGCAGCCGCCACAGCGGGGATTCGATCCCACGACCTGCATGTGGGTTCGCAGCCGAGTACCTTAACTACTAGACCACCGTGGTGGGGCGACAACAAAGAATGCATAGGAAATCGTAGTACAGCGGGGAATAGAGAAAAATAATATATTGGTCAACACTTGCAAAGCAAAATGGTCAAGGTTAATTTGTTAGTTGATTCTTCAGATCAAGATGTAACACAAATACCACAAAGTGATATAAAATTTAAAGATCGGCTCCTGCTTTCAAGAATGTTTTCCTGTGGTATTCACGAATTTGTCGCCGAGTTTTCAGTCCCATCGTGTGCTTAAGTTCTCAAGAACTCAGCAGATACCATCTTTGTGCTGATGAGTGGACTTTTAAACCGTTTTGGGGGCATTTCTACACGGCAACGCCACCGCGGGATTTAAGCCTAACAACCAAGGAGGCGATTGTCGCCGATGCGCCGACCCGGCGCCAACGTGACGCAACGCTCTGCGCGTTCCAGAACCTGCAACTGAGAATGGAATACCAAGTAGATGGAGAGGACATCTCTCCAGAGGATTGCACGGAAGACATGGGTTGGAAGGAAGCCGAAACGAGACGTTCAAGGAATAAGCAAGCCACGGTCAGCGTTCCTGCTGCCAAGGGTTCGACCAAGGCTGGCATTGCGGGAGATGCTCGAACCAGTCGTAGTAGGTATGATGCCAAGCATACAATCGTGCGAGCTGGACGCATGCTGCCACTACCCAAGGACTTCAGCAAAATTGTGCTACGACCACGTGGAGGATTAAATATCTCGAGAATTGGCACTGGAGCCGTGGCAGACGCGATAGTACTGGCGGCCGGCATCAAAGAGGAGGAGGCCATGCAGGACATTATCTGTTCCAACTTGCAGCAGAACATTATGGTGGCGAGCACTCCAGATCAAGAGAGAGCTTCAAGATAACTCAAGGTCAAGCAAATTGACATTGGAGGCAAAGTTTTGGAGGTTAGCGCGTACGCCACGGCACCCCACGATACTTGTAAAGGAGTGATTCGCGGGATCCCCGTAAGTGATACTCAGGACATTTTGACCCGAAAGATTGTGAACGCGAACAACCCGCTCGCGCTGCAGGTTAAGAGAATCAAGGACACCGGGACAATCATCATAGCGTTCGAAGGACACAAGGTTCCCAGATTCGTGAGATATGGACCTTCACTATTGCAGTGCTCCCTTTACCGCAAGAACATCGATATTTGTTACGTCTGTGGAAAGCTGGGACATCGGTCTGACGTCTGTCCGAACCCAGCTGAAATCATCTGCAGAGGCTGCGAGATCAAGAACCCAGATAGCCTGCACCAGTGCAATTCAAGATGCAGGCTGTGTGACAGTCACCATCCCACGGCAGACAGAGAGTGCAAGAACAGGTTCTTAGTGCCATACGTCGTCAGACGCAGACGTTGGGAAAGATCGCGAGCAGCCGCAGAAGCCCGGGACGCATCAATCACATCGAGTTCAGACATCAACGACAAGCAGCTTATTCCAGCCTACGGGACCCAGAGCATCCAGACTACTCAAGAACAGCAAAGGCGGCCCCACTCCAGGGGGAGGTCGCGTTCCAGAAGAGGTTTTAGACCCAAGGCCCGCTCCCAATCACGGGGGCACTCGAGTTCTCAAGGTCACCATCAGGGTCGAGATCAGCCTGGGCGGCACCCGAATGGCCAGCTGCCTGGCGTTCAGTTCGAGATCACGGCTTCACACCCGGGGAGGACGCCTGCAGTTGCATCGAAAGGCAGCTGGGCTGAGCGAGTGCGCAACGGCGCGGCAGAGGTGATGACAGGTAAGCTGCCAGAGCATGATAGAATTGCACAGCTAGAGCAAGAAAACGCGAGACTTACAAAATCGAATGAGAGGCTATCAGCTGAGTTAAAGGAAATTAAAATTCTTCTCACTAAGCTAACCAGTGCGCAGTCTTCACAGCCAAAGCCTCAGCCAGTCGATGTCCCTGTGGCTGAAAACGTGGGGGACTCGAGAACCACAAAAAAGAGGGCAGTCATGGCAGAACACGTGGAAGCCAACCAAACGAGCATGTCAGATATGAAGGAGGTCCTTGACACGCTCAGCCAAGTAGTAGCCAATCTTAGCGAGCAGATGGGTAGGCTACAGTCAAGCGTGGCGGCACTGGAAGAGCATATGACTTTGCGCATTACAAAGGTCGAAGCATATATGCACAATACAGCAAGGCCTCCTCATGCACCAAACTCACCCCTTCGGCCACCAATACTAGTGGTACCAAACCTGTCGACAGGTCAGCATCAGGCTCTGGCCGCCCATGTAATAACCATGATGGCAGCGCTACGTGAAGCATTTCGTATCTGGCAATGGAACTGTAGAGGTTACTTTAAAAAGAAGGCAGCCCTACAGCAGTATATCAGGAGCAGCCACGAAAAGTCTCATATTATAATATCACAAGAAACCCTTTCACCGCAAGCAACCTTGCCTGGATTCCGGCCTGTAATAGGGGATACTGAAGGGAGGGGAGTCTGCACCTTCGTATGTAACAAACTAACGCACGTAACCCACGACCTCAAGATAGAAGCAGGCTGGTTGGAACACGTCATGGTAGAGATCGTGCCAGGTACCAGCAACCATCAGAGCATTTTCATTCTTAATATATACAGCAGTCCAAAGTAACAAAAGCAAGGGTTCAAGACGGTTCTAAAGAAAGCTGTTAATATCGCCGGGGAATGTCCACTCGTCATAGCAGGTGATTTCAACGCCCCTCATCATACATGGGGTTACAAGTACAACACTGGGAAAGGAAATCGACTTTGGCAAAGTGCCAGTGAACTTGATCTCACCCTAATCACAGACCCCAGCCTACCAACAAGGCTTGGTACATCTTGCTGCAGGGATTCCACCCCGGACCTTACATTTGCAAGGAACATCAAGAAGGCCCAGTGGATGAACCTTGCTGTAGACCTAGGGAGTGACCACTGCATTCTTGCCACTACTTTCTCCGTGGAGCGTAAAAAGCAGAAAGAATTCCACTTCACAGACTGGGATAAGTTCAGGAAGATAAGGATGGAAAGGGAACAAGATGGCCACAGACAAGGCTTGGAGCAGTGGGTCAAACAGATTAAAGATTACATCGAATCCGTCTCCTCCACCATTACCACAGATTTTCCGGTTGAAAGAATGGATAGCCGGCTCGCTCATCTTCTTGAGGCAAAGCAAGCACTACTGAACCGTTGGAAAGGTCAGCGCCTGAACCGAAGACTGAGGAAGAAGATAGCTGAGGTAAACAGATCAGTCGAGGAACATTGTTGCGCACTATCCAGGCAGCAATGGGACGAAATTTGCAACTCTGTCAATGATCAGATGCGCAATGGCAAGACATGGAATATGTTGTAGCGACGAGAGAAGAAGAGAGACGTGAGATGACGTCGAAGGCGGCCGATGGGGCTGTGCCGATCTCGCCACTTTATTCCTGGCCTGAAGCGGAGCCACGTCGGCTACCAGGGTCAGCCACGGCAGGCGTGTCAGCTCGTTCTAATCCTCGCGCAGCTCGAGCTAGCATCAGCTGCGCGAGAGGCGCGGCGCGGTGATTAAGAAATGATGATGGTGATGATGGCGCTACAGGGCTCCCCCCCTAGCGCTTTGCGCGATTTGAAGGCATATGAAAAAGAAAGAGAGCGACAAATGCTATATACATGAACGGCAATCCATAAAGTGTTCATTTGGCAAGTCCAGGTTGTCAACGTTTATGGGCAATCGGTAAGCAGCGGGTCTCTGGCGGGCGACACTGGGAATGGCGCAGCGGACGAAGGAGGAAGTGCCGGGTCGCTGTGGTAGCCGACAAGCGGGTCTCACGGTGACCTGGCCGGACAGGCCGAGAGTGAACCGTGTGTCGAGAGGTCATGCTGCCAACGTCGGCAGAAGGCCGGCAGTGCGGGCCCTGACGTTGGGGTCGACGCAACACAGACCTCAAAGTCGAGCGGCGTCTGACGTGCCGGCATAGACAGACGTGCCGACGCCCGCAGGAACGTGTCCCAACAATACCACCAAGTGCGCGGCGGGCAGTCGGGCACACGACCAGTGGTGGGACACCGCGTCGGACAGGCCGAGTAGGCGCCTGCGCCGTCTTCAGGGCCGTGACCACAACCCGTGGCCGTGCAGCAGGGTGGCCCAAAAGTTGCCGCAATGTGTGACGCCAAGCACGCCGTCGTCGCCAACGTAAGGCAACGGGTGGCAGACACGCATGAGGCATGAGCGCCGTCGCGGTTTTGACACACGAGCTGGCGTTGTCGACACACGTCTGGCCATTGCCGTGCGGAGGCAAAGGCTCCGGGGAATGGCGGTGGTGGAACCCAGCCAGCGTGGGCTCACCCGGAGCACTGGACGGGACACCTGTGCTCGTGCAATGACCTCCGGCAGTTCGCGCACGAGGGCCGGCGTGCAGGTCTGCACAATTGATGGCCGCCTCCAGCCAACACCCCCCAGACTGCCCCACCACAGGCGCTGCATGCCCGGTGAGCCCCGTCCGAAGCGGACCGGGCACGTCGTCCTCAAGCGCGTCAGTCACAGTCGCAGCGTCTTGGAAGCCTGGCCGTGGTTGATGGCTGGTGGCCTCAACCTCACCTGCGGGAAACTGCGAGGACGATGATGGTCGTTGCCGGCAGGACGTTCAGAACACTGAGGCTGGTCGACAGTCGCCTTCGGACATCGGGGAGGGTGAAGGCTCCGCAACCGGGAGGTGAATAGCGGGCGTGACAATGCCCATCGTCGTGGTAGCCACCAGGGCGTTCGGCGAAGTTGCCGTTGTAGAACCTGACGTGTCAGCTGTGCCGTGAGCCATGGAGGTTGGCCGGGACGAGCCGGTGGTAAGCATGCCTGCAGCGTCGTCCGCCGAGGACGATGAAAACACAAACCCCGTGGCTGACTGGCCGCATTCAGCCCAAATGTCGAGAACCTTGGCGGATGGGCAGTCGGGCGCAGGACACGCGTCGCCAGTGGCCAGACGAGAGGTCAAGTCTCGTTTATCGGACGCCGTTGAAGGCGAAAGCTTCGATGTCGGGAAGTCAATAACGGGCGAAAGGTCACCTGTGCCAGACTCCGGGGCGGGCGGCAAGGTGGTCGTCATGGAGTCTGGTGGGGCCATGGTGTCGCCTGCCGTCGTTCTCGTGGAAAACGTGCAGGTAGCAAGCGTGCCAGAAGGACCATCGGCCGAGGACTTCAAGAAAACGCACTTCATGGTGGGCAAGTTGTCGGCAGAAGGAACGACTTCAAATACCTCGTCGGATCTGTGACTGGGTGCGAGACTCACTGCGCTAGTGTCCGGACCCAAGGTGGAGGGAGACGTTGTCGGGGAAGTTAGGTCCCGGTCAGTGAAGACTTTCGGGCCGGAGGGTACCGCACGCTGCGACGCAGACGAAACCTGTAAGTCGCGGGTGAACGGCAGCGGGTGGTAGGTGAGGCCATATCTGGCAAGCACCGCCGAGCAGAGGTCATCGTAAGGCTGCTGGCTGGAGGTTGAAGTGCCAGAGAGATGACGCAACTCTACCGGAAGGGCGTCTTGAAGAATGGCGTGCATCAGCGGCTGGTCCGTGACGCCATTCAACGCCAGAACGGCATCGAGCTGCATGAACCATACCTTGGGGTAGGTCGATTGGAACGGCGGCACTGGCGGGCAGAGTTGCGAGAACATGGCAGCGGGCCGCTCGGCGAAGGGCGTGTTCTCCGGGTCACCAATGTAGCGACGAGAGAAGAAGAGAGACGTGAGATGACGTCGAAGGCGGCCGATGGGGCCGTGCCGATCTCGCCACTTTATTCCTGGCCTGAAGCGGAGCCACGTCGGCTACCAGTGTCCGCCACGCCAGGCGTGTCAGCTCGTTCTAATCCTCGCGCAGCTCGAGCTAGCATCAGCTGCGCGAGAGGCGTGGCGCGGTGATTAAGAAATGATGATGGTGATGATGGCGCTACAATGTGTAAGCATCTCCTCAACGAAAACACCACCAAAACAAATCAAAAGCATGTTATCGCTCGAATTTTGCACAAAGAGATAGGGCGCACTACAGAACAGCAAGTTGTGCAGCGGCTCGTGCATAAGTACCTCCCAATCAAAAGAGGATTGGCACCACCAAGTAGACAGTACCAGGGCAGGCCCAATCCAGGTCTTGAGGGCGACTTTAACATCGAGGAGATCAGAAGAGCCTTGCATGATCTCAACGGCAGGTCGGCCCGGGCGGTATATCAAACAAGGCCCTTCGTAACCTTGATGATGATTCAATTGAAACCCTGAAGGATATGATCAATGCAGCATGGAAAGAAGGCAGGGTGCCAGAGCAGTGGAAGCTGGCCAGGACGATTCTTATTCCTAAGCCAGGAAAGCTCCCTAACTTGGACAACATGAGGCCAATATCCTTGACATCATGTATCGGCAAGGTTGCAGAACATGCCATACTGCACAGAATAAACAAGTACTTGGAAGATAACGACATATATACACACAATATGGTTGGATTCAGGGCAGGGCTATCCACATAAGATGCATTGAAGCTTATCAAACACCAGGTCATCGACAACAAAACGAGAGACGTGAGAGCCATTCTGTGCCTAGATCTAGAAAAAGCGTTTGACAACATCCACCACTCTTTCATACTCGAAGCAATTTCCAAGCTTGGTCTGGGGAAAGCCTTCTATGACTACGTATGGTCCTTTCTTACAGATCGGAAAGCCTTGATGAAGATTGCAGATATCGAGACCGCAGCAATCGAACTAGAAGCAAGGGGCACGCCGCAAGGGGCAGTGATTTCACCAATGCTGTTCAACATTGCCATGATTGGACTGTCAAAGAAATTATCGAGCATTGAAGGATTGAAGCACAGCATCTACGCAGATGACATTACCATCTGGTGCACAGGCGGAAGCGAGGGGCAGATTGAGAGCGCCCTGCAAGAGGCGATTGACACCGTAGAAGAGTACCTTCGTCCTTCTGGGCTCAAAGCTCCTCGAGTAAGTCAGAACTTTTACTGTATACGACTGCACGCCGGGGACCAAAACCCAGGGGATGGAAGCCGTTAAACCATATAGACATCCACCTCCGTACAAATCAAGGGGATTCCATCCAGAGGGTCGACTCCATCAAAGTCCCGGGCATGCTGATAGAGTCTACCGGCACCAACAGCAAATCTATAGCCAAGTTAACTTGGAAAACAGACAGTGCGGTGTACCTCATACGCAGAGTGGCCAACAAAAGAAATGGGATCAAGGAAGACAACCTCATCAGGTTGATGCATGCGTTTGTTCTAAGCCAATTCACGTACGAGGCAGCAATGCACAACTGGTCAAGAGCAGAGTCCGAGACACTGAATGTGCTCCTCAGGAAAGTTATCAAGAAGGTCATGGGCCTAGTCATACATACCAGCACCGAGCGTCTGCTTGAGCTTGGCATTCACAACACGCTCGAAGAAATAGCAGAAGCCCAAGAGAGAGCACAGTTTGCAAGGTTATCTTCAACAAGGTCGGGGAGAATGATCCTGCAGGAGCTGTGCCAACACCCAATGGCAATCAGGCACAATTACAATGATATCCCCGACAACATCAGGGAGAATATCACGGTGTCTCCTATACCAAGAAACATGCATCCAGAACACAACGTCGGAAGAAGAGTAGCCAGGGCCAGGACTATACTTCGTCAAGTCTCAAACGAGGAAAGAGGGATCGTATTTGTTGACGCAGCTTCCTACGCCAATGGGAAAGCCTTTGCGGCAGTGGTGGTCGATGGGGCTGGCCATGTCGTCAACTCAGCGACGGTCAAGACGAAGGACCCAATCATTGCGGAACAGGTGGCCATTTCCTTAGCACTCAAGATGGATAACATTGAAGTCGTCTACAGTGATTCCTTGGCAGCACTACGGGCGTTCGCCAAGGGGACGGTCTCTGAACAAACGCTGAGAATACTGCAAGGCAAGAACATAACGCATCATCTTCTGAGTTGGTTCCCAGCTCACCTTGGGCAAATCAACGATTCCCCTCCCAATCTCAATGCAGCAGCACACGAGGCGGCGCGAGAACTCTTCAACCGCGCCTCCCCGGGGATGCGTTCTACCGGTGAAGGGGATAACCGGGAAATTCTTACAACATATAGCGAGCTCACTAAACATTTCTACCTGTCTAAAAGGATTTTTCCTCCACCTCACAAAAATCTAACCCGGCCCCAAGCACTTACATTAAGGCTTTTGCAAACGCGGATGTACCCTAATTTAAAAATGTTACACATCATGTATCCTCACCTATACCCAAGCAATCTTTGTCCACATAGTGGGGAAATAGCTTCATTAGAACACATGCTCTGGCAGTGCACCAAATTCGCTCATATATCGAACATCACCTCTGCCAGATAGGAGGCGGCAATCCGCAGCTCATCCTTGGCAGATCAGCTTTGGGCTGTCCACCAAGCCCGCGAGGCGGCTGAGGAGCTTGGCATCTCAGTCCCCACGTGGGAGCTGCCCGCAGCACAGTGATCTGTGTTTTGGAGGACCAAATAAAAGTTTATCCAATCCAATCCAATCTTCAGATCAACAGTAAGCAAGCGAAATTAACCAAGAACTAACATACACTGAAGAGCAAAGTAGGGGCACAGATACGTTGAAAAATTAGAGGCACGTTAAAAATAGCGTACTGAAAGAATATGCATCAAAAATTTAGGACACCAGATATATCTATTGGAAAGAAAACCACGTACTTGATGATAAAAATGATGTGAATGTCCTTTCTTGTTTCACAGTATTGCAGCACTATCATGTGGCTATATTAGTACAGAATGACCAGTAAAATATATAAATGGTTCAGAACGAGCAAAGTATTTATATATTACTCTACCTTCAATAAAGAAAAAACAATATTCTTTCATTGCGCTAGGTAAGCTCACAAAATTTAAAATAAATGCTGGGAGCCTGTTCCAAGTACTAATTAGTGTAAGCTGTAGCATGCGTACTACATACACATTGTCGCCCAGTGCGAGAATAAAATGGCCTGCAGCTACATTCCTAGTGCGAGGCGATGCTGAATTAAATATGGATGAGCTGAATGGTTGGCTGAATTTAACGACCTTGTTAACGAACATGGTAAGGCTCAGCTGTCGAAAGTATTTAAATGGCAATATGTAATAATTGCAAATTAATGGGGCCGTGTGATCGTAATACCTACAATGAGACATAACTCTTATTGCAGGTTTTTTGGAGTTTGACAATCGGGTTTAATTAAGTTTTATATGCCCAGCTCCGAGAGTCGATACAATACTTTAAATGACTTTCAATAAAAGAAAAGTACATGAGACACAAAGCTTGGACATCAAAGTACTCACTGGCAAGTGTTAAACAGTAGCAACCAGCCACCAATCTGGAGCAGAAGCTGTTTGTGTGGTTCAATAAAGTGGAATGCTGGGCCAGTTGGTACATCATAATGTGGAAATATATCAGCGCACAAGGTAGAAGGAAAAGCACTTGACAGGAAAGACGGTCACTTACTACTGAACTTTCATTAGAAAATGTTTATTGCACGAGAACACAAACGCGCTGGTGCAACCAACTATCACTTCAAGGATGCCCCCCCCCCCCGCCCTCCTGCAAAAGAGAAGGTATACGTTTATCTACCTCAACAGCTCAAAAAAGACACCTATTTTTCACTTATTGCTCCTGAAGAAGCACTGATACACGTGCTTGCGTTCTCCCTAATCTGTTTTCCTTCCATGATTTCTCTGGTCAGTTTGTGTTCTGATTTGCCCTGAATTCTCGTGCCGCCAAACTGCGGATTGCAACCACAATCCCTGCCGTGCAATGAGAAGTGCGTGCCACCTGCTAGAACCTTCAAGGACGTCGCATGTTCTCGGAGTCTTTCCTGTCAAGTGCTTTTCCTTCTGCCTTGTGCGCTCATATATTTCCACATTATGCTGTTAATGTGTTCGTCCCATTGTAGGTGCTTGTAAAAACCACTCCAATGTATTTGCAAGAACTTGTCTGATCTAGCAAAATGCTTTTTATTTTCATGATTAACGATATAGTGTCTTCTATTATAAATTGAGACTGAGAATGCAATATATTTTGTTTTTTTGTGTTAATTGCGAATTTGCTTTCTATGAACCAGTCCGCGATACTACTCAACTAATAGAGGACCTAATCCTCAACTAATAAGATGATCTAATACTGAGCCTTGTGGAACCACAGTAACGATGTTTTGTTTCATTTCGAAAAAGTTATGCTATTGATCTTCCATGTAACTTGATAAATGTCGAACACCTTACAACAAAATCTACATTGCTTAAGTTTGTCTAACAACATGGAACAATCCACTGTGTCGAATGTTTTTTAGCCTAAGAAGTGACAGCTATTAGTTTATTTAGACTTACAGCCGTATTTATTCTTCGTGACAACGTAATAACTGCGGTGGTTGCCGAAACACGTGATCTAAAGCCATCTAGCTGATGACAGAGCACATTGTACTATTCAAGAAATGTTTTCAACTGCTTGGAAGTAATGTCTTCGAAAATATTATTACTTATGCTTAATACAGAGATGGTCAATAATTTGCTGGCTCAGTCGGGCCACCTTCTTTATCTATAAATTGAGTTTGACAACTTTCAGAGGAGCTGACTCGGATATTGTGCCTGCGTTTTCGAATGATAGAACATACAATATAGTGGGGCCTAGGATGTCAATATTATCTTCAAGCAACTTGACAATTATGCCATCGGGCCCTGATGCTTTATTTTTGGGTGTACCTAATACAGTTGAAACAATGTCCTGAAGTTCAATCTCAGTTAACATAAATCATTTACGAGTAAATTTGGACCGGAACCAAATTTGTTACTTAAGTGTGGTAATTGAGCTGCTAGTGCTGGACCTACGGTGGTGCATTGAGTGATAAAATAATGTAGGGTGACAACATCAACAGTAGAGGGATACACACTCTGTTACTTTTCTTTCCCGTAACTTCACTTATAATGCCCCGCCGCGGTGGTCTAGTGGCTAAGGTACTGGGCTACTGACCCGCAGGTCGCGGGTTCGTATCCCAGCTGTGGCGGCTGCATTTATAATGGAGGCGGAAATGTTGTAGGCCCGTGTGCTCAGATTTGGGTGCACGTTAAAGAACCCCAGGTGGTCGAAATTTCCGGAGCCCTCCACTACGGCATCTCTCATAATCATATGAGGGTTTTGGAATGTTAAACCCCACATATCAATCAACTTCATTTATAATACACCACAGATTATTTTAATCACCAGCAACTTGATTGATGCGTTGTGAATGGAAATACCACCTTGTTGAGAAATGTCATGTATTGACCTATGTAGTAAGCGTTGCTTCTGCTGTGCCTCCACTTGTTGTACTAATAATCTTTTGACTTTAGAATTTCTAAAATTTGGCTTGTCATCCATGTACAGATAGGCTCTTTATAACAACCTCAATTACATGTGGCGCTACATTCGGTTATCAGACTGGTGATTAGGCATAGTAGATTGGAAATCTCTTGATGTACTTTGTCGCCTAAATTTTTCTTGATCAGCCTCAATAATTTTGTCTCTGATTTTTCTGTAAACTAGCCTATTTAGAAGCCTACTGTAAACTAACTACTGTAAACGAGAAGTTACTGTAAAGAAACGTAACTTAGGCAAATAAGTTTTCTTCCCATCATTTTTATGCTAGCTTAAGCGTCATACGTTTCATCTGCCATAGACGCTAGAGCCAGAGTTCATTTTGATTGATATGTAGGCTTTAACGTACCAAAATCACCATATGATTATACGAGACGTCGTTGTGGAGGGATCTGGAAATTTCGACAACCTGGGGTTCTTAAAGGTGCACCCAAATCTGAGTACACGGGCCTATAGAGAATTTTCGTCTCCATCGAAAAAGCAGCCACCGTAGCCAGAGATCACTTTAGCAAATATTGTAGGAAACTCTATCTATAGTGGCCCCGGCACATTGGTCTAGTGGCTAAGGTACTCATCTGCTGACCCGCAGGTAGCGGGAGCGAATCCCGGATGCGGCAGCTGCATTTTAGATGAACGCAAAAATGCTGTCGGATCGTGTGCTCAGATTTGGGTGCATGCACGTAGAAGAACCCCAAGTGGTCGAAATTTTCGGAGCGCTCCACTACGGCGTCTCTCATAACTATATAGTGGTTTTCGGTCAGCCAACCCCGCACATAAATCAATCAATCAATCAATCAAATAATTATTTATAAATAATTTATTACTAAATAAATAATTAACTAATCGGAACTTTATAGTGATAGCAACACGCGTTTTTGGCAAGTGGGTGGATTTAATGGGTTGCGTCCACGTTGGACCACTACCGTATAGCATTCCAACATAGGCGTGAATGAGCATATTGTCACTTGCAATCACATCTCTTAACCTGAAGATCAAAGAAATCGTCACTTCAATCACATCTCTTAACCTGAAAATCAAAGAAATCCTTGGAGTAAACTTTGTGAACTTAGAAGCATCATGTGATGCTTGAAGACAGGGGCGATAGCAGACCCATCTTGATCTGGAATGATGCGCACATATGGTACGGACAAAAGGAACACAGAAAAAAGTGTTTCGCCTGTTTATGTGTGTTCTTTCTTGTGTTCCTTTTTTTGCGCAACGGTGTGCATAGAGATCCATCACTAAGAATCCTAAGTAGAAGCCCTCCTAAAGCGACAGCAGATGCAATAGTAAAATGAAGCTTTACTACCGTGACATAACTTATAGAGCAACAAAAATTAGGCGGCTCTAGAGCTTCGGCTTTAGCAGTTGAACACGATAGCGACATTCTGTTCCGAGTGCGTACTGCAAACGCTTAGTGCATGAAACTTTTTCGAACATGGACCCACTACGTGGCCTAAAGAAAACAGGCGCAGTAGCGTGTGTGCTTTTTATGGTGTGTTGCCGGCTTGAAACTACAAAGTCTTTATGACAATCAGGTGTTATGATGCCCGACTGCAATGGGCGCTTGTAACACGCAATATTTATGCAATATTTCATGTTGTATTGCGAAGCATGTATACGAGACGCGTGTGTTTGTGCAGCATGTGTCACTTTCACTGGATTTTTAAGCAGACGAAGTTGTTTTCAATACATTCACAAGCGGACGCATGGCCGTTTGGTAAGACACGCACGTGCCACGTGAACGGCCTGGGCTCGATTCCTTTGGTGTCACAGGAGTTTTTCATTATTTCATTTCCATAGTTTTCCAGTTTCTTGGCCATGCATAAGATGATAATTTTTCGCTCACAACCAACGAAGCCGACACCGATGTCGACGCTGATGCCGGAATTTCTGCGATGCGAACTTTTTAACGCTCTCGCATTAAAAATGAATAAAGACACAACACCGAAATATTTAGAGAAGACCTGCTGAACAGCATAATTGAGTAGCCTGACGAAAGCTGGCATCAGCTTCGCTCTTTTCACGCCTATATGCAGTGCAGCTATCTCAATATTTTTTGAAGCTTGGCTTACGATAACTAACACGCAGAATTCACGTCACGTGAGGAAGTAGCTTTTTAGGGACTCTTCCTGTTATATTTTCATATGCCAGGTGACTAACGTATGTTTCCGTTCCACAGGTATTTTGATATTGGGCTGTACAGATGGATCGTAAAGTAAGTTTTTGTTTCTTTGCTCGCGTAAACTTCAGTGCCTTCTGCATATAAATTGTGGCCTTTAGGCATTATACCGTAGCTATATATACCTTCACATACACTTGCACCTTCCTGAAGATATATTTAATGTTCACATTCAAATAATTGATTTTCCGTTTTAGATGCTGTGGTAATTCACACGTCATAACCATGGCTTGGATAGCACCCTTACCTTTTTTTCTGCTAACGTAAATAATAAGCGTATCTCAAATGTTAAAATGTTCGTCGTTCAAAATATTATGAACGACAGAGTAGCAATGTCAGGATACCTGACAAAAAAGGCGAAGGCGTTCAAGCTTCAAGCGCGGAACGTTTAAAGGCTAGGCTATCGTAGGCTGTCGTGTCGTTGCTTGGCGTATAAAACAGGCAAGAACCTTATCAAGCATAAACATCCGTAGCATGTTTAGTGCGTGCTCGGGCGACAGAGGCGCCTTCTTCCCCTTGTTCCTCGAGCGCCTTGATGATGGTAATAACGCGGGAAAACCTGGCGTAGCACAGTCAACTGTAGCACGTCGATCAAGCGCAGAATTGACACAGGGCGTAGAACATAAGAACTACAAAAAATGAAGCTTTGCGAATGCTGTGGCGGAGAATGTGCATGTCAGTGTTTGTTTCCGAAAGCAACATAAACAACGAAAAAGGTTGTAGTGAATGAGAGAGACGTGATGGTGGCCGAAGTAAGCGTTCCGTCGTCGTGGCCGCTTTACAAGGTGAAGCCAAAGACGAAACGGGGCTGCGGTGTCCTCTTTGGCCGAAATCGTAGCGCGTTCTGTTTCTCGCCAGCGCCTCAAGTTGGTAACATAAGCTTCGCGAGTGGCGAAGTAAAGACTATGGTCATGATGAGCGATGACGATGCTGCGACAATTTCAAACAAAGAGCTTGTCGATAATTGGGGGCTGAAAATCGTCGTGGTACGAAGCCGCAACAAACGAGCATGCTGCCCGGCCACTCCTCATGACCCATGATTTCCACGGTGAGTGACCATGGAACCGTCAATATTTTCTTAGTGATCCGAGTATTTTGCAAGTACGTGGGCACGCACCAATAATATTCCAAGTGTGAAAAAATGACAGCTTACTGCGGCAGTTATGGTGTAAGGTTCTCGAATTACGCATACCTGACGGACGCATTTAGCCACCAGTCTTCCTTCTGTTGTCCTTCTTGCACCTTGATGATCACATTAGGTTAGGACATTACTAAGCTAGGGAAACATGACACAAACCACGCATGAAAATTGAAAAATGAAGCAAGCCAGAAGCAGAAACAGAGAGAAGGAAATGGCAAAATGGAAGCAAGAAATATGGATGAATAGCTACAAACAGAAAAAAATGACAAAAAACACAATGAGCAATGACACGAGGAAAGAAAGAGAAAACCTAAGTGAAACAGAGAAACGTGCCATTTATAGGAGAAAAACAAACAAACAGCTTCGTATTTTATCTCGCTTCATGCCACTAGAAGCTGCCTTAAAATATTTTATTAGGGGCGAAGCTCCTTATGGCGTGGCTTGGGCGTCCCTCGTATGTAACCACCAGTGGCACATACCCGAAATAGGTATAACACTTGACCTCCAAGGTGGTGCCAGTGAGAGATTTCTTCTGTGCGTTGTTTAACAATAAAAAATAGTGCTCAATGTACATGCCAATGGCTGCTAATGGGGAAGGAGAGACATGAGCATTCGGCTTTTAGTCAACGCGCACGCTGCGATCCCCATTAGCAGCCATTGGCATGTACATTGAGCACTATCGGACAAGAAAGAGATGCTACATTATACTCGCTAGGTGTAACCTCCTTAGCTTTAGAAAGGATTAGCGAGCGTTGAGCCGCAGTGCCATGAATACAATGAATTTGTATATACCATGAATGGACTCAAGGTGGTTAAAAATGAGAAGTAGATACGAAGCGCAACCCGTAAAAAAGTAAAAGCCGAATTCTCTTGTCTCTCATTTCTCATTAGCAGCCATTGGCATGTAAATTGAGCCCTATCTGACAGGGAAAGGTTGCTACGTTATACTCGCTGGGCGTAACCTCCTTGGTTTTCGAAAGGTTTAGCAAGCGTTTGGTCGCAGTGCCATGAATACAGTGAACTAGAATATACAATGAACTCGAGGTGGTTAAAGGTGGGAAGTGGACCCAAAGCGCAGGCCGTAAGAAAGTGTGCGTGTGCCACCTCTCGTTTAGTCCTTGGAATGTCCGCTGGATGGCGGTGCTTCTATATGGGGAATATATGATAAAAAGATGCGAGATGGTGGGACTTGGAGTGTTGAATAAATGAACGAACGGACACACAAACAGATGCATGGATGGACGCATGAACGGACGCAGGGGCGGATGCATGAAAGAACGCAGGGACGGGCGCACAAACAGACGCATGGACGGCCACACAGACGGACGCATGGACGGACGAATGCTTCGCCCCACTCTCCATCATTCACTCCGTGGATATGCTGCCATTTTTTTAAACCAGTGGTACAAACGGGCGTCCGTATGGCTCAATCGACTATTTTTAAACGCGCAGGATTGCTTGATGTCAAAGGGTTTCAGTAACAGTGATTGAACTAAACATCTGTATGAAATTCCCTTTGGTTTGGACACTGATGGCTATGGGTGGGGCGTGCAGTTTTCCAGCGTGTAAGCTACGTGAATTCTTTTTCTTCCTTTTAGTCCGGGTTGTTCTCTGCAGGTACCTTTATAAAGCCGTCGTCGGAGATCAATGGACAATGTGGCATCGCTTCCTGGGAACCAGTGCCAGCTTTACGTTTGTCCTGCTTTGGCACACAACGCAGATCCACGTGGTTGTCTGGATAGCGGTCAACTACTTTCTCGTTATGGCAGAGATGATTTGCGCCAGGCTCGCCGCCACTGCACCCGTGAAGTCCTGCAGCGTAGGTGTCAGGCTTTGCCGACAGTATCGTTTTTCATGCTTCATTTTACATTGAAAGTCTTACATCCGGGATATTATAGGTATCCACGAGGAAAGACTTCACACTAAATAGTAACGGCTAGCGAGCACACGACGGTGTAACTTGCAGGATGCCGTGTATTTTCGCCCCATAGATGACTCGAAATACAAATCGATCTACTTTTTAAAGTGAAGCTGTGGGTTTGCGTTACAAAATCGGAACAGGGTGATTTTTACAGGGTACACAAGAAAGCGTTACTGACAAGCGGTGACCTTTAACTTTTATTGCTCACGACAGACATATATGCAGTGTTTATTTCAAATACGTTGAAGCAAGTCAAGATTTTCTGGCGTAATTCCTCGCTTTTTAAAAATGTCATTTCTTTCCACGACATTCAGAAGCCATGCTGATACGTCATGTAGATTCATTGGTATATGGGAAAATTCACTGATTTCGCGAGTGCGTTTGCTTTGCTGTGTGCTGATAATCAAGGCTTCTTCGAACTGGAGGGCATGGCAGTGAATAGTTATTGAAAGTATTCTTCAGCATTGCGCACAATATTGATGTGATTGCCAGAGCGGTAGTTTCGACAGTTTTCTTCCTGCCATGGCTTACATAGCGACTTCGCTCTAAAGTCAGCGCTTGTCCGGGTCATTTTCGGGCTTGCTGGCGCTAAAATCACGGTGTTATTATTCCGTAGATCATATTTTTGATCTCAGGCGTTGTACAAATCAACCCTGCCCTCAAAAAGCTTTCTTCACTTAGCGTGGTTTCGAGTTGCCTTCAGAATCGGAGGAAGTACAACCTTTCTGCAGCATGCCTGGTTTCACGCTCCCTCTGTGATCGGCCCTAATGCAGAGATGCGCGCCGCCAGGGAAGAAGCATTCGCCCCAACCATGGAGGAAGAAAAATTTCCTTCCTTCGTGGTCTCGACTAATCACAAAATCACAACGCCTAAAGAGTCGCGCTCCCAATTGACAATAGGCGGCGCCATAATCACCGGTTAATTATTTTTATAACACTGTGCCCCACCGTTGCTATCTTCAGGCCACATACCATCGGTGCACGGAAAGAGCAGCACAAATGAGAGGAGTGACAGTGAATAGATTACCCTAGCGAAAGTAGCGGCTGGAGAGATACCGCTGACGTCATGACAACCACGCTGTACGAGAAAAGCACGCGTCTCTCTGTATTTTCACAAGCGATGTACACGTTAATCCCATAGCTAAATGAAATGAATCTGAATATAATCGTTGGGAATACGAATTATTTGCGAAATAAGCAGTAACAGCTATGCCAGTCGTCATAGCAGGTTTGCTAAAATCAACAACGTAAATGCGGAATAGCGAACGAATCGTTTTAATCTCGCTCTTAAGTTCGCACTAAAGAGTGTTTGGTGATGAGTAATGCAAAAAAAAAGAAAATCATCATCAGGCGAAGAGGTCACAGGTCGCGAAAAAAAATGTGGCCTCAATACGACATCATCGGGAAGGGTCGCAACGTGATGTCACACGATGACATTGTCACATTGACATCCTTGCATGGTCAAATGTGGGCTGGTCTCGGAGACTGTGCAAAAGCAGCCGTGGTGTCTCCGATCATGGGGGCAATGCGAAATCACGTTTGGTGCTTAAAGCTTGCGGAATGGTGGCGGGCCACGATCAATTAAGTGACTGCGAACGACAAGAAGGTGACCTTGACCTTCAAGTCGTCTCAGGTGGACCCATGCGGAACCCTGAGGGCTTTTTATTTTCGGAAATCTGCCCTTAGACGCAATAATTTTTATTCGAAAATACACACGTATACTTTAGCAATGAGCGGTAGTGGGGTTCCTATTGTATCAAGAACGTATTCTCATTTTTTGTTTGTATTATGTAACCATTTTGAGTAATGCAGAATTCAAGGAGCCATTCGCCTATTAAACTGAATTGAAATGAACTGGGGAGTTTACCCCGCAGGTGACGCAACGCGGATCTCTCGGGGAGACCGTCCTCAAAGGTGTGCTCAGCGCGATCAACCTGGTCGCAACGTGCGGCAGCTGCTTCTTTTTCCTGTCTAATTACGACATTGCGAGCGG
Source organism: Rhipicephalus annulatus (assembly GCA_013436015.1). Classification (NCBI taxonomy): domain Eukaryota; kingdom Metazoa; phylum Arthropoda; class Arachnida; order Ixodida; family Ixodidae; genus Rhipicephalus; species Rhipicephalus annulatus. The sequence continues at coordinate 356,305 of WOVY01010379.1, read as the reverse complement.
CGCAATCAAAAAGCTGCTTGGTAAGTGCCCTCCGATAGACAGACCGCCTTGAAACGTCGTAGCCTGTCAATTCATTGATGTCCGCGCATTTACTAATTTCGCAAAATTTTTAGAAACGTTGGCGATCTTGTAAACTTACAAGCTATGACGAGTCTATAGTTAGCAAAAAAAAATTGTGAGTCGCTCCACTTTGGGTGAATGTTGGGGTAGTGCAATGCGCGCTCTGTCCCCCCCCCCCCCTTTTTTTATGTGGCATTTCCGCCAGCACCGCAGGTTTGGCTTGACACCCGTGTTTCGTTTGTGTTTCGTTTGTGTTTCTCTAGCTTTCGCCTTGGTATTTGGCTTGCGTCCTTGCCCTTTGGCTGCTATGTCTTATTTTCCTGTGATAGGGCTCACCGATCGACAAAGTCGTTCTGCCACTCTTCGTCGGCACTGCCGCACTCAAGCGAGCGCGCGCTTTCGTTGTCGGCGAACCTCCACAGTGGCGTCCACGGCGGAAAACAACCTGCGCCAGCCGGTGCTGTTGTATTGAATCAATGGGTCGGTAGATGCTATGAGCAGCTCTTTTATAACGGGGGGGGGGGAGGTGACATATGTGCCCCCATGCTCGACAACCACAAGCACATAAAGCTTTCTTATTCTCGCCTAGTGTCTTGTCTGTATACTTCGATTAAAACCTATTTTTCTGGTCTCTCATGAAGTTCACGCACTAATCTTTCTAAAAAAACAAACTGATTTCATAGCTGACTTGCTTACCCTTCACGGCAGAATGTCCTTATTTTCCCCCCTTATATATCTTTCTCATTTTTTGTCTAACTTTTTTTTGCCAATACTCTAACCATCGCTTACTTATTTGTACTGTGGGTGCGCTCAGCTTTTCATTCTGGTCCCTCAAACACAAGGCTTCATGTAGGCTCGTGCCCAATCGTATACACCTGGGTGTATATCTCCGCATTCATGCAGAACATGCACCGTCGTTTTCGCACTTCTCCACAGCCTGTGAATTGTCCTGATCTTTGTTTTTTTACTGAAAACGGCAAGGCGCTTCTTCTCGAGTTACCATAAAATGCCTTTCTCATTATTTCGTTTTTGTCCTTTCTGTATAGTTATTACAAGCTGTTTTTTTTTTCATTTTTCATTACTACCATCCTGTGAGTCGTATCCGCCTCTGACTTTTCACTTCATGCGAAACGACTGCCGCTCGGGCTGCTGCGCAGCGGCTGCGATGGATGACTACCGCATCAAGCGCCCCTAGCAGCGAAACCCTCAGTACAATGGCTAGAATCCTCGGAAACTTTTCGATTATCGGATGGTGGCGCCCTTTCTCGGGCTAGCGGAGGAGCTTGGTGGGTGTTTCGCTTGGAACTGCGTGACTACGAAGGGATGCCGTTGGTCTTCACTCTATACGTGCGTTGCGTCTAAAAATCATTACTGGGAATAAAATGAGCTCATGCTCCAGAGAAATGCTACCGCACTTACGCGGATTTTTCTTGTGGAAAATCTGAAAAAAGGAACCACAACCTAATACTGCTTTTGGCAACTTGAAGGCGGAACGTACAATATGTGCACCCGTTATTCTTAGTTTTTTAAACTATTGTATTTCACCACCGTACTTCACCTGGACAGTTTCCAACGGAGCTATATAATGCACAATGAAGTGAAAGCGGTGCCCTCTTGATTCGTATAGGCTCCCGTCAATAAAAAAAAAATCACTGTAACATGTTTGGTATGTGCTGAGCTAGTAGGGGAGCCATGATTTTCGAAGAAGCAGTGCATAAAAGGAAACGAACACATAAAAAGACACAAATACAAGCGCTGTACAGCGGTTGTGTTTGCGCCTTGTTATGCTTGGGTGTTTTTGTGTCCTTTTGTGCGCTGTTTCTCGGAAAATCATCGCTATAATGTTATCTTGCTGCAGCTATCTCTCGAAAAACGAAAGTGTTGTTTCCGCTGTTGCTGTTTTGAACACCGCATTTATTAAAAGGCTGGGAAGTTCTTCTAAATATTGTAGCCATTATTTTATAACTGAAAGGGTACTTTTCTGCATGAATACATAGTTCTTCAAGTGCTTTTCAAGTCGTCCTAAGTGACGACTTGAATATTTATGCAATTCAATGAAACAAGATCATTCCCGTAATGCTATATAGTAGAATACAATACTACTGAGCAGATGTACAAAGAGGATGACCCTTGCCGTCACTCCCATAACACTCGTGAACTCTTTGATGTGTGGCGGCAATTCTTGTTCTTTTTCTTTTACGGATTGCAGTGTTTCCGTTCCCACTGCTGCCGGTGGTTCTGGCACTTTACTGCAACGCCAAAGTCGCCATGGACATATCTGATTGGGAGAAAGCACGACAGCGCAATAAGGTCGATCAAATTGTCTACGAAGGGGAAAAACTGGAGGCCTTAAGCTCATCACCTTGCCTGCGCAGGAAAAATGCTGTTCCTTCTGCAAAATAAAAGCACCATGCGTTGTGATAAACAAAAAAATTGCCCGCAGCTTCCCTCGGGGGAACACTGAGGAGGATGCGGAGCATATAATTGGTTAACGGGGTGTTAAAGTGCGACTTACTTGGGTCGATGGCTAAATTGGTTAACGTGGTTGTAGGAGGGGGTGTTAAATGAGTGAACACGTACACACGTATGCGAAAGGACGGCGCTGGTCGAAGGGACGTCGATCATTGTGTTTGTGGATTCGTTGGAATTCATTTCACCGCGACCTTGGACGTCGACGCGCCGTACAAACCAACCGACGAGCGGCAACTGAGCGAGCGAGCGCCGACCTTGAGTATATATACAGCGCGACGGCGCATGCGCTGTCAGCTGTCGAATGTTCTCGAAGGAGAAGCGCGCGCGCGGCACAGATGGTGACGGCGCGACGGCGCATGCGCTGTCAGCTGTCGAATGTTCTCGAAGGAGAAGCGCGCGCGGCACAGATGGTAGGCGACGGCGCGACGGCGCATGCGCGCGCGTCAGCTGTCGAATGTTCGAGAAGCGGTGCGGACGGCGCACTACAAGGCGCGAGTATAAGATGCTTCCGCATCTAAAAAAAATTCGAGAGTTCCTTGTGCTTTCAGTTAAAACAACTCGATGCCGAAAGCCTTGCCTTCTCTCTCAACTAATGTACTGATGCTGCACCGCCCTTACAATGCCTCACATGCTCCCTTTTATGTTTTATTCTTACCGGTAGATACTGCTTAGCACAATTCATGCCGCATTGTCTGAGAGCATTCTAGGTAGTTTTCGGATCATCTTTTTGGCTTGAGCGCGCAAACACGAACAGCTGAGTTTATTCTGGAACAAACTCGGCCACCAGCGACAACGAATGCTATACGCCACGTCTATAAATGTCGACGCATGTTACCACGGATCAGATTATCAACAGCCGACGCTCTGTTCATCGCTATCGCTGCATAGCGTGTATTACTTGATGTAGTTTCACTTTCACTTTCTCTACCTCAAGTTCGGCCAAATAAAGAGTTTCAACTTGGACACACTGAGTGCTGCCTTCGTAGACGTCAGGACTCCGTGATAGTACGAAAGCATTCCGTACATGACGTGTTTCGCATTGCCTCCGTGATTAGACCATCTCTGACCAAGCTACGATGTGACGCGAAAGCATCATCCTCTGACTTTACGTCACTTGACATCTCTGTGGCGTCTTGATGACGTCGTAATAATGTTGTAAGTTTTTGGTGGTCTGTGACGTCATGTGATGCCGTATGGTGACGTATTCTCATGATCATGGTCTGTTCCACCACTCGACCTCAAAGCAGGGGAATGACGACGGTAAAGTTTCGCGTTGATAAGCCATCTGAGGCTTTCGCCTTAATAAGTGTTTTTGAGGGCGCATTGTAATCTTCAAGTTCGCCTCCTTATGTGCTTGCCTCCGGGAAAGCTATGCCTGGAACTCTGACGTGGACACCCTTGAAGCAAAAGGTGTTGCTGGAGTGAAGGTTTCCAGAAGCGGTCGTGTCTTCACGGAAGTTTAACTGTTGCTGCTTCGAAAACGACAAGACCGATTGCCGCAGTGTTTGCGCCAGGGACATCTTGTGTTCCAGGAAATTCTCATCGCTTTAGGCTTACATGTCATCCTGAACTTCCAATGTATGTAGAAACACTCTGTTTTTTTTTGTATAGACATGGCAGGCATCCCAGCTATATTCACACACCTGACAGAAGGGGCTCTGACGTCACCATTACTCATGCCGACTTTACTGTAACATTTTTATTCGGTCATATGAGAAATAAATACAGGCTCACAGACCGACTGACCAACCAACGGTCCCTTTTACCATAATAGTTTGAGTTACTTCCCCTCAAAGGGAACTGCAGTGCAGTAAAGTCATTTGGAAACTTTAAATATGTTTTTCTTGAAGGACTTCCCAGATGCTCTTCCCAGTTGCTGGAACTGGCTATCTATCAAACTAAGAAAACACAAAGAATCACGTGTGCATGTTTTATTGCTCCCTTCATTGAGGTCTGTACAGGAGAAAGAAAAAAAAAATGTGGTTCAAGCAACTCAAAACAAGAAACATAACAGTATGGCAGTAACAGGATATGAAAAAAACTAATAGTTAAAAATGGTTAAACAGCTGTCACTTCAAACGAAGCAAACACGAAACATATTGACAGATAGGCATAAGAGGGGTATGGGAGTTTGTGGGAAGGTAGGGGAGGAGCTACACAATGTACACAGAATTCGACGGAAGCTGTTGGCATAAATACACTTGCAAAGATCGGCCGATGGTTGAGTAAACTTAACAAGGATAGTTTTTGTAGCGTAACGGTTAGAACAAATACACGGACAATACTGTGTGAGCTGGCGACAGGTACAAGCGAGACAGCCTGACTACACGGGACAACACAATACACTCGGTCGTACAGGTTAGCTCAGCTCGTAACACACAGAGACAGTGACGAGAGAACTTTTTGGACACAACGCAACCAGGCTTATACGCTCAGCCCCGAAACAAGCATTCTCAACCAGCGAGATTGTCGTTTACCGCGCGACAAAAGAGGAGGAGGGTTAGCATGACAAGAGGCAACGCGTTTAACCTTCATTTGAAGCCCGCAAGAGGAAGAGTGCAAAGATTTCCATCATGCTTTCTTCTGCATCATTCCCATTTAAGCCTACACTGGCAAAACCAGAAAAGCACAGTTAATCTCGAAACAGCCAAAGCGGACTTAAGAAGACACAATATCAGCGTTTATTTAATCCTTCTTTCACAATCGCATTTCTCAAGCATGCTACAAAAGCTCCACTCCCTATTTTCTTGGGTTAGAGATACGTGGAAACTACTACGGCACAGCCCAGCTTAAAAATGAGTAGTAAATACAAGCCACAAGTTGATCGTATAACTATACTACCACTTAGTCTGCCGGTAAGATAGTTTGGACAGATTCTCGGGCCAAACGAGGCACCCAAATAAACAAAACCCTACCATTCATGCAGCAGCCAAAGAGTACCAGCGAACGAGGCGAGAAGAAAAGCATGACAACTATTCACATCAGTGGCGGCACGTTACATTAGTCTCACAAACAAGTACAGAAAGCAGACAATAACATATGTCCACGCACATTGACGCGAAAGGCACAAAAACACCTCTACGAAAGTATGCTAGAAGAAAGTGGCACAGGGATACGCACTGCAATTTCTTCAGTGCGCTGCATTTAACAACATGTGACGTCTACGTTGTCGAGCGACATAAAGAATTCTATTCAATCTATCGGGATCGTGTGCAAATGCTCACAACGCAGAACGATAGTTCGACATACAAATACCTTAGGCGCGCTTGCTTTAAAAATGGGATGCAAACAACTAACTCGTCAACAATAACAACCTCATTTCGAGACAAGGTCACAACGCCTTTGCGATGCGACAAGTGTTCGCACAAGCACTTAAGAAATTTTACAAAGGCGTAGGCTGTATGTTGCTTCTACTGGCCAAAGAGAAGATCACACTGGTCGACCTATGAACTTGTACGAGGTCAGTGTATTTGTAGCGTTTAGAACAGCAATGCTACCGGAGATGTTGATGGGTGTTTCTCTATGAAGCGCATATACAGCCAAGACGACTGTCGTAACATACCTTGATTTTAGTGACCGTGAAGCAAGATACCTGGAATGATTTCATGCAGCTCCGCTTCCACTAATGGCAATGTCAATCGCAATTCTTAATGCCTTCGCACGCTACATCTGGACCATCTGTTGGTCAGAAAACGTAGGAGTCAGGATACCGAAAGAACTTGCGTTGCTTGAAAGCTACCGACATTCATATATCTCTTGAATTCATTGCCCTCTGGAGCTTCATAAGTCACACGCATTACGTTCACACTGCAATAGTGCCCCCATGACATGTTGTCAATAGCGCAGCATGCTTCCAAAGCGCTCACAAAGATTGCACTTCACTCGGCCGCAGGCTCACTAGTAGGGGCCAGTCGACTCACAGTCGGCACTCTGTGAGCACAAACTTGACCTAATAGGGACAGCGTGCACAGATAATTTCTCGAAAAACCACCTTATGTATGTGCACTGCTTAGCGTGTCTTACAAAGGCTGTAAGACAAGCTTAGTCAGTTGAAAAAAAAAATCCCAACTCTACAGCGTATCTCATCATTGAAACCTACCCTTATGTTACACACCAAGCATTCAAGTACGTACAAAAGCGTGGCGGAAGGTTTGTATTATCGAAGCGATCAGGTGATATGCGAAAGGAGAGTTACAAATGCCTAATGGAAAAATACTGTCATCACAATTGTCTGTATGCACGTGCGCTGTATTGTACAAGGAATGAACCAGCGAGAGCGCAGTGCGCTTCAGTCATACGCGTGTACCACGTGCATCGCCAGCGACACCGTATCACGTGTCGCCGTGATGTCACGGTAAATAAGTGCCACCCAGATGGCGCACATCTCCTGAGCCGTGCATTATTATATTTCACCCTTGATTCGAGCGCCATAACCTATTAGAGTCCACTGTTCTCCATCGATGATGACAGCAGTGCTGTCAATAATGGCCCGTGGCGTGTTATCAAGGAATCAGAGAGATTGTGCCGTCTGGGTGGCGACGCCGTAGTTTGGGAGGCAGTGTCATGAATTTCTTGTAAGCCAAGTGGGCTTGCTAATCAACCTGGGCTAAAGCCATGAAAGCGATGATGGCAAATCGGAAGAAAAACAACCCAATAAAAGTACCGCCGTAATGGGCAATGGCTCACCTACATAACGTTAACTCTGCGCATCTGGCTCGAAGATTGGCGCTAGGCTTAATTATATAGACAAGCTATATAGACCAACGCAATTGTGCTGAAGCGAATAACAGGGACACATGTCATTTGACAAAGTAGACTCATTACATTCGATGAAGTGTCGAACTAATATGGATCTAACTAGTCCAGAAGCACCTTACGGCTATGGATGGGGACATTTCCATTTCACTACATTATCTGTAGATACACCATAAACAGATGTTACCAAATGCCGAATGTAAATGTTTTTGCGCTGTTTACGTACAGTCTATGGACTCTTAATCCCCTACAGACCGTGTATGCACTAAAGTCCTTCGTACAGATCAGTGAAACGCATTTTTGCAAGAGACCACTGGCTTCCCAGAAATGTATGATTCCTTCGTGGACCTCTAAGAATCGCAGTGAGCCGCGGTGCAGTGTAAGGCCGTGTCAAGCATTTTGTCTCCTAGGTATCCTTTTCATTCTACTTCTTGGCGGCTGCGGCGGCAGCGCGACCACTGAGCCTGGTGCCGTAGCCCGGGTACAGGGCCTGCCCCCTGGAGACGTCGTCGTCGGTGAGGAAAGGAGCGTCCTCGACGCCAATGTTGTCGTTGACGTAGTAGAAGTCTCGGGCGTTCTGGCACGGCACCGCCTCCTCCGGGAAGGAGCAGGTGAGCGTCAGCTGGTTGAACACGGTCTGGTTGCCGCAGAAGAAGCTCCAGTGGTTCATCTGCGGACGCAATGAATTGCCGTCAGAAATGTTATCGAAGTGTGAGGGTTGAGCACGCGAATCAATAGCTTGCACTGACGCCATGATGGTGCCATCTTGGGGGCCTAGAAGGTCGAATATCTGTAGAACTTGAAAACCTTAAAAGTCTTGACATGAACGCCTAGTCGTGTTGCGTACTTACGCCTTCATGGCTGCCTCTTGTTTGTAGTGCTCGAGTACAATCACGTTGATTTTAATGCAACAGAACACTTCACGTAACGTAAAGCGTTAGGGTTAGGTGGTTGCCACAGCAACCTGGTGTTTGTTTTTTCTCCACACACAGAGGTATAGATGGCGAAACTTGGGTCATTTTTAAAGGTTACCGCACATTAAATCACATCTAGCCATGCATAGTAAGATATAAACTTGCGAAATGAAAGTATTCAAGAGTGATGTACAATATGCCTCGCACCGACTGCGATCGCGTTTACGTGATAGAAAGATGAAATATCATGAAAAGAGTGGCGGGAAGTAATGAGCATCGACCAATAGTTCAAACAAAAGTAAACAGGAGACACAAAACAGTAACATAAAACAAAAGAAAACAGAAACAAAGAAAGAAAGGCACAACATTGTAAGGATATGAAGGAAACGATCGCGCTGTTCAACTTATTTCATCTGAACTGCCCAAACGACTCACCATGCCAGTTAGTGATACAGCGCAAATGTAAGCGGCTATAGGAGAGGAATTCAGCTTCGGAGTATCGCCATGAATCACTGGTAATTGAGGTAAGTGAGGAGACCGCCCTCCATAGCAACGATGATACATTTGAATTGCGCGTAACAGGAATCGTTTTTCATTCGTTTCCATAGTGAATAAGGTTCCAGCGAGGAAACCGAAACGTATTTGTTCATTCTGTTTTTATGCGTGTCTGCGTTCAAGTTTCACTTCATGTGATTAAGGTCTTCGTCACCCAGTGTGCACCATGGTTTCGAAAATTTATAAGGAACCTAAAGGCTTGCACGAAAAACTTTCTCGGTGCTAGCTTCAGCAGCTGAAGTACGAGTCTTCACTCTACTCGCGAAATACATCTTGCTTGCCCAACAGCAAACCACAATTGTAACGATCGATTGTATAATACAGAATACCGAGGCATACTATGTAGTAACACAGGTGTAGTGGTACACAACTAACAAAACTGACAAGGAACTAAACCAAAGAAATCTTCGAAAAGTCACAATATAGTGAATCCGAGTATACTGTTGCCATGTTCAGCTATACGAAGAAGTTTCGGTCAATAACGCATAGTAAAGGCTCGCCATTAAATGCGAGACGTGTTAAAAGTTTGCGCCCTTATAACCTCACCGAAAAGGTGCCACTGAGTTCAAAAAACGGCGTGCGATAGCCACTCTAGTGAGAGTAGACAGATGACGTCGGCGCTCACAACGAAACAGAAATAATGGCACCCGCCTTCGCTGCTTCAACATCGGCGAAACAAGGGCGCAGTCATCTCTCCCGTCCTTGCATAGCTTCAGACTGCCGGGGAGGGCATTCAAATTAACGTTGGCTGGTGCGGTTCAAGTAGCCATCACAATGCTGTCTCTTTCGCCAATTTTTGACCAGAGTAGTACCATAGAGTAACATAAAAATGACAAGAGTGGTCACTCTGTGGACCAAAAAGCGGCTGAGCTACGCGGCTTCACCCCAGCCGTAAGATGGCAACACATCACTTTCTGCTTCAAGGCAACACGCGTACTAGTTATTTCTACAGTACCTTTTCTAGTGCATTATGCATCTAAGTGTTTTTGCGTGTGTGACAGTGGCCTGAATCTGTCTTTATTGTCTGCGATTGTACGGTGCGATAACGTCGGGCCATGTATTACGCTGTGCGAGGTGATAGCGTGCTTCTGCAGACCATGTTTTGCGTTTGAGCCGCATGTGACGGGCATTGAAGTTTGAAAAAATGGCACTGTCTGCGCGTGGACCACCCCAAGTGATCTGAGATGCAATACAACCGGGTCACGTTTGCTGTACTGTTCTGACGTTGCAACGAGACCCATCGCCGAGTTTTCGCTTGCCAGAGGCATCGAGTGCGTTGCATCTGTTGCTATACGAACAGCTGCAAATGTTACCGACCGGTAAGCCAACTTAGTCGTTAAAATGAATTTCAATCAGTGTGCGTTTTGCGTCTCGCACTCAGTACGTGATTATGCTATACGCCAACATTCATAGCTTGTTCGTCTAAAAAAAATAGACTGCGGGTCTCAGTTTGGCTAACCCTGTGTGTTTAGATTAAGGCTTAAATTCATTTTATGCTTCCATGCATTCGTACTGTTATAGGCAGTGTTGCCTACATTAATAGACGCTCTAGGCTCATATCTTCAGACATCGGGAAAAAGAAACCCTTATCAGGCTCTTCTAAACGCGCAGCGAGGAAAAAAATAGCTTTGTCACTGTAGCAATCTTGATATCACGAACAAGCTCGAGGAATGCTTCTGATGCCTAACTTGACCTAGCACGAAGAAGGCTGAAATTTCACTACAGTATACTTTAGTCGGCATCATATTAAAGTTCTGAAGACGAGCTCTGAATGCACAGCAACTCAATAGTTCACCTAACAGTTTGTGCCATCTTTTGCCCCTTCACCACTAGTAGATGATATTCAGGGGGTTCTTTGTAATTCGGCCTCTCCGAACACCGCGTCTTTGGCGATCTTTTTTTTTTTTGCTAATGAGATATTTTCAGCACGCATTTGTTTCCTCAACCAGTAACTACTTTTCTCGCCCCTTGACGTAACACGTATCATCTTAGTGTGCATGGCTCGCTAGTCAGAAATGTACTACATTTCTGACTAAATATTTAGCTTCTGTCTTATCAAACGCACACGTAGTATGTGTGTAAGCATGACCTACCTGTTCACTGCCGTCGGCGAGCACGACCGGGTGGCAGATGTGGAAGATCTTGCACTCGTTGTCCGTGTCGGCGTAGTATCCATAGCGCAGGCCCGCGCAGCTGAAGCTCGTCTGGTAGCTACCGACGATCAGCTCCACGCCGTCTGGGAGCTCGTACGCGGCGCGCTTGGAGCGCCTGGCCGCCTCCTTCTGCGCATGCGCGTTGACCGTGCACAGGTTAGCACCGTTGCAACTGAAGACAACGGGTGTGTTCTATAGCGGTAGCCAGCGCGGAAGACAGTCGTATACCTCGACTACTCAGACATATTCGAGTCCACGTAACGTATCGCACTTGGCAGATTTTGGAACTTGACGCTAGTGCACGCCTAGAAGAACGCTTTCTATGAAGCGCTCGTTATAGCAGCAATAAAGGATTTCGTATGCGCTAGCTTTTTAAATAAAAGAGCGCAACTTAGCATGGTGTACCCTGTGAAAGGGCATTATTGTTGCCGGCACTATGGTTTTTCCTCTACCTCTCGGTGTTTGTGGAATAATTTCTTTTGCTATGAAACAAGGCTATGAAAAACAAGGTTATGAAGAGCTATGAAAGAAGGGTATACGAAAGCAGTGCCCTAGACGGTATAGGCATTTCTCCATTATGTGTTTTTGATTAATGGTGACAGACTAAATGCTCCCTGCTAGGGCAGGTGGGAAATACCAATATTAACAAGAATGGCCTCTACATACCATCGCCAACGCTTTCTGAAGTACGTCGTTTGGAAGTTCAGAGAATTAAAAGTTCGATCGTAAGAGGGTCATAAATGTGCAGGTACTAATGTTGAAGCTAATAAGATGCCTTAGCGTATTGTTATGGTAATCTAACTGCGAATACTCTAATGGTTCCAGCACCAGAATAGACGCATTAGTACAAAGCGGAAGAGAGCACAAGTCCTTCTAAGCAGCCCAAGACAAAGTGCTTCCAAGGAATGTCGCACATGGCTGAATAAGAGAGGCCGTGGCAATCACCCGTCTTGTACGTCAAGTCGAGGTCGGAGAATGGTCCTCTGGGAAGGTAGTGGCATTGTGCTCTAATTAATTACCGGGCCGACCATCTGCCTTTCGAGGTCAGCGATGCTTGGGGAAAAAAATTAGCGCGGCAGTTGGTGTGCGACCCCCGCGACACCACCGAGCGACGTTGCGGGCCTGTTCTTCTTCGGTGACCTCTACCTGCCGTGATTGAGGTAGCCGCTGCGAACGCCGCAGTGCGGTGGTTCGTTCCTGTTGTGTGCAGTGTCACAGAATGCTAGTAAGGTAGGACGTAGTAGTACGAAATTCGGGGGGGGGGGGTATAGTCTGACCTAATGATCCAGACATCCTTCGATGTTCCTGCGCCATGTCGTTCGCACGTACCCACTGAGCGGCCAGGTTCCGATGGGAGACAGTGAGGACGTGTCCAACGAAAGTGGCGGAGTGATACGGCGTTCCGGTCCGATGCATCTTACAAGTGTCAGGCAGGACATTCGGCACCCCGTTGCACGCAATTGCCGTCAGAGAGTATAGTTGGCGTAGAGGTTATCCCTCACAATGGCTCCGGCGCGACGAGTGCGCGCCACCTTCCGGAGATAATTGTCCAATTACGCATCTCTGATATTACGGAAGCAGCCATCGCTGCTCAGCGCTTCTTTTTCCTCTCCTTTTTTTTTTCCCTTCTTTGGCAGCTCATGCGAGTGTAAAGCCTGTAGCAGCCGGCCTCATGTGCGCGGTGTCTCGTCAAATCCCGCGAAGATTGCTTGCGAAGAAAAGGATAGTGGCCGACGCTGGCGGCCTGGCGCAACTGCGGCGGCAGGCACTAAGTAGCGATGAAGGAGAAGCGTGTATACAGATACGCACACAATGGTCGGGTAAGAAGCGCCGAGCGTGCGCATTCCTATAGGGCAAATGGCGTGATTGCTTCGTGCCCGGGCTATTCATTAAACGAAGCCTACCAGGCATTCCCGTGTGCTGCGGTTCGTCTTTCTCGCCTTCCGTGCAGCTCGCACCGGTTTCAGTGACGACAAAGCCACACTTGCCTCGTTGCGTAGCGCTTCGCTATCTTCACGAGCTCCTCGCATTTCGTCTCGCTTAAACTGACGGCATCGCGTATGTATTCGACGATTGCACGGTGATATTAGTGTAGTAAATCTATTTTTGTTTTTCTTCTTTCAGGCGTAAGGCCATCTAAAGTCAGAATCACTGACACCTCAAACGATGCTCCTAAACAGGGCTTGAATCTATGAAGATACAAAGTCTCTTGTATCACTTTCTCTTGGCTTTTACACAAGGTGCATGTTTACCTAAAATTGATGCTCAATACTGATTGAGATCAACTTACGAATAAAATAAACCATATTGGTACAAGCCTACGGGACTTTTGACGAAGTGAGACAAAGGAAAAAAGAAGTGACAGGCTCATGGGCTAAGCCTTCCTCATCCATCATCCCGCCATGTAAAATTAAACATCTCTCACCGTTACAATACTGACGAAAACAAAGGGAAACAAAGTTATTTTAAAATGTGAATTTGGGTTCTGACGTGACACATATATATGGTCATTTTTTCCTATGAACAGCCGTCATATTCGTTCTGTTCAAGACAAGAACAGGTAGACCTTAGCGACTGAATACACGTAGCCAAAGCTTTTTACATAGCTTGAATTCTCGCACGAGCGAAAGGCAGTGCGCCGGTGGCCCTTCGAGTTGAGTGAAATTCAGTGTTCATTTCGACGGCATTTTCGAGTGATGTTTAACTAAATCTTGCACTTCCCCTTGTATGGCAGCTTCGGGATAATTACGGAGACACTTCAATGGTTTCTACACAGCCCTCACAGAGTCCGCCTCGGTGAACCAGTGGTTAGGGTGCGCGGCTGCTGAACCGAAGGGTCCCGGGTTAGGTCCCGGCCGTGGTGGTTGCATTTAGATGGAGGCGAAAGGGCCTAGGCCTATGTACTGAGCAGTGATGTCAGTCCACGTTCAAGAACACCCCATGGTCAACATTTCCCGGATCATTCCACTATACGCGTCTCTCGTAATCATATCGTGGTTTCGGAACGTAGGAGCCAACAAATTATTATTACAGCCTTCACAGAGTCTTTGATCGTCTATCCAGGCCTGAAGCCGCCATTGGCTCGCAGCCAGTAAGAGGAACGCGCACAGACGGGGGAAGCGATGGCACAGCAAACACGCTTCGTCAAGGTCTACGTTGTCTTCTAGGTTTCCTCATCGGTGTCTTTCGCCCGTCAGCAGCTGCCAACTGGTTTTCGCAACATCCGCACTTTTTTAAGGCTTCTTATTTCTTGGTGTCTGATCATGGCACTTGTTCACACGAAGCACTTGTCGCCCGTGTCTTGTTGGCGATCTCGATGGGCCGTTTAGGCACAGCGCTCTTGCATGTGCGTCCTTCTTTAAAGGAGAGGTAGGAGCTGTGGAGCCCCAGAGGGCTCCACGAGAATCCGCGTAGATAATTCATTATCCATTTCAATGGCAAACAGAATGACAACAAAAAAGAGGGAGCAGGGGGATGTCCCGGTTTGGTGCGCAAACACATCGACGCGTCCGTGTCTTTTACGGGGTTCGAGTGGGTGTTCATTACCGTCGATTGACGCGATGACGTCGGGGATTAAAAGAAAGCGTCGTAAACTTCATGGAGCGCAGTTCGCACGTTAAGGACACATCTTCGCGTAATGCTGTGCTTTAAAGTCAGCACGTAGCGCTAAACTGCATCAGGGGGAGCCGATCCGTGGGTCTGTACTGAAACGATTAAGTAGCGCTTTCGAAAAAAAAAATACGAAAGACGCTAATCACCGTCTTTAATTTGTAAAATAGGAACCTTGGAAGCTTGGCATGGCTTGGCCGGACGGGCGACTAGCATGGTGTCTGTTGTAGGAGGTGACGCCATGTAATCGAAGGAAAGTGATATCGGAGTGCTGCTTCTGCGTAGGTGGGGGATAATTTTATGTTGCTTCACAGCACAGATGTTAATCGTAAGTGGCACTTTTATAATTTTCACACACGGTAGTCATGAAGAATGTAATTGAGTTAGTAGAGAATAATGAGCAGCCACACTTCTAAGGTGCCTCATACAGTTGCAGATTGTGTCATTACAACTGGTCATTCGTGTCTCGTTAGGAGCATGTTCGTGAACTTTTTCTTCTTCCACGGGCGAGGTATGGGGGTAGTTTGATGGAACGCGCCTGTGCGAGGCATTCCTTTAGCATTTGTGCCACGTTGTCTTAAGGGCTATCTTGTCAAATTAGGAATCGCTGAAAGGCCGGCTTTAGGAGAAGTTTTCAGCCTTTCGTTTCATTACAAGTTTTACATTTGTACGCATTCGTTCAATTCTAGCAACATATAATTTTAGCGACTGTACGCGTTGTGTTACTATGTAATATACGAAAGAAAATACGTTTATAAAAAAAAGTAGCTCACGCGAAGCTGCCTACTACAAGTACCACAGCCTCCGTGAGAAAGTTTCGCTGATCGAGAACGTTTGTTGTGGTTCTCGACTCGAATGTTCTATGACCACTATAAGGACATATTTTTTCCTTATCTATTAACAGCTGCGTGATAAAATCATTAGGTGTTGCAGTATTCAGCCTAACCAAACACTTACATGTTGTTAAGCTCTGTGGTGTATAAGTTATAGTGACAATAGGAATAAACTTACCTTTGGTATAGCTATCGCGACAGCTAGGCAGAGGGCACCTGCAATGATAAAGAAAAAAACGCATTCGCAAAGTATAATAAAGTGCACCAGAAAAAGAGTTCGCACAAAAGGTCATGTGCACATAGGAAAGTATTAGCGTTGCTAAGAATGGTTCAATGTTATTTAAGTCACAGCAGTCTTTTCGAATCCCTCTCCTTACACGTCAACGTTGTTCTCATTTTCTTTAATCATACAGGAGTGCTGAGTGATCACATCATGTTTTTTTTTGCTTTTTTTCTTCTTGTTTTCTCTATTGTAGAGCAATTTGTCTAGTAGGGGCTGTTGTTGCTTTCTTTTTCCGTGCGGGAGCAGGCGTACGCTTCAAGAATTGATAATCGCCGAGATTAGGCGCAACGACTCTAAGCGCGCTTTACTCGCTTCCTCCCCTTCTCGTTGCCCTTTCTCCCTTCCTCGCCGTCCTCGCGCTTTCTGTTTTGGTCTGTGCGACGAATAGGTCTATCTGTGCGTGCGCTCAAAGAGACGCGTACGTACTTGCGACGATCCTTATGCGGCAGGCAACCACTGACGGATTCATTGTGACGCAGTCAAAGGATATTTAATTGGTGCAGAACCCATTCGGTTGGGAATGTATCGTATTTTGGTCCCTTTCGAGGCGCAGAATACAGGTATCAAATTTTTTTTTTAGTTTACACACACAAACTTTGCGCTCAGGAGCTCAGAAGTTGCACGTCAACTCTGGGCTGTCCAGAGGGCCGACGAGGTGGTGGTGAGGCTCGGCCTACCCGTTCCGACGTGGGAGGGGCCCGCTACTCTACCTCCTTGAGGTAGTGTTCCTCCGGACCCCAATAAAGTTCTGTGTCTGTCTGTCTACACACACAACACACTTATAAAGCCGTAGACGACTAAGTGTCAAGATCAGAATGAAAGGGGAACATGGGAAGCACATGAAACTAACTATTCTAACAATTAAAGTGTCTGTTACAATTATATATTACACGGGATACCTTATTTTAGTAGTTTCAGAGAACCCTCGCAACTGTAACGATGGGTTGTAAGGCACGGACAATATAGAGATAATACAGGATAGGCACGGTCGCTAACTATAGATCATGCCGCGTTTGTTACCATGTACGAGGAGGGACATGATAAGGTGAAACAGAGAAAGAGGGTGAAACAAAGCAATCAGTGCACATATTTCCCTAACGTGCGCCCAGAGTGCACCGTGTCACCGGTGATCGCTCACTTTGTTGGCTGCGAAAGAGCTCTTATGTCTTCAGAATAAGTGTTTAGAGTTTTTGAGCCCTTCGTACTCGGCTATGAAAGAGCAGTGAGCTGAGCCTATGTAGTGTGTAGAATACATCGCTGCGCAGTCTTTACAAGCAGCTTACCAAGGTTTAACCATCTATGCTGATATGCCGTGAAACGAAGATTCCAAGTTCTTCGCTTCAGTAAGAGGCCAATCATCAGGCCTTTTCAGAGCATACTCGCGAGTTAGGCGATTCTGATAGAATCGGGCACAATATACTTAAAACGGCAACAATTAGGTGATGACAGAGTGAAAAATATGGTTGAGTTGTCGCTTAGCTTCAATTTATAAAATATATTTTGCACTTTCAGGAGCTCAATTCTCGTTAATTATTTCGCCTAAGACCGCGCGCACATTGGCTGTGCTAACATATTCGTGGTTGATCTGACTTCTTCGGACATCGCAGCATCCGGGAGAAACATTCTTGATTGTTGTTTCATGCTTAAAAAAGCGAACGTCCGTTCTGAAGCCGGTCAAGTTCGGATGGTTGTCTTGATTGCAGTCTGCAGTCTAGTCGCCCCATCTCGGGCAGCAAGCTTGGGTCTGCCGCTATCAGCTGTAGATAAAAGTCTGCAAATATTTGTGGCTCAGATTGCTTTTTTGCAGGATATTAAAGTCAAGACGTGTTCGTGGTGCATTCGAGGTAAATTGTTTTGTGGCCCATGTGAGGATGCTTCGCTAGCTTCCGACGCGAATAATGCGCAGACACCGAGAAACAAGGACCTCAATACGAAATTAGAAGTTAGCACGACAATTTCTCGTAACAATCCAACACAGAGCTCATTCTTTTCATAGTTTAAAGAGCGAGGAAACATCTTGCCAGTGTATCCTTTTAGATGCGGAGCATCTTATACTCGCGCCTTGTAGTGCGCCGTCCGCGCCGTCCGCGCCGTCCACACCGCTTCTCGAACATTCGACAGCAGACGCGCGCGCATGCGCCGTCGCGCCGTCGCCCACTCTTCCACCATCTGTGCATCCCTTCCTCCTCTACACACCACGCGCGCTTCACTCCTCCACCATCTGTGCACCCTTCCTCCTCTACACACCGCGTTCGACATCTACAATTCTCCTGATTCTCCAGTGGACGCGCATGTGGCGTCGCGCTTCGAGAACATTCAACAGCTGACAGTGCATGCGCCGTCGTGCTGTATATATACTCAAGGTCGGCGCTCGCTCGCTCAGTTGCCGCTCGTCGGTTGGTTTGTACGGCGCGTCGACGTCCAAGGTCGCGGTGAAATGAATTCCAACGAATCCACAAACACAATGATCGACGTCCCTTCGACCAGCGCCGCCCTTTCGCATACGTGTGTACGTGTTCCCTCATTTAACACCCCCTCCTACAACCACGTTAACCAATTTAGCCATCGACCCAAGTAAGTCGCACTTTAACACCCCGTTAACCAATTATATGCTCCGCATCCTCCTCAGTGTTCCCCCGAGGGAAGCTGCGGGCAATTTTTTTTTCATGCTCATAACCATTTCACCCATAAATATACACCTTATCTCAGACAGGTTGGCATTCACTACAGAACAGGTCGTATGAAAATAATCATTAGGTCAATTTCGTGCGCTCCGAAAGAAAGCTGTATGACATATCGGAGAGACGTTGAAAGTCATTCCTGCTCCTTTATAGGTGCGCTAAAAGCAAAGCGATTTTCCTCGTATTAATAAAGCACAATTTCCAAATCCCGACCACGTCACTATTACCGCGTAGTGACGTTTTGTACAGGGAGAAAACGCTCGAAAAAAAAATATTGGTGGAAGCGCCCCCTCGTATTTTTCGCACCAAACTCCATGACGTCATAAAGTTTAAAGAGTTCATATCTTAAGAGCTCCTCTGCTTCAATGTTATCTTTATTGGTAATATTTGATATGCATACGAAAACGTGCAGGTATGCAGCTCAATTGGCAGGTACCAGGCTGACAACTGTAACCAGGATAGGCAGAACGCCTGCCTACTTTTGCCTACGATGGCCTTGATTGTATTCCAATCAGGCCCGCTCTATCGGCGGCTTTGTGTTCGACGCATACATTTATCGCGTCCTTGCTTTTAAGTACCATCGCGGTTTCCTTGTACGAGGAATTAACTGCACACGTTCAGCACACGCTGCGACATTCGAGCTCATCCGACGACATGTTACGTTTGATCGTCGCGCATCTACACGGCAAAGGCCAACACACGCGAGTGAAATTGGCCGTGCTAATAAAAAAAAACTATCACTAAAGGAAGAATAAAATAACTAGGCACAGAAAGAACGAGCAGAAAGTTCGAGAAACAACAGCACGTAAACACTGACTCAGAAAGTGAAGGGCCTTTTTTTTTCTCACAGGTTTCTAAGGAAGTATCAGATTGTAATAGGAATACGGGTGAAGCTGACGCGAGTCTGGGTATTTGGTAAATCATTCATCACTCAAATTAAAAAGTGCGCTTTGAACTATTCATGCCAGATGCTATTCGTGCGACTCTAATAACGAAGCCAAGTCATTAACGAAGAAAGCAATCATGCGTCCGAGGCCTGAATGAGGAAGTGGGAATCCTAATATGAATACAGCCCTCGCAAGCGGCATCATCAACCTTTTGCGCAATGAGAAATAACGGGCCTCATCCACTCTTTTCTTATTTCCTTCCAGCTGGTCAGCGAGCGGAGCGGAGGTTGAGCGGCTTGACCGATCAGTCAGGCCACATGTGTGTACGCTATTTCCTTCCTGCTTGCACAATGGAGAAGCGCTCATCAGCACAGTTCATGCTGAGGCCGCTATAGCTCTCGCTGACGGTCCGTAAAGCGATTCGAAGTATAATTGAGTCGAGAGCAGATACGATCTGGAAATATTAACGGGAAACTCTCTCTCTCTCTCTGTGTGCGTGTGCGTGAGTGTGTGCGTGTGCGTGTGTGTGTGTGTGTGTGTGTGTGTGTACGTGTGTGCGTGTGTGCGTGTGCGTGTTTTATCGACACAATATGCCGTAAGAAAGGCCAGTTGTTTCGAGGAAAAAGTGTGAATGGTCCTGTGGTACCTGTGAGGGCTGCGTGATATTTTGGCACAAAGTGTGTGACAGCGGGAGACTAAATTCCTTTTGTATATACCCTCGTGTAGGTTGAGTATAGGCATTTCCCTTCTGGAAACGGCTCATTGCGTCGCGTCGAAATTATAGAACTTCAGCACTTTAACTATAATATAGCGGCTGTGGCGGCGGCGGCTTAATGATGTAGCGACGCGAAGCCTGTCTAGGTGCATTGCGATACTCTCTCTGCATCAAAACGCACTTTCAACACGTGTATAAACAGGTATTTGGAACTAGGTGTAATAAAACATATATAAATGTATCACTGTAGGGTATTTAACTAAGATAAATGTGGCACAGTCAAATATTAAAATGTCTCGACCTTCAAAAAAACTAAAATCAAAAGCTCGATCCTCAATCACTCGCAGGAGATCAAAATGCAGGACAGTACGCATAGAATCCATGCTTGAGAATTATTTGGCTCAGGCTGTTTCCTGTGACGTAAAGTGGGCTTGTGGCAAGTCTTATAACGGATAATAAATAACGCTATTTGACAATCATAAGTGCGTGTTGAATGCCGGCGTGAATCTTGTCCTATGGTTCGTGTACACTTGGGATGGCTTTGTGCTCTCCCATAGTAGAGCACCAAGTACTCCAAGTTGTTTAACACTTTTTTAAACATATTTTTTGTGCCTTTACCACTATATATACGAGCATGGTTGTCTGGTGGCAAATGCTGTGTGATGCTAGATCATAAGCAGTTGATAAACGTTTCCACACCTTCGCATGATTAACCATTGTCTTGCTGTGAGGCCTTATATAGATGTTACTTGCTTCTTAAAACCCCTATAACTTTTGACCTACGGTTTGCTTACTGCGTCTGATCGGACAACCGAAACCATGTCATCCGTTCATTCTACTACTCATGTAAAAGCCTGTGAACAACTGGTAACGTCGGTGTCGATAATATTGAAAAGAGGGAAAGGATATAAAAAAGGTAAGGAAGTTACCTAGATTATGTTCACTTTGCTACCCTACACGTGGGCAGAGGAGCTAAGGGAGCAAAAGAGAGGAGATGCAAACTGCACACCACACACACACAGTGCAGGGTTTCAAAGGTGGTCGCACAGTGAAGTTGCCTTGAAAAATTGTGTGAGGGCTCGTGTGGCTTTCTGGGTTGATGTACTGTGAGACCATGCACCCAAGGCCTCTTCCGGAGTAAAGGGACTGAAGAAGTGAACGAGCAAGTTTGGAAGCAGCGGAGAACGAGCGGCTTCGCTTTATTCTAATATCGCGCAGGTGAAGTAAGGATGACGTTCAGGAGGAAAACTTGCTTTGAAAGTATACGCGCGCGTTCAAACTGACGTGCGTGTGCGTACGATCCAGGCGTCCCAGTGCTGACACTTGCGCCAGCACCCGCATCGCTGCACCACGGAGGAAGCGCAGGTACGGCAGCTGGTCTCGCAACTAATCGCGTCGCCCCAGGAACCACGTCCGTTAGCCCACCGGTTCACGCGCTCCATTGTCTGCGACCTCACTGCACCTGCGTCTCTCCTTCGCATTCTCTCGGACCCTATAGAGTGCCGCTACTCTCTACTTCGTGGCTTCAACTATCATTCTTTTTGGTCGCATTCCCCGTTCAATCAAACTAAACTCTGTATACCGTAAGCTGCGATTCTGGTATCGTCAACTAGCACACGGCCCACAGCCTCCGGCACGACCACTATACCTTCATTTTCCCTTCCTTCAACTCACTACCGCCCAAGCAAAGGAAAGAACGATTCAGTGTTACGCTCGCGCGGTCATTAAAAAGTACCCTCAAAATACCGAAGCCCTCGCGTACCGCTTGACAATCGGGGCCGTGAGCGAATACTTCTTGAGTCAATCGCGTGCGGCTCCGTCTCCGGGCGGAGGGGCTGTTCGATTTTGTCACCCCGATATTTATTTTCACTCACGCAATTTTTTTTCAGTGACGTGGAGTGTGCGAGCCACGCCAAGGCAACTAATCGTTTTGAGAGTGCGTACACTGGGACATTGCAAATGGTGTATTTATACGTTTGGAGCATTGCTAAAAAAAAGCAAGAGAAGAAAATTTATGCATAAGCTGCTGTGTTCGCCGAGAAAGAGGTGACCAGCAACCTCTTGTCAGTGACCTTAGGCCATGCCATAGGCATACATACCTTTGTAGTAGTATTAAAAAAATGACAGTAAGGGGGCAGCTCGAACGTTTTGATAAAAAAAAAATCCGTGAAAGTGAGCACACAACCCCTGCTCTGGATTTCTGCTATAGTAGTAGTAAGTCAACCGAATGCACCAGATTCACTCTTTCACATGACTCATCAACGCTTTTAGCCACACCACAGTCACATAAAACAGGCCAATGTAACCACAATTAGATCCCCGAAGTGTCGCTCGGAGCTCCAAAATAAATGAACACTGTACTTACGCTGGTGATCATACCCGTAAATAGCACATGAAACTCGGATCATTCACACACGCCCAGCACTAAAGCATTGCGAGGTCGAAGGAGGAAGTACAGAACTTCGCAACCGAGGAAAACGTTTCTAAATCTCATTTCAGCGGGTACTGCCGAAGCCAGCCGCAACTTACCAAAGGCGATCAGTGTGGCCTTCATCTTGGCGTTGGGGGTGATTGAACGATCACTCGGGTAGTTAAATCCCTTCGGGTACTTCCTCTCTCCTAGCGAAGGGCGGGAACCTGGAACATGAAGAATAAAAACCATAGGCGAAAAGGCAAAAGGTCACGCAAGATCCAGCTACGTCACGTTTACGAAGAAAACGAAGCTAACGCGACTCGGCGTAGCGTATAGGTGGCTATTGCTGTAAGTGCCGATACGCCAGCTCGTGTGTATTTCATCAAAAGCGCGCAGCACGGCAGAAGTCATACGGACACAAATCGGAAAAACCCTCAAGGGATCAGGCGTAGAGTGAAGTCTTGCCTGGATTATGCACGTCCCTTAATTTCGCTGACGTAAGATACTGAGTCACTTAAACGTGTTTGCCTCTCTGTAACTGTTTTGTGCAGTACTTGGGAAGTAAAAACAGCGCAAAGTATAGACAAGTACAGAGGAAGAGACGACACCGCGCTGTACTCGCAACTAAACTTTATTGAAAGATACACGCTCATATATCAAGCATTCGACCTAGTCACGTGGACAACCAAAGGCGTCTGCGCATCAAAGCAAACAAGGTATAAAACAAGCCTAATCATATATGTGCGTGTATCTTTCAATAAAGTTTAGTTGCGAGTTCAGCGCGGTGTCGTCTCTTCCTCTGTCCTTGTCTATATTTTTGCGCTGTTTTAACTTCCCAAGAAGTATACGAACCACCACCTAGCCCAACTTTCGCTACTATTGCAATGATATGTGCAGGCTGTACTTGGAGATTATTGGGTAGTTGCTGCAGCGATCAGCGCAATTCTGAATCGCACCATCTGTTTCCATGGCACTGCATGGTTTTTGTTAAAGAACGCCGTCGAGACGAAAATCGAAGGGAGGCATATCGCGGCTACCTTTAAGAACCATCATAGTAGTTCTTGAGAGAGACTGATATTGTTCAAAGATCGGTACGCGAACACTTTTATTGCACTCGTAATACCCAAGAATTTGTACAGCCCTGGTCAAAAGTTCCCAGGCCATGCTTGCCTATTATAAATTGGATAGTAGCCTGAGACCTTGCGCCCCACCCCCCCTGTATGTTTACGACCGCTCACAGTGAAATGCTTCACTCTACTAAGCACTTAGTTGAAACGTTTTTCTTAGAAAAAAAACTTGTCTCTTGTCACCTTCAACTGTGCATCTGCATGTTGCGCACTAAACACTGCAAAAATATACGACGAATACAAATTAAGCCTACAAACAGTACGTCGCACCGACACCGCTAATACTCAGCGGTTTCTTCGCGAAGGGTCGTAGGGGTGTGCCAACGTGATGAAGGGAGAAACATCACGATCTGATTGGCAGCTCGACACATATTTGTCGGGTTCCCAACAGAGAAAGAAATAGCAACATGGTATCAGCAATGACTCAGTGAAGGGAAGCACCTATAGCAACTATGCACCGCTACTATAGCATCTGCGCTTGCACAGCGAATCATATCGCAGTGTGTAAGCAGCATGAGCACACGTTTCCTTTCGGCACGACTGTATGGCCACGGCAAATAGCACTGTCGTGCAGACAATGTGTGCGGAAATGCTTTATACGGAACGGGCCAAGCATGGCGACGTGTATCTGTGCTCCACGTGTTGGTGGGGCGCCGAAAAAATAAAAAAATGAAGGTTCGCGAGCGGAGTTATTTAAGGAAACTTCATGTTTTTTTTTCGTTGTAAAATCTCCAATGGCGTCTTCAATCAGTCGAAGTGCGCGCTTCATTTCGCGGTCGTCAGACGTGACAGGTGCGCATGGAGGTTGTTTGGCTACGACACCCGTTTTGAAAAGGGCCCGTTTCGGACGTGATTGTGCCGGTACAAGGGAATTAGCTCATCGGATTGGGCTCGCTTTTTGTGCTTCTAGGTGACTGTGTCAACGCGTTGAACGGGAAGGCAGTGGCGCACTTGCATGGGCATTGGCGAATAGGCCGTTCTGGGTTCATCCTAGACCGGATGCACGAGTAACCAGGATAAACACGCTCGAGCCGCTTGGAAAAGGCGGAAGACGCCGGAAATGGCGACGTGTGTTAAAAAAAAACTATAAAATCTTCTTGGAAGACACAATCGGTGAAGCTGCATTTATCAAATAAGGTGGACGAACACAAGGCTAGAACTTTCAAGTACACTGTCCACCCACGCCTTTGCACTTGGGAGGGCAAAGAGGCGACTAGATAGAGGAAGTTTACTCGATCGAACTTTCTGGTTGACCACGCAAAGCTACTAATAGATAAGTGATTTAGCCATCAAAAGCTGTACAGAAAAGCCTGGATGTACTTGCTTTGCTGCCAGTCAACCAGTAATGTCTTATCCGTGTTATCATCTTTTTTTTAAGAATGAGGGAGGGAAAGTGATTGAACGTGTCTGAACTGCATATAGATTAGTACTGGCACGGCGTTCCTGATTAATATTAGCAAATTGAGCTACGTTGTACTAAAGTAGGTTTCTCTGGCATTCTTGCATTTTTGTGCCATTGAAATACAGCTGACAGCACGTTTAAAAGCAGAAACTTTGTCAGCGGCATAAGGCTTAGTTACCGCAATGCGAACATTTCACTTGCCTCTTCCTATTCTTTCTTTCTTTCTTTCTTTCTTTCTTTCTCTCTTTCTTTCTTTCTTTCTTTCTTTCTTTCTTTCTTTCCTTCTTTCTTTCTTTCTTTCCTTCTTTCTTTCTTTCTTTCTTTCTTTCTTTCTTTTTTTCTTTCTTCAACGGCGTCGAGCAGCATTGAACAGCACTCACTGAAAAGCACTGAATCACAGAAACTTACTTTGCCTTCGTCCGAGTGTTTCCACGAGACAACCTGTCTTTGCCAACGCAACTTAAAATTGAAAGTCCCCTGAAATATATCCCCGTGTAAGAGGTGTGTCTGTTTAAGCGCTGCCATGGGTGAGCTCTGTCGCCTTGACACGGGCAAATCCTACGCACTCTCGGGAAGCCGACACTGCCGCTGAGTGCCTTTCGCTTCTTCTTTGATAACTGTGTTAGTCTGTAGAATTCGATCAAAAAAAAAAAAAAACCTGTGACTTTGAAGCATGTCTTCGTCACCAAAACGATGTGGATGCATGAATTAAAACAAACAAATGTAATACGCAAGTTGTCAATACTCATAAATAAAGGTGACATTTAGTCTCGCGAGAGTTGCGTTTGTAAATAAACAAAAATCTTTCAGCATTCAAAGGGCTGATCCAGGCATCCGCGTAAATGGATGTTCATACGTGCAATTATGCTTATTCGTTGGAACATTACTTGAGCCATCCTCTTTAGCCTTATTTTTTCTATACTTTAATAGGGATGTCGACTGTCTATCACAACTTTCTTGGCTTTAAGAGAACTTGTTGTTCACTTCTTCCAGAGCATGCTTAAAGTCATACAGTGAAGCTCATTCACTCACTAAACAGTTAATAAGATTTGCTGTAACTGCTACGTTACCGTGCGCACTGACTAAAGATCATTGTCGTTCTAGCGCAGGCTCTTAATATCCGACGCTATGAAATTTGTCAAACATTCCCGCGAACGCACTTGCAGTGATGTCAGTTTACGAAAAATATCCTGAAAAAGTATCTGCCTACTAAGGCAACGAAAGAAACCGCAAAATTTTCGGCATATTGCAAGAAATTCGTGATCGCTGAAATTTCGCGCAATTCACTCGTGTCGCAAGAATCTTGCATAGTGATCCTTATGTGTTCGCTTGCTCCAGTTTAGTGTTACACAAAGTGAAATAATTTTGCACTTAACCTATTAAGCTCTGCAGATCATTTCTTTTTTTCTCTCCTTCTTTCGATTTCGTGGTATAGTCGCACTCAGCATGGGTAGCAACACGCTGGCTGAGGTTAAAGGGGCCTCAAGCCTCAACAAAGTAATCGACAAACACTAAAGTGGTTCGGAAAGTACTGCTGACTGAGAGAATTTGATTCAGCAATTTATATCTATTTAGGTGCAGATTTGCGGTGTAAGCGCCGTTTCGAGCATAGACAGCGTGTTTCAATTCATGTTGAGTGCGACTGTAATGACGGTTAACTGCGCACCAGCAGAGCTCATGGCATTTTGCCGCATCGTGACTTCTTCTTTGTTAGAATTCATTTTTTTACTTTTTCCAGCAACTCGCCGCTTCTTATTATTTACTGTGCAAGAGCGATTTCTCGGTAATTCCATAATGGCTACTTTAAGGATATCGCAACTTAGTTCCCCAGTCCGCTTTGAAACTCGTTCCATTTAAGGCCCTCGTTTCCCTTGCGAAAGCCTAGTTTGGTAATTGTCTAACGGTAATTACTTAACAGCCACTTTCAGAAATATTAGAAACTCTACAAGTGCAGACTAGAGAGGTATACACGGTGAACACCCGTCGTTGATCGAGTGAAGCGAGGGAAATGACGCGTAATTTAAATAAACAACCGCAAAGAAAAGTTATGTCATCCGAACTCTTCCGGCGACGTACAAAAAGCGATGGTTGCACTTCTTCCTGCATGCCTACCAATAACAACGGCTGTCCTTTCTTTTTTTCGGTTCCTTTGGGCGAACGCTTCCGACATGGGGGCAGGAGCGAAAAATAGAATGGGACGTTGAAGAAGACGTTTCGGCTCCATCCTGACAGCCAGAGCGAAAGACACGGTCGCGAAACAAAGCGCGTCATCAAACGCTCTTGAGAACCGAAGAAAGGAGAAGTGTCCCTCGAAAGAAGTCTTCAATCACGCCGAGCGAAAAGGCGTACCAACTGGATCCTCGTTGTGTTTAAATATACACGCCCATGGCTTCGAAAAAAGCCGGTCTCTCTCTTCATTCTCGCCCCCGCTGCCCTCGGCCATTTCCTGATCAGCCCATGCGCTTGTCGCTTCCATGTTTGCCGCACCGTCGACCTGCTACTCGCTCGCGGTGCAGCGCACTGTAAGATTCGATTGGGGATACGAGCCATCACTGTGTAATTCTTGGAGGTATGAGAGTGCCGTCTTACCGCGTAAACTGTCAGTGGGACTCGCCGTATACTTTCTTTTTGTAAGAATTCCTTTTCAGGCGTAGAGCATTTTAGGGAAAGACATCTTAGAGCCCGTTCATGCGAAATACGAGCCCTCGTTTTCTCGTTCGTCGATTTTTTTATTGATGACTTTAACGCAGGCAAAACAACGTTTAACGTGGCCACTTTAATGGTAGTGAGTGTAAGGTTGCGCCAAAGACAAGTCTTCTTCCTCCCGTCTTTCGAGTGCCTTTGTCACGATATTAACTCTGGAAAGCTCTAAATAAAACCACGCATAAAAGTAAGGAAAAAAAGAGGTAGCAAGCGAAAATAGGAATATAGAGAAAAATAAAAAGAACAAGAAACACAAATGACAATAAAGAAAAAAAGACAGCAAACGCGGAAAATACAAAGAAGAAGTGGGGAGAAAACAGACGAACCGAAGAGAAACAAAGGCAGCCCAGCTTCAGACTTCTTTTAGACTTGGAACCTCTTGTCCGAAGCTGCCTTACATTTTTGTGTTCTTTTTCCTCTAACTCTCCAGTTCGTATCACTCATCATAACATCGGTTTTGTGGTTCAGGTGATAACGGAAAGGTAATAGCAGCGCGGAATCAGCTGAAAAAAAATTTGTATAGAAAGATAAATCATAAATAAATCTGCCCCCTGAAACTGCATTTTCTAACGATCCACTTCTCTCATTTTTTGACGTGAAACGGTTTATTGTCCAACCCCACCAAGAATTCACTCACGGAATACCCGTCATGGTCACGTCAGTAAATTGGCGTTTAGCATGAAAGGTGCACTATTCCGAACCATGGATTCTCTTCTATGGGAGAGCCGTATGGTAATGTCTCTACCAAAGAATCAGCTAGACAACAAAAAAAGAGGGTTGCGCTTATGAGAAACGTTCAACGATTTAGAGTACGATGTAATTATACTGAGGGCTATGAGCGAGTAGCAGCGATAATTCATTATTCATTGTGTGTTTAGAGAAATTGTTTACTGATCTAAAGTACTCCGTGCTCAACTATGGGACAGCAATAAACTGTCTCAGATAAGATTAGGTGTGTGTTTAAAACATGTACCTAACGATTTAGAACACTTCATATTCTACTACGGAAGATCAGTGAGCCGTCCCTTACGCGAACAAATTGGGTTGAGCCTGTCCTCGTCTGTCTCTTTCTGTGTGTCGTATTTCATCGCGCTCTCACAATGGTTTCTATGTCGGAGCACCAACTTGCTCAACAGTCAACTCTTCTGGGTTCGAGGCGTTAAGATAGTATGTTTAGAAAAATTATTTAACAATTCAGAGTACATGGTACTCTATTATAAGAAAGCAGAAAGCTGTATCTGTATCTACGCACAATCAGAACCAGACAAGATCAGAGTGGGGGTTCGCTGCAAGGGCGAAGCATTGAATGCGATAGCAACAACTTGCTTGGTGTGCAACGCTGAGAATGGCAAGCAGATCGAAACGGGCCGCACGCTACTCAGGCACAAATGACATACAAAAACAACACACACAAGAAGAGAGCTAACTAACAACGTTTCAACCTCGACCCTTAACACGCTTTTAAAACAAATACCATGAGCGAAACGTAATCAGAGATACAAATATGACTACAAACTAACAAATGCGTCATTTATTACTTTGCTGCGTTTGAAAAACACGCTCTTTTCGCAAACGGGGCCTGTGCAGCGAGTGAAGTGACCTTCGTGTGCTTGGAAACTAAACGCAATCGTTCCAGTGTATTCCGAAAAAGCGCTATTGTCCCCCCCCCCAAAGGATAAGCGCGCAGATAAGTCCCCTCCCCACGCGTAGGAGATGAGCGCGCATCGGCGCATCGCGTCGAGCTGGGCACCAAGCTTTACGCCGAGCGCGCTCATCACGCCATCTCTCTGGTAATGATTTAAACACGTGATTTCCCCTAATTTTCCCCTCCAGCGCTAAGTGGTAGATATAAATAGCTTGCCGTTTGAATGCTGAGGTGCTCCTTCGTGGCTCAGTGGCTAACGCCGCGAGATCAGGAACAAGAGGACGAACGTTCGCTTTCGCGCGCCCGATTCTTTTTCTCAATTTTTCTTTCTAACATTTTCACATATGTACGTACGTATACAAATACGGTGAACTACGGTGGTCAGCAAAGTCGACGGCAAAATTCAGCTGAGAGTGTAATTTATAATTGCTATCGCGATAAAGATGTTTGACGACTAAGAGTTTTATGTATATATACTCTACTACAGGGTAAAGGCCATTTGACATGACAGAAAAAGTAGTGATTCGCAGGCAGTGAATTCGCTCGCAGCGAAAAAAAGATCAGTTCGCTCCCGTCGCAGTGGTCTGCAACCAGCTACCAACACCCTGGAAGTTTTCGCTCTGATTGCAGTGGCGGGAGCGACTTTTGGTTGGGACCCGTCAAAATGGGGCCGGGCTGGCCAAGCCGCCGACGTGTTTGTTTTAGTAATGGCCGAGGCTGTGTATTTTAAAATTAATTTAGATATGAAAGTGTGCCTAAATGACAAAACACATGGACCCTTCGTTACCGTTCATGGAAACACAATGATATCATAATGCGCAGACCATTACATTACACTAAAAAAACTGTGCGATGTCTGCCACAAAGAACGGCAAAAACTCGCCGCTCCAGTCGAAGAGCGAAAGTCTCGGACGATTCGCAGTTCATGTGAAACGAAACCTCCATTAGCAGCGGTTGCGAATAAAGCGAACGGAATGATTTTTTTTCTCACTGCAATCGCGGCCTGTGGAACAGCTTTATCTGTGTTGAGGAAAAGTGGTTAGCGATTATAGAGTACTTGGTACTCTACTATGGGAGATCTGAAGGCTGTCCCGTGGGCTTCACACTTGATGAGGCCGCATCGATGAAAAATTTATGGAGAAATTTCCAAAGGAGAGTATCACAGCTGTGTGTACAGAAAGTTTTTAACGATTTAGTACTCTACTCTACTTGGTACTCTACTATGGGAGAACATAAAGCCGTACCAAGACCATCATTTATGAGAAGCACGAAGCTAAACAGACATTTCTAAGAGCTTGATATCAGACAGAATATACGTACGATTTTTTTTCAAAGTGTGAGTCTATGAACCCCTTACTATGAAGATAGGCATGCTGGCTCAATTTTTACATATAGTTTCTAATAATTATTTAATGGTAATGATATTAAGGTACTTCGGAAGCGTTCAGAGGTAAGCATATGATTTTTATCTCAAAGTTCACAATTTCTTGGCTCGAAGGAAATGTGAATATTCTCTATTTATTAGTTTCGCCAAGCTACACGCTGAGAATTTCTTAAAATACGAGGACTCCATGTTTGACGTTACAGACACGTGCTTAGCCAGAGCAAGTATTTTCAAGCAAATCGGCGGGTCGTAATCCGATATCGCTTATTTTAATTCTCTATACATTGCCCCCTAACAGCCGAAATAGACGAAAAGCACCATACTTGTAACCAGCGGCCAAAACAATTTCAAAAATCAAGCTTAGTTATGCAGATATGCACTCACAAGATGCTGACCAATACTGACCCTATATAGTTGAACATGGTTCTATCATCATCTACGCTTCTCCTACCACAATTCTGTGTTTTTTTTGTAATTTGTATATTACATCGTACTCCAGTGTAATCGATACCTTTTGTCAAGTTTCTGGTTTGTTTGTTTCCTTCTTTTTCGTAGATTTCGCCTTTATCTTTCATCATTATCAAAGAGAAACGAGAAAAAAAGGAAGGCAGGGAGGTTAACCAGATGCTAGTATCTGGTATGCTACATCATTATCAAACTTACGACTGCACAAAGCGCCTGTATTGGACTTTTTTTTCTTGCTGTTCATTCTCGTCTATAGGCAACGTCACAGCAGCTACGCGGCTCTTTCTTCGTGTCATTATTTATTCCGCTTGCATATGCTTAGAACGATGCATTTCCTCACGCGCTGAAAAGTGCTTACCTTTTGTGTGGTTCGCCGTGGTCACTCTACAATACTTCGCACTTGTATGCGATCGTACTCATGCAGTTGCTGAAACAGGACTCTTTGATTGTCTGTTTCACCTGTATTGACGCCTCTATTACTTGTTTAAAGCGTTTCAAACACATGAAGCCGTGAGGAATACCTAAATTCCTTTCAAGAGGCCATACTGGCTACCTGCAGTTGCACAGCACGAAAACATACAGAAACAGTGACCGCTCAGCAGCAAAGGTACTTCTTACAAATCAACATGTAAGATTCGCATATGCATATTACCAGTAATAGTTGCTAAAAAACTAAGTTGGTGTTACAGTAGGTACATTCTAGGGAAGGAAGTTGAAAGGCGCGCAATCAAATCTCGGCCACCACAGCCGCATTTCTGTGCAAGCGGAATGTTATAACACCTTGTGCTTAGATTCAGGTTCACGTTAAAGTGCCAAGGTGACGGAAATATCTGAAGCCCTGCAGCATGGCGTATATCATCACCATATGGTGGTAGTGAGACTTAAAACCCCTATAGTTATAATAAATATGGTGAAGAAGTGGCAGTGACAAAACAATAGTGGGTTCTATCATATTGTTCGTGATTGTACTTTCTTTTCGGCTGTCTCACTCACATTATCGACACCACGAAATACAAGTACCTTCTTCCGGGTTTGCATCCAATGCCACCAAGTCCGTCATCATTCCTTTTTTTTTTCCTGACTGCCCGATTTGGCGTGACGATATTTTTTCTTTTTTTTTCTCTTGAACACCTGATATACTTGAATCACTCGAATCACCAAATGCCATTGAAGACAGCCAGCAGGGCGGTGGCCAGCTGAGCGAAACCGAACGGAACGCCCCAAGCCCTCCGACCTCGTACGGGCATGCAGGTACCTCGTGTGACTCCTCGAAATTCGTGAGGAGACGGGGACTACGGGCCACGTCATACGAGCACATACACGAGGGTCACTCTTCGACGAGGCGTAACGTCCGTCCACTTCCTTGTTGTTTCTCGGCCGGCGCGAAACGATGCACGCTTCCTCTTGATCGGCTCTACCGGTGAATCGTTCTTTCTTTCTTTCTATCTTTCTTTCTTTCTTTCTTTCTTTCTTCTTTCTTTCTTTCTTTCATTCTTTCTTTCGTTCTTTCTTTCTTTCTTTCTTTCTTTCTTCCGTTCTTTCTTTCTTTTCTATGTGTAAGGTTACAGGTGAGACAACTGGCTTCACCCTCTTCTTAATGAAGGTTTGTTCTTTTCAGCACCAGCAGTCTCCGTCTGGCAGTAGCGCCATGCCATGAATTCCAACGTAGGCTCGTGCAACCCCCCCCCCCCCTCAACCACTGGATGCTTTCAAAGCCTGGTACGTCTGGCTACTTGTCCACACGTGCCGCCCGTTGGCTGTATTAACGGCCGCTCGACTGACCGGACGACTTAGAAATCATAGTAGGGTGGCTTAATAGGCAAGAACTGGTTGAACTGCGGCACGACAGAGGAGGAGGCAGGAAGGGAAAGGATCGAAAACAACCCAGCCTCCCGCGTACGTAATCTGGAGCAGGGTCTTCTTCGAGTACGACGCCACTGCTGACCGCGTCCCTTCCGGAGTCACGGAGGTCGCCGGGCGGTAGGGGTGGTCTTCGCGAGGCGTTCACTCCGAAGCGAGCGCTGAATGGAATTCGTTTGCTCGGGCCAAGTCGGGGGTTGGCGAAGTTGCAGTGGACTACAAGACGACGTTGGTGCCGTTTCTTTCGACATTGTAGTAGGTACATATTAAAATGGAAGTGGCGCAGGTGGGTGCATTGATGTCAAGTTACACGCAGCATGCTGTGTAAATGTGAGGTACACATCAGCATGTTTTGATGTTTTGAAGAAGGCTATTTTCTTGTTTAGAGAAAAAAAAATGTTGACTCCATCCACATCCCATCACTGACCCTTCCTAAGACGGCTCGCATAAAAGCTACACCCAATAACGCTTACTTATTTTTCTAGCTTCTCGGCGGCTCTACATAGTATAGCAAGGAGGTGGGAAAGGAAAGTGAAAGCACGCATGTGTTTAGAAACTGTTTAATGATTTAGAGTACTTGGTACTCTACTATGCGAGAGCACAAAGCCGTCCAGTAAAATACGCCCCACGCATAACTAACGGGTATAAGGGATAAGGTAAGATAGCGCTCATGCAGTGTTCTGGTTAGTTGACTTCATCATGCAGACACAAGTTTGCATCTCTGGTTTTAAAACGAGGAGCTTGAACGTCCCGATGAATTTCGTCAAGACTTCTGGCATGATTATTCAGCCAAGCGTAATGTTTTAGGTGGCAATGACGGATTTTCATGTCCTAACAAACATAGCTCTCGCATTAGCCGAAAAGAACTACTTGTAATTTCAGCTGAAGCCAGCTCTGCACAACTGTATTTCGCAAGGAAAGGACAGGCACTCCGTGGTACAGTGGGTGGCGCCTACATTTAGTCTTCGCTTGCAACCGAGTACACCTCCTGAAATGGTAGGCCAGCTTCTACCATGGCCACTGGATAAAAAACAACCTTGTTTTTTTTTTATCCAAGGGCCGTGCTTGTACAGAGTCTCGTACACAGTGCACCAAAGAATTTTCAAGCACCTCTGTCTGCTGTCCTCTCAAAGCTTATGCACATAACACGGGCCCTTCATTGCATTTTTACCACGAAAGTGTTTTGTGTCGGGATCCACTAAACATCGGTGAAGTATTTTGCCCACGAAAATGACGTCAAAAATACGCACGAAGAAAGCAAAGAAGGCAAAGAATAGACGTTGAACCCATAACATTTCGGTCCAGGGAAATAAGGGCCCTTAATGCTATACCCACTGACGGTCACATGCTCAGGGAACATTACAAACAGGCCTTTCACATCCTAACACTGCGCTCTCAGAGTACTCGTGGTGAAGCGAACTAATGCTTCATGAGCGTGACATCTACGATTATTTCCGTCTATTGGTTATACGCCTGCGTCCTATTCGGCGCCTTTCCGATAGTAGTCCAATTTTGTCGATGCATTACCCTAACGCTAGGTGCCGACATTACCCCTAGCGTTGGCTTCGCTGATAGCATCCATTCATACCGAAAATACCTCTCCGTCACCTGGCAGCAGCCAACGAGGCTGTAATTCCGCGTTCGCCATTAACGCCCGTCCTGCGAAAAATCGCAGCAGGCCATCAGCGTTGACACGACGCGCATTGCATCTTATGTAGCCGGGAAGTGGTATTCAGAACGTCAAGATGCTGCGAGCTGGCGACCTTGGCCCAAGTTCAGCGTCCATTGAGCGACGACTGCCCGAGCTGTCACACCACTGTTCTATAGTTTACTATACACACCACTTTGTCTAATTCTTCTCTCACCCTTAACTACAGTTATGCCACAAGTATCTTACAAGGATTCGTTTTATTCATTGCTTTACTCATCGAAACGGAGATGTATCAAAGCGTCAGTGTGAGTGCATCGGCGTTAAGCGGTACTATAGCTGCCAAACCCCAAGAGACATTGTGCAAGCTCTCTTGTATCAATGTACAGTAAGCATTCAATCACTTCCGAAAGGAAGTTTCATTTTAGTGTTATACCAATTCCTGTGACGGAGGGATCAAACGTGTTATTTAATGTCATCCTCCCGACCCCATACGTCTGTTCTTGCCCTTAGTGTGGGCGACAGTCAACGTTTGCTCACATTACCTGGGAAAGTGAAATAAGCCCACCCGAAATTGACGTGCCTCAGATTATGGCGCGAAAATTCCAGACGGAGCAGCGGGAAACCATGCTCGCCAGTGAGGAAAAGAAGGCCCAAGTGGCGCTCCTGGACTAGAGGCGGTGGGCTGTTGAGGCCAGTGGAGCCCTGTACTAGGGGCCCCACTCATCAACTTCTAAGTCTTCTTCTTTTTTTCTATAAATGTTTTTTTTTCATTCCATTCGGTTTCGGACCCTACATAACTAATATTCGCAAATATTTTTTTTCGCAATTTTTGAGCTAGAGGATCGAGAATATTTTCAGGAGTCTGGTTTTTCCGGGCTTTTGCTGTCGTCATCATCAATCACAAAAAATCTGTAATGCTGTAGCAACACTTGTTCGCAGATTAGCTGGTTCATACTAGAATCTAGACTTGCACGCAAGCAGAGTAGAAACAAGAGAGACAGGATAGAGCAAAAAATACTATCCTGTCCATCATCTCTACTGTCTCCCCTCTTTCTTCTTTCTGCTTGCCAATAAAGGGTGGAAATTGGTAATGTATAGCCACATATAGTGGTCAGGTGGTTCTATCATTTACTTGAACTGACCATAACCGAGGAGACGCACTCCCTTGCCCCACCTGTGTTGAGACGCCCCCTCAGCGCTTCGTGAAACCAGCAGGGTTACACCCCATGACAAAATTTAATAAACTTTACGTGGTTTGTCTGCAGTCAATGTGCGCAGAATGCTAAAACAGAACACGCGCGAGACAAACACTGCTATGCTGTTCACTATATATCACTTCTGAACTTGCGTAGAGACGACAGCTGCAGGCTAATGCGAGGAAACAGCGTAAGAGAGTCCCGTTTGCAACCACTCCGGCATTCGCCGACATTGCAGCTCGTACACCTTGCCTCAAGTGTTATCGACGAGAAATCATAAAGGAGAACACACTAGCAGCGAAGTGTAGACTTGTGCGCCAGCTTCAATCCTGGGCTATCGTTTGCGGAGTAATACACCATGTAGTCGTTAAATAGCGGACTTTGATAATGGTAAGACTGATTTGGAGAGGACAGAACATGAAATTTCTATACCTGGTATGCATGCATGGCTGAGCCAACGATAGTAAACACTGCCTCTCGTTAACACTACTGCAAAATCCCCAATGATAGCATAATATCCAAGCGAATGGTGACACTGCTGCTCTCTTGAAGGCTGATTGTATTCTCTGTGATCACCATGTTTTGTACAGAACATCCAGTGACACAGAAACTGGACAAGGCAGCGAAAATCCCCCAAAACTACTAAATCGATTGTCATCATCACGCATAGTCCTCAATACTTAATAAATATATGAAAGCCGGTATAAATCATTTATAGTGTGCGCCACAAAAATTTCAAGTACACGTCAAATTCTGAATTATATTTCGCAATTACGTTATAATCATTCTGTCATTGTATCAGAGTAATGTGTCCTTTGTTAGGCAATGTTGTTTGCTATTGAAATTGCCGGGGCTGACTGTTCTACGCAAAGGGTCGCGAACCTTTGCAAAGTTACCTGTATGAAGAGCAGCGGCTTTGACCTGGAGCTTTTCTTGATTCATATACTGGTGTAAAACAAGCATTATTGTTATTTAATGCTATTCTTCTTTGTTATTTAAGGCGGCTTGAGAGCAGAAGTCGGAGGAGAAGGGCTTAAGGTTAATTGAGCAAAATGAATCCTTCATTATAAACTTCTTGTGTGGTCAGTGTAAATATTCGTACAAATAGAGCAAATTGAATAAAGTGAACCATGGCTGGTTCGTGAAACGTCAATTGCTCATATTCGTAACTTTAGCCTTCACAGTCGCGACAACGTTGTCCATAGATGGGACAGAGATAGTTCGCCTTTATAAAATTCAACGTCTTGAAGCGGTGCGCGAAACAGGGAACAGCAGATATCAAGAACACATATATTGGTAATCTATTTTGCGAGTCTCTGGTTTGACGACTCCACCGGCTGCCCATCGCAACAGATGCGGGTTTCACGAGAAAACTAGCACATCGAGTCAACACAAAGACTTCTTGTCCAACACCCTATCTTCGTAAATGTTATAGATAACAATTGTCCCTCGTAACAGTCATTATCCTAAATGGCGTGGTGATTCGAAGCACTGGAGCAATAAATTTTATGTATACAAAAAAAAAACATTCGTGTTGTCTCAAGCACGCACCCTTAAGTCTTTACACATTCTGCACGTGAACCACACAGTAGACTCGGCGCCATAATTTGTGTAGTGTGGTATAAGAGAAAGATGTCGAATAATGTAGACCATCGCCAATAAAAAATAGAAACCAATTTGCTATTTTCACAGATACGTGCATGCAGAGCATAGACACTGCAGAAATAGCAGGCCTTTTCCAGAGGTGCAACTTTCTCTGCGCTTTTGACACCCCGAACGGTAGTTTCTAAGTTTGCCATTCCGGATGGGGTGATGTTACGCTCTCTGACCGCTTGTAATTCGCAGCTTCTTAGAATAACTCTAGCTCATTAGCTGGCTCGCGTAAATGATTGTTCAGTGTGCATTCATTTTGCTTAGATTTACAATGAATTTCCTATCCGGTTGAACAATTGAATGCTCTGATAGCACATTAAGCTTGTTTAAATACGTTGACATGTAGTCACTCATTCATTTACGTAAACTCTATACCGAAAGAGCACTTCACTGGGTACAAAATGAATCAATACATCAGATTGTAAAAAATATATGCGGCCTCGCAGTAACACTATTCTTGATTTCATTGGTACAGCAAAACACATAGAATGCGATGTCCTGTACATGGAGCTGGCACTCCAGAGACGTCAGGACAGAAGCACCACAATTAATTACGCGCTAGATGCTGCCTCGTCAAAGATGGTCAGTTAATCACCAATTAGCTCTCGCGATGTCTCAGGGTACACGTTTCGGCACTTGCACGCGAACACTTCTCATGCTTACTTTTTGCGTCCGCCTCATGAATTCAAGGCATTCCAAACATTCGCAGTGTTTCCGCACCTACTCATATAGAATGCACTGCGTTGTGTGTTAACCACAAGAATTAAAGATTGATTTGGAACTATTAGAGTTACACGCAAGTGTGACCAGTGAAATGTGGGACCACAGACGCTTCATCAATTTACCTGGTTATTGTTGAGGCTTAGATAGACACCCCGCTATCCACTGCTGAAGATAAAGCGTGTTGGCTAGCAAAAGAAACAGCATTGAAGACTAAACAATCTTAGGAAGACGATACAGTTAATTAAAAAATGACACTTGTTTCGTTAGTCCCGCTCAATGCATGCGACAGGAAAGAATAACTCGCGTTATCTGCACTCAGCCAGACTGATCTGCTATGTCGTTGCAGTTCAACATGCTGCCTCTAAGACACAATGCACCTGTCGTATACCTGGTTGTCTTTGAGCCAAGCTTAATGACGATTCAAATAGTAATGCGAATATTATTTTTCTTCGATTGAAACAGGCAATTTGGGGTTCGTTAGTACTGTCTATAACAAAAGTACACTTATTCTGTTGGCACCGGTCTTACTCACGAACACTTGACCACTGATGAGAGGTGCCCATTGATAAGGTCTCGAACCACTGCGCTAAGACGCGTCTGGATGATCACAATGGCCCCCGACGACAAAAAAATACGACCTCCCATGAAACTTGTCCCATGAAACTTGTGAAACAACGAACCAGAGGCCGGGTGCGCACCTTTTTCGTTGTTTCACCGACGTCTTCAGGTGGAGCAGTCCACACCAATAAAACGTCCGAGTGGGATGTTCTTGCAAGCAGGCGCGACACACCACCACAGTACTTGTTCCGTCCGAAGAGCAGTGACGGAACTCACGACGTGCGATATGGCACGGGGGGGGGGGGGGGCTTTAAAGGCGAAGAGGTAATGTAAAAAACAGGTAGAAGGAGGGATTCGACAGGTGAGGACTTTCACTGGTCACTCGCTTTTGAGCGACAGCAGCGTCGGCGGACTCCTTTTATACGGCCGCGCCATCGTGACTGCGTCGCGTGCTCTCCGATCGGGAGAGGAGGTGGACGAGTCTGCGAAGACGAAGAACAAGAGTGCGAGGATGCGTGCATCTTCTTTTTCCCTTTGTCATCGTCGTCGCTCGGGCTTGCCGCCTCTTTCCTCTCACGTTACTCTCTTTCGCTGTCATCTTGTTGCTCCGGCGCTGACGCTACGCTCTCTTCCTCTT
Source organism: Rhipicephalus annulatus (assembly GCA_013436015.1). NCBI lineage: Eukaryota > Metazoa > Arthropoda > Arachnida > Ixodida > Ixodidae > Rhipicephalus > Rhipicephalus annulatus. The sequence goes on along the minus strand of WOVY01010379.1, from coordinate 316,971 downwards.
CTTGTTCACTTTCTCCGCCGTTCTTGCATCGTCCCCTCACTCGGCCACCGGCGCCGTCCGTCTTCCTTCCGACTTTCACCTTCGGAGGTCGAGGTTCTTTTCTTCTTCTTCGCTCGCCCTTTCTCAAAGTCCGACGCATCTCCGGCGACCTACGCGCTCGGCCGGGCGCGTTCGGTATAGACAAGTAGCCGCTCGTTTTCGTTTTGCGTCCTTTTTTGTTTGTTGATTTTTTTTCCAGCTGCTCCCTTCGGCCCCATTGCGGACGTGTTGTTTTGCGCGTGCATTTAGACGTTTCTGCGGCGCTTAGACGACCGAGGGGGGCTGTTTGATTTGCCTGTTTCATATCTCTCTAGCCGTTTATATACGTCGACCTATAAGCGAGTGTAGAACAGGCCTGGCCTTCGAATTCCGCGCGACCAATTTCGGGCATCGCTAACGTCGTTCACGACTGTCCGATTGAAGAGGCATTGGTCTAATCTGTATATAATATGTCTCGCATATCGACCGTCGTGTTCCGGTGGATTGCCGTCCTTGTCGCGTTGTCGCAGAGAATGTAAGACACGAGCGAAACCGAAGCCAGCGATTATAGCCGAAATGAGCGTCATTGGAGTTAAACCGTCTCTAGTTCGCATCCCCTCCTTACCGAAGTAAATTGTGGTTGCTCTATAATTCGCCTGTGGAGAGGACGTGGGAAGGGGTCTGAGAAATAACGTCAGTAGGTTTGGAAGGCGTAACTTCTCTTTCTTAAGCTCATGATACGAGGGGAATGACAACAGGGTTCGGACGTAATCTTGTTGATCATTCCACACCTGAACCGAAATGGAATGTTTGTGTGTAGTCTTTGGCGAAGATTGTTTCAGGAGCGCAGCCTTGTGTAGTTAGGCCAAAGCCAAATCCATCGAACCTGTTGGCGGAAAAACTCCTATCATTTTCGCGCTACATAAATTAGTCAAGCTCCTCTGTTAAACAGGAATAAAGGCTAACAACAAATTATATTTTTGGAAATACGTAACCAATTTCTGAAAAGACTATAATGACCCATCGACATTAACCCAGTGATGAACACCAGATCAGCGCGTTTGAGCTTCTCTGCTTAACAATATCTTCATGGAGTAGCTTGGGCAAGGATTTTTGCTTACCAATAGACTGTTACACGGCACTTACGTCACTCGTGCTGCCTACAATCAAGTGATGGCCACAAGACCCATAACTGGATCACTTCTGAAATTTAGTTTGCCCTTTTTATTTATTTATTTATTCATTTATTTACAGAATACTGCGGTTGAAAGACCAAGCAGGGGGGCATAATAAAAAGTGATTCACAATGTAAATTAAATAAAAAGAAAGTTCAAGGAATATAAACATGTCAAGGCAGTAGAACACAGGATAACATTTGAAAAAAGTTAAATGGCAGCAAGAAATTGCAAATTGCAACCGGAGAATGCAAATCAGATACAACATGAGACAGTTTGAGATCTTGAGTTGTACGGTTAAAAACGGAAAGATACATAGTTATCGAAGTCAGGATTTTCATTATCACAAAATGCTCCAAAAGTTAACGCGTTCCAATCATTGATCGTCCGAGGAAAAAACGAGTTAATGAAAAGATTAGTACGTGCGAAGTAAGGTTCAAGAGTGTAACTGTGAGTATGCCGAGTTTGTCCTCAGATTCGATTTCTTATATAAGTTTCTGGACAAATGTTAAATTTACGGAAATAAAGTGAGTGTAGAAATTTCAGCCGGGCAACAGCTCTTCGGTATTGTAAAGTAGGGATATCATTAATGGCCATGATTGTTGTTGGCGAGTCATTTCTTTGGTAGGCATTAAAGATAAAGCGAACCGCCTTTCGCTGCACCATCTCAAGCTTCTTAACATCTTTCTTTATATGTGGGTCCCAAACGACACTAGCATAATCTAACTTTGGTCTTATAAAAGCATTGTAGGCCAACATTTTGATTACTGAGGGCGCTGTTTTTAATTTGTGTCTAAAAAACCGAGCTTTCTAGAAGCAGATGAGCATGTTTTATCAATGTGGCTTGACCATGTTAGGTGGCTTGTAATTGTGACGCGCAAATATTTATATTCGTTGACCTTAGTCAATTGACAGTTGTATAGAGAATACGTATAATTAAAACGGTGTTTCTTATTTGTTATATGCATGACAACTGATTTATCGCTGTTTAACTTCATTGACCAATCTTCACACCACTTAGAAATGGCACAAAGGTGGCACATAGCGTTAATTCCCCTTCAGAAGTGCACATACCTCAGAAGAGTTGCATCTGCGAAGTACTTCTCCCTTCAGTGGTCTACATGCGCAGAAATGCATTCGCTAGGTGACCGCTTCTAAAACTTGTGACCACCCGGTCTCGTCCGGACGGCGTGACAGCGGCGTCCTTTCGTCTCACGTTTCTTAGCGCTACAGATGACCGAAACGTCGTCCTGCTCGCTACGACAGACTTTACTCCGCCTTGTCGTTCACCTCATTTGCTGTTTTGCAATGTTGTACTACACTGTTTCGAGCTTAGTCGGTACATTGCACTCGCAACGCCTGTCACGTAGAAAGTGTGCAGTGCGTCTTCCTGTCTGGTCAAGAGAACTTGCAACAACTTTTTCATCAGCTCACGTGCTGCTTCCTTAGTTTGCTAGCTCCGCACAATGATAGGCGTGCGCAAAGGCGGGCGGCAAAGCGAATGCACTCGTCGCGGCCTCTGCGGTCGATCGCAGTGCCGCGTCGCGACGGTCCATGCAGTTCTGCGTCTCCGTTGGGAACCGCACGAAGTCTCTTGAGGCTACGGCCGCTGTTTCGGTCGTCGCCTTCTCTCTTCATTTGAATATCTTGGTAGCTTACAATGAACGCTTGCTTGTCGCTCGTCGTCTGGCTCCCCGCATTTGCGTGCTATTTGAAGTGGCAGGAGGTGAGGGTGGGGGAGCGCGTCCCGACGGGGCGTGTCTCGTTTCCGCGTGGCCCTACGTACCGTGCACATGTCTGACTGAGCTGAAACGTACATTGTTGGAAGTCGATAACCTTTCGGGATCGTCTATAGCCGGTCGCCGCCCCGTCCAATACGTGTGGTCGATTTCTCTTGGACGGGCGTGCGACGTCGCCAGTAGGTTTGCACTACAGCCCGTATTCACAAACGCTTCTCGACTCGAAGCTCGACCTCGAGGAATTTTCAAGAGTTTTCGTGTCGCAGAAATCGCAACGCTAAGCAGTTCTCAATGGTCCCTGGAGGTCGAGTTTCGTTAGTTATAGCGCCAGAACAGAACGACGGCACACAGACAAGAAGAACACGAAGGGCACATATCGTCATGTCATACCAACTAGCACAAGCTGCCACACTTCGAGTTTCGAGTCGAGGAGCATTCTTGAATACGGGTTGAAGACTCTAGAACAATTAAATCTCACGCGCTTTCTGAATATCTTATAAGCCTATAGGATACCCAGCCTATATAGCAAACCCAGTCACGAGTCGGCTGACGAAGACTCGCTCAAACTCAGATGGAGCCGCGAGTCGAAGTCTGAGGGAGTCCGGGTGTATAATGTCTTGGTGAACTTAAGTTCAAGTGAAACCGGTTGAGGAAAAGTTTGGTGAGTCGGAGCCTGAGTGACCCTATAGCCATGAGAAAAATATTGAGGCAGCTTCGCACTATAGTGTGGCAAAGTGTAAACGAAGTGCGCAGCTGGACAGCGCTCTTCGTTCCTCTTCTGTTTTCCTTGTCTTTGCTCCTCTCTTTCTTCTTTTCGTTTTCTTTGTGCTCATTTCTATTTATTCCTTCCTCCTTTTTTACTTTTTACTATTCTGTTTCTCTTCCAGCTTTTTTCTATATATTCTAGCTTGCGTCCTCTTTTTTTTCTATTCTTATACGTGTTCTTGCCGGTGTTACGCCAAGCAATGCCGATAGCATACGAGAGCCCAAAGAGCTCCGCACCTAAGATTTCCTCAGTTAATCTGAGTGAGCTCCACACTTCGTCGACCCCTCACTAGTTAGAAGGAAAAGTTAGCAATCAGTTAGTAAACGCGTGTGTTTACTAGTTTCCTGAGTATTTTACTACCTTCGCAGCATACCTTTACTGGCCGGCAGCTAGCACTGCTTGTAACTTTTGCTGTTGCTAACTAGGGAAGCTTTCTTGGTGTTAATTAAGTGACTACTAAGCCACCTACATTGCAAGTTGTTTCCTGGATGCTGCAGTATATTTCGCGGTATTGGTGACACTCGCAAAAAAAATTTAGGCAAGTTCTCATTTTTTTTCCTACCTTGAAAATGAAATTTCGTGCTACGTGATGACACACATGTAAGTAAATAAAAGGGCACACACAGATATATAGAAAAAATCTATTATTTTTTAAAATTCTATGGCTGCTATCCAGTAAACGGTGTGCGATGCCATAGTAGGGTTGTAAACAGCCTTGGAGCAGCTGCTTTAATAAAAATCTTCGATATCAATGTCCTAAGGTTATGTGCATGCGTTTTCTTTGAAATAATTTGAATTATTAGTTCTCATATTTAATAATGATTTCTATGAATTTATGAGTATGATGATATGTGAATGCGTGGTCAGTTCTTTATGAGTGTGTTGCTATGATCACTTCTTTATAAGTGTGCACACTACCAAACTATAGTTACATAAAGTAGTTAGAAACCGTTATTTAAGGTACGAGAACAATGCCACATTGTTTTTATCCTATTTTCCTGTAATAAAATAATTTTCATATGGCAACGCACGCCCACATTTAACCATACACTTTGCTAGCTTCACTTGGTAAAAACCTAGTGCCTTTTATGACATGTAAATGGTTAGTGTTTGGTTAGTGATAATGCTTACCTTGTTTTTTGGTTTAAGAGTGCAGCTTATGTATCAGAATTGTGGATCGTGCAGTCGCAATGAACACAGCAGTTTTGTTCGATTTTGCTGTGAAATTCCAGATACTTCAAAAAGGCTGAATTCATCAGGTTTGAAAGGCCCTACATATCTTTAGTGGGCAATGAAGTTCTTATTTTTATATGCTTTATGATGTCAGGTGTTTAGTATATGATGTAACAATGCACGCGGTCGGCCAATAAAACTTACCAGGCACCAGATTTACCAGGAATCTCCGAAAAATTGGAAAAGATGGCCGTTAATTCAAAACTTAAAACAGCATCTCTATTTTTTATTGGTTTTTTATCGTGTGTTTGACATTGGTTTTTGTTAGATTTAATACCTTACGTCTCAACTAAAAAGAATTCCACGTCACTGATGCCTCGATGACCCTGCAATAGAAAGAGGTATTGTTTACCGTTTACGTCACCTGACAGTCACCTACGTCAAGTGTGTGGAGGTCGCACCAGTGCCAACGTATTTCTTCATTACATACTTACGAGACCGGACAGGACAGCCAACTATTATCCAACGCAGCCATTGTTTGCCTACATCCGCTGGCGGTGTAATTCAACGCTAGCTGATAACTTTTTGTTGAAATAAAAAATAAACGAAGGAATCTTTATTTCCATTACTTGGCGATGGCTACCCCTTTACACTTCATCGGTACGAAATAAGAATTAAACAAACAAAATAATTTATATACCTACATGCAGCCCTACATAAGTTTGTATGAGTTCTTGTTTGAGCAGAACAAACTCGTAATAACAACGCACACTTTCGACCTAGTGCTCTGAGCATTGGTCACAAATCTTTGTGTGTTCTATAAACATTTCACCACTTTTACCGCTTTTCGGTTTATTCTAAGATGGCCATTGACCTATTCCCCAATGTGAACGTTCGCTCCGAGTCTAGCGTGTGGCGTTCCTGCTCGAGTCACCGTCGGTATGTGACGTGCTTCGAACAGTCGAAACACCCTCGTCATAACATCTTCATCGTCGTAGCCGCACGAACGCGTGGACGATGTTGCACGTTGAGTGCGAAGAAAGAAGTGCTTTGTGAAAGCAGTTCAGAACGTTAGGTGACGTATGAGGGTGTCGATACGCCCTGGGAGCTTAGGGTCTAATTTTCCTTAGGGATTAGTATAAACAGCACATATAATCATAATACTCACCGATGATGCTATGTGCTTGCGGGGTTCTCTTACTACATAATTGAAACCCGCACCGCTTTCGTAATCGCTCTTAGCTTGAAATCGATTGTCCCGTAATTATGTATTTGGCGCTGATTTCATTTTTTAGTATGGTTTCGATGTATGGCCTGCTTAACTTTTCTTGTCAGGCGCGGTGCATCAGTGGCTCTACGGTCCTTGGCTTCGGACTCGATGGTCGTGGGTTCAGTCCAAGCTGTGATGGTCGCATTTTCGGTTTTCGGTACAGGCGAAATGTTGGAGTCCCGTGTACTGTGTGATGTCAGTGCATGGATAAAGAACACCAGGTGGTCTAAATTTCCGGAGTTCTCCACTACGGCGTCTCTCGTTATCATATTGTGGTATTGGGACGTAAAACCTTTGATAATATTATTATTACTTAACTTCTCTACTGGCATTTCTTTCTTTCTCAGTTTCTTACAAACTCTAGCCTATGAACCGGTTTATTTTTATCGTGATGGGCTGTTCAACGTACTAACAAGGCCTATTTGTATTTCCTATACGGAACACATTAAACATCTCTGCCATGCTTTCACGTTAAACATTCTTCTATTCTCGCCGGGGAATGTATAAGCGCAAACACGCGACTGGGTCGGGAGCAAGCAGTCGACGAGCTCGTCAGCTTCCGGTTCGGCTGCGAATCCACTCTGCGATTCGGCATACTCCCTTCCATACTTCGGTGTCGATTTTTCACGCTCTCCCACAACACCTATTCACGTTACTCAACGAACGGCATGCACTCGTCGGACACCCTTTGGGTCAACCATGAGCTCGTCGATGCCGTCGAAGGAAAGAAAGCAAAGTAGGTGAGATGAACATTCTCATACGAGAAGGCACGATTACGGCTGAAAGAATCTATAGCGCAGAACTGCGTGTTGAAGGAAAGTATGCGCGCGTGTGTGTGTGTTTTGTCTGGTCGCGAAATGAACAAGAAAAAAAGCTGGAAAAGGAACGAAAGATAAAAAGGAAAAAAAAGTGAGGAAGCTGGTGTTTTCTGCAGTTCTTCCAGTTCCGACGAGCGAATCTCGCGAAGGTAGGTGTCTCAAGAAAGAACAAGCAAGGTGACGTTTGCTCGCTTATACTGCACACGCGAATTGGGCTATTAACGGAGGATGTAGGTCAACAGCTGAGACTAGAATTCGATTTCAACGGCGTTAGCTGAGGGCTGGTAAGTGTTTCTCCGAGTTCCCTGAAGGAGCGGAGTGTGTTGAACGGGTGTCCCGCTCGACTCCCCTACTGTGCTTCAACATTGAATAAAAACGAAATATAATAAAGAGGAAATAAAATATATCCGTGAAAAACGAGGTTTGCGTTTACGTAACCCTGCGAATCGGCATAGCGTAGGCGAAACCTCCATTACGAAGGATTTCACTTTTTACTCTCCCATTACCCCTTCCTGCACTTCGGCCGTCTGTTTTTTTCTTTTTTTTTTGCTGCGACGCTACTTCACACCACAAGTAGCACAGCACTGTGAGAAGGGATAAAAAAAGAGAGAAAACTTCGCACCTTCACATGTGTGTTCAGTGCAAGTCTCGGCGTTTTACGCAATCTCATGCCGACTCTATTCAAAAGGTTTGCGCAAAGCTTCCTGGCTACCGCTCCTCCATTGTGGCTCTTCCAGAAAACAAGCATCCTCCCGCGTTTTCATCCGGGGGTTTGTAAGTAGACGGTGTTCTTATATAAATGGCTAAAAATTTTTACCGAATCGATGTTGGATGTTCTCATTGCATCAGTAATTAACGGGCAAAAATATTGTCTCTTGCAGATGTCGAGAACAAACGTAGATATCTCTCGAAAAAACGTCTGCTCACTCCTCTGAAAAAATTATCGGGTGTTTGAAATGTTTCACTTTTAACAGAGTGATCACTCATACGATAAAAACGATCCTATATGGGGCATTACTTGAAATGGGAACCAAAATTCCGAGAAAGCAAGTACACGAAGTTTACTGACACACCTTCTAAGTAATTAACAGCTATGTTGGTGCGCACACAAGGAGCCTCTCGGATCGAGAAGTGCATGCATTTGGAACGAATGGAACGTATGCCCACAGGTCTGTGCACGTGTGTCGTCAAATGGTGTGTCGAAATGAACGTTCCTTGTGTGTGTGTGTCTGTGTGTGTGTGTGTGTTTGTGTGTGTGTGTGCGTGTGTGCGTTTGTGTGTGCGCGCGCGCGTGTGTTTGTGCGTGTGTGTGTCTGTGTTTGTGTGTGTGTATGTGTGTGCGCGTGTGTGTGTGTGTGAGCGCGCGCGCGCGCGCGTGTGTGTGTGTGTGTGTGTGCGTGTTTATGGTATATGTTTAAGTTGTTCCCAAATGACAATGTCTTGACTCTTGAGAGGAAAACACAACACACCAGTCCACACGGACCCTCTTGATGTTCTATATGAACTGAAATGCAGAATCATCACAACAAAACTTTGGCGCAACGATGAGGAAAAAACAAAGAGAGAATGGAAGAATGAACAAAAGAGGAGGAAAATTTTTTAAAAAATAAAGACAGAATACGTGCGAAACTAAACAAGGGGAGACTGCGGAGAATTTTTCCTTGGGCAGCTTCCGCAGAGCTACATAACCGCTCATGTCGCATCCTCAAACTGCGGCAAACTAACGCGAGTTTCCAAAAAGACTGACGGCGCCGGAAAAGGGAACACCACGTGCGGTGGGCCGGGGTAAAACAGAGGTAAACTCTGCTGTCGTTCTATTTCTTTGCTTTTTTTCTTTTTTTTTGTCGCCGCAGGGCATTTCAAACACGGAAGGCGAAAGACGCGTCACGGTAGGCGGTGTTGTGCCGCGTTTAAACAAGAACGCTTTCATCACTGAGCCATTTCACCACATGCTCTTCCTCTTGCGTTTATAATAGAATGGTCTAATAAAGTGAGCATGGTGGGATGACCTGTACTTCCTAACGCAGCTACACAGTTCAGGAGGTATTCATCCCACATCGTCGCGTCATAAAAACGTGGGTAGCGTATAGTTACGCAATTACTTATAAGGAAGCAGGGCCTTTCAGGTGGTTCACGTGTAAAACTGTTCAGCTGAGAGAAAATAAACAAGCGAGAAACCGCTGGGTGATTGAAATATTTGATAGACAGGCGTCGAATAATCGTGCTATCATGTGACTGGCGAACTGCTTTACGACTGGCTGAAGTAAATACAGCCGCTCGACATTTTTAACAGTGGCGGTTAACCCAGCTGTCGTCAATGTGCCACGCCTAGTTCACAATCTCTAATAGCCCCACGTTTAAAATGAAGATGCGATAGACAGACGCAGAGACTCCGGATTTAGTTTGATGGCAAGACGTTGCTGGGGGTGCTAAACAATAGTTGTGGGCACTGCATTGGTGCTGTTGGATTATGTCATGAACTTCAACGGTAAGCCGGAAGTGAACAGCGCAAGGCTTTTTTCTTAGAGGCGAAACTCCTTACGGCGTGGGTCAAACCATCCATTGTATGTATGTAGTAGAAACGTAACCACCGGTGGCACATACCCGCTCTAGGGCGGGCATGTGCCACAGGAGATGTGAGATTCTCCTGTGGCGGTACTTGGAGTGTTCACTAGATGGACGCATGGACGGACGGATGGACAGACAGACTAGCAGACGGATGGACAGATGGATAGACGCGTGGACGTACGGACGGATGAATGCACGAATAGACAGACACAGACAGATGGATGGACGGACTCATAGACGGACGCATGGACAGACGGACGGATGGTCATGCGGACTGACGGAAGCAAGGACGAACGGACGTATGAAAGTATGAATGGGCTACGGACGCTTCGCCCCGTTCATCATCATTCACTCCGTCGATACGCTGTGATCATTTTTTGGGAACAGCATGTAATCGCCAGAGCTTTGAACTAGCCCAAATCGCCATTCTTCTTTGAAGTTATTGTGTGTCAAATGTGTCGTACCAGTTGTGTTTTTTCTACCGCATTATTATTGTTTGCGAATACCTTGCGGGCCATAAATAGTAGTGTTATATGAGGGGGACTACAGCGTACCTTAGCAAGAACACTTAACAACTAGCAGGAATGAAAAAAAAAGAGATGTAGTGCAATAATAAATTAAGTGATGACAACAAACGTCATATTTCCAAAAAGAGAATGCTTCAACTAATTTTAAAAACACCAATGTTTGTTGTTTATTATTGTGTTTGTTGAGAATGTTTGTTTCATACTTTTTGCTTCTTCTCTTATCGCTTTGTTTTATGTATTTCTATTTTACTATTGTGACAAGTAAGAATGGTTGTTAATGTTCGCTGCTGCTGTTATTGTTCTGGGAGCCCCGCCACGGTGGTCTAGTGGCTAAGGTGCTCGGCTGCTGACCCGCAGGCCACGGGATCGAATCCCGGCTGTGGCGGCTGCACTTCCGATGGAGGCGGAAATGTTGTAGGCCCGTGTACTCAGATTTGGGTGCACGTTAAAAAACCCCAGCTGGTCGAAATTTCCGGAGCCCTCCAGTACGGCGTCTCTCATAATTATATGGTGGTTTGTGGACGTTAAACCCCACGAATCAATTTATTGTTCTGGGAGGCGGGACTAGTCAAGCTGCCTACATGTAGCTTTTATCTCACCATCCTTGTTGTTTAAACATGTTTTGATATATGTGGCAATAAAGTTCCTTCACTTCACTTCACTAATAATATGTCAGAGGTAACATAACCATACTCTGCAACAATGAAGAAGAAGAAGAAGATGATGATAATGATGAATGGTTTATTTTTCATTGAAATAGCTTACAAACATTTGTGGGAAAACATCCGGATCCGTAGCCGACATGGCTAGTTAAGGATCTGTTTATAGACAAGGCATTCTGTTTAATTAGCGAGCAAAATTTTACACAGAGAATTTAATCACAGATTACAAAATCATATGTGGAAATGTAGGTGAAAAGCAAAAATATTGCGAAATGTACTTATATTTCCGCAATATTAGCATGGCAACTGCTGACTTTCTGATAGAAAAAGTTTCCTGAGTGACTGAATCATATTCGGCAGATGTCTAATTAGGGTAGGGATACTGTTCCAAATATTAGTGCAACAAAAGGTATTGTTCGTTGCCGTAGACATTGTGTAATACTGGCAGATTAAGATTTTGTGTTTGGACTGCCGAGTGTGACTTCTGGGTTTTAGTTAATTTGATGCGTGAAAGGGTACATTCCTATTCATTATTTTGTGTACTAATACTTCGCTTTTGAATTGGCTAACCTTATTGAAAGGCATTATGTTGAGATATCTGAAAAGTTCAGCCAATGGTGCATTCTTGGGTGCTGACGCAATTGTTCGTGCAGCTCTTTTTTGTAAGATGGTCATGACTCACCAATATGAGGCATATGTGTATAGCTACATGATTCAATGCATCAGTTTAGGTGAGAGAGGAATACGTCGAAGTATAAAATATGGAGTATGTGTGCGCTAAAATCATTTCTAGCCTTAAATAATGTGAAGCATTCAAGGCTTAGTTTTCTTCACAAATTGTCTATATGCGATGTCCAGTGATATGAATGGTCCAATACCGCACCATGGTAAGTGTATGCGTTCATTTTATGAATGTCGATTTCCCCGATGAATAGACCACGTGTTTGAGGTATCGCTTTTCGGTTAGAGGCGAAAACTATGTACTTTTTTTTGTATTTCAGAATAAGTTATTTTGCTCAAACCAGTGAGAAGTGAAGACCCGTAGCAGTAACTCCAGCTTTGTACTTAGTAATTAGTTGTTATGTTCAAACCACTGAGAAGTCAAGACCCGTAGCAATAACTCCCGCGTAATACATTTAGAACGCGCTATATATACTCGAAAGAAGTCAGAGTGCTATTACACCATGCGTTAAAACGATTTCACGACATTTATTTTTAGCATACACAGTCGCAAATGCTTAGTATTTAAGTTCTGAATGCGACCTTATCAGGACTGCCCACAACATAATCAGGGAGGTCATTCCACGGAACTACGGCACCTATTGAGGTAGATGCGTTATGCTAAAAAGACACCCTTATAGGAATAAAGAAGAACGACTATATCGTAAATCACACTTTTTTTGTCATTCGGTAGGGTAGTTGTCAATTAGTCATTGGTAGTTTGGGAAGCCAATAACAGAAAATTTGTAAAAGAATTAGCTAATAAAATTATAGTTTAAATAAAGCCTAATTGCACTTTATTTATTTACACGTCTGCTATCGGTCAACACATGACACTAAATAAATATAAATTACGCAGTGAAAACATACATTATATTCCTAAAAACGAATTGTATCAATGAACGTTGACCTTGCTTTAGTATTTCTGAAAATGTGGGTTGCCTGCTGAGCGTTTCTTGTTCTTGTTCTCGTTAACCTTAACCTGTGCTTCATACCCACTGTGGGGGATCAGCCAATAATTGATTGATCCTATAAAGTATAGCTTTCAACAGTGGATAAATTGATTTTTTTCTTTCTCTGTGTATTTCTATTTTAATGTAGCAACAAGCGCACTTACTGGGAATTGTGGTCACGTTGCTGCAGTCAGACTGCCTTTGAGAAGCTTTTATTCCACTATCTTTGTGGTTTACGCCTGTTCTGTGGTTACGTGGTAATGAACCTCAAACTTCAAACTTTGAACTTCATACTTCAGACCCCAAAAACATAAAGGCGAACGACTTGTTGCAGTCCCAGCCTATACGGGACGACGTTTGGTCATTGTAATGTTTGCGTAAATACCGCACATGTCGCATAAGCTGCTCACAACTTGTAGCAAAAGCGCACATGTCGGTTTTCAAGAGAGTATATTGACCCTCGCAAATCGAAACCGTTGCCAATTCCAACCGGTACACCCTAGTTTCCTCGGAAAAACTCCAATATGCCAGCCTCATTCATTCCGCAGTTACAACTCCAGGGGCGGATAGATCTCGTAAAAAGCCACGTCTTGCAAGCGTTCTACATCCAATTGATCACATCGAGAGTCATTGTGAAGGAATTCTCTATATGCTGAGCGAGATGGCAGTTTTGACTGAGGCTTCAGGCGAGACTAATTCGGTGATCTCTAAGCACTGCATCATTTTGAGCGCATTTCTTCGTACCGCAGGTTCTTCTAATGACGGACACTGGGGCAGAGTCCCACGTCGCGAAATCAGCTCATCCACCTAAGCGCGAAGGCGTAGCCCTCGCCATTATGCAGACAGGCCGGAAAGTAATCAAACACACTTGCGGTGACCACGCGAGCCCTGCCTGACCCGTAGCAATTACTTCCGCATTTGTTATTTGTTTGCCTCGCAATTTTTTCGCTCCTTCAGAAGTTTATGCGATTAAGACTTTCAATGCTCCGCAATACTTAACCACAACCGTGATGTCGCGAGTTGCGAAGTTTCTCTCGGAGCGTTATCTCGTAAGGCGCCTCAACACGCACTGACCAAGCGGATGTCGCAAAAGGAGAACGACTTATAGCCCGGCCTTCGATTTTGGAAGATGCGATCGACAAGCGCCGCATGGCCGGAGTGGTCATTTTCGATCTCGTCACACCTGAGAGAGTCTTCCGGGAAGCAGGAGTAGTCTCAGACGCACGTTGTACAGGTCTATTCATCAGAGCAACCCTAGATTTTTGTTTTGCTGTCTAGTTCGAGCATATCCTTGACCCCTGCAGCAGCCTTTCTCCCTTATTCACCGGTTGGCGTCTCGGTGGCCGCGTTTTCTAGCACAGAAGAGAACTACGATTGTGCAGAAGGCTGGTTACAAAACAGGGCCTAGTCGACAATGAGCGCTCAGTGACAGCACACTGTGTGCACTATGATGGCAACGCGATCTACCAACTTCTATGCTCTCGTTTGATTCCGAACGCTTCTCGCGGAACAAAAAAAATGCCGTAGAACTCTTGAGAAATTGGAAAAGCAGGCGGCCCAGCTAACCTGCAAGACCAGCTCGCTTGTAATCCGGGCGACGCGCACAGTAGTGACTCAAGGAAGTCCAAGGAGGCGGCGAAGCTGGCAAAGCGGCCATGCAGGATGCCTTGCACGGAGCTAGCAAATCGGACCGGTGCGTCGAACGCGCAAGCAGGCAACAATAAACGCATCGATCTTGTTCTGAGAGAGCGGCTGAAGAGGAGCTACTCAGTAGGCGCGGTGATTGTGACGAAAGAGTGGGTCGCGTGGTATACTATAGTATACGAGAGAAAAGCTGTGACCTAGGTGGCGCTGTTCATTTGCCGATGTAGAAATCGGTAGAACGATGCAGGTAGTATGTGAAGAGATTGCACGGGACGATGTTCACTTAGCAAATAGAACCCCTGAAGAAACTGTGCCGCCCCCGAAAGAGATTGTTTGTAGATGGAAAGCCATTTGAAGAACGCGGAGGCGAGTGTATTGACTGCGATGCATTGCTCCACCTTGCTGCCGACTTCACCTAAAACGTAGCCTTCGATGCAGAACTCGACGGAGCACGGTTGCTTGTGTCCTTTAAATACGCGATACCATGGCAGTGCACTCTTCCACACAATGCAACGTATGCACGTTCTGTAGCGAGAGGTATTATTGGACGCTTCCTTGGCAGAAGTAACTGCTTGTAATCATCCTATATATACTCCATCTTTGGGGTCTCGTGTGCCTCACAATCAATCAAGGACGACTCCGACTGGTTGTTACAGCGTAGTCGTAGCATGCTCCTAGAAGGAAGGGAGAGCCAAGAGCAGCTGGAAACCATCGCGAATTGCCTTATGTAGGAAGACGGTCACATCCGACTGGATGTCGTTGCTGCCATCGATGCGTCGAAGTGGCTGCGCAATGCGCAAGAAGGAAAGCGTGTGTGCGTGCGTGTGTGCGTGCGTGTGTGTGTGCGTGCGTGCGTGCATGTGTGTGTGGGTGTGTGGGTGTGTGCATGTGTGTATGTGTGTGTGCGTGTGTGTGTGTGTGTGCGTGTGTGCGTGTGCGTGTGCGTGTGTGTGTGTGTGCGTGTACGTGTGTGTGTGTGTGTGTGTGTGTGTGTGTGTGTGTGTGTGTGTGTGTGTGTGCGTGTGTGTGTGTGTGTGTGTGTGTGTGTGTGTGTGTGTGTGTAAGCCGTGAAAACATCAGTTCATAGGCGCAGTGCACCTATAACCAAAACATCGACTTAAACAAAAGGTATTTTTTTCAGTTGTCTGAGGTGAATACCTTTTGGGTTTTCGCTTACGTTTTGAATATTATAGTTGCAAACCTTTTTAAGCGATTACCTCATCAGACACTATCCTTCGAGAACGTGGTGTGACCTTAGTTTGTTTAAAATTAAAAAGAAGGGTTTCCGTCGTGATTAAAACTCGGCAGCTACTCTGCGTGGCAGTCGATCATTCTAGCCTGTGCTCTAAACCACGTAAGAAAAAATTTTAGGCGGTGGTCATGTCGGGCAAGTAATCACGTTAACATTAGTAACTTTGCGTGGCAGAAGTATAGAATCGCACCAGGTGTCATGCTATGTGAATGAATTTTTGAGTGTGTAGTTCATAACTGCCAGCCCACTACAAAAGAAGGAGCTATAATTCACCATCATCGTCATAATAACACTAGCCTGATTAAAGTGTGCGGATGCTGGCGCCACCTATCAAGCTCAAATTACGGTAATAATGATTATGATAGTGATACTGATAGAAGAGCCACACCGGATAACATTCGCATTCGAGACATTTTAGGCTAATGCGTAAGGGACGCAGGCAGTTTTTATTTAAATTGTTGGAACGGTTGTTAAGTAGCTAATGTGGTTGCTTGTCCCTCGTTATTACCTCGGTTTTTATGTGAATAAGGTTAAGTACTCGAAAATTTTTGGACAGTATATTCTGTTCTGGCGCTACTCTAGGGGTTTCAAACGCACTGCCTGTGGATATTTCGCTGGTGGATAGGGTCACACATGACTGTCTGTGTGCGAATGTTTTGAAATACTTATGCTCGGTTACTTTACTAAGCGATTAATCCCTTACTTTTTGTCAGTCACAGTCAAAAACGCGTTTTCTAAGTATACACTATCCAGACATTACTGGTCTCAGCCATTTGTTCTTTCGTGGGACACTCCATGCGGCCACCAGTTGTTGCAACGTAACCGCGGAGCGAGCAAGAATTATATATTTCGAAGTCGTCGTCCCTATTTTAGCCATTCTGGGTACCGACATTGATAGGTGTGTCGAATTTTCACATCAAACTCCCTTCAGAATGATGTATATATAGGACATGGGAAAAAGACCTTCTTTGAATTGCAATTTCAATTGGTACTTTGTTAAACCATCCCGCCCCCTGCTCCTACCTTATTCGCTGTTCCGGTTTTCATCTGGGCCTAAATTTCGTGACCGCGCCCCCTAGTTGTATTGAGCTTGAAATATCCGCACAACTCGATTCGTGTTCGATTCGGTCTCAAAGATCGCCGTTCGCACACCTCCAGTGACAGCCAGAGGGCAGTGAGGAAAGAACGGTAAGGAAGTTGCACGAGGGAGCAACGTGGCTCCGTGTTGCATCATACGGGCCGCACAACAAAGGCGAAAGGTTACGTCCGAGAGAGTGCGTGTTCGGGCCGGTGCGAAAGATTGAGTAGTGTAAACTTGTTGGGGTCTCGAGGAGAAACCACAGTGCGCGGCTCCAGTGCACTTGTTTTCGCGCGCTCTACTCGATGGAGTTCACGCGTTGTCAGCTGCACGAAGCTCGGTCGACGCTTGCAGAGACGGCTTGATTTTTTTTTTAGCGCTCGCGCTCAATTTTCTGTCGGCACAGAATTCTAAAATGGTACGGAGCTGTTTTACAACATAGAGCTTCACGAATTGGGAGCGGAGTCGTCAGAGAGTGACGAAGGCAGCTTATTCGAAGGTGCGCCCCAGGAAATGAATCCTTCTATTCCTGGCGGAGAATGCGGCTGTTGCGGAGCGTGAAAGTACAGTCGCAGACATACGCAACGTGCACAAGAGGTTACGGAGAGGAATATCTTTTGCGACTCGTAACTTGAGGGCAATATGTTGAGCTTCTAGTTGTCTGGTTTGCAAAGATGGTTCGTATTTTAAAACAAGCGCGAAAACTGATGTCATCCAGGTATCGCGTGCTCACTAGTGGTGAACAATACCCGGGTGTTTTAGTTGGCTCTAAATTGAAATCAGTGTTCATTTCATCAGTATCTCTCAATCATTAATTATACTCGTTTCATATTCTTCAATAACCTTCGATTTTCAAATATTTATCCCCTTTCAGTGCTGAATTTTAAACTGGAAACGTCATTGACCAGACAAATGGGAAAAAAACTTGCGACCGCAGAAAGGTATGACGTGCCAATGTGCTTATTTTTTATTGTTTATGGTTTGTTGTACCATTGTTTTTAGTGTGTCATGAATGAACTTAGGGAAACGTTTAAAAAGCCAAGCTGGTAACTCTACATGCACAATGATGCAATTTAATCAGAAATTCCAGGACACACCAATGACTGTACTCAACGTGTAAGAGACCTAATTCTTCCAAGGAGCATGCACTGCAGAGCACTCAAAAGATCCTCTTGCGTTTTGGACATTCACAGTTTCCTTGACTGGAACTTAAAAATTTGGAAGTTTTTAGATGTATGGTTGGATGGGTTGGTGTAAAAACTGAGCCACCTAAGTTTTCTTGCGCGGACTCCGGCGAGGCAACGCAACGTGAATCAAGCGTCAGGATAATCTATAAAGGCCACACTCAGACTTCCGGTAGCAGTTTGACATCTAATTTATTTAATATAGTGTACAAAAATAGCCTAGCAGCGAGTTGGGCTATAACAAGAGCATCGCCTCTCAGGCACTCTCTCGCTATGACGAGGCTGTCAGAGCGCATTTAGCCGTTGTTGTAAGGCGACCCCCATGGAAGAAACCCACTAGCTAGGAGTCACAAAGAAATGGCGACGCCGTACTTTATCCTCTTAGCCAGCGAGCTTCTTGCGAACGTATTGCTGCCGCACACAAAGCACGACTTCTAAACGGTATTCAATGTTCTTGACGGTCAACCCTGACGACTAAAGACCAATTGCATCTCGCTCACTTCCGATTGTGATGCAGCGATGACACCACGCGCCCCATCACGCTCGTTGCCTTTCAAACCAGAATGGCAAAGCGCGCGGCTGCCAGTACACTGTACTCCGGCTGCGGGACCGTCTCGCGTAATGTACGGCTTTTATAATTGCGATGATTGGCCGTCAGGGAAGGGGTTGAGTTTGAAGGAAGAAGGGGGAGGGGGGGGGCACCAGTTTCCGCGACCTTTGTCCGCCATCGCATCAAGAGCGGGCCACGAGAGCAGCAGGCTCCCTCCATGGAGTCGCGTCCGTCGTCGTGGCGACAATACCAGACCACCTCGAAGACGTCTACAGCGCTGCGCGCGCTCCGGGTCGCTGCCAGCCGGACTCCCGAGGCCCTCGCAGAGGTGAGGGCCTGACGGGGAGGGCGCTATGAAAGTGAAGCGAAGATAGTCGGACGTCGCTCTTGTTTCAGACGTTTCTCTTGTCGGTCGCACGGCCCGCCGCGTGCTCACTCGCGAAACACAATGACCGAGAGCGGAGTGCGACGGCTGGGTTCATGCTTCTTTTCCAGCCGAGATTCTCGGGAACAAGTGACCTACCACCAGCCGGATCACGCGTCGCGTGTGCTGCTGAAAGCCCTATCCCATTCCGTGCGTGGGGTACCAGCTGTTCGACAACTCAAAAGATCTCGGGGCTTCTATAGCATTCCCTCGCGTTCCAAGTCGAGCCCTCTGTAGCTTTTTATCATTAGAGCGTGCGCGCTACACACGTTTTCTCGCATGCGCACTAGGAAGCATGCTGAGGCATCGCTGGCACGCAACGTGGCACCTCCCGTATGCACCCACATCCGACCCAACTCTCGGTGTTATGCGGTAGTCTAAACATTGTCGAATATTCCGATGTGAATTGGGGAGTATTCGGCTCTTGAGGATGTGCGAACCATTCACGACTATTCCGGAATGCTGGCCAACATTTCGAAATAATTGAGAGTGCCGAATCTTCCATAGGCACCACCGCACCGTCGATACAAGGACGAATGCGAGCTGCACGCAGCTTTACTGTTGATCACGTCAACATTCGCTCGCGCTTCTCAGACATAAGATGTGCGCTAATGTTTACACAATTCATGGCTTAATACACAACTCAATAATTTCTCGAAGCAAGTGTTTCTAATCGCCTCGCATTACCGAATAACGTCAAAGGCGCCTCGAGACTGCATTTCATGTACATGGTAGAACACGCCGTACAGCACGAATTACTTCTTCTGAATAAAGGAAGCATTATATCATAATTTATACAAGAGACACTCACGGGTCAGTTATGTAGCAGACAGAAGATAAAAAAGAAGTAAAAAAGACGAGGGCCCAGAAGAAAGAAGCGGTATTGCAGGATGATTTTTGAATCCACGTATGCATGACAGGTCTTGAACTCACTAACACTATTCGGACAAATGTAGATTAACACCTCTTATACTGCTTGTTCAGCAATCACAGACTCACCAGGTTGTGTCTTAGCTCTAATACGGTGAAGCTTAACGAAAACGCCCGGTTATCTCATGGGTCTTTAACTTGCGTGACCTACACGCAAATTTCGGGACCGGTTTTCCGTTTGTTTGGGTAGTTCTACCGCACCCACGCCCATAGCATTACACTTCTAGCGGGTCGTGACAGTGCGTTTCGCTCCGTACAAGGACTTCGCAAACAACCGCACTTTCCGTCCTTCCACACAAAGTTAAAAGGTGTTGCGTATATACTCACGCGATGTACCTTGCGAAGCGTAAGCCACGGATAATGCCGTACTTTTTATTTTTCGGTCGCGGGTAAGAGCGAGAGGGGGAAGGCAAATTCGCCAGTCTTGCGGGGTTAGGAGGCGCGATTATACGAGCTACAGAGCGGGCGGACGCACGACTGCATGCGGTTTCGAGGGGGGTATAATAGCCCACCGCACGCATGCACACGCGGACGCTACTCGGGCCGGGGAAGCGCCGTTCCTGTGGGAGATCCGTTCGGCGTCATGCCTTCCGAGGAATTCACGTCGAGTGATAATCGCAGGCCACGCGGAGGAGGAGACGTCGTCCTTCAGATGTTCTTGATCTGCCATCACTGCAGCATCGTCCCACTTACACAACGTCTCATTCATCACGCGAGCGCACAAACTGTCGATTTTAAAGCAGACGCTTTCGCTGGCCCACCTTGGGTTGGCGTCGCAGCGTTTCCCTAACGCCTGACGACTCGCGTAAGAGCAAGTCCCGCGACCCGCGTTCCGTCTCTCCAGCAAGTGGGCCTTCGGTAACTCTTTCCACTACAAGCCTAGGCGCATGTTCGCTCCTTGTCCCGCGTGATTTACAAGCCGACGATGTAATTGATGGGGCTTTCTCATGACACCGAGTTGCACCTGTTGAAGGTAGAGTGCTTGCGGATGCAAGATCTTGGGCCTTGCTTGGTTGGTGGCACAGGAAGGCCATGTTGGTGTTCGAGAAAAGAGCACAGCCTCCGTGATCAGTCAACGCCCAAGGATGAAAAAGTGGCAGTCGGAAATGACACTTGCCCTCTTCACTCAGTGCGGGCGTCGCTTGTCGAAAGGTCGCACGTCTTATTAAACCCATGGTTCACTGGATTTAACGGAGCTTAATGATGGCAATGTCAATGGTGATGTTGATTGTGATCTCATTGCACACTTATATTTAATGAATATTGTGCAGGGTTTGAAGACTGAATATTTGTGCAAATATTAAAATGTAGTCTACAACTTGATTAACCAGTATTGGAATGTTTTTGCGAAATCGTGTAGCTTGGATTCTCAGATGCCGGATCTATCAAGACGCAATCGAGGGCTAGTTTTTGAGCTATTAGTGAGTGGGCGATTTATTGAGTGAGTGGCTGTGAGCTATTAATAAAAAGAGGTGTTAGTCTGGCCGACAATTAGGCATCACTTACGTTGCCTGCAATATGTCAAATTCGCAGTCTACTACACAGAAGACACAGACATTTCAGGGGCCAAAATATATGTGGGAGGTTTTGGTAATAGTGTCATTACACGTATTGAAATAATGGCAATGATGCGACAGTGTAAATAATTTTCGAAGATTAAACCTATTGAAAATCCTGGGTTGGTGGATGCTGGAATCGTTGGTGGATATGGTGTAAAGAATAGTGGATAAGGTGGAATTATTAGTGGATATGGTGCAAACTGTAGTGGGAATAATGGCTGATGACGGCGAGAGTGGAAAAAATGATGGCAGATGGTGATGGTGGTGGCGAGCCAATGGTGGTGACGATGAAAAATGCCGGCTAATGGTGACGAGGCAAAACGTGTTTGGTGGAAGGCTTGGTGAGCAAGGTGGATGACGGTGGCATGATGGAAGCTTGGTGGATGGCGGTAGTATGATGAAAACCACGTGACAGTTTGTGAAATACCTTACTGGTAGTGTGTCATTCTTGAATGCGCAGAGATATATTTTTACGGTCAAAAGAAACCAACGCAGCTCATTACGCTTTTTAGTATGTTTTTTTTAATTCCTGTGGTGTCAACAACGCTTCAATTTTTGTGGAGCATAGAGTATGCTTACATTTCGCGCACGTACTTACATCAGTTTGACATCCGCGGTGTGTTTATTTTTTGTTAGGATGTTTATAAGATTGAAGTTGTCACTGTGAACATGACAATAAATGTTTTACATCGGCGCGCAGTTGTCGACAAATAAATGGGCTCCAGCTCACAATTGCCCATTTCAATGTTAGAGCAAAACACAGCGTGGTCACTTGATGTCGCCACGCTAGAAACGCAACTGTGGTAATTCTTGCACACTCTATTGTTTGAGCTGTACCTTTAAGTTAACAAAGTGCGCGCGAATACGCACAAACTTTCGACTTCCGACATGCGTCGAGATTAGCCCCAGCGAATTTGACTTTCACCCCTCTGTTCTACCACCATGATTTCCACCAAAGGTTAGGCACACCGACCGAGCCCGTACGAGTGTTATCGGCGCTTCTGGGTTTCAGAATACACAATTTTGACGAGTAAAATGACAATACAGCACAGCTGCGGCATCATTTCACCTAAGGGAAGCCTTTTTTATAGTGTACGGTGTCCGCGCAAGAAGCGACAAACATCGATGCGACGCGCTTGCAACACTTCCACAAAAGGTAGGCCACCCCTCACCGACAGCCACCGGTCGCACACACCGGCACTTCGCTGGCTCTTATGCGAGAACCTAGACACGTCAATTCGTACGCTTACTGAACCAATATGATAGCATAATGGTTTTGGCGCACTGCATTCGTTTTGGACAAGCCGTTACGTAGCTGTTCTTACGACTGAGCAAGAGCGGTGCGCTGGCACGACTGCGGTGTGCGTTGCGCGAAAAACATCAAAATCAATTGTTTGGGCTTGTATATCAAATGAGCATAGAAGCGTAATAAAGCCTGAACTGATATCGCCCTTTGGAAAGGGCGAGAAACGGATAATAAACTTGCCAGTAAGCGCCGATAAACTCTCCTGCTCCTCAGTCCACTGACTTTTTTCTTCTTGCGGTTGTAAATTGTAACAAAAACATAGTGCCGTTCCCATTATCGCAGTGGCAATCGTTACAGGCAGCAGTTGGTTGTGTTTATCAAATGTGCAAAGTTTAGTAGCAGGTGCAGATCCCGTCCCTCCCGAGTAAACGATAAACAGAACTGAAGTTAAACAGTGACTTTGCGGGTTGACTACTACTTAACAGCCATAACGCCATCTGTCGGCGTGGTGCAGTGCAATAAATAAAGAAAAAAGGTCGTCGTGGCGCAGTGGTTAGTCTGCTCAGTTGGTAATTCGGAGGTGGCAGGTTTGATCCCACGCTGGCGCAGCTTTTCTTTTACGGGTGCTTGCTACATTCTTTTTAGTACAATAATTTTTATTATTTCTTTAGCGGCAGCTCGTCATGGTGGTTCTGACGCTGATTCGCGCTCCACCATTGCCGGCTGGAGCGCACCATCCACCATCCGCTCCACCGTACGCCACCACACAACATGTGCCACCAACATTTCCGGCGCCATAATCCACCAAAATGGTGGTTGGTGGAATCCACCATTCCTATGGTGGACGTTTTTTCAATAGGAATAAAAGTTCAATAATGTAGTTTTTTTATGTACAGAACGTGTTAATGCGAAGCAAAAAAAAAGCTAAGCGGATGTGTGATACGCTATGCGTGATTGAGCGTCCCTCGACGTTCTTGGAGAATAGCTCACTCGTATATACGCTTTGAAAGCTTTTACTTTCAGTATCATTATTCGATTTCAAAATATTCATTCGCTTTAAATCGACGAAAACGGCCTTCGCCGTAGTCTACAGAGGCGCAGTCTCCTTTATCTCTCGTCCTCGGTGAACCAGAGGGAACAGCGCCCCTTGCGGGGGAACATGGCGTCCCCTTCCTGGCAGCCGTAGGCCTCCGTGAAAGGCTTGAAGTTGGCCAGGGGCAGGTTGACGCGCAGTCGTGGCGGCGTTTCACCGAAGAACGCCAGGCGCCGCTCGTAGCGCGTGTCGTTGGTGCGGTAGCAGTGGGCGCGCGCGAACTGCACAAAGAACAGCCTGCGCAGCATCAGCCCCGAGCCCACGGCCAACGTGCGCTTGGCCTCCCGGATGTAGTACCTGCAGAGACACGTTACGTACGATCGAGTGCGCAATATTAAGAGGACACTAAAGGGAAACAATAACTTAGTTTAGCTCTATGGACCTAATTCTGAGAGCTCTAAAGCAATATGTTCCACTATCGTAAGCTCACTATTGGCCGAGAAAACCAAAGTTGAAGTTTCATTTTTTTTAAATTTCGCACTATAAATTCCACGCGTCACAAAAAAAATTATTGAAAACTTATTTCTCCCATTCTCGCGAACGCTTTCTGAAATTTTGTAGCGGCAGGGCTCCTACAAATTACAATGTATAGTCGGTTACCACCTAAAAATAAATCCACGCTCCACCCGCAGTACTGCAGCGCGCCTGTCATTGATCTGTGCAACAGAGAAATGATTGGCGATTTACGTTCTAACCATAAGCACGTTTTTGCTGGTAATGCAAATGCTACACATAGTTTAAGTTAAAGCATCGTCATTCTTTGTTGTTCGGCAGAGCAGTGCAGTAAGAACTGTTGATGAAATTTGTCGAGAATTAAAATTTTTCGAACGAAAACTACTGAAATGAACACTAGTATGTATGGGCAAGTGATATGCACGAAGTACGTAAATCTGCCTGACATCACGTAATTAGCTTATTGCAGTTCAGTGGGAAATTGATGGAAAGTCAGTCTAGATAGGACAGGCACCACTGTGGGCGGAGCTTACATTTATTCTTAGGTTATCACCTATTAAATTGATATTTATCACTTAGAATCCATGTTGAGCCCAGTAGATGCCTTGAAAATGACATAACGGTGTTTGGTGCGGGAGTATCAAGGTGGCGTCCTCAACTGTACTTTTGTTTCTCCCGTTTTGTCGCTTATCAAGCGCTGTGTCGCGGTAATAGTTTTTTTTTTCGGGATTGGGAAATTGCACTTTACTAGTACGCAAAAAAAATCGTTTTGCTCTCCAGCGTCTTTTTAAACGACTTGAGGTGACGTGTCTCATGAACATAGTTTTCGTACAGCCGCCAGACTCTCAAAATGTACGCAGCTAGAAACGAAAGACACCTGTAGGAAAGGGCGTGAGTCGTCTGTTCCTGCGTCCTTTTCTGCTGTGTCCAAGGCATTTCAGATGACAAATCACGCCCCCGTTGGTAATCTTCAGACTAAAGCACGGCTTTTCGGAATGAAGAATGTCTAATTCCTTAATGTGCGCCGACCACCAACATTAGAAACACGAACGTGCATTGTTCCGAAGGAGAAGAAGACCGGGAATTCAGTTTGAAAATCCTTCAAGTAACCATCAACTGTTAGCTCTTTCAATGTGGATAATTCTTCTTATATGCATCTGGTATAGTTTGCTATTGATTCAGCTGAAGCATCTTATTCTGCACCGTGATGTACGAGACGGCAAGAAACACCTCTGTGTGACCCTTGCATTATGGTCATTGTCAATGAGCCTACTTATAAGGTACCAATTGAGTCATTTGCCATCGTTGGCATCACTTTTTCGAGCTCTTCGTCCGAGGTCACTTTCTGTTCTCAAAAGTTGAAGCCCCGACAATTTATCTAATTTCAAATATAACTCGCGTGCCCCGTAACACACTCCTTTCTTATTTTATGAACACTCTCATGATGTCCACTCACTCGCATTGATCACTGCTATCAATCACTAGCTGCTATGCGCGCTGAGTGAGGCACAAATTTATTGCGTACTTGCTCGCGAACTGCAGTTGAAGGCCAGCGAGAAACAAGAATAAAGGGGGCTCTTTCAAAAGCGGCGGGTTCACCGACCGTGACCATCGTAATTCGAAATAGCCAAAACACTAGAGGCCCCTGTGCTGTGCTATGTCAGTGTTAAAGAACACCAGAATCCGGAGCCCTTCAGTGTGGCGTATCTCGTAATCTCAATTACATTCATCATCCTCATCATCACCAGCCTGTCTAGCCCAGTGCAGGACAGAAGCCTCTCCCGTGTTTCACCTATCAACCCCGACCGGAGCTTCCTGCTACCACGTTACACGCGCAAACGTCTCATATAGTATATGCTGTTAATAAATATACTTTATGATATTATGCGACTGTGCGCTTCGAGCGAACACGTAGACGTGTAGCTGGCTCACCTGAAAAGTGGATAGACGATAGCGTTATCTGCGATGTCGTCCTCTATGGTGCGGATCAGGTCCACGTCATCTCTAAGGATTTCCTCCAGTGCCTGCTTATACTGGGCCCAGAAGCAGTCGCGGATGACGCGGTACTTGGCCACCGTCTCGTGGCTCCACCAGCTTCGCACACGTCCCTTGTGGTCGATGTGTGAGCCGCGCTCGTCGATGGCACCCATCAGCCCACGGAGCATGTTCGCGCCCAGCATGGGAATGTCCAGCACGCGCAACTTGCCTGAAGAGGTGAGGTTGAGCGCGGCCACATTGGAGTACGGGTAGAAGAGCGCGTTGCGCCCGTGCACATACTCGTAGCCGAGTGCCAGGCTGGACGCATGGAAACGGTTGTCCCAGTCCCGGGAGTGCCTCTGCGGCTTGTAGTAGGTGCGGCGACTGTTGATGAGCATGTTGTACAGGCCCTCGAGCAGCCGCGTCCCACGAAACACCGGCACGTTCAGGTTGTAGTACTCAGCGATCGGCGTCAAGTTCTGGGACGTGCCGAAGAAGGTGAACTGGACGGCCTTGAGCTTCTCGATGGCAACGACTCGCTCGACCGGGTCGTACCACGGGGTGCGCCTGGCGATCATCTGCAGTTGTCGGTTGAGGTCGCCATAGATCTCCTGGACCTCGGTGTCATAGCGCGTGTCGTAACGCAGGGTGCTCTCCGGAAGTCCCAGGGACATGCGGAGGAAAGTGCGCGTGCCCTGTGAGTAGACCAGCTCTAGGAGCTTGGCACAAGCCTGCAGCCTCAAGTTGGCGCTGGGCACCACCCCATCGAAGCTTAGTGGTGTGAAATGGTCCAGTATGTCTGGAAGCACGGCAGACAGATGAACCATCACCCGGTAGCCGACGTAGAAAACGATGCTAGAGGTGTTCGTGCCGTCAAGAAGCTTGGCCAGCTCTTCTAGGTACTGCAGGGCCAGAACTTCGACGCTCACGAACTCCTCTTCGTCGGCCGGAAAGTTGCTGAGCAGCGCGGTGAAGTACGCTTTCCACTCCCAGGCGCGGCCATGTGGCAGTTTGTCCAGCGTCCGCGTCCTGAAGGGTGGTGGCTCGAACCGCCGCGTGCTGACAGCCTCCTCGAGCTGAACTTCTAACCTTACTATTTCGGTGGCCTGAACCTCGGCTGATGACCTCACGGAGCCCATCTGGATGAGGGCTTGGGCTATACTGGCAGCGTACTCCGTGATGTTCGAAGACGTGTACCACGTCTGGCTCCTCTTGAGTATGGTCGCAGGGACGTCGAGATGCACGGCGTATTTGGATTCGTACTCATTTCTGACGGTCACGTCGACCAGCGGAAAAACGCCAAGGGCGGCGTCCACCTTGCCTACGAGTGCCGGAAGGCTGCGCACGTTGTCGGGCAGGTGCGATGGCCAGCGACCCAGGCCGATATCTTCTAGAACGTCCTCGAAAGGATCCCAGCCCATGCCGTTGCGGCTGTACACGGCCGTGCAGTTAGGCAGAAAATTGGCTGCCTGATTGATGAACATGCTTGGAAAGTTCTTGTAAGGGTCCGCGGAACGGTACGCCCGGAATGTGTCTTGGAGGTTGTTTAGGAGCGTTTCTGTGACCTGCGAAGAAGAGAATTTGTTGCTGGTTGATTTCGAAAACTGCACTGAATCGAATACTTGCGGACATTTCTTGATAACTGAAAACACTTCAAAACGTATTTGTTAAAGTATTTTTTCTCCTAGTTCTTCCGAAAGCTTCTCCGGTCAACTGTTGATTCTGTACAAAATGCTGCTTGTATACCTGAATCCTGATTACGGCAGCCCTAAGTGAAAGGGTCTCAAACAGACGCCCGCGGACCAATTGCGCCACGCCGCAGTAAACAAAAAGCCGTTTTTGCCCTGCATGCGTTTCGTAGCTACTTTTTTTCACGGCCTTCAAAGAATGACTGGTATCATGCAATCTTCCTTTCGTGGGGTTCCACTGTATTCCTCTGGCCACCATGTCTTGAAATATAACCATGAGAGAACATTTCAGCATCGGTGTCTATAATAGAGTAATTCTAGAGCTCAGCATTGCTGGGCTTGGGTCATGAAGGCAAATCCCCTTCATAAACTATTTATATACAAGACGCAGGAAAGGCCACCTGTGAAATGGCAACGGTAGCTGACATTCTGTACAAACTACGTCCCCTCCCTTTTCCCTGCTGTCCTTGCTTGACTGAATTTGGTGACCACAGCCCACTAGCTGCACTCAGGTTAAGATCCCTGCATAAGTGGACTTGGTTGAGTAGTGTAGTCTCAGAACTGAAAGATACAAAGTTAGTACCCTCCGCAATGAGAGTTTAATTTGAAGAATTCCATTTTTTTAAATATCCGCAAGCATTCAAACAAGTGAGAAAATGCAGAGCCCTTGCAGTCCTCCATAAATTAATACAGTGACATTAAGGTCATTATGTTGATAAATTTGGTATGTCAATAGAAGCACATCCTGGAAAGGGAAAACAGCCTGGAACTACGGAATAATACAAACCTGTACCAGTGAGCACGCATTTAAGAGTTGACTCGCGAACCGGATGGACAGCGGCTTCACCGTCGGAGACCAAGGCCGGGAATATGAGTGGGACTGTTGCTTTAAAGGCTTACATCTTTAGCTGCTAGACTTTGGTCACGTGGCGGGGGAAGGAATAAGCTCCCCTGCCTTCTCAAGTTGTATTAAACTGCAGCTGCTCTCGTAATATACTCGAGACCCACCGCTATTAAGATTGTTAGATTACGGTAATGTACAGCGCATGCTAAAGGAGAAGTATGAAATAGTAAGCTTGAGTAATTTGAGCTATTAATAGTCTTCAAAACAGTGACAGTCGCACCGCAATTGCCAAGCTTTGGGTTGGTTTGTGAGGTTATATGAAGCTATGAATGCAGCTGACCCGTGCAGCTGACTCCTTTAACACTGAATCTTGCATAGCTGATCAAAACGCTGGCATGTAAAAAAACATATGTCACGGAACTGAATTAAGCGATTTTCATGCAGACCATGCCTTCAGTGCAAGCGTTGCGGAACACAGCAAGTTGCACTAAGGTGTGAGCCATGTGGTGATCTCTGTCGATATGGTGAGCGCGACCGCGTCCTGCGAAGCAAAGTCAGCATCGGCTGTCGAAACGGCGCAGCTACACCTCTGGGAGCTGCCTTCTCCTTTTCATCTACCTTTCGCTACCTTTCGCACCACGAAAGGCGTTCGACGCGTTTGCTCTCCCCATTACCCATGATGATTGGTGGCGCTCGCAATCTTTTACTTGCATATAAATCATATGACACCCAAGGGAATCTCATCGATTGGGACTTTACACGGAGTGTCTCAGCTACTCCAAAAACAGATATTGACATGGGGTATTTATAAAATTGTTCTCGCAATGAACGGGAGAGCGCCTAGAAAAAAATGCTGCGGGCATATATTAAACTGCTTCTGCGCAATATTACATTGCTACTATGCTGCTCTATATCTGCAGTGCTGCAGCACAGCGTAGGGACGTAATTTGTCGGTTTAGTTTGGCGCGGCTCAAGAACTTGCCTGGTTGATGTATGGCCATCGGGGTGCCTCGACTTCCTTGAGCAGTTCTCCTTCCCGGTCCAAGCCGCCCGTGCCACAGACGAACTCGTAGAAGTCGTCGCAGGCGTCCAGGCGCGGTGCGGTGTTCCTACCACCGCGCGTGGTGCTTGTTACATTGCCAGCACCCAGAGAGCCCAGTGACTGGCGGTGGCGCGGGTCGGTGGCGTGCACAGCCCCATCGGGGTCCCGCCAGTGGCGGCGCCGGTGGGCGCTGGGGACGAGGACCGACCTTTCGTGCTCTTGCAACTCCGCGTCCATCGTGCGGTGGTAGCCTGTCGATGAAGCAGCAACGGAACATGCTTATTTGATAGACAATAGATAGTAAAGCCTCACGAGATTATGACTTAGCATTTATGTTTCGATCGTATTCGAGATGGTTGCTGTATAAGGCTTCTTAGAGATCCGTCAGTTGCTCTGAGGAGTAACATGTTTTCTTATGCTTTAATCGAAGGTAATTTGAAGGCTTTTCCTTCCGAGTCGGATGCATTAAATTCCCACCCCTCCCTCGTCGACGCTTTCTACAGTCTACATTGTTTCGCACTGCCCACGCGACCAGCCTACACCCAAATTGGAACTCCATATGGATTTAGACCAACTGAATCCCTTAACGCGGCCCTTGACTTCGACATGCAGGTTCTATTAAATCCTGCCCCTATTGAGGTTTGAGCCACCATTGCCGCTAGCATACTTCATGTGAGCTTTGCGGCACGAAAGAGTCATCGCGGTAGTTAAACTCTCATGGCACTACAGGGAAACGAACTACGACGAAGAAAGAACTACCGAGGCGCTTGTCCTCTCTTCCTTTCTGTTTATTCGTGCGCTTGAACTGACACTTATACCAACTACCGAGGGCAAAGCAAGCACCTGTTTTGAACAAAGTCGGTTCATTGTTTGTCGCTTTCGTAACTATATAGCTGTGCCATGAACATTTCCCAATTTATCTCTACCTTGGTTCTCATAATAAGATAAGGAGAACTCGAGGCCCTCATTCACACAAGCGTATCTCGTTATATTTTTTGTAAAAGAAACTTTCAACCAGCCGTGACGCCCGCGATATCATTAGCGAACATAGCTGGCCGGTAACAAAAAACACTCATAACTTCTTGTTGTCATTGACCAGGCGCATCTCGCTAACGATGTCTGCGACATCGTTATTAGCTGAAAACTTGTATGACGAACTGTGATTTACACCTTTATTAACTTGAGACCAGGCATTCATCGACCTCATTTAATTTGATCTCTTTTCCAGCTCGATGAAGAATAGTAATAATTATGGGTGTCTTGCAACCCAAAATCGCGGTTGACTTATAAATGAAGCCACTGTGGAGGTCTTCGGAAATTTTAAGTGCCTGGGGTTATTTAGGTGCACCTATGTAAATGGGCCTCAAGAATTTTCGTTTCCATCAAAAGGCAGCATTAGGGGTTCTACCCCGCTACCTTGGGGTCAACATACGAGCGCCATAACCGCTAGAACATTGCGGCATGTTGACTCGACGGAGTAGCACAGCTCTCAGAAATCGAACACTGCAGGGCACAGACAGGCTTACCTTCGAGTATGAGGAAAGCCAGAACGAACGCCGAAGCAAAGAGAACGGCCGAAGCGAAGGTTGACATGAGAGACATGCACTGGTGGGCCATCTTCGGTAGTTTGGCCATGGTGAGCGGCTCAGTCTCTCTTCCAGGAAATGGAGTCGATGGCAGCTGGAACAGCGGTCACGGTTCACCCGACCTCTGTCTTCTTCTGTGTCCAGTCTCGTGACCTCGCGTTAGCGCACCGCGTGAGGTTTCGCTTCGTTGTCTTTTAGTGATGCCACGTACTCGCAAGCGTTATCAATAATGATGATGACGGCGTTCCTTCCCAAACGACACCTACCCACGTTGCGGGATTTGTCGAGAGACGTTCGTATGAAATTATAAATGTGGTGAGTGAATAAGTAATCACTACGCATAAAAGAAAGGCAAGCTTCTAAAAGTAAGAGGGTAATAGTTATTTGTACATTCGCAAGAGACAGCTCAGTGGCGCCATGGCTTCGTTAAATTTTGTGTTCGGTTACATTTCGCACATGCAAGCGACGAAGGACCTCCCAAGTCTTGCCGCTCTGCTTTTGCCGCTCCGCATCTGCCACTCGGCTTTACCATACGCTTCAGCACATACCAAATGGTTGTAATTCTCCTTATCGGCTCACTCGGAAACAAAATTACCTCGTCTCGCGTTATTGCCGCTGCGGTCACCAGTCAAATGTGCTAATTCTTTAAGGCGAACGCCTTAGATATCTCATCAAACACGAAAACTGACCTTCGGCGTCAGCCACGTCAATGCAAGTGATGCAAAAAATCATTTCGCTATGACGTTACCTGATTAGGTCACAGATCACAAAATTTCGGGGCGTCACTATGACGTAATTGTGACGCCACAGAGCATGGCGTTGCGTGGTGCCGTCGTCGCGTCACATTGTTGATTGGTCAAAGGTCTGTGCGAAGCCAATGCTACATCATGCATGGTGGGGAGAGCATAGATTGCCTCCGATGCTGGAAGCAATGCAGAGCCACACTAGGCGCATGCAGACAGCTTTCAGAGGGACGGGGGGCAAAATTGACTGAGCAGAAAAATGAAAATATGGATTTCACTTCGAGCCTTCTTAATCCGAATGCATAGGTGCCGTGAGAGTTTTTTTTTTTTTTCAGTAGGAACACATGTCTTGTCAATCGCGAAATGTAGGTCCACCAACAGTTTGCCGACGCACAGGTGCTCTCAACTTTGTGGAAACAACTGTGTCTGTTATCTCACTAGCTTAAACAAGTGGTACAGTTCTTCGACATACCATGTGTCCACTGAAAATGTATTTGCCTTCTTTATATACATGGTCGTAGAAACTGCGTTCATTGAAACTGGCTTTTCATGTTTCAATACAAGCCCACTGTCTGTGACGTTTGTATGAGCCGCGAATTGGCGAACGCATTTCAGAAAAAAAAAACAGACCGGGGCAAAAAAAAGTAATTACAAGAAGCGAAGACGGCTAAGGATCCAGAAAGTGACAGTGACCAACGATACGAGGCAAATTAACAGCAGTATATAGTCCAGGTTTTTTTTTTCTGTTTGTCACTGTTTTTGTCGGTACGACACTTAACATTTTTTTTTAATCCCGTAGTCCCACTGCGAGGGCCGCTTCATCGCGCGACTTTTCAACGACACCCGCAAATCTGTGTCAGGGGCGAGACCGGAAAAGCGTACGTTGGCTGCAGTGTAGAGGAAAGAAAAAAAGAACATGCGTCACAATAAGAAAGATGGGTCGTACTCATTACGGTAATTCGCTTTGCGAGTCGTCTCCGTGCCTTCAGCAGGAAGACGAAGAGCGGAAGCAAGGGCGCCTATTCGGGGTGACTTCATCCCACCCCCGTCACCATCGACCAACCCAAACCACGCCGTCGTGACCCTCTACTTTAAATTACTTTATTGTCCGTGATTCTTTCGAATGCCCGGCCGACATTAAAGGCTGGATATCAGTGCGTAGCACAAGCTGTACGTGAAGGGTGGGCCAGGGAGGGAATGGTTGCGGAGATGAAACATCAAAGCCCGGAGATACTGTCAAGATATGGCGGCTTTTGGAACCCATCAATTTGAAATGAACTATGTGTTTCGCGTTCGCCGTTTAACATATCTTAGCGACGGAATAGCCTTTGATTAACTATGCCTTCTTATCTGCGCGAGCGTATTGGTCTGGTTTCGCAATTTCGATCAGTATCTGTTGGATATGGTCTTTTAATAGTCTTTTTTTTTGGGGGGGGGGGGAGTTGGTGCGGCAGGAGGAGAGGTAAGTTGCGCTTCTCGTGAAGTTGAGCATGAGTTCTTACGTTTTCCGAGCTATGATCTCGTGATCTCGCCTTTCCTATATTTTTGCGTCGTGGCGTTTGATCCGCCGCGGTTGTCAAGTGGTCATGGTGCTTGATTGCTGACCCGCAGGCAGCGGATTCGATCCCGTTCGATGGAGATAAATTGCTTGAGCCCTGCATGCTGTGTGATGTCTCTGCCCGTCAGAAGACACCGGGTGGTCGAAATTTCCGGAGCCATTCACTGCTATGTGCCGCATTAATCTACCATGGCATTAGCCCGTAAAAGACTCAGAATATCCGTTGTCGTCTTTCACCTCCGAAAAGGGCCCCTTTGGTCCACAATCACGGCTTTACATAAGCATCGATCGTCGAAACCGATAAGTGCGCACAGCAGGCTTGTCGGTTATCCGCAGCATCCGATGTATATATAGGGCATGCACGCAGGACAGGATAGAGCAGATGACACATAACACACCCACAGCGCCATGTGTGTGTTACGTTCAATAAAGCACTCCTTTGGGCTGGTTGGTACAACCCTAATATATGTTGCGGAAAATTGCGTTCTAGGGCTGTAACAACGGTGACACCCACGAAGGCGAAGAAAAAAAAACAGCCAGAACATGAGGCGTTTGAAAGTGATCTCACACGAAAAACTTGTAGTTGACAGTTTGTGCCCGCTGGCTCAGTTTTTTTTTTTTGTATTCGTTGGGTGTCCCTTGTAACAGGTATGCAGCGCTATTTCCTACAGCATATATCCAGTGTCTTATGTGTTTTCTACTCTGTCTGAAGCTAAATACGCTATACATCGGATGCCACAACGTCCCGAACACCTGGCCCCGAATATCTCGCACCCTTTCCACAACCGTGAAATCCTATGCGCCTGAACAGCGACTCAAGTTTCACAAGTGTCTCACCCCAAGAACTCGGATGTGAATGCGACGGGCCGTTGCCTCAAAGCTTTTATCGTTGGGTGGTACCAATGCAACGACGCGCGTAGGTCCTGCAATGTGAAAAATTGGCAGATACTACGCATAGTGGGAATCTATGATATGCGAAGCACGAATGTAGAAGGTTGATATGTCACTTTAACATAAGCACAACGTTAGGAGGCGGAAGTAAATCATGCCGTAAAAGACTTCTGTGTCTCGATTATCATGTTTGGATGTGTGTGTTACCTTGGTCGTCTATTCACGTCACGTAATGCCAAATTTAGTATATGCGGAGCTAGCGAAATGGCCACGAGCACGATACTAGCGTGGTATGTTCTCATGTTCTTACATGGCACGCGTTTTAGGATTATCATGTTTCCACCGGTCATCTTTTTTCGTCATCCCTTGACGTATTGTAACACAAAATTTTGTATATGTGGAGCTAGCAAAACAGCCTCGAGCGCATTATGAAGGGCCCCATACACTCCATTGTCGCGTTGACGCGTGCGCACGCTGGGAACAGTGACGCTACGTTAGCAAAATGCGAGCACTCTATAATCTGACACCAAGCGCGACAAGCGTCAGTCGGCGCGGCCCGACAGCAATCGGCGCGAAATGTGACATGATGCATTTCGCGCTGATGCGTTACCCACACAACACTGCGTCTCCGTCTTTTCGTGACGGAAGGACGCCGGACGCGCTGAAACGCGCATGCGTCAAAGCAATGGAGCGCGGAGCACGCCTGCGCGTAAATGGCAGGACGGGCGCCTGGCGTAGCAACGCCGGCGTGACGCGCCGAAATGAACGCCGGCGAGCATGCGCACCGCGTCACGTCGAAATGTATTAGCTTCTTGACTGTGGCATGTAGTCATGTTCTCACATGACACGCATCTCATGATTATCATCTTTGCACCAGTCACATACCTTTTTCATCCATTGACGTCGCATAATACAGAGTTTTGTGCATGTGAAGCTAGCGAAATGGCCGCAAGCGCATCATGAGCATAGCATGTATTCATGTTCTTACATGACATGCATCTCATGCTTATCATGTTTGCACCAGTATCATACATTCGTCATCTATTCACGTACCGCGATACAAAATTTGGTATATGTGGCACTAGCGAAACGGTCGCGAGCGCATTATGAGCGTGGAACGTAGTCATGTTGTTACATGACACGCATGTCATCATTTTCATGTTATGGTCTGTCACTTGTGTTTGCCATGCAATAATGTCATACCCTACCAGTTTGGCAATATGCGATGTGAACAAAATCACCGCAAGAGTTAGAGGACTATTAAATGTAAATCATGACATTCATGACATCCATGTCCTGATTTACATGTTATGACTAATCAGATATGTTCCTCACATAGTCATGTTATGTCATACCAAATTTGGTATTGATACCACTATCAAAACGGCCAGGAGAGCAAAAAGGCGTAGGCGGCTAGATAGATAGATAGATAGATAGATAGATAGATAGATAGATAGATAGATAGATAGATAGATAGATAGATAGATAGATAGATAGATAGATAGATAGATAGATAGATAGATAGATAGATAGATAGATAGATAGATAGATACGCTCAATGTCGCCGAAGTTCGCTAAGAAATGCTTCGCATTTTAAAACAAACCGGACTATCGAAGTGACAACCCGCGAGAGCTCAAGTTTGTCAGAGTGTTTGACGCCCTTCTTTTATTTAATAAATGTACATAAGGAGAAGTTGACGCCATTGCATGACGCCGGCTACTAATTTCTTGCCCAATACTTGCCATCGCGAAGTAGTGAACAAACACAAATCAGTAAAAAGGTATACATAACACAGAATTCACGCGCATGGTCTCAGTTATTATCGCCGAGAAGGAAGGGAGCAAGCGCGCGCCTCCAGACCGGCCGTGGCTCAACCCGACTCATGACCAATGGAAATCGGATGGCGTGCTCTGATTGGAAGCATTCGAAGAAATGACGACTTCGAGTTATCGGTGAAACGCATAAATTATCGTAGCTTCTGTAGAGGAGGGAAAGGAATTCGCTTGGCTGAAATGTCGGTCGCACGTGTTTCCGACGTTTTATGGATCCGGTATGATTTCTTGTTCAGGAGGCTAGAGGAGGTCACCTCTGGCATAGCGGGCGAAAGACAGACAGATGCTGCTGTTCGTCAACCCCAATTTTCATCGCCCATTTTCTTCAGTGATTGGCGTCGTCTCCCGGCCTACGCGGTCGTCTCGTGCAGCCGGAATCCAGAAAGCTCTCTCGTAAAATATCGTATTAATATCGTAAAATATACACGCCACCACTAAGTCGTAAAGAAACACTGCCCACACCGGCCGCACTGGGTCTGTTGGTTTCTCGGTAGATGGTAAAGCTTTTGCTCAGGTCACTTTTATTCCTTTTCATTCTCGCTATTCGGTGGTGAATAACAACGACGAAGATGATTCATTGTTGAAGGCAAGGGTCGTACCGTGGCTCCTCGTGGCAAGTAAACGCTGGCGTAATGGCATCGGCACTGGCATTTAGAAGTGATTTACGCGACAGCGTTCTTCTCTTGCGGCGAGCGGGTCACACGACTTAAGAGCACTGCGACAGCAGTCGGAAAGAGCTGGTTCGCTTTTTAGGGGCGAAGCTCCTTAAGGCGTGGGTCTGTACATACACCGATGTATGTAGTAGTAGTAGGTAACCACTGGTGGCAATACGCGCTATAGAGTGGGTATATGCTACAGGGTATGCGAGATGGGCGATGGCGGTACTTGGAGAGTGTTCACTAGATGGGTGCACGGATGAATGCACAGATGGACGCACGGACAGACGGATAGAGAGACTAACAGATGGACGGAAAGATGGATGGACGGACTCACGGACGGACGCATGTATGGACGCACGCATGGTCACGTGGACGGACGGAAGCAAGAACGAACGGACGGGTGGAAGCCCTTACGGGTTGACGGACGCTTCGCCCCCCTCATCATCATTCACTCCGTGGATATGCTGGGATTTCTTTAGTGCGAGAAAGTACCAATCCTCAAAAAGTTCCGATAGACACATGAGACGCTCATATCGCATAACCTGACCCTCTGCTAACTTACGCGAAGAGGTTAACGTACCCGTGCTTCAGCTCTTCGTGGGCAGGTAGTAGTACCTTTAGGAAGCTTCGATATTCTGTTCCCCATGGTTTTTCGATTTCGTCTGCAGCATTGCCAGGAGAGCTACTTCTACTTTCTTAGAACAAGTTGGGGCCTTCGCCGTGCTTATTTTTTCCTTGGAGGAGTGTAATGATGAAAGAGTTTAGAGCTCAGCGCCATTTTAGGTAAAAGGGCCAAGCGAATTTCCGCACCAGTGTGCCTGACTTACTGCTTTCTTCCTTTTTTTCTTCTATCTATCTATCAATCTATCTTTATCTATCTATCTATCTATCTATCTATCTATCTATCTATCTATCTATCTATCTATCTATCTATCTATCTATCTCATTGCCCAATGTTTCTTCCGGGCTGTTCTTTTTTTGTGTTTCATTCCAGCAACGAATTGAATGACCATCCGTGGGCTTAGTGTACACTTCATTTGCTGCAGGCAACAACAACCCTCATGAGCCACGCAACAATGAAAACTGTTAATGTCAAATGACAAGTGACCTTCCTAAAAGATTGGATTACCTTATCAGGAACGGTTGATCGCTGACAGGCTCCCGATCGAGAAAACATCGGTTATTGAAAAACAGCGCATACGAATGCGCCTGTGACCAGTGCAATTTCATGAGCATCGATTTCTTTCTGAGCTCCCGTATTTTTGTTACACTTGCGGAACACCGGCATTGAGGCCCACGGGACGGCTTTGCATACGCTTTCCCATAATACCAAGAACTCTAAATCGTTCCCCACTTTTTCTACCCCCCCCCCCCCTTCCAAGCGCACCTTGCGTATTCATTATCCACGGGACGGCTTTAAGCTCTCCCACAGTAGAGTACCAAGTATTCCACAACATTTTCTAAACACAATTTACCACGCATGCAGTTTCGGTGCTTGAAAATTACATTGGCCTTCATACATGATGCCAGCGCAAAACGTCGCGGAGTACGAGCTTTTACGGCGCGCTTCGCATGAATGATAATTTATCGTTATGTCTTAGTACACCCACTTCACTTACCCACTCTCTCTTTTTTTTTCCTAGTTCCCTGTCGCGTAAATATTTCCATTAGTTTTCCTTGTCGCTATCTTAGCGTTAATTGCTCCGACTACTAAGCTATGCCACGCCGCATTGGTCTCTCTAAAATCTGAATATTGAGGTTTGCCCAAGCACTTGAATATGTAACCTGTAATAATGACCTTCTAACGATCATAAGTCCAAACTGTAACTCTTGTGCCTTTAATGAAAGTCACACAGGAATCAGCCGTTCCTGTTGATTCGGCTGCTTTTCTATTTGGTTCTTTCATTGACGCTTAGCCGTCACATATGGCTCGTCGGCTTATCTAAGCGCTAAGTGTTAAGTTTTGTCAATAATTCACGAAAAAATTAGGGGTGCTTGTAATAAAGCTACGTAGGATGAATTCAGTCCTGTAGACCCAACTGATGTATTGTTTTGTTTTTGTTTGTTTTTTCTCGTCAAGTGAGAAGGAAGGTGTCGGCACGCGTGTTCCTGTACTTTTGCCGGGTTCTGCTACAGCTCTGTCTAAACTTGGCCCCGATCCTGCCAGCAATCGAGTGCAGGTGTTGTGACGCACGGAGCGTTAGTGCTCGTCGGCACATGCTAGTTGGGGCTGGTGGAAGCCGCGGAGTCCTTGAAGCATCATTCGCAAAGGTCAAGGCTTTTACCTTCTTTTTCTTTGTCACGCCTCTCATCTTACTCATTATTTTTACGCTTGCTCTTGGCGCTTCCAATCCGCATTCCCATCTGACTGCGCCGGCCGGCAAATTCTCACCGTGCGCGCCATATAATCTCACACACATCACACCGAAAAACATCCGGCTTGTCTTACATACTCCCTTTGTAAACTAAGTACACGTGCCACCTTGGCTAAGCGGAAGGGTGGCTTCATCTTGGATCGCGTGGTTAGGGTAAAAACTAGGCTCACATTTTTGTACTAAGGCTGGGTTAGGATCACATTGCTCTTAAACCAAATCGAAGCATAACGAGTATGATTCACCTGATGCAGCTTGCAATCGCAATAACCTAATTGTTATTATACACGAGTCATAGGTTGCAGTTAGACTATTTCCAGTTGTGTTTACTGTTTAAGTGCCATAAACCATAGTACATGTATTTTTTTATCTATGTAGAGGTAAGGTATGGAAGCAAGAGGCACTTGTTTTCTATTTTGCGCGAGTTAGATCACATACCATCATAGATTTGTTTCTATTAGTTATTTGGCCTTATTCCAACAGCGCGGCTATGGTTACGAGAACGGTGTATTATAGCCTTCTTATACAAGGCACTGTTCTAGACGAAGCTTCAAGTTCAAAAAGAACAATACGGTAATGGGACACGCAGTAATGGTGGGCTGCGGGAATTTCGACTATCTGGTGTTCTGTACCGTGCGCTCATATCGCGCCGTACAGGGGCCTGCAGCATTGCGCTCCCACCAAAATGCAACCACCGTGGCTGGTATCGAACCCGAAACTTTTGGGTCCTCAGCCGGGCACCACAACTGCTGTTTCAATAGTAGAGACGACTTTAGGAGTTATCCCGAAACTATGGAGTTCTGTATACAATACTAGCACTGGTTCAAGTCAGCCAGCTGCGGCGCAGGCAAGAAATCGTTTCAGGTATGGAGCCGGGGTGTGTGTGAAAGGGAATGTGTTAGTGAAGGGCAATTTCTTTAACCTAATTATGGGGCGGGCAGGCGGTGTCCTTTTATGTCCACTATTTTATTACAGAAAAATATTTTTGGAAGCGTGTGTGTGTGGGGGTAGAAGCCCATGTGAAGTGTGCCGATTCCTGGCTACGCCGATGTTTCGTGCATTGGAACTGAGAACGAGGAACAAAGAGAACAAAGACGTTGCTCCTACATCCTCGTCTGGCTTTGTAAGCAGTAATAACCTTGTCTGCCTTGCTTCTGTAGTTCGGTTTCGATCCCGCTACTCGAACCAATGTTTGGTATGAACATGCTAGCTTCGTTGAAGGCCATTTTGGGTATACTACACGCCACCTTAGTTTGTCACCATCAATCACCACTCCTTGTCTGCTCCATTCTCAGCTCACATTGGCAGGCCAGAGCAAGCTGTAGTTGAGTCCGACGTTTGTTCTATGAATAAACCGTTATTTATCTTTAAACGTATGCTTGAAAGCATAGGGTGAATGTACAAGGTAAGCACGAAGATTCATACAGGCGAAGAGAGAAAGGTCGACAGGTGCGGACTGCTCTATTCAAAAGTTCATTAGCCACGTGCCAAACCATATTGTCATGAAGTAAGCTGCGGAACAGGAAAATTAACTGGTGAAGATAAGCGAGAGCATGGCAGCACAGAACAACACAATGGTTGCTGATACTCACTCAGAATGTTTTTTTTTTACATCTTGTACACCTTCGTGTATGACTGTACATAGCTCTGAAGTATATTGCAAAGCCTTTTCAGGGTGGTAATCTACGATGTTCAGAAATGCTTAGCCAGAATCATATATTGACGGAAAAGGCTGC
Source organism: Rhipicephalus annulatus (assembly GCA_013436015.1). Taxonomy (NCBI): domain Eukaryota; kingdom Metazoa; phylum Arthropoda; class Arachnida; order Ixodida; family Ixodidae; genus Rhipicephalus; species Rhipicephalus annulatus. The sequence continues at coordinate 276,240 of WOVY01010379.1, read as the reverse complement.
AATGGACCGCAAGCTCACAGACCGTGGCCGAATGGCAGCACTGCTGCTGTTTTTAGGATCGACCGGGTAAGCAAACGCTTGTAATTTTGCAATATACCAGCGCACGTGTTCACTGACAGAGCTTCTCTCCCCTTTCTTTCTTTTAACCCCTTCTTCCATCCCCTCCAGTGAAAGGTAGCAAACTAGAGACGGACCTGGTTGACCTCTCCACCTTTCCTTCTTCCTCCCTTCTTTCTTACCGTCGTCGCCATTCACAATGCGTGATATAGACCTGAGATTGAAACAGCATAGCACAAACAGGTGTCCTATTTCACCATTTGGCCACGGGTTGGGTTCCTAGCCGAGGGGACAAGATTTCGAAGAGAGGCAGCTGACCACAAGTGCTGCGAGACAAAGCAATGTTTCTTATTCGTAACTTTTTTCAAGATGTCTTTCGTTCGAGTCGGCATTCAAGCCTCTAAATATTTAAATCATATTGATGTACACCTGCTATAAACAGCAATTCCCTAAGTGAATCAGGGTCTTTATTTTTTACGTATATGTCTTCAAGTATATTTAATTTTGTATGCTGTTCGGCAAACTTTCAAACAAGAAAAAAGTGAAGCACAGGATGGCCGAAAAAGAAATACTGAGGTTGAGGGTGGTGCTAAATTCTAAAATGGAAGAAATAACGAAATTCAGCTGTGGCCTTGAAAAAGACAAATTCACTTGACCCAACATGAGCTCCATCGGCATTTCTTCTCCAAGAGAAAGAAAGATATTCCTTTCATTTCTAGGAAAGGAAGATATTCCCTCTTTGTTTCGCCTAAGAAACGATTGTCAGTGCTTCAAGCTGTCTACAAAAAAGAAGTGTTTCTAAAAATATTTCAATGCAGATATTCAATGAGAATGTGTCTGAGTGGCCTGTTTCGCCTCAGATTTGAACCTTAAAGATGACTACCACTCAAACCTACGCTCTTTCGTCAACGCGTTTTAATAATTAACCAGCTTATTCGTATGAAAGGCAGATTTACCATATCACCTATTCAACATGTGGTTCTCTTTCAACGAGTGCTCAAATAAAACCCATCACGTAATATGTTCATGTCCTGCTACCTCGCTAATGCTTGCATGAGCAGGCATTATTGATGAAGAGTCAAGATAAAAATCATTTCGACAGTGGAAGCAGTGCAAGTATTGAAAAGGTGAATATGTAAAAATAACTACAACCACAGGTCCTACGAGGATTCAGTTTCTCACAAATACGTATGGACAAGCACAGGGATGGGGCTGCTGTGTTTATTTGATGCACAAGGACATGGTGTGGTAGGGGAAAAATTTCCATGCAAGTCGTTTTTATAACGCCAGTACTTAGTTAGTTGGTGGACGATCTTAACGTTCCTTAGCAGTCACGACTCGCACGAACACAGCGTTAACGTACAGCACACATACACCGACAAACCACTCGGTCTGCTCCCGCCGCTGCATGCCACGAACATCGAGCATATGTTCCGCAAAGCGAACCGTGCAGGTGCGCACGAGTATAGTTGGCACAGTCCCACTGATTGTCAGACTGTCTGCGTTTTGTATCACGCACTCGACGAATAAAACCCGCCAGCCGTCGCTCAGCTACGGTCATTGCGTGATCGCTGTCTCCATTAGAGACGATCCGATGGGGTGCCGCATTGCGGTTGCCAAGAAACGGGCGCGTGGGTTTATAGATAGGGGCGTGTAGCGTGGCACTTACTCCTTGCGGCTCCCGAGACAAAGCGCGGAGATGGGATCAGTCACGATGTGCTTCACACCGATCCTTACTTTATTTACGCAATGGCTCGAATGTGAAGACATGCGCAATTCGTGGATGTATTTGTGATGTCGTCATCACCTGCTCAGAAGGAGTGGTCGCCGATGTTTTGGAGCCGCACACGTTGATGTGGCACGCACGCTATACGTTCGTGACGAGACATTGAGGGCTATCATGGCATGGTGGTAACACGTGCAATAAGCGTGAAAATCACACATGTTGCTGCGGCAGCTCTGGCAAACATCTCTAGTCGGTTCGCAACGCATGTGGAATAACTCGTACGTTTCTTCATGTCCTTACACCATTCGCGATATATTGCGAAAGGTGTAACGACATGAAGGGCGTAGCGTTCCATCGCAAATAGAAACCTTATGTTCGACGTGTCCCGACGCCCGGATCGTTTGAATGTACAGACATCTCGCTCGCCGAGGCGTGTTACGTCAAGGGCAGCCCACTTTCCTGGTACCCGCATAACATGAACGGACGAGATCACCTGCTGTCACCCCATATGCGTTTATGTATACTAGTCCTTGCATTAAGCGCGCCTTCAAACAAGCACGGCGAACGCGCCTCGCCGCGTGCAATCGGCCCATGTTATGCAGAAGTGCTGTCTTTGATTGGCAGCGTGACTTGCACCCCAGTGCACTTGGTGATGCTGGCATTCTGGTGGTCACCTACTCTTCTGTTCATGTCCAATTTTGCATTAGTTTGTTTGTTGGCCTATTTGTTTTTCGGTCTCCTTCCCCGCTAATGCCTCCATTTTTCCTGTCTTTTTTCGACTCCTTCGTATTTCCGTGGTTCGGTTCGCCGTTCTCGGTGACCTTGGCCGGGTCACATCTAAAATTGTCTAAGAATGGGGTTGCAGATTGCTTCAAAATACACATACGTTGAAAAATAATTGCGTTTAGAACTCATCAGTTTTGAAGGCGCTTCTAAATGGCACAATAGAGGTTGTGGTGACTACTTAAAATTGGTATTGAATACTTTTATGTATAAATGCAGAAATTTTTCGGTCCATGAATTGAAATGGATCTTTTGCGAAAGGCAAACCTTTTCCACTTGTTAGTGGACAGGGCACAAGGTAGGTGGTTGTGATGAGGAATCACAACGTTCAGCTATGTATAAAGCGATGTGTTATCTGTGGAATGTGTGCAGAACTTGTACAGAAATGTGGGCATGCTGACGTTTGATTGCCGAGTGCACTCCAGGAAACAAAATGTCCCTCACCCTATGTTGCTCAGTTTATTTGTTGTACAATGCCATGTGTTTTCTGTGCGAAGCGCCTTCGATCTCTTAACTTGACAGCGTATTCTGTCGTCATGGATGGTCATATAATGATGTTCCATTGTATAGCTAACGTCACATGATGGCGTCATTCTGTTATGGCATATCATGACGAACACAAGGTCGACAAAATTTTGGGCGCAATCATAATGCCACCATGACGACCGGTTCAGTATGAATGAAGAAGGCAGCAGTTAGGCCAATAAATAGCCGATGGTGTACCTGAAACATCCATCCCTGCATGTCGTAAAAGGAACTAACACCGGAAATGTGGGGAAGAAGAATAAAAATGATGGGGATTCCAAAAGGGGCCCTGAAACACTTTTTAGGGGTGAAGCTCCTTAGGGCGTGGGCTGTGTGTCCCCTGTATGTAGCCACCTCTAGTTTAGTTCTTGCAGTGTTCACTAGATGGCGGTACCGTCCCCTGTATGTAGCCACTTCTAGTTTAGTTCTTGCAGTGTTCACTAGATGGTGGTACCGTCTCCTGTATGTAGCCACCTCTCGTTTAGTTCTTGTAGTGTTTACTAGATGGTGGTACTTGTAGCTGATGATGAAAAGATGCAAGATGTTATAAACTAGAAAGCGGTACTTGTAGTTGATGAAAGACGCGAGGTCTTATAAAATAGGAATGATGTCACATATGGCGCGTGTCATTGGTTGAAAGCAATCGTTCGATTTAGTGCGGCGACGTACGCTAGGGGAGCGATGTAATAAAATCGAGTGGGCAAAATCTACAGAGGATTCATGGTTTACCAGGTTTACCTCCGGAGCTTCGCCCACTCATCATCATTCATTTCGTGGATATGGCGGAATTTTTTTCAGTAACCAAGGAAATAATTCACTGGAAATAATTCTCTCTTTTCTCGTCCCGACAAAAGCGCTGGAAGGTGAGCAGCGAGGAATGGCTGGGCAGCAGAAGAACCTCGTTGTTGAGAACTTTTTTCTTTTTTTTCTTCGAATGCGCGGCTTTTTCAGTGCGATCGCGCGCGCAGACGTGGACAAGTGACGGCCTCTCACGGCGATTTCTGTAACAACCGAGCACGCCATGTTGAAATCAGCCAATGGCTGAGAGATGGGTCATCTACGTGTGATTTTTGGGCATATTTCGTAATTAGTCAAGGGAAGAGAAAAAAATTTTGCTGACTGTGATAATTTATTGCGAATTCGAGGACGCGTTCTGCGCTATAACATTTGGCTGACATGTTCTCGGAAGCCTCCATTGCCCATCAGCAGCGTTTGCTGACAATGCTCAAGAAGTGTGCAGGGCCCCTATAACGAGTTCAACGCGATAGCGATACACCGTCCATAGGGCGCACTTCAAGCACTTAGTGCATGAAATCTTTCCCAAGTTCCTATAAACTCACTACATATAGGCACAGTAACGCGTTTGTTTTGTACTGCGTGCCCGGATTTAAAGCATGAAGTCATTACGATAATCAACTCTTATGATGCCCCATGCCAATATACGCTTGTAGTATGCAATATTACCGCAATATTTGATGTTCTATTGTGAATCATGTATACAGGAAGCCTTTGTTTGTAAAAATGAAATTTACTTTCACTGTATTTCTAAGCAGAGGAAGGTATTATTGCGATAGGAATTATATGCACACTTTCAGCTGGATTTTGCCGCAGGCATCACCATGCCTCACCGTATGTGTATGCGTAGCTATATATAAACCCCGGCACGCGAAATCGAACATGGGACCTCGGCATTGGGAAAGCGAGGCTTTAACAACTGAGCCACCGTGCAGCACGTCATTCACCGAATTCAAACAGCACACTATTTATATCTAACACTTACCCCTGCTGACGGGCATCTTGAGGGGAATTGTGTTTTCAACATTACCAGCAACATGGCGCAATGAGCGCGCGTCGCTACATCGCGTGGTGGCGCGCACACTAATCTCCCACGCGTACTTTGCGCGGCTTAGAAAAAATACGACGCTCCCTCGGGTGCCGTTATCTCGCAGTGGGGAGAAGGTAGGATCGTACGCCTTGGCTGGCCTCGGGTTTTACCAGGAACGATTCTGCTGTAGTTACCGGGCGCGCAAAGGTGACTGCTATCATTGCAGTCTCCGTTTGCGAAAAGCACGCGCTTTTCATACACAGCGAAGTTACAACTCAGACGTTTACTCGCGTACATTCATACCTGTGAGTATGTTTCGTGCGTCATTTGTGCGTGAGAAACGCGGGGCACGTTTCGATCTGCTTTTCGTTCTGTGTGTGACCTTCCGATTTGTTGCTATCGTGTACATTGCTTCGTCTTTGCGGCAAAGCTGCCACTTTTTTTCACTGCATTCCTTAGGAGAGGCGTTGCTGTGGTGTGGAACAACCTCTTGCCCCGCAAACGACCCGTGTTCGATCCCCACTCGCACCCAGAGTTCTTGTGGGTGAAGCTCTCTATGCCGTGGGTCGTGCGTCCGCGATGTATGTTGTAGTCGTCGTAGTAGTAGGTAGCCACCTCCACGGAAAGACTGGAGGAGTGGCACGCGCGCACCCTTTTCATTGAGGAGGAAGCCTGCGTGAGTTAATCATAAATAGAAAGATAGTTGTTTGTGATGAAATAACTTACAGAGACGAGTATTGGGGACTCAATCTTCATTAAAATTTGTCTTGAATTTGATGCTTCCTGACAAAAACTTGTATCAGAAGGGAGCACTTTGAGCACTATCTGACCAGAAAGGGTTGCCACGTTAAACTCGCTGGGCGTAACTTCCTTGATTTCAGCAAGGCTTTGGGGGGGGGGGGGGGGTCAGGCCGCAGTGCCATGGATATAATGAACTTGTATATAGCTGATTATAGCCATGAATTAGAGGCGGTGAAAGGTTGTAAGTAGGCACGAAGCGCAGGCCGTAAGAAAGTGCATGAGTGCCATCTCTCACTTAGTCCTTAGATTGTTCGCTGGATGGCGGTACTTCTATACGCTGAATATGTGATGAAAATATGCGAGATGGTGCTATTTGTAGTGGTCACTAGATGGACAGACGGATGAACGGACAGACAGATGCACGGACGGACGCATGGATGGACGCACGGACGGATGCATGGAAGGACGGACGCACGAACGGATGGATGGAGGCATGGATGGTCGCACAGACAGACGCATGAATCGACGGAAGCAAGAAAGAACGGACTGCAGGACGCTTCGCCCCGCTCATCATCATACACTCCGTCAATATGCTGTGATATTTTTATTATTGATTTTATTTGCATGTTTCTCCATTTTTTCCGTCACTTGCAAGATGATAATTTTTTTCGCTCACAACCAACGCGGTTGCCGACACCAGCATTTCTGCGAAACGAGCACGCTCGACTCCTCCTTAGGTTTCACGTCAGTGGCACACCATTCCCTACAAGCATCGCTCCTCCAGTTTTTTTTTTTGTCTCTACTTGTTGTTGTTTTCGGGTCACCATTCCTTTTTAGGGTCGAAGCTCCTTAAGGCGCGGGCCTGTACATTCTCCGATGTATGTAGTAGTAGTAGGTAGCCACCGGGGGCACGTAACCGCTCTAGAGCGGATATGTGCCACAGAGGACGCGAGATGGCGGTACTTGGAGTGTTCTCTACATGGACGCACGGACGGACGGACAGACAGACAGACTAGCAGAAGGATGGACGGATGGACGCACGCGTGGACGAACAGACGTATGGGCGCACGAATGGACGGACAGACGGATGGACGAACTCACGGACTGACGCATGGACAGACGGACGGACGCGTGAATGGATGATGGATGGTCACGCGTTCGGATGGAAGCAAGAACGAACGGACGGACGAAAGCGCGGATGGGCTGACGGACACTTCGCCCCACTTATCATAATTCACTCCGGGGGTATGCTGTGATTTTTTTTTTCTTTCTTATATTGGGCTCTAGAACTTGTAGAAAGAGAGTAGCCGAGGTGATATGGACTTCTGGTTCTTCAAAGCAATCCTGCCAGAACAGAACAGAACTCTCAATTGTATCGCTCGACGCGAGAAATCCCACGCCTTATTCTTCTTTCTCTGCTTTTTCTTATGTTTGCTACCGTTTATCTTCGTCTTCCTCTCTTGGTACGTAATCACTCACGGAAGCATTCTCTAAGTTTGGAGGCAACGGAAAAATAACAAAGAGCATGGATCCGGGTCTGTACCGACACAGCTCTCCAACAAAGTGGGGACGCTGCTCACGTCAATGCACCGGGGCAGGGGGTATCTGCGAGCGGCCGGGCGTGAATAAAGGTGTCGCTCAGATGTAGTAGCCTTTCTCTGTATATGTCTGTGCGCTTTGTGGTTGGTCCAGCTGACCGCTAGGTCCCGTCATGTCTATTTCGATTGTTCCATTATCGCTCTCTCCCGCAGTTCACGTGGTCTCATTTGGCCAGCCTGCGTGACTGCAGCCTCTCTCTTTTAATTGTTGCTGTAATTAAAGGAGGCATCACGGGACGGCGTGTTTCCGGAAGAAAGGGCAACATTGAAACTTCCGGTACCCGTCCCACGTGGAATTCATGTGACCATGGCAGAAACGTCATCTGCGACACCACCTGTACGGAGTCGCGTGGCTTTGGCTCTGCTTCGATGAAGTGATGGTCCACCGGGATGTTGTAACTGATAGGGTGCTCCGCTGCTGACCCGAAGGTCGGCGGGTTTGATCCCGGCCGTTGTGGTCGCATTTCGAGGGAGTCCGAACGGTAGAAGCCCGTGTACTGCGCGGTGTCATTGCACGTTGAAGATCACCGGATGGTCGAAACTTTCGGAGTCCTCTACAATGGCGTCGCTCATAATCGTATCGTGCTTTTGAGACGTCGAACACCAGATGTTATTATCGATCAAGTGACGCTGACAATATACTGGAAACTGCGAAGCGGCGTGGCGTAGGTTACTGCGCCCCCCAGTGACGAGTATACTGACCGCTTACACTTTCTGAAATGGTTATACTTCTTCAATGCCAAGCAGAATGTTTCTTATCTTTCAAGTTTTACGGAGATGGTATGAGAAGTGGAACGGAAGCAAAGGATTGCGCTGTGTTATAAGCGGTTGGAAAAAAAATTGAGGCAGCTTCCCGCTAGTTGTGCCTGCCAAGAGTGAAGGAAGTGCGCTTCCTTAATTGGACAGCCTCCTTTGTTGCTCTTCAGTTTTCTGTTTCTTTTCTCCTCTCTTTCTTTCTTGCTGCCTCCCTTTTACACTTCTTCCTGTTATTTATTTATTTTTATTGATATTTATCTTTCCTTCTTTTTTGGTCTTTATTTCTCATTTTTATCCTCTTTATTTTTCTATTTTTACACGTGGTTTCTTTATCTATAAGAGCTTCAAGCCAGGCAAAGGTAGCATACGACAGTTTTAAATACTCATTAACTGCGCTAACAAACATAGACGAAGACGAATGAAAGGCAGAATGGGAACAGTTAATTAATGTTAAATACCTAGGTTGACTGACTACCTGATTTACTAGCTGATACATCAGTCCGGGTTCCTGGAGTAATCCGCACTTGAAGTGTAACATTTGCGCGTGGCCTGCATAACATTAGTGTTGCTGCTGTTCGGTGCTATTGCTGTTATTCATTAGTGTTGTTGTTATTCGCACGTTGTAAGAAACGTTGTATGAATTGGTTGTCTATGTTTAATATTACCGACGAATACGTCTCGAAGGTAAGGTTTCACGCAAGGTGCCTAGATGACAACCGTCTTTCTGTCTCCTACGCGAACTATATAAGCATCCCCTGTGTTGTATTCCTCCCATCATAATGAAATACCCATGCGGATATGTGTGACGGGCTGCTGCCTTTAGCACCTTTTATACCACATGCCAATTTCCAAATTGAAAGTAATAGAGTAATAACGTGGTAATTGCCTCAAACTCTGCGTACGAGTGAGGCCGTCAACGTCGTCAGCAGTCGCCATTTTAATAGATGTCTTCAGGAGTATATATGCTTGAGCCACTGTTTCGGCGGGCGCTTGCCATCCCGTCCTTGGCTAACAGCCGTAATGAGCGGCCTTCGCATTACGGGCCCCGCTGTGACCCCCAAGAGACGCCCGGCTCAAGTGCAAGACTTTTCCCTGGAGAATAAAAAGCCGCAGCTTCGTATGCTTTTATGGTCGTACACGGCGGCCCAACCTGCCCCGACGAGGCCTATAAACTGCCCGTCTGTTTTGTTCCGCTTTCGGGGTGACAACGGTTAAGCCAGCAACTCGACACTAACCGTCACATGCTCCCTCTCTCTCTTCCTCTAGTTTTGAGTGGCCCACAGCTGGCGTTGCTAAGACCTGACTACAAGAACGGCAAGGTCTTTTTAAAGGCGGGCTGCCATGAACTCCATCGCTTCTCGCCGAGCGCCCACGACGGGAGAATGCCACGGCAGGTCGCGCAGCGCCTACTCGCACGGCCGTTAACGCAGCGGATTGTGCGTGCGCCTATATTTAAACAGCTGCTGCGCACCGTCGTCAACAAGTACCGCCGTTCTGGGGAAGAAGAGTCGGTGGCAGCGGCGACAAAAAAGAAGGCGACGTTGCTCGCTTTTCAAAGACTTCTGATTGTCTCCGGGCGCGCAACTGTTCCTCACTCCACGAGAGTAGTTTTTCTTTTTTTTTATAACCCGGCACACCCCCTCCACGCTACCTTGATGACACTCACGAACAACTCTTTGACGTTCCCGCGAGGCTCGGTTACTTGAAGAGCGTTCATTGTGTCCTAGTGCTAGGGAAAGAGAGATGATGTGCGAAGGAGGAGGTTGGGTAGAGAACGCGGCGCTCCGATTCGGCACTTAGCAGAAAAGCCTTTCGAACGGTCGGCCGCCAGTAAAGGGTTCTGCCCTTTTTTAGGCTTCAGGAAGGTCGAGGCGACTCGGAATGACAGCACGAAGACCTCCCACCTTCTCGTTCGGACCGCATGCTTCCGAACTAGCACCCAAGGAAGCAATACGCGGCAATCCAGGCGCTTTGTTGTGCACCGCCGCCACTGGTATCGCTGTTCGTTGCTGCCGCGTTGACCGTATAGCGTAGTGGTCGCGGAGGTCGCCATGACGACCCGTCGCCCAGACTTGACACTCCTGCAGATGCAGACACCCATATACTAGTACATATACGGTGAGCTGTCCACCCCTCTGCCAAAGCCTATTAACCTCTTCCTTTCCAGAAGCCCTTCCTTGTTTAGGCAAGCGTGGCAGAAAAGGGGGAAGTGGTCGCGTTCAATCATATTTGGGTGCAGTTCAAGCGCGTTTTTTTAGCGGTGAGATATTGCACGGAATGTATATATATATATATATATATATATATATATATATATATATATATATATATATATATATATATATATATATATATATATATATATATATCGCTCACTGTCTCTCTTTTGGATTGCTGTTAGTGCCGATCCCCAGCGGTGACTGCAATGGGAAGGCGCTCAGATTTAACTCTGTCAATGCAGCGTCTGGAAGAAATGTTTTTGTCTCGTGTACTTCCGTGTACGCATGGGTTAATTCTTGTAGTCGCGTGGAAACTATGCTTGAAAAAGTGTGAGCCAAAGCAGTCGTTAAAAAAACTAAAGTTTGTGCAGATTTGAACCCAGAGAAAAAGACAGAGAAGGATGAAAATGTTGCGGTTTCAAGAAATAAAGGCTAGCATCTCAAGTGTATATATGTGCTCAGTATGTCGGACTGGCCGATCTCCAGAACGTTACTCCAGGAGCACAGATGAGATGTGTGCAGGTATAAGCAGTAATAACGCACACACATGAATAACATATAGAGTTTGCAGCATAGGTAAACCAACGAACAAACGATACAAGAGATAGCTGACATCACCTGTAGTATTTAACTGTATTTAATGCTGCAAGTGCAACATAAATAGAAAGAAAATAAAGTGAGTCAACTTGCCGCTTGTAAATCCTGCCAGTGGCAAGTGGATTCATCTATCTATTTCAACTGTGAAAATATCCAGCGTGAAACTCATCTCATGACACGCTGTTTGTTAAATGAGATGTGGCGCAGGCTCGAGGGTGTGGGTTCGACCACCGACCAAGGTGGCTGTATATCGAAGGGGCGTTCTGCGAGGGCACCTGCGTACGAAAGTGCAGGTTAATGAACCCTAATGTCTCTACAATTTCGTCTGAAAGGAGAAGCAAAATTTTAGAGACCTAAAGAACTGTTATGCTGCCCATTATAACACAGTGTGCCCATTGTGGGGTACCTCATAATCATATTTTGATTTTGGTTCCTAAAACTCCACAGTTATTTACCCTGTTTCTTGAAAATACAGCCGCATGTTCTTATGATAGTGGTTGTTTAGATGGTCCTACGCCGATAACGCCGGCAATCACGTAGGCTTGGTGGCTTGCTGGTCGCTTATCAACAGCAAGACTCGTTCGGCCCCTCACACATCACCTAAACCATTCGAAGGTGAAAACCTTGTATTTGCTTTCCCCTCCCCTTCTTTCTTCCAACGACGTCGTTTTGCACCAACGTTACGAATGAAATTGGTTTCGCACAGCTGGGATCGGCCAACTTTTAAGCAAGATACGATGTCATGTGAAGACGTCATAATGAGACGTCACGAAGACGTTGCAATTTTTGGTGATCTGTGGTGCCATGATGACTTTGTGGAGTGACGACATCATACGACGATGATTTCTTTGCATCAGTCTTGTTGAAGTCACCACTGGTCGCTTTTAGCTTTGTATGTGGCACTTAATGATTTCGCCTTAACAGCTATGGTAAGTGAAAATAATTTAAATGCAATATAGTAACACACTGTAGAAGTGTCGCTTTCATGTGGCCATAGTTCATTAACCCACTAAAACATGCTGAACTTGACTGCTTCAGCGCTCCAAAGGGAGCCGGCTATTATCAAAGCTCATAGTGACCTGACTATTCCGATATAAACTCTCACGGCGTGTCATTACCTTGGAATGTGTTCGATATACACGATAAATCGGCATTTCTCGCATTCCCTCTGCATCGTATAATACGAACGCCGCAGGCCACAATTGAACTCGCGGCATAGTGTTCGTCATCAGAGCGCATTATAGCCGCACAGTGGTCTATGCAAGTTCAGGAAGGGGCAGGCCTGTGTGTGCACGTGGCAGATGACCTGCTTCGGTGCATTCAATTGTGCCTCAATTTGGCTCGAGGAAAATCTACTTCCCGTCGTATCAATGTTGGAACGCATGGATCCACTGGCTGGTGGCCTCTTGAGTGGCCTTGTGACCTTGTGGCTTGTGCGAAGAAAGAGCGGAGGCCCACGTATGTAACAGGAACATTGGCGTGGCACCTTCATGTGGTGTTCGGTTTCAATTTATGATAGTCATGTGCAGTAGCCGTCTGTGTTTTCTCTAAAGCCAACCAGGAAAAAAGAACTATTCATACTTCGTATCTGTTCTGTTCTCTTCTAACTATAGCTTGCCGTGAAGAGGTTGAACTTTACATTACCTGGGCCACTCCTTTTGTACAATTTATTCAACAAAAAATACAGTGTTTACCCATGAAAAAATTAAACAAGTAAAAACATATAGCAGACTGACAGAACTAACCAGAATAACATCACAATGGGCAGTTCACCAGCATGAGAGAGTGCTAACCACAGTACATGGACTGACACGTCACTTCATGTACAGGAACACACAGCTGCCCATGTTCATAACAAGCCAGCCAGTGTCCACTGAGCAGTCTTTTAAAGAGCCCTCAAACAGCTTCTAAAAATACAAAAAACGGTGCGTTATTCTCTTTTTGGCATTTGTCGCTTTTTTCGGTGCCTTCGTAACGCCAGTGGCGATTCCCATAATGTTAATAGGGTACAAACTGTCGATTAGTTCGTGCACAACAAAGTATCAGTTGTCAATTACCTCCTATCCTGCTTTTCCATGCGGTCGTCCACCATTTCTTTATTATTTAGCATGACCCTCCCGCGTGCGATCAAAATGTTTGTTTGTTTCGGACATTGCAAACGGAGATGACCACGTGTAGCCAACAAGCACGACATCCTAATAGGTACAACGCTTCGTAGTGATATTGTACACATGCTTTATAAATAAATAAAAGGCGAGTTGGAGATATCGCCTTTAGGAAAGGTATAGCAAAGGTGGGAGAGAGACCACTCTCAAGTCTCCGAACTATCCATGGTTTGGGTTTTTATAATAAAAATGTTCGCCTTCATGAAAAATAATTTTCAAGCCACGGTCAAGCTAACTATTGTATTTCACATAATCTCACTTTCATTTTTATAATTTTATAGCCACCGTTCAACATGCTGCATAGCACGTGGTTAGTGCTATACACACGAGAAGACAGCTTCGGTGTTCGAGCAGTTTCCAAAAGCTGTGAACCACGTATGATGGTCGTAGCATTATGAAGCGAGGTCTTTCCCATCCCTTGCCATCTAACGGGAAAAAGGTCAGGCTTGAAATGTGACTCTCCGTGTGTGAGCATTGAACACCATGGCCATATTGTGGTCAGTAAGGTGATCGGCTGCTATCCGAACGCCGTGGCTTCGATCCCGGTCACGGTGGTCTCATTTAGACAGAGGAGAAATGCTAAAAGCCCGTTATATTTTGCGATGTCATTGGACGTTGAACATCGCATAGTCAGAATCTCCGGCGTTCTCCACTATGGCTTGTAGTGGATACCGATATACCATTTAGCACATGAGTGCTATCGAGTATGTGGTATGTATGAGAGTTATATGTGATGAAAGGTATATCGTCCAAATGGGTTGCTGCCTTATGGAAAGGCTTAGAGAGCACCAATACAATGTGCACAAAGCAATTGAAGGACGCATTGGAATTCACTGCCGGGATAGTAGACCTTAACCTTTGTTTAATCAATGTGGATTCCTAAAAAAAGTATCTGTCACAAATCATTCAAGAAACAATAAAGGCGCATTGCAGAGCTGGTAATCACATGTATCAGCGGCCCTTTGTGGGTTTTATCTGAACATGAAGTTAATCAGGCAAACCGTTCATCGAAATTTGGTCTGTAGCGATGCGACGGCGTTATCTAATCTTGGTGTCACGTTCGAGTGTTTTGGTATGCTTGCGCAAGTCTACATATTTGATGCAATTTGCCAATAAAGCTCCATCGGAAGTCAGCGCTCTGTCCCTTTGTGCCAGTCTGCTCGGCCATTTCTTCTTTTTAAGAATGTGCTATACCAGATAAAGTTCACTTTGGTCTCCCTTGCTTGAGAGCTTGGAGTTTGCAGAAAAGTCTAACTAAATTCCTGACTGCACGCTACTCGGGTTTGCGCAAGTGCAGAAAAAATTACAACAGATGATGCAGGCTTCATGTTTAGGCTTTTGACAACCAGTATTGTCAAGTCAATCTTTGTGGTCCAATGAAAGAGAGAGCATAACACTCCTGGCTGAGCGTGCTTCCCTGTTCTCATTCTGTGACATGAGGCGAAGCTGCAGTCAAACCACCAAATAAATAAATGAATGTATAAGTAAAAACCTATGGTGTGGTCACATGGGCTCACGGTACGCAAGGATGGATCTATAAATTCTATAACCTTTCCGTGGCGCGTCAACCAACCGAGCCACGCGCGTCTAGTGAACGTTGGCGGAACAAACGCACGGCATACGTAATCAGATCATGGGGTTGCTTTCTTCAGCGGGAAAGAACGCACTATATAAAGTGCTGGCTTCATGCTTGACCCGTCTGTGCACTCGGACTCTTAAGAACCCCGCGAGCAAAACTGAGCTTAGGGGGGGTGGGGTGGATGTCAGTAGGTAAAGGGAAACAATATCAAATCAAGCGAAATAAATAAATAAGTATGTAATGAAAGAAAGTGAGAAATGAGAAAGAAAAGAAGTTAACCCAGTAAGAAAAAGCAGGTGAGCCGAGTATTCAAGGAGAGGGGGAAGAGGTGCGCGGAAGGGGAATAACTGGAGAGGGGGTAAATAGAGAGAGAGGTAGCAGGAGCAATGACGACACGGCGCGCACACAATGGGTGCCCCCTTCGAAATCTGGGTCGTGCCTCGCGGACGGCCGGGGCTGCGACTTCTGACCTCCCGCAGCCGCCGTCGACGCCGAAGTGCATGCTTGCTTTTCGGGCACGCGTTTTGCTTTTCCCACTAGCTCTGTTCGTCGTCGGCAGCCCTGCTGGGCACGGTGGTTATTTGGCGCGGAGAGGGGGAAGGCGGATCTTAAGTGGCACCGTGCGCGCGTATGTGCTCGAAGAAGCAGAGGGGGCCACGATGCGGGAACAAGGCGCCGGCGTATAAGCCTCCCATGCGAGAGGTTCGTTTCTGGCGCGTTTGCTCGGGAGCGGACGTCCGATGGATCGGCACGTTGGCTGTGGGACGCTCGGGACGCCGGTTCGTAGGGGCACGCTACTGACGTGATTTCGGAAGAGGGAAAGGATGGTCGTGAGGTCGAATGATTTCGTTAGCGAAAGATGGAGGGCAGAGGCGAAGATTTAAATCTTTTAAAAGAGTGATGAAAGGTGACCCAGACCGTAGGCGACAGCACTGTAGGTTCTCGTTAAGTTTAGTTCAAAGGGTACGCTAAAGAGAAAAACGATCTGCCTTTTCATGTAAGTAATTCACTCTTTCCGGATGACAAAATCGCAACGCTCTCCGCGAAAGGGTGGTTGCAAAGTGCGAAAATGTTCAATCTAAAATTGTGGTGGGCACGTTAGCTTGAAGTTTTCGAACCCGTAACCGTAGCGTCATGGATCTTGATGGCTTCTTAAACGGTAAAAATGAAGTACATTGTCTTCTGAGGGAGGCAGAGAAATCTCTACGAATGTTGAACGTTGGTGCAACGACAAATCTCATTGCGGCATCATGACCGAAATGCAAAAAAAAAAAACACGCACACAGCTTGAAATCCATTACGTCACCATTCAAGATATTGATCGGGAGCTTATAAGTCTAACGGTCGACATTCATTTTCTCATCTGTTATGAAACCTACAGGGGTGTAGTTTACAACTCAGGCTACAATGGAGAAACAGATTTACAAACGACGATTCTACCTTTAGCAGCTGCCGTGCATTCACAGAACTATGCCCTATAAGGTGTTAACCCATCGTTAGCAAGACAGTTTTTGTTGCAGTGTCTGCTTTTTATTGTGATTTGTCTTATGAATTCTGATAGGGAAAAGGCCGGATGTACTGCCTTGTGGTTGAATCGCCACAGAAATGCATTCGTGTTTAAGAACTATGAAAAATGCACAACCACATCAACTAAGGCGCCGAGGACACCAGGTCTCACTCAGCTAAAACGTGCTCGCCCGACTCAGTTTTGCACACGATAACCACACCCGCGAAATGCTATACGGTCTGTCTTAAGGCTTTTACAGTGCTTCAACCAAAATAGAGATTATTTCTTGAAGTTTTGGAACCAACTGGTTTCCTTCTTCAGAGGAAGTGACTGCGGAGGAATCGTGGTGCAGCTGTTAACCTAAAGCGAAATATTTTGACAGAGTTGCTGGTCTGGTTGGGTAACTAATCAAGACCTCGGCACTGTCGCTTTACCTGTGGAGGAAACCAAGCTGGTTCTAAAGCGTCATAAAATGGAACAATTTCTGGTTGTAGCACTGTGAAAAGTCTTAATTAGTTAGCCATCCAGGTAGGCGAAGCGAATCTGTCAAGATGTTCAGCTTTAAGTTCAATGGTCTACCGTCTGATGTACTACAGACCAACTGACGCACAAAACAAACATGGTTCCACTGTATCTTACGTCTCTGTACGGGGCTAAGTGACGACGCAGTGCACCCAGATGAAGCAACAATGTGCAACTACAATGCCTTATGATGGTTTCTTACGGAAAGCGGCCTGCCTTTATGAACGCCCGCTTTGCTTACACGACCGCGCTAAGTGACTGCGCATTCGCGTAGACCTTCTTTGCAATGTGTACACCTTATGGCCGTGTTGCGTTCTGCTCAAGACGTTGGGATTGCGCTAACGGTACCGTTATGACCCGGCGTACGTTTCAATGAAACTCGTTGATGCTATGCCTTCTGTAGTGCATGGCGTGTATTCCTATGGTTGCGTCGCCTTGGGAGTAGACAGTGGAGAGTGTACGTTAATTTGGGGTCGCTGTTTGCGGTTTCGAAGTGCGAAACGGTTTCGCAGCTGGCATTTCGTAGCTGGCGTTAGACGAGATTTTCACTGTTTTGAATCTTGCTGTAGTGAACGGTGTGCTGGCGTCGATTATGGTGCTCCTTCCTCCGTATCCTTTTTTCCAGTATATATTGCGTAATTGAACGCAGCACTCTCACAGGCCGTTGGCCATTACATGTAGTGACTGAAGTTCGTGTTTCTTGTTTTTTCTTGTTGAAGGCGTGCGTGCGTGCTTGTGTACATAGTATAAATCCAGAGACCATTTGTAACACCATCCGTACCTTTTGTCGGAATGCGGTAGGGAGATCCACTCGCATCCTCCGGCAGTTAACGTAATTATGCGCTGTTTCTCTACTCTCACTCAATAAAGAACCTGTAATTAGACTCCATACGGTGATTTTTGTGATTTTGCGCAAGAAGAAGCTGTGAAAAGGAAAAGATAAAGCGGTGTCTTTTAGCGGCGTTTTTCAATCAGAGCTTGTATTAAAAAGCCTTTGTAGGTGGTGGTCTTTCAAAAAGCCCTGCTCACCCCGAGCTGTTGCGTGTACACCAATGAAGTAATAACTAAAATAAAACAATTTTTTCCCACGCCAAACCTTGCTTGTCTCCATTTTCCCCAACTGTGGAAGGGAACTTGAATTTATTTTTTTTACCTAAAAAGTTGAAGTTCGCGGGACCACGTAATTGTGAATGAGTAATCTAGGGGGATTTAGAGGATTATGCATGTAATCTTCTGTGGGAGGTCTAAAAAATCAGCTGGCTCCGTTACGCGTTCAAGTAATCAACCAATATCAGTTAATCAGGGTACATTTCCAGCTTCAAAGACACTCAATAGAGCTTAGCAAGTAGGTACAGACCAAATAGCCCTATATCAGGCTTTACAGAGTCTGTACCCCTGTGCTTGGCAAACGTGGGATACTACGTAAAGAAAAGTGAAATAAGCACATGACATTTCTCTTCAATGGAACCTCATAAAGAAGTCGGTAAATGCGACGAAAAACGTACATACGTAGCTCTAAATGGCAGTGAATAAAGAAAAAGAAATTGCACACAATATTATGGTAGAACACCGGCACAGCGTACTAAGCACACAATAAAGAAGAAGGGCAAAAGGAAATAAAATATTGATATTTTGATCATCACACAGATGCGAATCAAATAAATGAAAGTGTTTTGTGTGTTACCCGAATAGACGCCAAAATTCGTTTTTATTTTTCGTTCTCAGTACATTGTATAAATCTTTTTCGACTTTCATGACCAGCAAAGTCTCCTTCAAGTTGCTGGAACATGATCGCCGACATAGCAACACAACCATTTAGGTTTTCACCTTATACATAATCCCACAATTCACGGTAATATATGTATCAGATACAGTTACATAAAAACAAAGATGTTCTGTTTGCAACTGCTGGTGCTTACTTCACGTAATGAAGGCGTTTCGTCTGCAAGTACCCGTGCTACTGAGAAATGTTTGACCAGTTTGGGTGTCTCTACAAAAGCGTTATTTTTAAATGAAATTGCCGAATATCTGATGTAGTCAGTAAGTGGGCCCATTTTACCGTACCTTCCACTATCCGCTTATGGGACGGCTGCGAGATTAGGGAAGCATAAAATTCTGAAAGTCTTTGGTGACGCAGCACTGACCAATTCCACTGAATACCTGCATTTATTATAACCCTGGTGGCAGTAATTTTGTCAAACCCGTAGACTGGAAGTCGAAACAGTGAGGCTGTGCTGTCGAGTGCCGAAAATAAATTTTTAATAACACAGGTCTGTTCAGACCCCTTCTCTAGTGCTGCAGTACTGTGGTGAGCTGAAGAACTATCGATCATTTTCTTTCGACATCCAGGCGACTGACAACAACATGAAAAACCGAGTTAGAAAGTCGGTTACGTGTTATTGAAATGAATTTCCGTGCCTGTGATTTTGCCGTTTGGAGCCTCAATTTTCGGGTTCTTCAATGCGAAGGTTTGCGTGGCTGGGCGGTGTTACCTCAATGGGAACAATCCGTGAACTAGCTAAGCTGTATTGTATTTGTGTAGACACACGTATATATTTTTAAATGATGCTTTTGTTCGATTTAACCATGTATTAGCAATGAAACGAGGAGCTTTCGCATTTTACGTATATTTGATCGAGCAGTGATATTTTATATACGTGTTTATAACAGGTTTTCGATGATTTAGAGTGGGATGTATTCTACAAAGGAAGCAGTGATGCCATTCTAGGACATTGTTTTATCCCTAAATAAGCACTGAAATTTTCCTAGATTATTTTCTGGTAATTATTCTATTCGACTCTTAACTAAGTATTTAGTCGGTGTGTTCTTTGACCAAGTTCTGAAAATTGTTAAAAGTAAAAAGAGCAACATTAACCAGCTTGAAGTTCTTTCTTTTCTACATGTTATGTGGAGTTGACGTGGAGATGCATTTAAAGTGTTTGTACGTGGCACCAGTTGCCACAGGGACATATTTCTCTGTCAAATTCACTTTTTTCAACTCAACTCTTTATTCATCAAGTGCGAACATGAAAAACTTTATGGGTACAGATTCACTGGGAGGTCCCAAGGTAAGAACCGCAGGCGGGACCTCCCACGGGAAAAAAAAAAGGTAATCGTCAAGCAACACTGAAAAACAATTGTGAGCAATTAAACACAGTATAAACACAGCATAAAAAAGAGAAAGATGAAAAAAAAACAAAAGAAAACAAAAAACCATTAGAATAATAAGCAGGAACACTAAAAAACAAGGAATACATCGTAAAAAAAAAGACATGATAATACAGTTAGAATACAATCAAACAGAAGGGCCTAACAAGAAAGTCTTTAGTTTGGTTTTAAAAACACAAAGTGATTTAGAAGATTTAATATCAGAGGTAAGTGAATTCCAGAGTGAAATGGCCGAGAATAGAATCATTTGTTTGCCGTAGTTAGTGTGTATACACGGAAGTAAGAGATTCTGGCGTGAGGCAAAGCGCGTTGAATTGAGATTATTAGTGATGCAATGAGGGAGAATATCTAAGACAAGGTGATCGTGCAAGACGTTAAAAAATAAAATACCAATGCTGTACCTAAACAGATGATGAAGGGGCAAAACACGGAGCTGATAGAACAGCGGCGAAGATTCTGCTTGTCGATGGGAAAATGTGATGATGCGTAACGCTTGTTTCTGCAGTGTTATTAATGGGGCGATGTGGGTATGATACGTACCACCCCAGGAAGAAATGCAGTAATTTAGGTGACTGTGGACAAAAGCGTAATACAAAGTTAGGAGAGTTTGCAAGTTGAAGTATGGTCTAGCTCTAATTAGAACTCTTATGCCGAACATAACTTTCTTTGAAATGAAGATTACGTGCTCATGAAATTTAAGGTGAGAATCGACTATTACGCCAAGAAAATTAGTGCTACGACGATGTTCAATTTTAATACCGGAAATATACAGGGAAGGGAACTCGGAAATTTTTCTTTGCGGGGAACTAAAAAGCAGAAAGCAAGTTTTAAGAACGTTAATAGATAACTTGTTGAAGAGACACCATCGCTCGAGGGAAAATAGGTCAGCTTGGAGCATTTGCGTTAAGGTACACATGTTTCGGTGGGAATTAAAGATGGTAGTGTCGTCAGCATATAGTACGCATTGTGAAGAAATTAAACAGCGAGGAAGGTCATTAATGTAAATTAAAAAAAAAGAAGTGGGCCCAAGATTGAGCCTTGTGGAACGCCTCTGTTAACTGTGACCGGGGGTGATGTTGCTGTGGAAACAGAAACTATTTGTTGCCTGTTTAAAAGAAAGCTGCGTAACAAAGTTAGACCAGGACCCGTAATGTCATAACGCTCCAGTTTAGTGAAAAGAATGTCATGGTCAATGGTGTCAAACGCTTTTGAAAAATCTATGAAAACAGCAGCAGCAACGTCGCCGTGATCAATGAAAGACTTAATTTTATCTGTTAGACATGCAGTCGCAATATTAGTTGATAGGGCAGCACGAAAACCAAACTGAGAGGGGGTGAGTAAGTTGAATTTTTTAAGGTAGCGGGAAAGACGGGTCTCAATAAGTTTTTCTAGAACCTTATCTAAGAAGGAAAGAACAGAAATGGGTCGATAATTATCCATAAAGCGCGCGTCACCTTATTTGAGTACAGGAACAATTTTTGCTATTTTCAAGGACTGTGGAAATAATCCGGTTTTAAAAATTAAGTTGAATATATAGCAAAGCAGTGGCGCAACAAGTCGACGTACAAGTTTCAAATGGAACCCATGAATACCATCTAAGCCAGGCCCGGTAGTCTTTAATCCTGCAATGGTAGCTTCGATTTCGTCGGAACAAGTAGCAAATAGAAAAAACGATTGGGGGCAACGCAAAAGGTCAGACGAATAAGGGCACGAGGGAAGTTGAGAGCATACACCCGAAAAATGATTGCTAAATGCATTAGCGATATCTGCAGGTTCAGTAAATGATGAGTCGCCCTGAACAATGGATTTGATGGGCTTGTGCTGAGTAGCGTTATTCAGGAATTCCTTAACTAACTTCCATTTTTTCTTTATGTTGTTACCGCACCTATTGAATTCATTGTCGTAGTAGCGGCGCTTGGCGGCTTTAAGGAGCGAGCACAGAACTTGAGAGTAGCGTTTATAACGTGCTCGGAGATTAGAATTTGAAGGTTTGCGCTTCATCTTTTTGTATAGATTATCTTTTTTACGCAAGGCAAGAAGAAGCGAATTTGAAAGCCAAGGGCACCGAGGGGCAGCGTAACGCCTATTGGAAGTTATTATTGTTGTACAGTCACCGACAGCATTGATCATTGCATCAGAAAATTTCTGTATAGCGATATCAGGATTCGAGACATTGAATATGCTGGACCAGTCTATTTCTGATACAAGGTTTAAAAATTTTTCACGATCAAATAAAGAATGCTTGAAGGTTTCAGTTTTGTTTTTTTCCTGCTTGTGCAAGTAAAAAAACACGGGGAAGTGATCGGTAATATCGCAGTCGATAGTGCCAGCTTTTATTGGGGAATCATGATTAGAAAAAATATGGTCAAGGAGGGAATGGGAAGAATGATCTACGACACGTGTAGGAGTATTTATCAGTGACTCATAACCGTAGCTACAAAAGGCACTAGTGTAGATCGAAGTGATAGGATTCGCAGAATCAAGAAGATTGATGTTAAAGTCGCCCATGATGAACACATTTTTGTTTTCGAAAGACAACTTATCAAGCACAAGAGAAAGTGCATCGCAGAAATCAGCTGCATTAGATGAAGGAGAGCGGTAAACGGAGCCAAAGACTGTCCTATTAACATTTGAAGAATCAATTTGATCGAGTTCAACCCAGACAGATTCGCATTTGGGAACATTTATGCTTAGATCTTTGCGTCGACAATACGAGAGCTGGTTTGAAACGAAAATGGCAGAGCCCCCGTAAGGGCTACCACTACGATGATCGTATTCGCAACCATAGTCGGCAAAGCCATACATATCACGATCTTCACAAGTAAGCCAGGTTTCGGAGAAGCAGATAATGGAGAAATGATGGTTCAAAGTATGAAGTAGTGTGGAAATCTTGTTACAGTTCTTTTTAAGGCTACGAGCATTGAAATGTATTGCGCTGAAAATGATTGCATAGATGTCACCACTCGGGTCAACTGCAAATCTGTAGCATATTATTTGTATCTCTAACTTCTGAGGTGGTGGTCCATTATCAATTTTTCCACATTCGTAATCATTGTCGCAGTATTTTGAGCAGATGTAAGTACACGTGAGTCCTCAATTACTGGCTGATAGTTATGCCCTTTCTCTGTCTTTTTTCAATCAGCTCCCTGTTTGTACGAATATTCTCGTCATCTTGGCACTCTCATGTAAACGGCACAACGGAAAGACTGAAAACACTGAACAAGTCTTCTTGCCGCTTTTCATCGCACTATAGTTCGCCCATATTGAATTTGTTTCTCCTTACCCAAACTTAGTTTCACTTTGTTGCCCTTCAGGCCTCCTGATTGAGTAATTTCACATGGATACATTGCTTGGCGAAAGCAAGCAGTCAACGTAAACACTTGTTTATGTGCACTATTTGCAAGATAAAATTTATCTTTGTTTTACAAAGCACCATGCAATCACTCAAGGCGCTCATGATATGCAGTGCATGCTTAACTTTTACAACAAAATTTAATTCACACCAGTATTCAGCTTATAACAACCTCGCTTTACAGAACTGCTTTGTCCTTCCCTTTACGAAGCAGAATACTACGACTGTCTTAAATAGAAAAAATAAAATAGCCAAAATTGTCGTTTTTACAGTCTCTTTAATTGAAAGAAGATGATTACAAAGTTATGAATTCAGCAGCTTTTGTAATATGACAGTTTGAGGACCTCACAAAATTCCTTAGATTCAACAAAAATATGCTAAATCCCTAGAAGAGGCAGAAAGTACCTAGATCTGGAGATATATTTTTCGAGTGGCCATAATTGTATGTGAGAGCAATTAGCTGTCCCAATTTCAAGGTGCAAGGACATCCAGAACCTTAGGACATATTGTGTGCAGAAAAAGTGGTGTTGCCTAAATGGCGTGCCATAACAAGAGCCTGTCTATCACACCGCGACAGTGCCTGCTGATGTGCGTTTAGAAAAAATGATGATGATGAGATAACTTTATTTAAAATCCGGTGAGTGGGAGGCTCGGGATGGCACTGCTTGGATGGCCGCTTGGAGCTGTTGCTCCCGTGCTGCCTCCAGGGCTCGCTGAACAGCCCAAAGTTGGTCCGTGAGCTCTGAGCTTTGCAGCAATGCTGACCACCGTGCCCGCAGATCTTCCGAAGAGGTCGCCATTTGAGCTTGTTATATTGGACATCCCCACAACATGTGTTGAAGGGTGGGTCTACCAGGCTTGTACAGCTTGCATGTGTCGCTCTCGTATTTGGCAGGGTAGGTCTTTAATTGCACGGCATTGAAGTAGCTTTCTCTTGGTAATTGCCTCCAAGAAACGGACTCTGCTCTGTTGAATTTAGCGTGAGGTGGTGGATAAATTCGCCTCTGCATTTGATACTATTTGGTTATATCCCTAAATGTGGTTAGTCGATCTTTTTCTCTCCTTGTTTGTCGTTTTGTTGGCGCACATCGCAGCCTTCAGCGTTTATGGCGAAAGTTACGTGCGGACGTCGCTATAATTTTGCCTATAATGTCGACATCGGCATACCGGTGTTTACGAACATGGAATGGGTATATAGATGGACGGTCCGATCGACGGACGAACAGACAGACAGATGGGGGCACAGATCGATGGACAGTCGTACGGACCGACGCAGAGATGGACGCGTAAATGGACGCACAGACAGACGGACGCACGGATGGATGCACGAACGGACGCATGGACGGATGTATCGACGCACGGGCGCTCGCACAGACGGATGCACGGGCGGACGGACGGAAGCAAGAAAGAACGGACGGACGGACGCATCGCCCCACTCATCATCATGCACTCCGTGGATATGCGGTGATTTATTTTTATGACGTTTGGTGATTTTGTCACGATAATAAACCGAAAATGCGGACCCGACGTCATGTGATCCACTTACTGTAGCGATCGCAGCGCCTCCGCCCGTTTAGAAAAAGTGTTTAACGATTTAGAGTGCTTGGTACTCTACTACGGGAGAACATAAAGCTGTCCCACACAAGTGTTGTGGGATTGCCAGATTGTGGTCTAACAGTGCGAGGCAGAACTGATAGTGAACCGGCATGTCACCGCAGACTAGACAGACTTCTGACTTCATCTGAAACCACCGCATGGGCGCAAGTTCGACTCATTTGGATCCTTCAAGAACTTGAATAACGCTATACGGTCAGCTGTTAAGATCTTGTTGCGAACAATAAGATTTGCCTGTTCACTCGTGTTCTTTTACGGAAAGCCCATTGTTGGCGTCTAGATTTGGCAAAAGCAAGCTGAACGTGTATCCACAGTTTTAGGCATCCTCTGAGTTTACACGTAGGCGCAAGTCCATGAGCTTAGCTCTTGTGATGCGTGTTTTACACATTTCAGCCAGTAGACCTCTCACTAGTTCGCTATTTGCGCTACTTTCATACAGACTGTGGACGGACAGGAAGGTGACCAATTTCAGAGAGAACGCGAGAAATAGCTTATTAGAAGAAGGCATAAAAGACCTCCTGAGGTAGTACACTCTGGCAGGCTACTCGGCAAAGGGAAAAGCAAAAGAGGAAAAATTAAGGCACATAGCCCCTCACGCATTCGCATAAAACGATTTGAAGAAGAAAGCCATGTTTGTTTACGTTTTTTTCCTTCTCAGTTGTTTTGATTCTATGCAACACTAGTCAGCACTAGTTCGAACCAGTGTCAGTAGTTTGCAGTTAAGTGGTCATTTCGGTCTGTGTCAACATAAAAAGAGCAGCAGCACATGCTGCCATCCAATAAACTTCACGTCTCTTGAATTATAACACCGGAGCAGAAAACAGCAACAGAAGCTATACAGTGAACTCCTGTTGTACTGTACTTGCAAGGACACGTTAACATCGGGCAAGGTGCCCGTTATGAACGGAGCTTTAAAGGGGCCCTGCAAGACTTTTTGAGCATAGTCAGAAAACTGCTGCCAAACGGTAGTATAGAAGCTCCTGACAACACGTGAGCCAAATAATATAGCGCAGCACGCGGCCTGGATTTCACAATAAATTATCAAAGTCAGCTAAAAATTGCTTTCTCTTTTCTAAATAATTCACTGAATGTGCCCATAAATCACATGTAGCAAGTGCATCTATCAGCCATTGACTGATTTGAACACGGCACGCTCGCTCGTTACAGAAATCACCGCGGGAGACCACTTCTTGTCCACGCATGCGCATGTGATCACACTGCAAAAGCCGCACATTCGAAGAAAACAAAAAGAAAAAGAGCTCAAGGTCACGAGGGGCACGTGACGTTTTTCTGTGGCCCTGCCATCCCTCCCTGCTTAGCTTCCAGCGCTGTCGTCTGGACGAGAGAAGAGAGAATGAAATTACCGCATGCGGCAAAGCTTTTCAACTTAACTCGCACTGAACGAATTCTTCGAATTTTCGCAGCATTTATTTCATGAAACCATAAGCTCTTCCAGAGAATCCATTCATGGTTACTTGAAAAAGTCTTTCAGGGCCCCTTTAAGGCGACCCATGCGCTGCTTCGCATGCTAGTCATGGTTCCCTTTAGTGGGAGATGAATTAACTGATTGAAGTTGTACTAAAGTAAGAATCGAAAGGCTTTTGTCCGCCTTCATGTAAAAGGAGGGCGCTTACTGTAAAGGTTTCTGTCCTAAAATGTTCTGTGTAGCTTAAAGGAAAGTTAATTTGAAATATTTTGCCAAACAAAAAGAAAAGGCTGTCCGAAATGACTCAAATAGTAGCTAAGGCTTGTGTTCCCCACCAAAGCTACTACGCTACGTCGGCAAAAGAAAAAAAAACGGAAGCCGTCCTGGACCTGTGTTCGTAAAAAGTGAGAGGGTCTTAGCTACTGAACCCCCCACAACCACGCCCCCCACCCAAACAAAAAATGAAGTTATTTCTTATGCTGACATTACAAGAAGAGTACCACAACAAGCACCGATGTTCTCGCTTACTATTTTGCGCCTATCAAGCTTTCTAGCAGCTACTGTAGCTTACTAAAAAGAAAACTAAACTAATATAAACTTAAGCTTTGCCGACTTGATGGCCGCCTGATTCAAGGTGTTCCTTTTTTTACGTAAATTGGCTTATTTTGAACGTGCTGACCTTAAACTCCACTCTCTCAAAATGAATCTGGATAATAGGTTCTATGTCCCAAGACTTGTATCTACGTACTTTAATTCACAGCTCGTGGACATGATCAAACCGGAGACTATTTTTCGTAGTTATGTATGTATGAAACATAGCCGCATGATTTCACCGGAATGAGAGGATAAGTAGAATACATAACATTTGCTGGGAAGGGCATTTGGGCTAATAAGCGTCTACAGCGTTCCCCTTCAGGGTGGTCGAAGTTCTTCACTGCACACCATCCCCAGTAAGTCACTGTATGGGGCAGACTTTGCGTTCCCTTCCCTACATAGGCAACTAGGGCGGGGCAAGAGGGGGAGAAAAAGCCTTTACAGAGACGTACTTGCAACCACCAATAAATCAACTAAAATGAAACAATGAAGTGATAACGCAAAGGCGGCCAGGCAAGTGTTTTTGCGCTTTTGTAATCACTTCCTTTGAAAAAGATCGATAGGTCACCTTCAGTTCCGCTGAAAACCTACTATAACTCTCGCCTTTCAGAGACGCACACGATATTTTTCGAAGCACCTGTTGGTTAAAAGTGGGTCAGTAAGGAAAAAAAAATAAAAAAAGGCTGTGGCCAATCAGTAAGCCGGGTCTTCCCACAATTGATTCTTCGAAAAGAAACACGCGTTAACATAGAATGCAATCGACCGCCTTCGAATGAGTCGTTTCGCGCGGGCCCAATCCAGCACAGTGACTGTGAACAAGTGCAGAAAGTGATGGCAACGTCAGCTCATCCTTATAGCATCCGAGAAAGATGTAATGGCTGACATTCACGCTGATAATGCATGTCCCATCGTCCCTTTAGTTGTGGCTAGCCGTTTTTTTTTTCACGAGAAAGAATCTATCCTCCACATCATTAATTAGGCGCCCAATTCCACGAGTTGACGAAAACTCGAAAAAGCGTAAGATGCATGTCCACATTTTTTTTTACGGTGCTCGTAGTGCGAAGCTTGGATACATTGCCTGCCGAGAGGCCTTGTTAAACATGACAAACTGCACTATGTACCGCACGCCAACGGGAGGTCTATAGCCGACGTGGGCCTGTGGCTTCTATGAGCTCTAATGCGTAGGAACCTTGTTTGTTTGTTTGTTCGTTTGTTTGTTTTCTTTTTCTTTCTTGCCTTTCGTGCACCGATGTGTGTGGTCCGCATGGACATCCCCAGACTATTTGTTTGCCGCCTCCGAGAGTGGAAAGCAAAACATTCTTACAAGCATACGCCGCAGTTGTATATAGTGGTTACGAACCTCGACCACAGACCGAAAGGTCACGGGGTCGAATTCCACTCGCGGCGGCCGCATATCGACGGAGGTGAAATGCTGGAGGCCCGTGTGCTTATATTTAGGCGTATATTGAAAAAAAAAACCCAAGGGTCGAAATTGGCGGAGCCCTACAATACGGTGTATGCCATAATCACATCGTAGTGTGGAGGGGCGTTAAGGCTCAGTATTTATTGTTAACACTCTTACAACTTCTTGGAATAGGCGTACCATCGGTCTTGTAGTCGTTACATCCTATTCGTGGTCTGGGTCTCCCAGTCCCCCTCAGTTAAGTACGGTTTATGTAATCATGTCGGTAGATCACTCGCTATTGATGTGTTGTAATGGTGCATGTTTCACAAGGCGAGGGTGTAAAACCAAATGAAACACTCAAGGCCACGAAATAGTATCATTCTAGCTAGGTTTATCCGCGCAAAACGCGACAGAGAAGCTTTAACGCCAGTGATGGAGTGAGTGATATTGCATAATACAACTTTGGGGTGTGCGTGGCACCACTGCTGGCCTTGATGCGGTGGTGACATACTAGTTAAACTCTATGCCGGCAAACGTAAAAAAAGTCTACTCGGTATGCGTAGCACAGTTACAACGGAAGCTGGAAGAGCAGTCTTTCAGAGCCTTAAAAAAAACTAATTGGGTAGCTGCTTCACGTATACTTGCAGGGTACTCACTATGCCATAAATCGTCATAACTTTTGTGTACTGTATAGGGAGGCAGTCACTATGTCATACTTCGTCAGTCTTCCGGAAAGAGTAGTACCCACTACACACTTGCAAAGAATTTTGTGCAATTTTATATGCAGGGACTGACGACGATGTAGAAATAAATATGCGTAGCGCTATTGTAATGATGGTTGTATACCATTCGACGACCCACTCGTTAAACAATTCGCATTGTGTGAAGCCTGGCTGTTCATTAGGTGCTCTAAAGTGCTTTATTACGCACATAACTGCGATTCCTTTATATAGAAATGAAGCTTACCTATGGTCAGCTTGCAGCGGAGTTCTAAGCACCGGCGTAGCGCAGTGATATGTAGAATACCGGGCTGGCACGCAGGGGTCCCGAGTTTGAATCTTAATGTGTTGTTGTTCTTTTATTATTTTGTTGGTTTTTCTTTTTCATCTTGCACGATAGTGGTTACCTTGACCAGTGGCGGCAGCGGCGGACAACTACGGCACACGCGAGCCTCGTTGTGATCTTATAGCAACTTTCGCTGTAAAATGCGACTGTACCGGGGTGCCCTTTTGGTGTGCAGAAATGGGGCAGTGTGTCGTCTGGCGCCGAAAGCATGGCTCTTTCTTACGATGACGGCCAGTGGTCCAAGAGCACTCCGTACTACTGTGCCGCTACCTTTCGCCACCCCCTGAAATAATTTGTGAAAAACGGAGATACAGAGCCTCCGAGATTGGTATTTCAAGTTGCCACGCTGGTCGTGTGTGTGCGGGAGGAAGCCCGTCGATTGCTGTCGTCTATTTCTCATAACACATCAGTGCATTTTATCGTTTGCATGGAAGACTCGGTATTGGCGAAAGCTTGGTGCGTAGCAGTTCTTGCAGACCAAAAGGAATTCAAGAGCTTACTCGCATACACTGTGTACATCACCGCAGGTACTTTGCGGAGAATTTATAGTTGCGTTCCTGGACTTTGGCGTCCCTTTGACGAGTAAAATGTACTAATGTGTGCAGCAAAATACGTCATTGAACGTTATTTTTTTTAACATTGCAACTACTTACTCTCCTGGCTCTTGCAGGTAAGGTGGTCGTGGAACTCTTCCGATGTTATCTCCTCGTTTATCTCTTTTGATGTTATCTCCTCGTTATCTCCTCGTTTGTTTCGTCGCATGGCTTCAATTTAATGTGGCAGCCAGGCAGGGGTACATATGGATCAAATGAATAGCGATGTGCTTTCTTATGTTCTTTGAAATTGAAACAGTAAGCAAGCCGACGATCTGGGTCCCTGTTCTGCGATAGGAATTTTGTGAGGTCAGACTACGCAGAAGCATCATTATTTGTTTCATTAATGCATCCAGTTATGTTATATATCTCTTTATCTTGTAGATTATTTGAATTTAAATCATGTGATGGGACTATATTGCGCAAAAACAGTAAAAATGTCTGCAGTGCAAACTTAAAATGTGCGCTAGGCACACCAATCGATAGCATGTAAAGAAAGAGTGGTTCACGATTTATTGTATTAAGTACTCTACTATGGGAGACCATAAAGCCATCCCGGGACACCTTGGCTCTGTTACAAAGACTTATGAGTGTGAACAAAAAGTGTTTAACGATTTAGAGTACTTGGTACTCTACTATGAGAGAGATGAACGCCGTCCCACACCACGGCACTTTTTATGATGCCGCATCGAGAACATGAACCTTGTAGTTATACATCCTATATATGCTGGCGGCATCATCACCACAGCGACCACTGGTCTCCCATTTGGTTTGCTGTGAAGATGACACACTGCCCATTCCAGTGCGCCATAGTACACTGGCCAGGTGCCTATTTACTCACGTTTTTTTTGTAGTAAATGATGTTTTCTAGGCTTATCGCTAATCTGCGATTTTCTATACGACAATCTGATCTTTTACCGAGTTGTGACCTCTAATTTTACGCTTCCTCATTTTCTAGTGGCATGGTGGTGAAAGCGTGAGCGTTATTGTCACCTTTAGCGAATGAAGTGTTGAATTGCATGGATGAAAACAGAATTCTGGGCACACTGGAAAGTAACAGTTAATATGGCGCGTAGAGTTTCATACAATATACGTAGAGGAATCTGGCGCTGCGATCGTGTACCTCCTCAGGAATAATGGGAAGTACAGACTTCGGATTGGATAGGGTTAGCTAGCGAACTGTATACGGACGCTTGCTACAGTTTTAGTTTCGTTATTCGCGCAGCACGGGTAGTGGGGTGCGGTGAAAAAGGCTGAAGCAGTGCCTTTGATGTTCGAAGAGGCTGACGACCACTAGATCTCCTGATTTGCTGTGACGTTGCAGCTTTACGAGTAATATTTGACAGTCTAAAGGAAACGTCGTCCACTCATTGCTGCGCATAGATGTCGCATCTCATGCCATTGCAGAATGTTGCCTCGAGTTCATGTTTTTCACGAGCTCGTCTTGCCTAAACTCGTTTTAAATCGATTGCAAAACGATGACGAAGCTATGGACGCACCATCACGCTCCGCTGACTCGACTTCACTAGAAAACCAGTGGTGCTTTCGGGGCAAACTACTTGGACAGACGCACCTAGCGTTGCAGAAGACGAAAGGATAAGTGTTTCTCACTTAATACTGTACCGTTATTTTTATAAATAGATAAGGCATACTTTTAGAGAGAAACAAGCAAGCTTGTTTTCAAATGTTATAAAAATAATTCATTAAATTTTGATGCCAAATTCGGAACGCAATAGCAGAGCAATGCATACCCTGATGGTTGAATTTGTCCAGGTGTCATTTAAACCGCCTGGTCACAAAAACGTTTTGCAATAAAGTTTGCTTACAAATAAATGAGGCAACTTTCAATTAATCATAAGTTAATATATCTTTGTTTTACACTCGGAAAAGAAGCATCACGAATCTCAAGAACATAATCCATCCGAAGCAGATCGGAAGCCTGTACTTCCCCTAATTCCCATGGTGGTACAAGCAAAGAGTGTCTCACAATCATACTTAGAGGGAAATCTGGCGCTAGTGAACTGCTGGATGCAAGGTAATGACGGGATTCGTGACCTTCAAACTTGACTCGGATTTGTATCCCTCGAAGACGTGTCTGGCTTCACGTTAAAATGCTTGACTTCTTAGTAAAAGAGCACGTAATAAGCTACTTACCTTTGTCGTTGCACAGAAACGTGTTGTATTTAACACTAGAATCTTCTACGTTGATGTACAATTTTCCGAAGCGTAAGAAGTAACCAACGGCCGCTAAACTAAGCAGCCAGACGACAAAGTGAACGTTCTCTTCGCCACGTTCTGTGGTCTGTTTCTTTCTCTCACCGTTTGGTTCTACCGTCAAGGTGAGTGGACTTTTATTTTAGAATACAATATGCGTTAATCAGATTCGCTTATAAACATTTTGATTTAGAGAAGCTTTATTTACGCAGTCGTATTCACTTTTGAGCCGAAGCCTCAGTAAACACCAGCCAACAGAAGCCTCGGCGACACATATACCGTCATTCCTAGCGCTCCAACGTCACCCCTTAAGAAATCTGTATAGACGGTGGCGCCGCACTTCCCTTTAGGTATTTGTGAAAAACTCTATGGGTACAAGCACCGCTGAAAGAGCACGCGTGGACACTAGCGCCAGTTTTTCATTTAGGTATTATTGTATGATACTCTATGATATGAAGCATTTCACAATCTAAACAAAAAAAAGAGAGAAAGAAAGAAAGAAAGCAAGAAAAAAAAGAAAGAAAGATAGAAATAAAGAAATAAAGAAAGAAAGAAAGAAGGAAAGAATGAAAGAAAGAAAGAAAGAAAAAAAGAAAGGGAAAAAGATTGATAGATTGATGTGTAGAATGTAACCTCCCAAATCCACCATATTATTATGAGAGACGCCGTAGTGGAGGAATGCGGAAATTTTGACCACCTAAGATTCTTTAACATGAACTCAAATCTAAGCACACGGGCCTACAACATTTTCGCCTATGTCGGAAATGTGGCCCCCGCAGCTGGGATTCGATCCCGCCACCCAAAAGAAGAAAAAAAAACACTAATAAGCAATGCATATATGTAATTATTAAACAGCATTCTTCAATCAGCATCATCTTCAGTGAAATTATAAAAACAGTAAACAGATGACTCGATCGTTTCGGTGACATCAACGTTTTCAGGGCAAACGCCATCATCCTGTGATCAATATACTATCGATGATCCCGTCAGACCTCGAACTTGCTAGGTATTCAATACAAGTTTGAAAAGTATTCGATATTTTGAGTAAACACCTTCAGCTTCGAGCACCGAAGTGAATAAGACATTTGACGTGTTCTGGTTTGCCTCTGTGCGACAAGATGTCCACCATACAACACGCCCAAGTTTTCAAATATTCACGCACTGCTGTTAGGATCTAAAATCTTTTGCTTGGAAAGTACGGCTAGAGGTCAGGGAAACGTGAATTTTTTCATAAGCAGTATTCAAGTGTAAGAACCACTTGTTAATACTTCCTTGGCTTCTTGACATCTGTGTTTTTCTTTAACCACCACCGTATTAAGTATCGTACTATCGATTACCTGAAAAGATCTTAATGAGCGTAATGAACGAGATACATTTACCGTGCCGTAGGCTATAACTAACGTGGCATGAAGTCTCAGTTAGATATCTTATGTAATGCGTACAAGCATACACATGCCTCACGATAAGGGTCCAGAAATCCAGCGTGTAGAATAGACGCTGCAAGTAATGCAATACTGCGGGTGATTAGGTGTCAGGTTCTCCTGTTACATCTTAGGCTGAACTTATCGAACCTATATAGACAGCCTTTTCTACTGTACGCTTTCATTATAGTGTGTCCGCATGCCTTCTATGGAATGAAGTAGCCTTGTGAACGCCTTTCAATTCCTCATGCGTACTGTAGTGACGTGGCAGCACGTGACAAGTGTGATGTGGACGTGGAGTCCATTCCACACTTCCGCTGTCCACCCCCTTCGCTCTCCCAATAAACCCCATGACACAGATCCGTAGTTTCTCTCCGTTCGAAGTGCGTCATAGAGTGTATTTGAAATTTAAAGTCGCACCCACCTCCCCAATTGGTCACATCCCTCTCTACCCTCTACTCTCTCTCTCTTTATATATATATATATATATATATATATATATATATATATATATATATATATATATATATATATATATACATATATATATTGCAAATGTACACATTTGCATTGAACTATAGTATATTGCATATATTGCATCGCAAATGTGCGCATTTGCATTGCAAAAGCATTGCAAATGTTCTGTTCCCCTGTGCCTTGTTTTAGAAAGGTCCAAGTTCATATTACCTCGGCAACTCCATATCTTTATGTTCTGCAGCGAAAAAAGATAATAATGAAGGTTACACAAAATGAAAAATGAGAAGCTAAAAAAAACATCATAGCACACTGGACTAAGTTGACATAATAATCTGTTGTTTGCTTGCAGGAGTTGGCACTGGAATAAAACCTTCTCACGCACACTTTTCTCTTTCCTCGTACAGTAAAGGAGCTAACCACATCAGTTTATGTATTACAACACCCAGCTGTTTATCACTAGCGCTTATGCAATCCAGTGTCCAGTAAGAAGTCTTCCTGGAAGAAGTCTCGTTCGAGTTCCAACAGCGCTACCTGTGAGACCGAAGTGAAGAAAGTGTTCACACCTACTGGGGTCTTCTGGTTCCCCGCACAAGCTGCTAGGCGGCGCTGACACGACCATAATTTACGTACTCTATCAGCGCAGCACGAATGCGCGTTGGCACGTCAAGAAAGGAAGAACTTAAGGTTAAGAAAGAAAAAAAAAACCAAATATACTGCACTAAGTCCTGTGGCTTCGTGTACTCGTTCACCTTTGATTGATCTATGATTGATATGGGGGGTTCGACGTCCCAGAACCAACTTAGGATTATAAGAGATGCCGTAGTGGAAGGCTCCGGAAATTTCAACCACCTGGGGTTCTTTCAACAAGCACCCAAATCTGAGCGCACGGGCTTCATCCAAATAGCAGCTGCCGTAGCCGGGATTCGATCACGCGACCTGCAGGTCAGTAGCCGAGTACTTTAGCCACTAGACCACTGCGGTGGGGCACTCATTCAGCTTTGTCATACTTATTCTTCAACGAGCTCACAAATGTAAGTGAATAACATTTTTTTTTAGTGTATTGATATCCTATAGTACTAAGTCTGCTTGTGCTTTGTACGTGATCTATTTCTTCTTACCGCCCTCTTCCTGGAGCCGTTATTTGCTCAAGGTTCCTACCATGCATTCCTTAGACTACAACCAACTCTCTCCTGTAACAAATTTCCCACAGCACGACATGGTCGATGTTCGGGCGGGTTAAGGATGCTGACTTTTCACGAGATATTTGAATGCCGTACTTCAAGAGGTGTGTTCAGGGATGGGATGAGTTGGAAGGGGGACGAGTGTCTGTTTTTGTTTATATATTTTAGAGAGTCATGCTTCTTACATGAGAGGAGGAGGGGAGATTCACAACATTGGGGGCACGGGGGAAGGATGGGGGTTGGAGCCCCACAAAATTTCACCTGCTTCCTCCCCTATGCTCTCAGAAAAACAAATATAGCCAAAACAGACTGCGCACGAGTTACTCAGTTAGCTACCCACCTAATGCCCCCCCCCCTCTCCCAGAGAAACTTATTTGTTGTTGTTGTCGGTGCCAGCCCAATACAAAAATGCTGGCGCAGCTGCTGGGTCTTTTAGATTCAAGACATGAACTAAACAAAAGTTATGTACACACGCATCAGGCGAAACAGCCATCCGATCCTTGCGTAAGTGCCACCGCCACACTCGCTTACCTATATTTACGCAATAAATCAAAAGTCGTGTCTTGTACCGGACATATGTTGCGTGCATATGGCTGTGTCACACCGGAATCGCATTCTTTCGTCCACCCGTCATCGACATGTGGCGCAGAGTCAGTTGTTTCGTCTTCGCATCCTGCCCTAGATTCGATGGCGTTTCGATGTTCGCCGAGACACGTAATCATCCCCTTCCCTTCCACACTATAGCTTCAAACCACGTCGTTCAAGCACGCAGGACTTCTACAGAACAATCTGCGCTGGCTAGCTAGCGCTGCAGTCTCGCGAAGTTTGACGATTACAACTTTTTTTTTACTTTTTCTCCGTGAGAACATACCACATGAGCACGGCAGTCTGCAAGGATTCTACGCGTCTCCGCGAGTTGTTTGCACCGTGTGTGTTTGCACTATAAGCACGTTCTTGCCAGCGAGCTTGCAAACGCGATTCCTCGCCGAGTTCTTCGTGAGTCGCCGCCGCCGCACGCACGCGGTCGGCGGTCCTTGCTTCCTGATTTCGATAATGGGCGTTCCGAGAGTGACCCCGGTGACTCTCGAAGTGGGAAGGAGTAACACCGGGGTCACCCGCGAGTGACTCCACCGCGGATGGATAATTGGGTCCCGGGGTGAGAGAGAGTGAGTTTAACGTTGCTCTTCGGAACGTGGAGACCGTGTCAGCAGTATACGAGCATCTCGATTGCCTCCCAGCGGACGATGAGTCGGATACGATGAGTTCTCCATCACGTTCTTCAATACGTTGCCCTCCCGATGAAATGACCTGTTGTTTATGGACGCGTCTATCCGGTGATCACTTTTCGATGTCCTCCTCCTCGGCCAGACAGCGGTGGCGTGTGTCGTTGAACGGGCGCATACGTTTGATGAGCGCTGCTGGTCCCGTAGATTCCCAGTAGACATTGCGTAGAAACTGCACGTACAGGTACCGCAAAAGTAACACGGAGCACGTGAGCTGTGGCCAAACTGTGCAAAACTGTATGCCTGCGCGATGGCATGCAGTTCTGTCATTACTTGATGCGCAATAGCATGCAGTAATAAAGTTCAGGGTGCTTAAACGCACATGTACAAGTTTTTTTTTATTATCAATTAGAACGGCTCTGTGATTCTTATGCATTAGAAAGCCAATGTTGATTTGATTGATATCTGGGGTTTAACGTCCCAAAACCACCATATGATTATGAGACGCCGTAGTGGAGGGCTCCGGAAATTTCGACCACCTGGGGTAGAAAGCCAATGTCAGCAGCTAGGCCACAATAGGCTTATGCAATTTCTCGACACATCAAATAGCAGATATTGCTGTGCGGTTTACCTCAATTTGAAGAACCAGCAAAACTGCCCAAGCTTCATAGCTTCTTTAGCGTCCCTGCATATCCGCTGCTATTCCTCTCGTATGCAACGATCACTGGTGCATAATGTCATCGATATCCTTGTTGCGTACGTCAATGTTTTGTTGACATCTTTCAATCGGGCTGGGTCTTGAAACTTATGTGTCCGTTTAGGTGTGTATTCTATTGACATATACTTGAATGTGTATGTGCGTATGTTTACGCGCGTTTGTATGCGCGCAAGTGCATTTATTCGTGAATGTGTATTGTGCTCTTGCATGTAGGGTTCTTCCTCTGATCCTTCTATAAGACGCGTGGTAAAATGCCGCTATTACAGACTGACTTTAGTGTAGAGTAAGCGACAGCGCAACGGATTATATAGGGACAGAAGAAAAGCGCATGGCGTTGATTATCAGTGAGTCATCAAAACCGTGGTGTGCATGTACACGTGTGTTACAGCACAACATGAATCATGGCTTCTCTAACAGATGGCTACATCCTTCATCTATAAGAGTGATTGATAGAAGACCGACGCACTTGTCATTGTATCTAATTAAAAAAAGGCTTCGGATATTTTACGCGCGTGTGGACCGACATGTCTATAATTCATAGTGCTTTTCTGCAAGTTGGGCACACATCTGCATGATCTGCAATAAGCCATCAAACGAGACGTCTCCGCAGCAGCTGAAAGAGTCAGCTCACGCTCTCGTAAGCGCTCTTTCAGGCAACGCCCACAAGGCACTGAAAGTCCTCTTGCGTTTTTTTTTTTTCTGACGACGACGGGTTTGTGTGAACGCCTCTGACTTGCGGTGAAGTTCTACACGCTGCAGTGAATTCACTCTCTGGCTCTCTCTGTTTGTTTTCCTTCTCTTTTCCCCTTTATCATCTTTTCTGTCCCCTTCCCTAATCCACCAGTGTAGGTGACCAACCGGATGTCTGGTTAACCTCCCTGCCTTCCCACTTTTCCTTGCTTCCTTCTTCTTTGTTTACGCTACATTCCGTTTAACCCATTTATTCGTTGCCGCACGAGAGAGGAACCTAATTTTCTTGAGTTTGGCTTCGCTTGCAGCATTTTATATATTGTCTCTTCACTTTTGATACAGTCTAGACAGGCCCGTATTTTTCTGGAACGGGCCCACTTATTTAAGACCCTCTGTCAACCCCCCCCCCCCATTATATACAAATTTCGGAGAGGGGGGGGGGGGCAGACGAACCTCTTGCCACCAGTCGCAGGTATGTGGCTAGGTACTTGGCATTAGCGATTGTGACATCGGCAGCAAGGTTGTGTTTCGAGGAAACGTTCAAACGTTGTCATTATCTGCATGGTTTCAAGATGCTGCCATTATCACTCCACCTCCTCATTGAAGCACGTTTCGCCCACCTATTAATATACAATTGTCAAAGGCTGTCTTTTGTTTTAATTTTTCTCTTTCTGCCTGTACCTGCACTGCAGCTCGATATTGCACCGACCTTCAGCGGGCCTAATTCCGTTAATTCGATGCAACTGAGCTCTTCGCTGCACGGGTATTCTCGTGATGGCCTTCTTCGTATCAACATCGCGCATGCTTTTCATTCTGATCCAAGGTCGTCCCTATTCGTGTCTGTGTGAAAGTCGCTCTACAGCTCTTGCTTCGATGGTACTCCCGTAATGACGCATCATTCCGCAAAGAATGCAGATCATATCACACACGAACGAAATTGGCGGTTCCTTTATAATCCGCGGTATACGCTACCGTTAACTGCACGGCGGCAGCGAGGAGATGAAGGCAACGCGCGGACGTCGGGTCTGATCGCCCTAGACGAGGTCACGCGTAAGCTCGGTCTATTTGGGCTTCAGCACGTAGTTAATCGCATGCACCACGCACGTTCTAGCAATTGACCAGTTCGACTGTTCGTCCTGGCCCACTCGCGACCTTCCATTGGAGGAAAAACGGAGACTCCTGCCGGCCCACTCGATATGTGAAATGTGGGCCTCACGTCGTCGGTCTATCGTGTGCTGACGCCCACGGCCGTGGGCTACTGAAGAAGCTGGCCCGGACGCGGTAAAACGAGGCAGAAAGGTGAACTTATGGCACCCGTATCTGGGATTACTATAGCGGGATTACTAAGATAAATATATTTTGGTGCCCACCGGTGGCGGTTCTCACCCGGATGACGGCAAAGGTTCCGGGTCAATAAA
Organism: Rhipicephalus annulatus; assembly: GCA_013436015.1. NCBI lineage: Eukaryota > Metazoa > Arthropoda > Arachnida > Ixodida > Ixodidae > Rhipicephalus > Rhipicephalus annulatus. The sequence continues at coordinate 237,081 of WOVY01010379.1, read as the reverse complement.
TATAGATGGAATGGTATAAAATGATTAAAAGTACAAATAAAAGTGCATTTTATAGGAATCGACGTAGAATAATGTGAATCGAGAGTGATACAACGCACATACGCAGAGTAGCGAGCCATCGATTTGGACACTCCGGCTAAGTTCTCTTGTTTTAAATGAAGAGCTTTCGCTGTCTCTCAACACACATAAAGGCGTGCAGACTGACTCAAGGTATCATTAAAGTGAATGAAAAAAGAAGCAACGTACACTCAATTCCCCAAAGTTTGAGGTAATAGTGAATTATCAGTGAAGCAACTGATTTAAGCACTCATCAAAAAGGGGATAAATTGATTTAGGCGTGAATGAAGAATGAATCAAGTGACATAAATCTGAATCAAGCAGAATTAAACTGGCTTAACAGGGAATCAATCATGACTCACGCAGCTTAAATTTCAATCAGTGTACATAGACGCTAATCAAAAGTTAAGAAAGCGAAATAATTGCGAATCATGAATTAGTCAAGTCATTCAAGTGACGATTAAGTCTGATTGAAGGGTGCGTAACCGTACATTCAAATGAATAGTTGAATTTAGGATGAGTCAACACGCTTCACAATGAATGAGGGGTGACAGAAGTAAATTAAGAATGCCTCGAAAAGCACGGGCTACGTCCTGTGAGCTAGATTGCTCGAACAACCATGATACAACAAAGCTATGTGTAATATAGCTTTTAGGGCATACTGGCGCTAATAAAATACAATAGTCATATTTTTGCCATAGCTACTATCACACACTACATATTCTACTTGTTCTTAGATACCACCACTCTCAACCTTTCAACTATCACAATTTTGGAATAATATTTTGACATCGTCCACTATGATAGATTAGTAGTTATGATTCTCGGCTGCGGACCAGAATGTCGTGAGTTCGGTCCTGACCGTGGCGGTCGCAATCGGTGGAGGCGAACGGGTAGAGGCCCGTGTATACTGTGTGATACGAGTGCGTAGTAAACAACACCAGATGGTCAAAATTTATGGAGCCCTACACCACAGTATCCCTCATAATTGTATCGTAGTATTGTGATGTGGTAGCTCCGATAATATTGTTATTACTTTGACATCAACTCCATATTCAAGATTTTTTGAATTGTTTCACTCGCTGCACTTGGTGCATTCAGCCGCGCAGTGCCTTTATCAGACATCGAGACACGGAGAAAGCTTACGATGAGCAATCTTCGTCGTGCGGAAGTGAGCAGTGGCATCAACTAACAACGAAGACTGGCAAGTGTGAAAAGGAAATGGGCAGCGGCGGAGACACCTCCACCAGGAAGGCGTTCTTCTCTCGTCACAACGTGCGCCGCGTTCACACAATGGCACGTGTGAACTGAGCCATCCCGCAGAACGTGTCGCAGAGTCCGGGGACGCTCGCATACGAGTCGGAGCTGCTTTCGTGTTTACTCTCGGGCTTCCAGTCAGTTGTTCATTTCTCTCTCTCTCTCTCTCTCTAGTTGTCGCGCGCGATTCCCTCGTCAGGTGTCAGGTGAAAATCTCGGCGAGCCTCCCCCTCATGCCCGTCAACCTGATGGCAGCGACTGTGCGACTTTGGGAACCAGCATAAAGATTCCCCCGTGGCCCCTAAGTCATGCGGCCTTCGTGTTCCTCTAACGGCGTTACCGTGTTGACGCGTTCACAAGCAGCTCCCGGCGAATGAGTGAAAAGTTCTGTATTGCGTTGTGCTATGTCTCGTAACCATTCGCAGTACATCATGGGCATGATATGAATCGACAACTGACAGTACACACTGTAGTCCAGAATGCATGCAGGGGAGAGGGACGAACCTAGTCTAGCTTAAGGAATCCATGCTCTTCGAAAGAGTGGATAGACAAAAAGGGACGTGGGCCACCAGCTACCAGGGAGAGAAATAGGGCTTCTTAGTATTTTAGAAGAGTGCTGGCTAGCCTCATTTAAAAATCGCTTTGAAGTTGCACGTTAACTCTTTCTTAAGACCATTATAGTTTCCTGAGAGAATTGTGAGAGGCGTGATTTTCCAAAAGAGCTTTAGCGTGTATCTACAATGACAGTTATAAAAGTGGCTAGTCATGACTCCGGAAGAAGAGAACAATGTGCTCCATCTTTTATTAGAGCTTACGCCTTACATCTGCTATTGAAGGACAGCTGTAATATACGAAGGAACTTTTTGCCTGGGCGAAGCTAGAGGGATACAGTGCTCGCGGTGTTTTGATAAAGGTCTCCTAGTTTTAAGAAAAATCCATCGTGCTCCGACAATGACAGCCTTCTCGTCAATATATAAGCTTAATTTTCAAAAAGATGAGTTTGCTGCCCTTCTAGCTTTGCGCTCCGAATGACTGGAGGATGATCGTTCATTTGCTAGCTTTTGCGGAAATTACTAATCATAATATGTTTTGATGATAATGGTGTGAGTGTCTGCAACGATGATGGTACCGGAAATTTCACCCAGGGAAACCTCATTAACGTGCACCTAAATTGTAAATACAAAAGCCTGAGGCATTTTCACCGCCATAGAAAATGCGGCCCCCGCGGCCAAGATTGTATCCCGCGACCTTCAGACAGCTTCGCTACATAAAGAAGCTACACTTCGTTGTATTGTACCAAGCTCGTCCAAACCAATATGTATCGGTCTGCCATTCTCGCATATTACAGAGTTATTGTCTCGCAAAGCATGAGGGCTGATGGTAGCGGACTAAGTATTACTGTTATAAGTTGGCTACGTCAAGGTCCATAATAATTTTATATTTTACTATCAGAAAACACAACTCACCTTCGAAACATTGTGTGTGTCCTTGAGGACAAGTCCTGGCATACATACATACATACATACATACATACATACATACATACATACATACATACATACATACATACATACATACATACATACATACATACATACATACATACATATATACATGCATACATACATACATACAAACAGTCATAATAGATAGATAGATAGATAGATAGATAGATAGATAGATAGATAGATAGATAGATAGATAGATAGATAGATAGATAGATAGATAGATAGATAGATAGATAGATAGATAGATAGATAGATAGATCAAAATCAGTATAATGTCAAATGAGAAGGTTCACCGGGTATCAAGGCAGTGGCCGATCGACCCAATCCTGCTCCTAAATGTTTGCGATAATTTTGTCCAAACAGGGAGGAACACAACTGCCCTTTTGCAGTCTTCGCGCCACAATCGCGTAATGAGTCCGCCGCTTAGAAAAAGCCTGTCATATATAAGGTGCTTGACAATCTGAAAGCTCAACAAAAAGTCGAGCCACAATTCCAAGCACTATACGGTATTTTGGTCCGTGTGAAGCGCATATATCCCGACGCCGGCGCCTTCAATAGCGGCACTCTCAGAGCGTTCGTGTGCGAATCCTGTCACTGCCTCCTTTATATCGACGTATACACGTCCTCCCATTCGACCATTACGGCGCGCATCAGCCCCATGCGTGAGAAGAGTAGTAGGGGGTATCGTAGCTTGCATCGGCGGTTGTTCGCGTGAATGCCCAAACATTGTTGTTTGCGTAAACGCCGTCCGGGATGAACAATAAAAAAGGCCAGCGATGCCGACTTGACTTTTCTTCGACTCCCACACGCGAGAGAGGCGACCGGAGATTTGCCAGTCGTGAATCCACGAGGGGAGCCCTAATCTGCGCAGCGAGCTGACGCGAACACAATGCCGGCTCGGCTGCGCGGTGATGGCGTGCAACCTTCTTCCGCGCGGACTGCGAGCACGCAATCCCACAGCTCCGCTGAACGCTGTTTATATTGGGTCTCGCGTGAAGAAAGCTCGCGGAACGCGTTGCCTCTGTTGCGAACCCTTCGTGGCACGGCCTACGTTTGCGTCGTCTTGTAGGAAAGACAGCATTGAAAGGCTCCTCTTTCTTTCAAAGTGATATCCAGAGTGATAATTTTATCTGGTCGCTGTAATAGAGGCCCGTATGTAGCTATAGCGGGACGCAAAAACAGAAACAAAGCAAGTACCTTGCTTGGCTGCCCGACTAGTGGCGTGATAATAAGTGGATTGGCGTACCATAATGTGTATCGCTGTAACGTGACTTTCTGTTTACCGGTCACAAGTACGGCCAAATAAACAGTTTCATTTTGCACGTCTTTTCTTTCGTCGACGTCGCGACCCCGTGACAACATGACAGTAAGAGAAACACTTTACTGGAGAAGCAATGACATGTCAAGCAGTCTAAATAACTAATTTTGTATAGTTACACGGTTATGTAGGGTCATCGTTTGTATGTACACATACATAGATATCAATTGCATGATTATCATTACTACCCCAAAGTGCTTGGAATGGTAACATGCTTTTCTTTATTTATTGATCGTTAGAGAAAAAAAGTTCAAGAAAAAATCAGCTACGTACAAAGTAATCCTCAAAATTGTAGGCATAGGTATGCCTAGTTTTCACAGAAGATTGCAGCCTTAGGCAATGAAACTCGGCGCCTTAAGTAAATTTGGCTTCTGATAGCGAACACAATTCACTTAAGGGACCGAATTTAAGTAATTAGGGTTCTCAATAGATCAAAAGCTCCTTCTATTCCTTTTTCTCCTCCTTCATATATAGCCTCAGGACCTCATCACCCCTCATTGGTTCAAGGTGTGCAGACAGACGATGGGCCTCGATAGGACTCATGCATTTCAAGTAGGACTTCTCTCAGCCTGTCTCCTCACGTGAGAAGCCACCAGTTCGTTCCCGTCTCTGCCGCCCCAGTATGATGGGATTCGCCAACTAGCAGCCGGAACGCTTTCCGTAACCACGTTTCACGGACGTCCGCGCCCGCCAGGGCACCTGTGAACGACGACTCAACTTCGAGCTCACGGCCTTGACCATTTGGCCCGGGAAGAAGAGCCGAGCCACTCAGTGATGGTCCATAAAAGCGCATATAACCCACGGGAGTCTGCTCTCCGCTCCTGCCTTTGCGTTCGTTCGATCATACGGGACGACCTAATGAAGCGGACGGCCTCGCCGATGGCGACGAGACCGTGCACTGGTGCTGCAGGGCTGGCCTAATTGCGACGCCCGCATCGTTAAACGCTGCGATGCCACTCAATTGCTGTCCGATGAACTTCGCGCAGCGCATAAAACATCCATGGTCCCTAATGTGTTTGCCTAGAAAGACTCGAAAGCGCTCATGTTTTTCCTGAGTTAGTGCATTGAGATACCCCCCACCCCTTCCCTATCACGAAAACGTTTTCTATGTAACTTAGTTTTGCAGAAGCTCAGGGATAAGAGTTCATGCAAGCTATCCGTACATTACCGAGTTTTGCACTGCCTCTGTGTGGTTTCGCACGCCCTTGACCAAGCAACGATGTCTTATGAGGACGTCATGGTGTGACAGTACCTTAAGTAACGTCATGGTAACGTAACACATCTTCGCATTATGACGATGCCCTTCCGCAGTGACGATTTCTGCATAAGTCGCGTTAACGCACCCACACCGATGGTGGATTTTCTCGTTTGAAGAGGTATCGAAGGTCATTGCTTTAGTATACCTGAACGTGGCGAAATTCTTGGCTCGTCATTTGAATGGCAGGGCACAGTTTTCTCTTCGTCGCAAGGCAGGACTGCTAAAAAATTTAGAAAGGTGAGGTGCGCTCCTAAAAGTGAGATTTGCTCTTGCTAATGGTAGTAATTATGAAGCGCTGGGAGTAAACAAAATAAACAAATTCTACATGCCGCAATCGTTGTTTTGCCTCTTTTTCTACTGTCCTTGTGCGTGTTCGCTGGTGACATGTAAGCACTTTAATACAAAATTCCTACGCACATATGCAAACAAAGGCCGGGACAGGAAGAGAGCTTAACAAGAATAAGACCTACACAGAAGAGCTTTCTACACAACATTTTCTAGAAGAAACTTCGATGCTTTGACCATTCGAGCACCATGAACATAATGGGAATTACACTGCAAAACATTTTGCGTATTTACGGACAGAAAGGCGGACACGGTGTCCAGGAAATAAACACACTCAACCACTTCGCCAACATCAAGGATACAGCACACGAATAAGAATCACAGACATCACAATAGTTCGCGAATATTATGGATACAGCACACGTTTACCAATCATGTTTCACCGAATAGTGCAAAAAACAAGTGTCTCCTCCGTCAACAAAAAATTAGACGAAAGTAGTCATTTGCAATACGGATGACCTCCAGAAATTTATACTAATATGGCCGTCGCATACCATCATTACCTCCATCGCCGCGATGTTCTGCACCGCTTTTATTCTACGAAACTGTATTTGTTCCCAAACGGCAGTTTAGGCGGGCATCACGGAAAGAGGAACCACTCGACCGCGGCGGACGCACCGCCATCGTCACTCATCCGTCGGCAGTCACTACTCCAGTCAATAGCCCTACTACCCTCCTTAAAGGCCAGAACGACGCACACACAAAACAGCACCCGGCTGGTGTTGCTTTTTTATCTGGTCTGCATCTTGGAAGTGAATGTCTAACTTCTCATGTACTCGCCGTTTGGGTTACAGCTCGTGCCACTAATGACCTGTGTCATGAAGTATTTAGGCAATATCTCAGATTAGGCCGCTTCGAGTAAAGTCAAGGCCATAAACGCAGTGCTCCTTTGTCGATGTCGTTTCCGCGCTGCTTGTATTATGCATGCTTTTTCTGAGACGGAGTGCGTACTGAGAGCAGAAAATACCGCATTTACGAAAATCGCGGATTGATTGTGCTGGTCGTGTTTACATTGCGAGATTGACATTTTCATTGCACTCTGATTACTTGTCCACAGCAGTTGCATTACTCTATGCCAACAGTGTTACGGCTTGTAAGCACCGCATTGCAGCCATGTAATGTGTGCGCCTCCCTTTATGCTGGTGGCGTTCGGTGAGCCTCTGTTTATGGTGCGGGTACGCCGCTGCGCCTTAAGACGAGACAATATCTACCATGAAATCTTGGCGCGCTGCGGCCTACCGGCGTGTTCTCCCCATCGGGCCAAAGTTCTCCTCCGCGTTGTCTAATAAAACGTGGCTGGCGTCAGGTAGCACCGAGGTGCAAACAGCCAGAGAGAACTTTTAAATCAAGATATGTAAAACAGCTTGAAAATTCTTCCCGACTATTGGAAACTACGACTCGTGAAGCGCATTCTAAAGAAATAGCAAAAAAAAAAGGAATCTGTGCTTCGTCTGCCGCGGTGGTATAGTGGTTACGGTGGTCGGCTGCTGACCCGAAGGCCACGTGTTCGATGCCGGCCGTGGTAGTCGCGTTGTGATGGACGGGCAGTGGTAGAGGCCCGTGTACTGAGCAATGTCAGTGCACTGTAAAAAGGACCACATGGTAAAAATTTCCGGGCCCCTTCACCATGGCGTCTTTCATGATGAGATTGTGATTTTGGGACGTAAAACCCCAGGAATTATTTTTAAGAATCTATTATTCTTCCATTTGGTTAGTACAAAATTTTCTGTGTAGAGCAATGAGTACATGAAGAATATGGTCCATATTGGGGATTTTTTTCATAGAGAGATAACATTTAGTGAAACATGATGGTTTGTATTAGCTGATTATCAGAGTTTTCTTTCTGTAGGCAAAGAATAATTCGATATGTGTACAGCGCGAAATAACTTTTATAGCTGCTAAAGAAGTTAGAAAATTGTGGGTTTTTTACAAGTTTGGTTGTAAATTTAACATTGAGGTGGTCCTAGTAACAAACTATGGTAAATAACACATTTAGTATTAACCTTCATTGGTTACTGTCAGAGAAAATCATCGAATCGCTTTTTATTTTAAGAGATAAAAACTTTATTTGATGTGGTTGCTGGACTCTGTGCTTGCTCGTGTTTATACCTTGAAGCAATGCATTCTAGTGGTGAATACTAGCTGCACAGACATGAGGAACATTTAGACAACATAGCAATTTCGTCCGTGCTTACTTTATTAGTTTGCTATCTAGTACTAGCCTGCATGAGCAAACGAGAGATTCAAATCGTACTCGGGTGCATTTAACCGCATGCGGCTATGCGGTTAAATGTGTTTAATCTTCCGACAGTTCGAATAGTGCGCTTGTGCAACGCTGGTAAGCGACACCCATACATGCAAGAACTTATTACCTGTGCGATAAGATTTGGAAGTGGCAAGAACATCACAATTAAGAAAAGGACCTAATGAAATAAAAAAAGGATATATTTTTGTCATGAACCAATACAGCTATCTTCCGACAGTTCGAATAGTGCGCTTGTGCAACACTGGTAAGTGACACTCATACATGCAAGAACTTCTTACCTGTGCGATAAGATGTGGAAGTGGCAAGGACACCATAATTAGGAAAAGAATCTATTGAAATCAGAAAAAAAGATTTGTTTTTGTCATAAACCAATACAGCTCTATTAAAGTGACAATGCCTGCTATTGAAGTGACAATGCGGTGCTACCTGTCGTTGAGTATTTGCAGCAAAGTTTAGATGCACGAATAAAGAAATGGAATACGAAGATACTGCTAACTACTGGCGTTTGTTAAAGCCTCTGCAGATTATATGGCTGGTGTTATCTCCAGTTAAAGACTGCTGGTCAAAGATTAGATAGGTGAAAAACGTTTGAACCATAGTGGGGCCCTTATCATGAAGGTAGTTGATTTTTTAAGGTGAAGCTTCTATAAAAAGTTGTGTTCTTTCTCTTCAGTTCTGTTTGAAGTTTGCAGGGTGAGAGGTACTTAGTATCTTTGATGTCACTTCCATCTTAAAAAAAGCCGAGTTGATACATTAATGTTGTTAGTTAAATAGAATCAATTCATTTTTCACTTGGAAACAGAGCTGATACCTTAATATTGTGAATGAAATAGAATCAATTATTTTTTTCAATGGGAAACAAATCTTACAATTTTGCACACTCTCAGTCTATGTGCTTTGGTCATTGCTAGCCTATAAATAGTAAAATGGTTTACATTATGGGTTGCAATAGTGACAACTTTTGTATACTAAATTGAAAATTTCTTATTCTTTTTAGAGCAAACTGAAATATTACAGGGCAAGTAATTGACTCAGTTGATTCGCATCAAGATGTTTTTGAAGCCCAAATACACTTACTTTTATATTTTGTTGCATATATTTGATTTACCACACTCATGAAAAACATATTGTTTTTTTCAAGTTCCGTTAGTGTTATGCCTGGGATATATTTATTATTCACAGTGCAGCAGATTGCACAAAAATAACTTAAAAGAGTGTGGTTTTTAAACATTCTAATGAACTTTATCCAAATACAATACAATGAATTTCATGATTCGTGGAGATCGATTTCGCGCCAAAGGCTCAATGGCAAGCTGTCTTGGCTGCTATTTTTTTCACTCCTTGAGTCAATTGTTACTAAGCTATTATATATTTCTGCGTAAACTTAGGAGCTGTCAGCATATCAAGGAATTACCAGATATGTCAATCACAATGATACTTCAGGAGTCGCTGATTGTACAATAGTATGTCTGCACTCACATCTGTGCTTTTAAGAGCACAGACTTCAGGTTTATCGAAATCAGGTCCATGCTACGGTGCCATGATGTGCATATCATAATTTCTGCCAGGAAAAACAGCGCTTCATTGTAGATTATTGTGTCATATATGAGTACATATTTATTGTTTATTGCATTGTTTTAAACAAGGATAGCCAACATTGAAAACACAATCGACATTGTTTCAATACGATGCCTGATTAGCCTTTATGGAGCATTTACAACCACTAGTGTGGCTATGTACACCACCTGGAATTCCAAGGTTCAAATGCAGCCGCAACTGATATTTACTGTATCTTTTCATTGAAATTTTTCACTCATTGTGAAGCTGTTATCATGTACTGTTGTACTGTTGTACTCAGAGATTTCCAAAGTGCATTGTTGCTGTTCTTTAGTTAACATAGGCAGTGAATCACATGGGGACCATACCCACATCCAACAGACAGTAGTGTGCTGGTATGCACACACCTGACTGATGAAAAAGGTTTGACATCGTGTTAGACAAGCATGTCACATTATTCATGTCACGGTGTCACGACACAGAAGTTAAGATGTCACACACACTATTTATTCTCTTCCAGGTGCTGCTTCTATTGTTCTTAGGGCAGCAGTCGCCTATGACTACGACTGTTAATGCCATAAACACCTTGGTGACCTGACGTTGCAGAAATTTGTGTCACCACATCACCAGCAAATTATCAAGCGCCAACATTTTCGCTGCATCCTCCACTGCCAATTCCGGGCGGTTCAGCATTCAGTGCAGTAGCATGTAACAGTGACAGGTGATCAAGCAGCTTATAAGCACACCATATCTTCGTTACATGAGGTATAGCACTACAGTCAAGATTTCATGTTCTTCCACATTAGTGAGTGTGAAACAAAGCTGTACCATACAGATGATGTTTACTTTGTTGTCATTATCAAGTTTGAAGTTTGCTTTTGACATCGCACATTCAAAACATAGCCTTCGAAAGGCGACCTTCAAGACCCGCAGTTGTAATTTCTCTGATGAATTTTACACTGGCAACCTCGAGCCGTAGTGAGTGCAAACATTTATTGCTGGCAACCTAGCAAGAGTATTGTAAACATCGCTGGCAGATTGTTGCTCTGTTTGACAGCATACCAAATTAGTGAGCTAGAGCACAAAAAGTTAAAACAGCACCCACTAGGGCATCCAAATTTTCGTTCGTGATTTTACATTACTTCAGTGGGATGAGTGGTCATGCCATGAAGAAGTTTGTATAAGAGGTCAGCAACTATACCTTGATTTTGAAAGTGCATGCTTGGGCTACTTTTCAAATAGCAAGATAAGACCCATCACTGCCAACTTGTATAACAATTAAGAAGTTTAATCTGTGATGAGTAGCAGCTTTCCCGTTGTAAGGCAAAGCCTCTAGCTGGAAGTTCGTAACATCATTTTCAAATATGAGTGCGGCTTTCGTAAGTCTTTTCATGTGACTCTAGACTTGCTGGCCTTTTTGACTGTATACAATTGTTTCTTGACATGGGCTCTCAGGTTGATGCATTGTTTCCTTATTTTTCTACAGGTCTTCATAGGGTTTACCGTTACATATTTTATAAACACAGCAAAACATTCCTCTCAATGTGCTAACTTGGGTGAAAGACTTTCTTTTGTGCAGACCTCCGTTTACATCTGTTATTGCTGACAACTTTTCTTCTGTTCATGTGACATCTGCTGTATTCCAACGAAGTGTGCCCAGTGGAAGCGTGTAGCCAGAAAGGTGCCCCAGGAGTTTGCCCCCCCCCCCTCCAAATTTGCTTGTTGTGGGTGTCAGCGATGTCTGAATGAATATAGTCAAAGCAAGGTTCAATTTTAATAAAAACTGTATTGTGCTAAGTTAAAGGTGAATCGGCAGTGGTTACATGTATAAGAAAACTGGACTCGGTGCAGGAGCTCGATCGGCTACGTCCGACGCCACTCGCGTCTCGACTCGCTCTGCGATACGTTGCTCTGCGGTCCCGGCTCGAAGGCTCACTTTTGTTTTTAGATGCGGAGCATCTTATACTCGCGCCTTGTAGTGCGCCGTCCGCGCCGTCCGCGCCGTCCACACCGCTTCTCGAACATTCGACAGCTGACGCGCGCGCATGCGCCGTCGCGCCGTCGCCCACTCTTCCACCATCTGTGCATCCCTTCCTCCTCTACACACCGCGCGCGCTTCACTCCTCCACCATCTGTGCACCCTCCCTCCTCTACACACCGCGTTCGACATCTACAATTCTCCTGATTCTCCAGTGGACGCGCATGTGGCGTCGCGCTTCGAGAACATTCAACAGCTGACAGTGCATGCGCCGTCGTGCTGTATATATACTCAAGGTCGGCGCTCGCTCGCTCAGTTGCCGCTCGTCGGTTGGTTTGTACGGCGCGTCGACGTCCAAGGTCGCGGTGAAATGAATTCCAACGAATCCACAAACACAATGATCGACGTCCCTTCGACCAGCGCCGCCCTTTCGCATACGTGTGTACGTGTTCACTCATTTAACACCCCCTCCTACAACCACGTTAACCAATTTAGCCATCGACCCAAGTAAGTCGCAATTTAACACCCCATTTCACAACCACGTTAACCAATTTAGCCATCGACCCAAGTAAGTCGCACTTTAACACCCCGTTAACCAATTATATGCTCCGCATCCTCCTCAGTGTTCCCCCGAGGGAAGCTGCGGGCAATTTTTTTGAATGTTCGTTGAACCAATGGGCAACCGCGCCGAGTAGACGCGCTCAGGGCTCGGAGTCCACGTTAACGCAGTGCAGCGTTTCCCGTGCAAGCACGGAGACGCTGCCGGAGAAGGAGACGCTGCTGGAGAATGAGACGCTGTCGGAGAATTCAGTTGTGCGAACTCGAGTGCCGCTGACACGGCCCTCCCGAAAATTGCGCCTGTCCTCAGGCGTGCGTGTCGTTAGATGGCGTTGGTTCCGTAACTTCTAGGAGCGGCTCCTTATATCTACGAAGCTTCTCCACGTTGACGATTTTTTGGTTGATCATGCCCCGTGTGTGGGGTACTCTTTGGATCTCGGCCCTGTTTCCTCCGACGAGGGCCGTTATCTCGAACGGACCTTCATAGCGAGGATCTAATGTGCCTCGAGCGCTCAACTCAAGCAGGACGAGGTCCCCCGTTATGAACCTCGGAGTTCGCCGCTTCTTGTCGTATCGGACCGTTGTTTTGCACTGACTCTGCAGTAGCCTCTCTCTTGTCTCCGCACGTCCCCTTGCCAAGTCGTGCAGTCTATGAGACTCGTCGATGTCTCCCTCGACTGAGGCGAGGTTGAGCTCTCCTGGCCGTTTTGGGTCGTAGCCGTGCATGAGTCAAAATGGGCTGTGGCCACTGTGACGATGCTTCGTGGCGTTGATTGCTAGCGTTGCTCGGGGTAGTTCCTTCTGCCATTTATCCTTGTTGTTTAGCATTTTGCGTAGCACCCGTTTCAACGTTCCTACCATTCGCTCAACCAGTCCGTTTGATTGTGGTCAGTACGGTGGGGAATTCCGATGAGCAATTCCCAGTCTGTGATGGAATCGGTTGGTTTTCTTGTTCACGAATCCCTTGGCTTGGTCCGTAATAATGACGCTGGGAACTCCAAATCGCGGAATCCACCAGTTTGTCATGAAGTCAAGGTAGTGTGTCGACGAAGTGCTCAGTACGGTCACGGCGTCCATGTATCTCGTGGCGTGGTCGATACACACGAGGATGTGGTCTCCCTTCTCGTTTAGCGGACCCATGTGATCCAGGGATATCACCGCGTTTGGCTCAGTAGGAATATCGCGTGGGATGAGGCAACCTTCCTTCCGTGTCGTGCGGGCGTTGATAGTCTGGCACGTGTGGCAGGAGTCAACATATTCGCGTATGTCTTTTCTCATCGATGGCCACTAGTACTTTCGCTGGATCAGGTCTCTTGTCTTCTCGACGCCTAGGTGGCCGTTGTTGTCGTGGAAAACGATCATCACACTGCTTCGGAGGGCAGCGGGAATGATCACCCTCCGACGGACCCATCCTCCCTCAAGAGATTTCTTCACCAGTATGTCGTTTTCGATCTCGTAGTCTGAAGATTTGTGCTTGGCCTCCTCCCGAAATCTTTTGCAGTCAGTATCCCTCTCCTGAAACTCCCGTAGGCGACTGTGTTTGCCGACCACTACTGCGTAGCAGTGGAGGTCTCGGGTCGAAACGCCTTGGTCAAAAGCCTCTGCATATTCCGACTGCCTCGAGAGTGCGTCAGCAGCAGAGTTCTGGCGTCCTGGCTTGTGCTTGACGTCGAGGGTGTACTCTGCTAAGTCGAGCGTCCACCTCGCAAATCTGTGGTTGCTGGCTCCCTTCTGGACGAGGTATGACAAGCTGAAGTTGTCCGTGAACACTGTGAAACGAGGGCCTCCTCTCAGGTAGACCGAAAATTTCTCAGTGATCGCCCAGTGGAGCGCCATGCACTCGAGCATATTAGAGTGTAGACCACGATCGTGCTCGTTTCGTGATCTGCTTGCGTACTCTGTGATTCGCTCCTTTCCGTCTTGAGTTTGAGAAAGCACCGCACCCAGCCCAGTTTGCGAAGCGTCAACGTGAACGTTAGTCGGGCAGTCTGGGCAGAAACTCGTCAAAATCGGCGGGTTCTTCAAGGCGTGTTTTATGGCGTTGACGGTTGCTTCATGAGCGTCAGTCCATACGAAAGGAACGTCCTTCGTCAGAAGGTGCCGTAGCTTGTGCGCGACCTTTGCAAACTCCAGTATGAACTTTCGGTAGTGGTTAGCGAACCGCAGGAAGGAGTACAGCTTCTTTGCGTTGCGATGCGGCTCGAACTTCTCGACAGCGGCAACTCTGGATTCGTCCAGTGTTCGTCCTTCGGCGAAGATCACGTAACCCAGGAAAGATACTTTGTCTTGAATCAACTGGCCTTTCCAGAGATCCATCTTCAAGCCGTTGATCACGACTCTCCTGCGTGCTTCGATCAGCAAATCCAAAGCCTCCCTCACTGTTGTGGCTCCCTGCCTGACATCGTCCATGTACGTAGCTGCCCTAGGTAAGCCATCGAACGTGCGACGCATGACTCTTTGCATGGTCTGAGGGGCCTTGCAAAACCCAAAGGCCATTCGAAGGTATTCGTACTTTCCGTCTGGAGTGACGAATGCGGTCTTGTGTACGTCGTTCGGCTTCATTCGTATAGTCAGAAATGCCGTCTTCACGTCCAACACAGTGAAGTAAGCCGATCCGTCGCGCATGACATCGTCAATAACGTCTTCTATGACAGGCATTGGATAAGAAGGGTTGATGGTTTTCTCGTTGAGCTTGCGATAGTCGTGTACCATTCTTCGTGGAGTCGTCGGGTGGTGTGGTTGGTCGACGACTATCGTTGGAGCACCGTACTCGCTTTCGCTCGGCCTTATGATGCCCTAGGAGAGGTAGTCATTCACCTGTTCTCGGATAAACTTGCGATCAGCCGGTGAGCACCTGTACGGCCTCGATGACACTGGTATATTGTCTCTGAGTTCGATGCTGTGTTCAGTGTGAGGACACACGCCCAAAGTGTCGTCTTTGGAAGTGAACGCTTGATGATGCCTTAACAGAATTGCGTGAAGTTGTTCCCTCTCTGCCTCGGTGGCATCCTTCGTTATCTTCCGTGTGGCGTCTTCGACTAGACTCGTGAAGTCTTCGTCGGGTGCGGGACATTTCGTGTTGTGACGCACGTACCCTTCGTCTTTGGAAACACTCTCGTCCGATTGCCGGCAGAACGTCGCAATAAGCGTTTCCCCGGTGCGGTGTGGTGTGCCTTGTTTCGGGGGTGGCACTTCGGACGATGAAAGTTTTCCGTAGGGCTCGACTGGAACGATAGTCACATTGTTTGACGTGTGAAACTTTACGTCGACGTTCGCGACTCGTCGCCAGTCTGATCCCAAAATCAGGTCGATGCCGCTGGGCAGTTCCGTTACCACGACGTCTTCGAGTCGCACATTCGTGGTGCCCAGTGTCACATCAAGCGTTGCAGCGAGAATTGGGCCTATGCTGCGGTTGAGAACTTCAATGTTCTCGCGCGATACCCATGCGTGCGTGGGAATGTCGTCCGTCAAGGCATTGGCACTCATAATGGATAAGTTGGCGCCACTGTCAATGCACACGCGGACGGGTCGGTTGTTAGCAGTACCGGACACTATTGGTAATGTGCCGCCCGTCGATTGCAAAAAACAGTTCGCTTGCCTAGGTGACGTAGTCCCTGTTTCGTGGCTGCTATTGTTCCTCTTCGCTCGTTTGTCGTCCACTCTGATCGTTGCTGGCGTTTTCGGCTTTCTACAATCACGGAACAGGTGACCGATGTCGCCGCAGTTGAAGCACGAACGAGCAGAGATGGGCCGCGGGTGTGGAGCTCCCGAGAAATCGCTGCGCGGGTTGGCCTTCGGCAAGTTGGCAGAGCTGCTGGCTGGCACCCGCTGGTTCGAACCCTGACCACGGCTCACTGTAGACGATGACGGTTTCTTGTCGTTCTCGGCACACACGGTCGTGCGACGCCTCGCGTCGAGCAAAGCCGCTCTGTGAATGAGTTCGGTTACTGTGCCACACAGCTGCGCGGCGAGTGGGTTGGCCCATGTGTCGTCCTCGATGCCGCTGAGAATGAGGGAAATACGTTCTTCCTCTGCTAAACGGTACGGCGCCTTGTTCAGAATGGCGTTCTTCGAGTACATGTACTCGACGATGGTCTCGTGGCTCTGAAGGCGTCGCTTCGTCTGCAGTTCGAGGAACTCCTGCATTGTCAGCTTTCGTTTGAATCGGAAAATGAGCGCTTCGTTCCATTGCTCCCAGGTGCCATACTGTGAGCCGTAGGCGCTGTGCCAAACCTTGGCAGATCCCGTCAAGCGACTTGCTGCTGTCACCAACGTCAGCGACGGCGTCCAGTGGACGAGCGCTGCGATTCTCTCCACTTGCGTAATCCATTCGTGAGCACTTTGTTGCGGCGTCCCATCGAACAATGGGATTGAGGATGACGTGTCACTTGTGGAATGAATCTGGATCGGGCTCGTCGTCGGTGGACCTCTCGATAGCGTGTTGGCGAGCAGGGCTTGTGTGTTCACGAGCGCGGCGAGGATCTGGACCATGGAAGGTTCTCCCTCGTGCGTTGAAACGGTCGGCCCGGCGGGGCGTGCCGCGTCTTGGTTGGTGCCGTCGTTCAGTGACGGTGGCCGCGTCGAACCCGAGGACATCGTTATGTCAGCAGGGACGGAATTGTGCAGCCCGAGGGTTGAAGTCGTCACCCGTTCCGTTGGCAGTGAAGCGTTCTGATGGGCTTCGTGCAATGTCTCACGTTCACTCATGGTCGCACGGTTAAGCTGGGCTCACAGGCTGCTCAGTTCAGCGCAAAGCCTCGCGTTGTCGGCGGTCAGTGTCTCCAGGTGCGCCTGCCTGTCGTCGTCGTAGGCAGCTTGGCCCTTCGTTGACAAGTCCATCGGCTCTAGGGCTTGGCGAGTGATGTTGTCGCGGATGATTCTTGCGATGAGCTCGTCCTTTCGTCCGGAGCACCGTTGACCTCGTGCTCTAGGCTCGTCGACGAGTTGCTTTTTCGTTGCATTGGCCATCGTGCTGTGGTCGAGGGTCGTGAACACGCTTTCGACGATGGTCGTTTCGGAGTCCCGAGACGATGTACGGTGTGGCGTCGCTCCTTCTCGTGGCGTCGTTTCCTCCTCCGCATGCAGCTCGGTCGATTCACATCCTGTCGGCTGCGCCATGTCAGCGATGTCCGAATGAATGTAGTCAAGGCAAGGTTCAATTTTAAGAAAAACTGTATTAGGCTAAGTTACCGGTGAATCGGCAGTGGTTACATGTATAAGGAAACTGGACACGGTGCAGGAGCTCGATCGGCTACGTCCGACGCCACTCGCGTCTCGGCTCGCTCTGCGATGCGTTGCTCTGCGGTCCCGACTCGAAGGCTCACTTTTGTTTTTTGAATGTTCGTTGAACCAATGGGCAACCGCGCCGAGTGGACGCGCTCTGGTCTCGGAGTCCACGTTAACGCAGTGCAGCGTTTCCCGTGCAAGCACGGAGACGCTGCTGGAGAATTCAGCTGTGCGAACTCGAGTGCCGCTGACATGGGTTATTCTACTGAGCATAAGTAATGAAGAAAGTCATTTTTCATGGCCATCAACATATGCCTCCTTCTCCCAAAAACATTCCTGGCTGCGGGGCTGTCTCTTTATGAGCTCATTATTTCTTCTTTTGTTTTGTTTCCCTGGGAGGCTGGCTCATACCCACTCAGGGGGATTGGCCAAGAAAGTGTAGTGCAGTTTTTCTGTAACCATTTTAACAATGTTTAATGAATTGGTATTATAATGAGATTAATGTAAAAATAAAAACAACATAAAAAGAGCAAACGAAAAAAAAATCAAGTTGAGCAATTTTGAGATTTGAGGTGTTATGATTAGCGCTCAGCTGCGTTTACTTCACTGTGTCCTGGGGAGTAATAAATAATTTTTTTTTGATTGAAGATCACAATGGTATACGCTTGGTTGCCTGAATATAATTGCAAACGGCATTGAATGCATCCCTGTGGCAATGTCCCAAAGCTGAGGCGCCAAAGCTTAGCGCCGTTTCCGCCGTTAATCTAAGGCCTATTTTCCGAAATGGCATAACTAGTAACCTTTTTCTAAGTATCTCGTAGTGGCGACAATACAAAAAATAATGATCTAGTGATTCCATTTCTCCGCAGAATGCGCAGAGGGGTGATGTTGTCTGACCAGCTCTGTGTAGATACAGGTTTAGAGGGGGGACACGACATCGAAATTTAGTAATTAAGACTTCGAGCTTTCTGGACTGACTCCAGTGGTGTTGCCATGGAAACATGAGGTGGTTATAGTCTGTCCGTGTAATTACTTTTTCTATCGTATCAGTGGAGATTACTGATTTTCGATATCTTATTGCCGTGATATATTCAACATCTGGCAGTATGGACAAAACTGGCCCATCAAGTGCGGCTCGTGCTAAAGAATCGGCCAATTCATTTAATCTTAATCCACAGTGTCCCGGAACCCATAGTAATCTCAGGAGTCTCAACTGCGGGGGTACTAATGTTTTGAATGTGCTTAGGATTCGAGAGTTCTCTGAAGCCGTCAGAGCTGCACAAACTGAAAGAGAATCCGTCATTATCACTGCGTTGTTTTGATTTGATGGAAGTTTTCGAAGAGCTAAAATAATCGCCAAGAGCTCCGCTTCAAAAACTGGAGTAAAATCAGGCAGTCTCACTGAAAAGGACCAGTCAAGCAAATCAGACGCAATGCCTACACCTGCCTTTTGATTATTTACGGAAGCATCTGTGGCTATTATATTTTTAGTTTTTGCATGCTCCAAGTAATCTAATAATATGTTATTTAAAAATTTGAGGGATTGTAATTTGGCGTTTTGGGGGAATATATCATCATACTCAATAATAACATGACAATTCGAGTCATTAGTCTCAATTACATTTCTAATGTTCACATTTATACTTTGTAGATTTTTTTGTACAAACATTATCTGAGGTGTGTGAAACCGTGGCCAATGAGCAAGAAAGAAGGCGTCTGGGTTTGCGATAAAAGCATATTGAGATCTTCTTGCCGGTAAGCTATAAAATTTTAAAAATGCTTGTACGGTCAAAATTCGAAATCGACAAAGTAGTGTAGGCAGGCGCGCTTCCTGGTACAGTACGTTGATAGCCACAAATCTAGGGAGTCCCAGACACATTCGCAGTGCTTCTTCTTGGTCGTTCTTCATCGTTTGTTTTTACCTTGCAATGTCTGCACGTGTATGAAATACAGGGTGTTTCAAGAAATGTTTCCAATATTCTTTATAATTAGAGAAAGGAGGTACTTGTGTGCTAGTTGCGACATTGCTTTTTTGTGACAAAACGAATCTTCAGATAGGCACAAACATTATTTGCAGCAGTAAATAAAGCAGCTAAGACAATTACCTTTTTTTACCAGTGGTAGGAGCTGGTCGAGTCAAATGGGCAAATTCAAGTCCTTTCTACGAAAAGTCTATAGCCACTTTCAAATTTCGGAGAAACAGCCACTGGTAATTTCGGCTTGATTTTTCATATTTTTATTTATTTTATATTTATTCATTCAATAATTTTGTTGTTGTTGTTGTTTTTCTTGAGTTCACATTGCTGACTGTTTGCCATTGCTGTCGTGCTAAAAGGTGGTTGTGGGCCTTTGTCAAGCTGCCTTTTACCTGCAGCTGTCCTTCATCAAACGATTGATGAAAATAAAACATTATTATTATTATTATTATTATATTATTATTATTATTATTAATATTATTATTATTATTATTATTAATATTATTATTATCAATGGGTAGTAATGCAATCTGCCTAATTTAGCTGTTGAGACGAAAACCAATGCACCAGACAGCACATCTACCATTCATTTCGACAACGCCCTCGATGACGAAAAAGTTTCTCTAGCCGTTATCAGACACGTGCTACGGCTAGAACACGCAAGTAGCTGGTCTCTTCTACAAAAAAAAAATTTGTAGGAATGACGCAATGGTGAAAGTTTAGGGCAAATTCACCTTATAATCGGCCAATCCCCATCTTTGGGTACGAGCCATTTGCACAAGGAAAACAACAACAACAACAACAACAACAACAAGTAGCTGGTCGTGCTTGCTCTAGGGTTTTGGCCTAAGTTTTTGTAGTGGCTGTGGTTTCTTTGTCTTTATTAAGTGTTGCTATAGTGCTTTTACAGCTACGTAAGCGCTTTTAGCGCTAGAATGATCACTTAGATGCAGTTTTCTTCACCTGGACCAGGGGCTTGCCTCTGGTCTGCTTCACTTCCGCCACAGGAAATACCAGTGGATCAGTTTCTACGCAACGGCATTCCTGCAGTTCCTGTGGCCCTCGTCCCTAGCAATGACGGCTTCATTTGGATGAAGAATCCGAAAGTGATCCAGGCGGAGCTTAGAGCTGCGACGTCTCACTTTCACAGCATCACAGAGGTCCGCCAGTTCGGCAGAGGCGGTATTCTATGTTTTTCATCTGATCAGCTCTGTGTCCAAGACCTATTGAAGTGCTCGAGTTTCGCGACCAATCCGGTGAGCGCCTTTATTCCCCCGCATCTGGCATGTGTGAAAGGTATTGTTCGTGGTGTCGATGTTAACTTGACCCCGTCTGAGGTATTAGAGATGTTTGCCGTGACTGGTGCTATTTCCGTTTATAGGTGTGCACGACTAGTAGAGAAGCAGAAGACGCCGACTGAACTGGTAATTGTAACCTTTGCTGGAGCGAATCTCCCAAGCGAAATCAAGGCATGGCCACTAATATACAGAGTGGAACCGCTATCACCGCGACCACTCCAGTGTACGAAGTGCTGGCGATACGGTCACACTATTAAAGGATGCAGGTCTGAACTCAGATGCAGAGTGTGTGGTGACAACCACGAAACAAATTACTGCAAAGCTAAAGAAGAGAAATGTTGTCTCTGCAACGAACAGCACTGTGCAGGTAATCCTGATTGTTCAGCAAAGGCTCGAGAAATGCAAATTCTTGAAATCATAGGGCGTAGGCGCTGTTCTCGATGAGAAGCCCTAGCGGAAATACAGACTAGAACTCAGGGGTATGCCAGTGTTGCAGCACGACATCTCTCGGAAATAAATGGGTCGATTTTCCTGAATATAGCGGATGCCATAGAAAAGGCTCTAGAAAAAGCCATGGAACGACTGACTTCTAACCTTTGCGATTCTCTAGCTCAAATTTTGGCTAACCAGATGACTCGCATATTTGGTACAACGGGAGAGTCAGGCCTAGTATCCCAACATGTTGAGAATTCACGACCAATAGCTGACGGTGAATCTGAAACTGCGCCATCGTATTATCCGCCCGCAGGAGCCTCTGCAATAGGCGTCCACAGTCAAAATGAGGAATTTGAAACCGCACCATCGCATTCTCCGTCTACAGCACCCTCTCAAGTTGATATACAAAGTGTAAGTGAGGACAAAGCTGCATATACAATAGATTCCGATGACATGGATTTGGACCCTAGGGTCCTGAAGAGATCTAGATCCCCTGTGTCAAGGAAAACTAACTCACCGAAACAAACAAAGAACAAAAAGTACCTGAAAGAAAAGGAGAGCCTTTCAAAGAGGGATTTCTTGAAAGAAAGCATTCTAGAGAAAGCTATAGCGGAAGCAGCTCTTACGAAACCATAGGGTCGCTTAAGATTCTCCATTGGAATTGCAGATCAATCCATTCTGCATCTACGGATTTGGTATACTTGACTTCTAAATTCGCTCCTGATATTATAGCATTACAAGAGACATGGCTATCTGTACATAATTTGTTCCATTTAAATAACTTCCAATCTTTTCGACTAGACCGTCCATGGAGAGGTGGGGGTCTAGCTCTTTTTATTAATAATAGAATTAGTATGAAAGTCAAATGCTCATACAAACATATGACGCCAGAATGCGAAATTTTGGCAGTAGACATTACACTGCCCAACTGCACTCCTTTCACCTTAGTTAATATGTATTTTCCGGATGGAGTTCAAGACACACAAAATTTGGATCTAGCTACAAAATCATGGTGCAAAGACAAAGTTTTAGTTGGAGACTTTAATTCCCACCACACGAGTTGGGGTTTTAGAACTGATCTTAGTGGGAAACACTTGTGGGAGTGGACAATGGCTAATGACCTGACGTGCCTCAACGTCAGAATCCCCACATTTATTCGTAATCACTCCAGGTCGGCCTTAGATTTAAGTTTTGTCAGTTCAGCCATTACTACTTCTTCTTGGAAAGCGCTGGACTGTGGCACCAACAGTGACCACTTAGCGATAAGTTTTGAAATTTCTTGTCCGATAATTCCATCTTGTTCAAATGTAAGAGTATTTGTAAATTACACTAGATATAGGAATGACCTCAAGTCAACATTGGCTTTTCACTCGGAAGAGAGCGATGATAAAAAAGCACTGAAAATAAACGCAGTCATTAAAAGATCCTACAAAAGAGCCGAATTTACTGTTGAATCCACAAAAAGAGTATATAGCCGTTGGTGGAATGATGAATGTACAAGAGAGCACCGACGACGTCAGGCAGCTTGGAAGCAGCTCTTACATAATCAATCCCCCCAAAACTGGGCCGATTATAAATTCATTGCTGCGGGCTTTAAAAGAACGGTAGCTCAAGCTAAACAAGAATATGACAGAAGACATTATGAATACCTGTCGAAGCCTAAACATATGAAAGCACTATTCCGATATATGAGAGCTCGGAAAATCTTGCCATCACCAGTTAATGTAGCTTGTGATAATCTGTCGGCACAAGAAATGACCATTACCTTAGAGGCAATCGGTAAAGGTCTGGAAAGCAGATTCACTTCAGTAGTGCCAAACAACTGGCACAAGTCTACGACAAAGTCTGACTTTGAAGAAGTGACACAGACTGAAGTATCCAACGTGATTAAACATTTACCCTGTGCATCTCCTGGCCCAGATAGAATCACAGTACCCATGATTAAAATTCTGTTCAATTTATCGCCTCGAGACGTCACCAATGTTATTAACTACTCCTTAAAAAACTCATGGGTGCCGCAGGATTGGAGGATAGCAAAGGTGATTCCTATACTAAAAAATCCGGGTGGAGGATTTGACAGTCGATAATATCAGACCAATCTCTCTAACATCTAACATGGTCAAACTAGTAGAGAGGGTCCTACATAGCCGAGTAAGTATCCGGATGGCAGACAATTTAGTAATAAAACCGAACCAAATCGGCTTTCGTAGTGATTTCTCTATTTGGTGTGCCCATGCTGATTTAGAGAGCCGAATACAGCTCGCGCGTAAAAGAAGGCAATACGCTGCTTTAGCAACGCTTGACATAGCCAAGGCGTATGACAGTGTGGAACACTTCATATTGTTAAATACGCTAGAGAGATTGAACTTCCCACAATATTTTATTGAGTGGGTGGCAGAATTCTTCAAATCAAGAGAATTCTACTGCGTCAAGGATGGATGTTCCTCATCTAGATTTAAACAAACGCGCGGAGTTCCCCAAGGAGCAGTCTTATCTCCAGTATTATTTTATGCTTTAATGAGCACAATTCCAACAGATCAAGAAGTTACTGTCTACATTTATGCTGATGACATCGCACTCTTTGCTGCTGACTGTGGTATTTACTCACTATGCAAGGGAGTTTAATAGCGACGCCAGGTAGTAGGCAGGCAGCCGGTAGGAACAGAAAATGCTTGAGCCGTCCAGCGTCTACAGCTCGTGCACACACTCGCGCTTCGCACTCCGAGAGAGATGGTCCCACTAGTCAGTGCCTTGCAAATTCCCCACTACAATACCCCGGCGACCAAGACGAGCCATCCTGGCGACTCAAGGTGACGAGAGAACACGAGGGTCGTAGCAGGGCTTGAGGCGACTGACGTGGACCGTCTCACGACCAAGGCGGCGCTTGTCCGTGGATGGCTTGAGCGGTTCAATCACATAGGTCACAGAAGAAGGGTGCTGTATGACGCGGTAAGGGCCCGTATACTTCGGTGCAAACTTGGGAGTCAGTCCAGGAGAGTGGAAAGGCAGTCGGAGCCACACGAGAGAACCGACGGGGAATGTGTCCTGAACAAGATCACGGTCGTGGCGATCTTTTTGGAGGGCTTGATTATCGGCTGTGAAGGACCGTGCAAGCTGACGACACTCTTCGGCATGTTCTGCCATTTCAGAAACTAGGCTGAACTCGGAGGCATCAGGATTGTATGGCAGAATTGTGTCGAGTGTGCTGCATGGGTCACGACCATATAAAAGAAAAAATGGAGAAAAGCCCGTTGTTGATTGAATCGCCGTATTGTAGGCATACGTCACGAAAGGAAGGACAACGTCCCAATTGGAGTGGTCCGAATCAATATACATAGCGAGCATGTCTCCGAGAGTTCTATTGAAACGTTCCGTTAGGCCGTTCGTCTGAGGGTGGTAGGCTGTTGATGTGCGGTGTACCGTGCGGCATGAATGTAAGAGCTGCTGCAGAACTTCGGACAAGAATGCACGGCCCCTGTCACTCAGGAGCTCCCGTGGTGCACCATGACGAAGAACAAACCGATGCAAGATGAAGGTTGCAACGTCACGAGCACCAGCCGAAGGTAGCGCTGCCGTTTCGGCGTACCTTGTCAGATGGTCGGCAGCCACAATCACCCATCGATTACCACCAACAGAGCACGGTAGCGGGCCGTATAGGTCAATCCCAACACGGTCAAATGGGCGTGCAGGACATGGTAAAGGCTGCAGTTGACCGGGTGAATGAGGGAATGTCTTGCGCTCCTGACACAGGGAACATGAGCGAATGTGTTTGCGTACAAACGTGTACATACCCCGCCAGTAGTAACGTTGGCGGATCCGTTCATACGTCTTTAGCGCACCGGCGTGTGCGTGTTGAGGCTCAGCATGAAAATATTCGCAGATATCAGAGCGCATATGGCTGGGTATGACTAGCAGCCATTTACGACCCACCACTTGATAGTTGCGACGGTATAACAGGCCATCTCTTATGGCGAAATGCGTTGCTTGGCGGCGAAGAGCACGAGGGTAACCGGAAGTTGATGTGTCAGAAAGCATATTCAAGAGCGAGACAATCCAAGGGTCTTTCCGCTGTTCGGATGGCATGTCTGTGACGCTGACGGAGCAGAGGGGAAGGTCAAGGGCTGATATTTCCGATTCATCAGATTTCACGGGGGATCGTGAAAGCGCATCTGCGTCAGAGTGCTTTCGCCCCGATCGGTAGACGACGCGTATGTCGAATTCCTGGAGGCGTAGTGCCCAACGTCCGAGGCGACCAGAAGGATCTTTCAGTGAAGCCAACCAACACAGTGCGTGATGGTCTGTTACCACTTCAAAAGTTTGGCCGTACAAATAGGGGCGAAACTTGTTTAACGCCCACACAATCGCCAGGCACTCTTTTTCAGTAACAGAATAGTTGGCTTCTGCCTTAGTGAGGGCGCGGCTGGCATAGGCGACCACATACTCCGTAAAACCTGGTTTGCGTTGCGCGAGTACTGCACCAAGGCCGACGCCACTTGCATCCGTGTGTACTTCGATCGGCGCAGTAGGGTCGTAATGACGCAGTACGGGTGGTGAGGTAAGGAGTTGGCGCAGTGTTGTGAAGGATTCGTCACAGGCTTCTGTCCAATTCGAAAGATCTGCAGGGCCAGCAAGGAGTTTGGTGAGTGGAGCGATGATGGAGGCAAAGTTCCGGACAAAACGACGAAAATAGGAGCACAGGCCCACAAAGCTCCGTAGTTCTTTAACAGTAGTCGGCTTAGGAAATTCGGCAACAGCACGAAGCTTGTCAGGGTCGGGAAGAATGCCGGCTTTCGAGACGACATGACCAAGTATGGTGAGTTGTTTAGCCCCGAAGTGACACTTCTTTAGGTTAAGCTGAAGCCTGGCGTTTGTAAGGCACTGTAGAATCTTACGCAGACGAGTGAGATGCGAAGTGAAATTGGGTGAAAAGACCACAACGTCATCAAGATAGCACAAGCAGATGTTCCATTTGAGACCGCGTAAAATGCTGTCCATCATTCGCTCGAATGTGGCGGGCGCATTGCAGAGTCCGAATGGCATTACGGTGAATTCATAGAGACCATCTGGTGTGACGAACGCCGTTTTTGAACGATCAGACTCAGCCATTGGGACCTGCCAATAGCCTGAGCGAAGGTCAAGCGAGGAAAAGAATTCTGCACCTTGGAGACAATCGAGAGCGTCGTCTATGCGGGGAAGAGGGTAAACATCTTTCCTCGTAATGTTGTTTAGGCGCCTGTAGTCTACGCAGAACCGTATCGAACCATCCTTTTTTCTGACGAGTACAACTGGTGAAGACCAAGGACTACAAGAAGGCTTGATGACTCCACGCTGTAGCATGTCGTCTACTTGTTCTGCAATTACGCGACGCTCTGCCGGAGACACACGATAGGGGCGCTGGCGCAAAGGAGTACTCTTTCCTGTGTCAATTGTGTGCACAATTGCGTTCGTTCTTCCTAGAACCGCTTGGGGAAAGTCGAACGAATGCCTGAATTCGTGTAACAGGGTAAGAAGCTGCTCTCGTTGAGCCGGGGCGAGATGGCTGTCAATAGAACGATGAAATGCATCGGAGGACACACTGTTCGAGGCAAAGTGAGGAACCAACGCGTTCAGTTCCATATTCGGCTTGGTGTCGAAGAAATCGGCAGGCACGATAGTACCTTCATCGATAAGCTGAATATGGCCGAGCGTCTCGTTGCGGCGCAAACTGAGGGGGCACGAGTTCGGATTGGAAATAAATATTCCGGTAGTGTCTTTACAAAGCGCAAGAACGGCGAATGGCAGCGATGTGTGATGGCGGCTACCAAAGATGTGAGATGGCGTGAATAGGACGGTAGCGTCAGAAAGTGAAGTGCAGCAGGCAGGGACAAACTGGGCGCTGAAAGGAGGAAGGTCTATGTCCGTCGCGACGACAAGGTTAGCCACACTAGATACGGCCGCATCAACAGAAGGCGCATCACGAAACGGTAACAGCTCCACTTCGGCCCGAGCGCAGTCCACGACGGCGTGATGACGTGATAGGAAATCCCATCCTAGGATGACATCGTGGGAACATGAAGCCAACACGTGAAATTCAATGATGTACAACACGTCTCGAATAACCACTTTTGCCGTACAAGCCGCGACGGGCTCAATTTGTTGGGCGCTCGCAGTGCTCAAAGAAACTACGGGAGAAAGCATCGTCACTTTACGAAGAGAGCGGCAGAGTCTTTGGCTAATCACAGATATCGCGGCACCGGTATCGATGAGTGCAAGTGTTCGTACACCTTCGACGATTACATCGATAAGATTGGTGGGAGACAGGCGAGGACTTAAACGATTAGACGATGACGCAGCTCGTGCCTCCGGAGCTGCGGCAGTTAGTTTTCCGTCTCAATGGAGGTGGGTCGTCGACGCATAGGCGACACGGAACGACGACTTGGTGAAGGGGAAGGTGAGCGGGAAGTAGAACTTCGAGAAGCGGAGGTTCGGGTGCCGGAAGCAGCTTGCGCATCGCGTTCGTGAATTTCAGGTGGCACATGAGGC
This sequence comes from Rhipicephalus annulatus, assembly GCA_013436015.1. Classification (NCBI taxonomy): domain Eukaryota; kingdom Metazoa; phylum Arthropoda; class Arachnida; order Ixodida; family Ixodidae; genus Rhipicephalus; species Rhipicephalus annulatus. The sequence goes on along the minus strand of WOVY01010379.1, from coordinate 209,522 downwards.
GCGTGGCAAGAAGGCCGAAACGAGTAGTCAGGGTATCTTGGTGTATTAGCTGCGAAGCGCCGACGACATAGACGCGCAACGTGACCTGGAATCCCGCAAAAGTAGCATATCGGCCGGTTGTCAGCAGTGCGCCAAGGATTTCCAGCACACTTCCACCACTTTGCAAGGGAGTTTAATAGCGACGCCAGGTAGTAGGCAGGCAGCCGGTAGGAACAGAAAATGCTTGAGCCGTCCAGCGTCTACAGCTCGTGCACACACTCGCGCTTCGCACTCCGAGAGAGATGGTCCCACTAGTCAGTGCCTTGCAAATTCCCCACTACAACTACAACTTAAATTACAAAGATATATTAACATGGTAGAAATTTGGTTGCAATCGATTTCGTTATCGTTAAATGTCAACAAAAGCGCGCTCATGGCGTTTCCGCTTGCAGAACCAATTTCAATTTCAATTCTAAATAAACAGGAACCCATCCAGCAAGTAGACTCTATAAAATATTTGGGAATCATTTATAATGACAAACTTAACTGGAGTCCACACATAGAGTATATAACTACCAAAGCACAGCGGGCTTCAGGCTTACTACACAAGCTAAGTAACCGGAAATATGGGTTACGGAGGCACACCTTGATAACGTTGTACAAGATTTATATGCGCCCCATCATGGAATTCGGCTGCATATTATTCTCGGGTGGCCCTGCTTATACAACGAAACCTCTAGTTGTCTTGGAGCGAGAAGCACTGCGAATGTGTCTGGGACTCCCTAGATTTGTGGCTATCAACGTACTGTACCAGGAAGCGCGCCTGCCTACACTACTTTGTCGATTTCGAATTTTGACCGTACAAGCATTTTTAAAATTTTATAGCTTACCGGCAAGAAGATGTCAATATGCTTTTATCGCAAACCCAGATGCCTTCTTTCTTGCTCATTGGCCACGGTTTCACACACCTCAGATAATGTTTGTACAAAAAAATCTACAAAGTATAAATGTGAACATTAGAAATGTAATTGAGACTAATGACTCGAATTGTCATGTTATTATTGAGTATGATGATATATTCCCCCAAAACGCCAAATTACAATCTCTCAAATTTTTAAATAACATATTATTAGATTACTTGGAGCATGCAGAAACTAAAAATATAATAGCCACAGATGCTTCCGTAAATAATCAAAAGGCAGGTGTAGGCATTGCCTCTGATTCGCTTGACTGGTCCTTTTCAGTGAGACTGCCTGATTTTACTCCAGTTTTTGAAGCGGAGCTCTCGGCAATTATTTTAGCTCTTCGAAAACTTCCATCAAATCAAAACAACGCAGTCATAATGACGGATTCTCTTTCAGTTTGTGCAGCTCTGACAGCTTCAGAGAACTCTCGAATTCTAAGCACATTCAAAACATTAGTACCCCCGCAGTTGAGACTCTGAGTTTACTATGGGTTCCGGGACACTGTGGATTAAGATTAAATGAATTGGCTGATTCCTTAGCACGAGCCGCACTTGAAGGGCCAGTTTTGTCCATACTGCCAGATGTTGAGTATATCACGGCAATAAGATATCGAAAATCAGCAATCTCCACTGATACGATAGAAAAAGTAACTACATGGACAGACTATAACCACCTCATGTTTCCATGGCAACCCCACTGGAGTCAGTCCAGAAAGCTCGAAGTCTTAATTACTAAATTTCGATGTCGTGTCCCCCCCCCCCCCCCTAAACCTGTATCTACACAGAGCTGGTCAGACAACATCTCCCCTCTGCGCATTCTGCGGAGAAATGGAATCACTAGATCATTATTTTTTGTATTGTTGTCGCTACGATATACTTAGAAAAAGGTTACTAGTTATGCCATTTCGGAAAATAGGCCTTAGATTGACGGCGGAAACGGCGCTAAGCTTTGGTGCCTCAGTTTTGGGACATTGCCACAGGGATGCTTTCAATGCCGTTTGCGATTATATTCAGGCAACCAAGCGTATACCTTTGTGATCTTCAATCAAAAAAATTATTTATTACTCCCCAGGGCAGAGTGAAGTAAACGCAGCTGAGTGGTAATCATAACACCTCAAATCTCAAAATTGCTCAACTTGATTTTTTTTCGTTTGCTCTTTTTATGTTGTTTTTATTTTTACATTAGTCTTGATATAATACCAATTCATTACACATAGTTAAAATGATCACAGAAAAACTGCACTACACTTTCTTGGCCAATCCCCCTGAGTGGGTATGAGCCAACATCTCAGGGAAACAAAACAAAACAAAAAACGTGCTACGGTTCGAGCTTTCGAACAGCGACTGACGTTTGCCTGCTCTGAGGGTTTGGCCAAGATTTCAATAGTTGTGATTGATTTTATTTATTCTTTTTTTTTCGTAAGCGTTTTTATAGTGTCCTTATTGATTAGCGAGTGTATTTTCAGATGGTGCGACCAGGCAGATGCCGTTTTCCTCTCCTGGACCAGGGGCTTTCCTCTGGTCTGCTTCTCTTCCTTCGCAGGAATTACCAGTGGACTTGTTTTTACGCAATGGCATCTCATCCGTTCCTGTGGCATTGGTCCCAAGCAACGATGGTATCATACGGATGAAGAATCCAAAAATGATTCAGACGGAGTTGAGAGCCGCTACAACTCACTACCAAAGCATCACAGAGGTCAGGCAGTTCGGCAAGGGTGGCATTCTTTGCTTCTCGTCTGACCAGCTCTGTGTTCGAGACCTACTAAAATGCTCGGTATTCGCTACCAACCAGGTGAGCGCATTCATTCCACCTCACCTAGCTTGCGTCAAAGACCTCGTTCGGGGTGTCGATGTCAACTTGACCCCAACTGAGATATTAGATATGTTTTCAGAAGCAGGTGTGATAGCTATCTATAGATGTAGTCGAGTTGTGGACAAGAACAAGGTCCCAACGGAGTCCGTGATTGCTACATTTGCCGGGTCGAATCGCCCAACCGAAATCAAAGCGTGGCCTTTAATATACAGAGTGGAGCCACTATCACCTCGTCCCCTACAGTGTATTAAGTGTTGGCGTTATGGGCACACAGTGAAAGGGTGCAGGTCAGTACCTAGATGCAGAATTTGGGGTGAGACGCACAATTCAAACGACTGTAAAAGTAATGAAGAAAAGTGCTGTCTTTGCCATGAAGCACACTGCGCTGATAACCCAAACTGCTCAGCCAAGGCACGTGAAATCCAAATACTTGAAATTGTAGACAGAAGGCGATGCTCCCGAAAGGATGCCATTACTGAAATCCAAGCCCGAACTCAAGGATATGCCGGAGCAGCTGCCCGCCATAACATAGCAATGGAAGCATCCTTTTCCCTATCAATTGCGGATATGATCGAAAAGGCTGTGGATAAGGCTATGCAACGCCTTGCTACCACCCTATGTGAGTCGTTGTCGCACATTGTGAATAACCAAATCGCACAAGTCTATGGAGCGCATATAGATATAAGTACGGCTGTAAAAAATGCTGAGTCTGCACACCCGGCAAGTGAGGCAGAATCTGAGATAACTCCACCAGATGCACAGTCTACAGAGCCCGCTGGAGAAGGCATTCAGAGGCAAAGCGAGGGTGCACAGGAAACTTCTCAGGACACACAAGATATGGGCATAGATCTCAAATGCCTAAAGCGTTCTAGATCCCCTGCATCGAAAAAACCTAGCTCGCCGAAACATGTAAAAAGCAAGAAATACCAGAAAGACAACCTTTCAAAAACCGATTTTCTAAAAGAAAGTATTTTAGAAAAGGTGATCGCCGAAACCATTTTAACGAAATCATAGGGTCTCTTAAAATTATACATTGGAATTGCCGATCTCTTCACTCAGCCATAACAGATCTGTTATACCTGTCTTCCAAATTCGATCCGGCTATTATTGCATTACAAGAAACTTGGCTATCCACACATCATGTATTTCACCTACCCAACTTCCAAACTTTTCGTCTAGACCGTCCATCCAAAGGTGGAGGTTTAGCTTTCTTTATAAACAATAAAATTAGTTCAAAAGTCAAAAACTCATACAAATGTATGTCTTCTGAATGCGAAATTTTCGCGTTAGATATTACCTTGCCAGGATACTTGCCTTTTTCGCTAATAAACGTCTACTTTCCTGTAGGCGTTCAAGACACGAGACTGTTAGATATGGCTGCTAATTCAGGCTGTAAAGAAAAAATTATAGTTGGTGACTTCAACTCTCACGATACCTGCTGGGGTTTTAGAACTGATCAGTGTGGACAACGGTTGTGGGACTGGTCGGTAGACAACAACTTATTATGCCTTAACGCTAGAACTCCCACATTTATTCGAGGTCATTCACGCTCCGCCTTAGACTTAAGCTTTGTAAGCTCGGCCATTGCTAGTACATCGTGGACGGCCCTTGACTGCGCCTCCAACAGTGACCACTTTCCAATAATGTTCGAGATCGCTTGCCCCGTCAAGCCATCATGCTTCCATCCCCGTACCTATATAAATTATGCAAAATTTCAACACGACCTAAAAACTGCTTTAGACGCTCCTTCTCAGGATGGAGATGACACTAAAGCTATGAAAATAAGCGCAGTAATTAAAAGGGCATACAAAAACGCTGAATTTACTGTTAAATCGGCGAAGAGAATACCCTATAGCCCCTGGTGGAATTCCAACTGTTCACGAGATCACAGACGAAGACAGGCAGCTTGGAAGAAGCTAATACATAATCAGTCCCCTAAGAACTGGGCAGATTATAAATTTCTTGCCGCTGTATTTAAACACACGGTGGCCCAAGCTAAACAAGATTATGATAAAAGACATTTCGATTTTCTCTCGAAATCCAAAAATAAGAAAGCTTTATTTCAATATATGCGATCTCGCAAAATCCTGCCATCTACATTAAATACTAAATATGAAAAACTATCATTGGAAGAAACGAAGAACTCTTAGAGTCAATTGGCAGAGGTCTAGAAATTAGATTTTCTTCGATTATGGCTTTCAACTGGCAAAAGTTTAGCATAAGCACTGACTTCGAAAACGTAACGCTGTCTGAAGCATCAAAAGTCATTCGAGATCTACCATCGTCAGCTCCTGGTCCAGATGGAATCACAGTTCCTATGATTAAAATTTTATTCAAGCTATCCCCCGGCGACGTCATTAATCTCATAAACTACTCTTTAAAGAATGCCTGGATACCGTATGACTGGAAAATATCTAAGGTAATCCCATTAATAAAAAAGCAAGGAGTAGGTTTTACCATAGAAAATATCAGACCCATCTCGCTAACTTCGAACATGGTGAAACTCATAGAGAGGGTTCTAAAGGGCCGAATAAACTCCTGGATGATGAATAAGGTCATATTACAACCAAATCAAATTGGTTTTCGTTGTGAATTCTCAATTTGGTGCGCCCATGCGGATTTAGAGAGTCGAATACAGCTTGCTCGTAAAAGGAAACAGTACACCGCATTAGTCACCCTCGACATAGCTAAAGCGTACGACAGTGTCGAGCACTCTATTCTACTGACCACCTTGCAGAGTCTAAAGTTTCCTCAGTATATTACTGAGTGGATAGCAGAATTCCTAAAATCAAGGGAATTGTATTGCGTGAAGGATGGCTGTTGTTCGCATAAATTCAAACAGAAACGCGGTGTTCCACAAGGGTCCGTCCTATCTCCAGCATTATTCAATATACTGATGAGCTCTATTCCAATTGTTCAGGATGTCACTGTCTACATTTATGCAGATGATATTGCGTTCTTCGCTGCAGAGAGCGACATTTACTCACTACATCAAAAACTGCAAAGATATATTAATACACTAGAAATTTGGTTGCAATCCATTTCATTGTCATTGAACATCAGTAAAAGTGCGCTCTTGGTGTTTCCTATAGCAGATACAGTTTCAATTTCTGTATTGCATAATCGGGAACCTATTCCACAAGTAGATTCAGTCAAGTACTCAGGAACGATTTATAATGAAAAACTAAATTGGAGCCCACACATTGAATATATAACAGCAAAGGCACAACGGGCGTTAGGTTTATTACGCAGGTTAAGCAACAGAAAATACGGGCTGCGCAGACACACGATGTTAATGATATATAAAATGTATGTGCGACCAATATTGGAATTTGGGTGTGTATTATTCTCGGGGGCCGCTGATTATAAAATTAAACCGCTAGTATTGTTAGAACGAGAAGCCTTGCGAATATGCCTGGGACTTCCCAGGTTCGTGGCGAATAGTGTATTGTATCAAGAAGCGCGATTGCCAACACTCCTCTGTCGATTCCGCATTCTAACGGTTCAAACCTTCTTAAAGTTCTACAGTTTACCGGCGCGAAGATCAGAGTACGCATTTATCAGCGACCCTGACTCTTTCTTTCTTGCACATTGGCCTCGATTTCATACCCCTCAGATAATTTTCGCTAAAAAGAAACTGGATTGCATAAATGTTGACATTAGCACAGTAATTGAAACTAATTTTTCTACGATCAACATTAGAATAGAGTACGATGAAATCTTCCCCCCACAAGCCAAGTTGCAATCTCTGAGATTTTTGACCACTACATTAAACGATTACTTGGTACATGCAGAAACAAAAAATGTAATAGCTACAGATGCTTCTGTCAATAATGAAAAGGCAGGTGTAGGAATTACGTCTGATTCCCTCGGCTGGTCTTTTTCAGTAAGGCTTCCAGATTTTACTCCTATATTTGAAGCTGAGCTAGTAGCTATTATTTTAGCCCTTCGTAAAATTCCTACGACAGAGACCAGTGCAATCATCCTAACAGACTCACTTTCGGTGTGTGCAGCTCTGACAAACTCTGAACAATCTCGTGCCCTAGCAGCGTTCCACACATTAGCACCGCCGCATTTAAAACTCCTCAAATTAGTGTGGGTCCCAGGTCACTGCGGATTACAATTAAATGAATTGGCAGATGCTTTGGCACGAGCATCACTCGATGGACCAGTAATTTCAGTACTTCCCGAGTTAGAATACTTATCAGGGGTTAGATATAGGAAATTCGCTATTTTTACAGATAGTTTAGAAAATATCACACAACGGACAGATTATCAGCACCTCAAATTTCCATGGAAAGCCCAGTGGAGTCCGTCAAAAAAACTTGAAATTATAATTTCTAGATTCCGGTGCCGTGTCCCCCCATTAAATTTTTATTTACACAGAGCTGGTCTGACACTTTCCCCCCTTTGTCCGTTCTGCGAAGAATCAGAAACAATTGAACATTATTTTGGCTCATGTCGTAACTATGCAATAATTAGGAAACGACTTTTAGATATTCCATTTGCGAAGCTAGGTTTAAATTTAACCGCAGAAAATGTTCTAAGTTTTGGTGCCTCTGTTTTGGGAAAATGCCACAGAGATGCATTCGATGCGGTGTGTAATTTTATTCAAGACTTTAAACGTTTTTTAACATAAAGCCCTCGTTAACAAATACTAAAAAAACGGGTCGAAAAGTAATTTTCTATTCTGGATAAATCCGTGACATACCAAATTAATCGGGTTTGGCAAAACCAGCTGTCTGGTTGGCTCCCAAAATCAAGTTGTAGCTATTAGTGTCTACTTTGTTATTGATTTTTTTCTCACTATCTAAATCTTTGGCTTATTTCTTTTTTTTCAACATACTGTCTTAACTATACAACTCCCCCCCCCCCCTTTTTTTTTCGTTGTAAGCAATAATGCAGTTATCGTTCATATGAGACTATTTGTTCTCTTGGCCAATCCCCCAGAGTGGGTACGAGCCATGGATTAAAGGATACAAACAAACAAACAAACGTTATTAACCGTCAATTTAGACACTTTGCTTTGTGCCCACTTATCGGCGCTCACTGAATCTTCTCCCCCAATGCAAGAGAAACAGTGTCACCATGGAGGGCATTGTCAAAGTGAATGGTAGATGCACTGTTTGATGCGTCGGTTTCGGTCTCCCCAGCTATATTGAGCAGAATGCATCGCTCTGTGGTGATTACCAGTGGCCGCGTTTCCTAAATTTTAAACTGGCTGGGACTATTTGTAGATAGGGGTTCAATTTGCCCATTTGACTCAACCGGCTGTTACCACTGGTTAAATAGATAATTGTGTTAATTTCTATAATTACTGCTGTAATTATTGTTTGTACCTATCTGAAGATTATCTCTGCCACAGGAAGGCATGTAGCGTGCAAATGCCTCTTTTCTCTCATTTTTTTAAAATATTTGAGACATTTCTTGAATGATCTGTTGATGTTATCTCTAATGAGTCATTCCATGCCAAATCGTCCAACGTTTTTGCGACCATCACGAATATGGCTGATAATACTTCCACATATTATTCATAGTGCAAAACTCGTCCTGATCATTTATTTTTGTTGTCAAAGATTTTTCTCCCTATTTATGAGAACCTATTGTTTGGCGCCAGTAAGGTAAAAGGTGTCAAACAACAATTTCTTTCAAAAGATGTTTTTGCAATGCACTCCATAAAAGGCATATCTGGTAAAGTAATGAAGTTATCTAACTTTAAACTAATGATTAATTGTGCATATCAATTCTTTGAGGGCTTTTCACACCAGCATTATTGAATAAAGTTGCCTTATTTTGTTTTTTCCAGAAACATGGTAAGTTTCAAGGACACAAGTAAAATATGTGATGGTGGCCTGTCAACACGCTACAAATTAAAAATAATTCAGGCATTGATGTTATAGCCGATACTCTGAAAAAAATTGTGAGTGTCACTTTGGGAAAACCTTGGTATTCAGCATCAAAAACTTGCCTTGGTTGTCGGACTCTAAATATGCACATATTTCATTTTAAAGCTCTATGGACAAGCTAATTATAGGTTGAATTATTAGAGGGTATTATTTTTAAATTCGAAAAATATTTTTTTTGAAATATGTATCTGCACCAGCTTTTCGTCAATGTAACTCAAGCGACATGACAAACTCACAAGGGCAATCTTCAGCGGAATCCCACTGACCAGGAATACAGAGAGCAAGTTTGGTGCTCTCTACGAAGTAATTGAAATGGGAATGGCGTTATCATCTGCATTCCATATTCAACGAAGGGGTGCTATGAGGACTAGGTTCAGTGTGGTGATTTCCAGGTGAGCCATGCAGCTTTATAGATGTAAAGTCAGACATCCTGTTTGCCTGGGGAGTTCTGCAAATGCAGTAGGTGTGTTTTATAGACTTAAAAATATTTAGTCATATTCAGTACATGTCTTATAGCATGCAAGTAGCATTGATGCCGTACACTGATAAATGCTCTCGTAAAACAACCGTTTGTTATTTTTCTGGCTTTCAGGAGAGCACCTTGCTCCCTGACACCCAAAGCCTGTCATGTGTGTACAGGAGCGAAAAAAAACTTTAAATTAAGAACTGTTAGCCAAAGCGATAGTCTCATTTATGTTGTGCGTAAGAGATAATTCCAGGTATTTTTTATACTAAAGCCGTGGATTGTCCTTCTACTGTGACCAGTTCGTGACCACCCAGTTTATCGATGACTCAGCAGAGGGCACTAGTGTGAGTGACAGACAGAAAGACAGATTTACGGTTACTGATAAAACCCTCTGAAGCTTCGCCCCACATATCATCATTCGCTTCGTAGATATGATGTGATTATCTTAGTTCTGCATGTGAATATCTACATGCTCACATACAAACACACAAGAATGTACATAAAGTATGACTGAAGTCGCCTTCCCCTCACACACCACCCCCACGCGAATAATATTTTTTGCTATGCTACTGGTCTCCACACTCTAGTGACATTCATTGTAGCACACCTCTGTTGGCAAGGGAATGCAGATAATAGCCCCATTCCAATTTCAATTGCTCCGCATCAAGCTTGCTGTGTGTACCTCAGGGGAGAGGAAGTCTGGTGAAGATTGCCCTTGCAAGTGCTTCATGCCCCTTGTGTTAAGTAGGGGCAAAGCTGGTGGAGATGCGTAATTTAAAAAAAATACTTCTCGAGTTTAAAAAATACCCTTTAGCAACTTCACCTATATTGAAATAATACATAAAGCTTCAAAATAAAATATTGTGCATATTTTTTCGTCCGACTACCAAGGCCAGCTTTTTAATGCTGAATACAAAGCTTTTCCCAAAAAAAGTGAAATTCACAATTTTTTTACACTATCTGGTAAACTTCAGTGCCTAAATTATTTATAATTTGTAGCATGTCAAAAGGTCACCAGCACATATCCTTGGAATTCGCCATGTAACTAGAAAAAAATCCGAAACCTGTCAACATTATTCAATATCGCTAGTGAGAAAAGCTCTCGAAGAATTTGTATACAAAAGTAAGTCATGATTTTCAGTTAGATCACTTCATTACCTTGCCTGGAATGCCATTTATTGAGTGCATTTTACTACAACATTTGAAAAAAATTGTTGTTTGACTACTTTTAGCTCTATTAGTGCCATACTACAGACTCTCATAACTAGGGAGCAAAGTTTTTGGAAACGGAATTAGATGACCAGGATGAGTTTCAAACTTCGAGAAACGTGAAAATGTTTTCCGCCATATTACTGATGCTCAAAAAAAAAACGCTGGGTGATTTTGCATGGCATAACCATAATCATTGTATTGTTTATTAGTTTGAATTATTTTTTGCTCCTTTTTCCTCAACGAATATTGTTAGCCAATATTTTCGTGTGTTTATGAAGTTGTCTGTGCTTTCAGACAATTTATCTGTATGATATATATTATTATTTATTATGTGTGATCATTTATTTTTGTGCTTTAAGTGAATGCCTCTAACAAGGCCTATTAGGAGTCTTGAAATGAATAAATTAATTGCGCTCGCACTGTTTTTTGCTTTGTACTCGCCTGGTGTGGTTGTGCTGAGAAAATGTTTTTCCTCTTTTTCAGAAAAGAAGTCTGCACAATACTGTTACAATAGGAAATCAACACAGATTCTTTGGGTATCTGGAAGTTATGAGATTCCTTCTTCGTATTTTAAATTCCAGATACAAAGCCGCGGAAATGAAATTAACTTTTTGACAATTTTTGTTCACGCTATTTGTACCATGTCTGTGCTGTATTTCGTTTTATGATGATGGGAAAATAAAATTTGATTTCAGAGAATAGGAAACTTGTCCTTGTTGGTTTACAAACATTTTAATTCACTTCACAAATTTTTTAGCATGTGCAGGTGTAGTCAAAGTTCTCAGGTGACGCTGCCACAGGATTAGTTGGAATAGTGGGCTGGGAAATTTTGAATGACCTTGTACTTGCAGAAAAAAAGATCTGCTGATTACATGTGCCTCAAGTTGAATCTGATTGAAACATGTTTGTTATTTACCGGCATGTAGCAATAGTATTATAAATAAGCAGATGTTGTTCCGTAGCAGCCGTTAGTTTGTTTCTTCTTTGCTGAGATCTCCGTGAAAGTTGAACGGGCTGTACGTTCTGTATGTTCTACGTGAACTCTGGTGTACAATATTCTTTTTATGGAGGTGGTTGGCAGCATGTTACCTACGACTTTTTACATAACCAATGGAAAAATTTTTCGGAGTGTACATTGCTTTAGTGCTTAAGCTTCTAAGAGACTGAGATTGTCCAGGCACCATGGGCAAAATGGGAACTGCATAGTTTTCGTGCTTGATGCTCCCAATGCACTGAAATTGTCTAGGCACCATGGGCATAATAAAAACTGAGTAATTTTTGTGCTTGAGGCTTTCCACACACTGAATTCGTTCAGCCACCATGGCCATAAAGGTAACTACATGGTTTTCGCGCTTGAAGCTTCCAATGCACTCAGACCATCCAGGTACCATGGGCAAAATGAGAACTGCATCGTTTTTGTGCTTGAGAGTTACAACGCACTAATATTATCGAGGCATCATGGGAATAATGGGAACTACATAATTTTCGTGCTTGAGACTACCGACACACTGAAATAGCCCAGGCACCATGGGCACAATGGAAACTACATAGCTATTGTTATTGAGGCTTCCAACACACTGAGATTGTCCAGGCACCATGGGCACAATGGAAACTACATAGCTATTGTTATTAAGGCTTCCAACACCCTGAGATTGTCCAGGCACCATGGGCAAATTGGGAACTACATCGTTTTTGTGCTTGAGGCTTCTAACGCACTAATAATGTCGAGGCATCATGGGATTAATAGGAACTACATATTTCTCGTGCTTGAGGCTTCAGAAACACTGAAATCGTCCACGCACCATCGGCAAAAGGAACTACATATTTTTCGCGCTTGAGGCTTCCAACGCACTGAGATCGCCCAGGCAACATGGGCGATCTGTGTTTATCGCTGCGTTCTGACTTCGAACAAAAGAATGGCTCACCTTGAACCACGTGAATTGACTTGAATTTACCTGACAAAAATAAAAAAATAGTAAAAGTTGTCAAGTGGGTTTGCTGATCATTTATTGAAGATCGCCCTGCCTCAAAGCGACCGGGGGCCACTCGTATGACTGAAAGAGCGAGTCTCAAGAAAAATCCATGTACTACCGATCAGTCTCATGCGGGTTTATGTACTGCAGCTCCCGCAAGCACCGGTGCCAGCTTTTTCTCTAGCGTACTATTTGCGACTCTAAGCTCATTAGGAGAAACAAACAATAAGGAGGGCTGAATGCAGTGGTTGAAAATTGTTCGGTGGGATGATCGTTTTCCCGCTGAATAGAACAGGCATCAGTTTGCTCGTACGGGACATGAGAAAGATGATGATCTAGAGGAGCTAACAGCATGCATCTTAACATCGAAAAAGCAAGGATGACTCGATGAAACTGATGATCGTCAAAATGTTTGCACCATAAGGAATGTTTTATTGAAAAGGCCCTGGCGAAGTAGGGGTGTAGGCAGATTTTTTTTTTTGCGGTGGTGGCGTCAGTTTGATGAGAAGTTGGTACCGGGCAGGCTGATGTGGTTGAGTGTAATTTCTTGCCTTGAACGCTATGGCAAGAAAAAAAACGGGGGGGGGAGGCCTGGTGGGCCAACTCCTGGCGACGACTATGCTTTGTCTAAGCAGCGCCTCAAATATTAAGGCTGGTAAAGTAAACGTAACGTTCACGTCAAGTTATTGCGTACATTTTTCGAATATATTTTAACTCAGTGCATGCTAACTCGGCGCTGCGGTTTGTCCCTTCTTTTCTAGTGTCCTCGTACTCGTGCGCTGAGTAAAAATATGTTCAAGTACTGTCACCAACTAGACCAGCTTTCAGTCCTTCTGCATACCTTTCTTGTCCTACCCGGGGCGTAGCCAGGGGCAGACACACTGGTCCCATGCACCCCCCCTCCTTCCCCGAAATTTTTTTTGCCATGAAATAGTGAGTGAGAAATGACTCTTTCAAGGGGGTACCCTCTTGAAAATAAAAAAGGTGCCCTCCCCCTCCCCTTTCCAGAAGAATCTTTCGCTACGCGCCTGTGTCCTAAGAAGCCTTTTTTATGGGGTGGGGCGAGGGGATGTAAAGGATATTTTTTTGCGAGGTGATTTATCGGAGAGAGACAGGAATAAAATGTTCAGCCGTTTCCTTACGGTAAAATGGGCGTGAATGAAGGTTGGCTTGTTCGTGCCGGACCTATGATTTTCCATTGTTTTTATCGAATGGCGAAATGTTCCTTCCTAAGGGCGCGTTCGCATTAAGCATTCCGGCCGTCGAAAGTGCACCGCATCCCATTCGGCGGCGGTGAGATCCGCCGAAAGAGCCCTCTCAGCGCCGATCACTCTCGGACCTAATTTTGCGGCATGTGCCGCCGAATGGGTGGCCACGAAACAATAGGAGCGCTAGTCAAGGAATTTTGAAAGGTGGCGCCCAAGCCGTACTCACTTGTCATGTCGCAGTGCGCGTAACTGAAAGTGGTAACCAACGGGTATTTAACCCATCCCGTGCCCACTTCACGTCCCTATTTTGCGGAGGAGGTGACCGAGCTTGTCGTTGGCATGATCGAGCTTGTGGTGGCCTTGCAGAGCAATATAAACCCCCCAACGCCGCTTGTATCGGTGGTGGTTTTGCAGAGCAAGACGAACCCACCAACGCCGCTTGTATCGGCTATTTTTAAATGCGAAGCACTTATTAGCGAAGTTCAGTGACTTTGAGCGTATCTATCTATCTATCTATCTATCTATCTATCTATCTATCTATCTATCTATCTATCTATCTATCTATCTATCTATCTATCTATCTATCTATCTATCTATCTATCTATCTATCTATCTATCTATCTATCTATCTATCTATCTATCTATCTATCTATCTATCTAGCCGCCTATGACTATTAGCTCTCCTGGTCGTTTCAATAATGGTATCGATGCCAAACTTGGTATGGCATAACGTGACTGTATGAAGAACATAGTTTACTAGCCAAACATGAAAATTATGATATGTATTTCATGAATGCCATGATATACATATCATGGTCCTGAAGTTCTTGCGGTTGTTTCGTTCACATGGCATGTTGCAAAACTGGTATGGAATGACATGATTGCAAGGCGAACACAAGTGACAGACCCTAACTTGAAAATCATGAAATACGTGTCATGTAACATGACTACATGCCAAGCTCATGGTTCGCTCGTGGCTATTATTTCGCTAGCGTCACATATACCAAATTTGGTATTACGGTACGTGAATGGATGACGAAGACAGGTGACTGGTGGAAACATGATAATTATGAGCTGCGTGTCATGTAAATACATGACTACATGCCACGCTAATGATGCGCTGGCAGCCGTTTCGCTATAGCTTCACTTATACCAGCTTTCGTATAACGGGACGTGAATGGATGACGGAGGTATGGTACTGGTAAAAACATGATAAACATGAGATGCGTGTCATGTAACAACATGACTACATGCTACACTCATGATGCGCTCGCGGCCGTTTCGCTAGCTTTCACATATACCAAATTTGGTACTACGGGATGCCAGTGGATGACGAAGGTATGTGACTGGTGCAAACATGATAATCATGAGATGCGTGTCATGTGAGAACATGACTATATATGCCACAGTCAAGGCGCCAATACATTTCGACGTGACGCAGTGCGCGTGCTCCCCTGTTCCGCTTCGCGGTGCGCCTCCCCTCCCCTGCGCGTGCTCCCCTGCGTCAGCGCGCGCCGCGCTGCGTTGCTTGTAAGAACATAACAACATATACCACACTCATAGCGTGCTCGCGGCCGTTTCGCTAGCTCCACATATACTAAATTTGGTATCACGTGACGTGAATAGATGACGAAGGTAAACGACACAATCAAACATGACAATCATTGCACCGAAGGCGTGTACGGCATCATTTACCTCCACCTCGTGAAGTTGTGATGATTATAAAGTGACATATCAACATTCCTCGTTCGTGCTTCCCATATCACCGATTCCTTCAGTATGTGGGATCTGCCATTTTTTTTAAATGTTTTTCATTGCCCATAAACGTATTTTTTGCAACACAAGAACCTTTTACGTTGATGTACAATTTCACGAAGCGTAAGAAGTAACCACCCGCCGATAAACTTGGCAGGCAGACGACAAAGCGAGTGTTAACTCCACCACTTTTATGTAATCTGTTTCTTTCCTTCGCCGTTTGGTTGTGCCGTCAAGGTGAGTGACATTTATTTCAGAACATAATACGCATGAATTAGGTCTCTTATAAACGCTTTGTTTTAGACAAGCTTTATATAAACAGTCGTACTTGCTTTTGAGCCGAAGCTTCGCTCAACGCCAGCCAACACAAGCTTCGCAGACACATATACCGTCATTCTCAGCTCTCCAACATTGCTCCCGAAGAAATTCTCATAAACGGTGGCGCCAGACTTCCCTTTAGGTATTTGAAACTCTATGCTCCTTATCAATCACCAAACGGCAATAGCTCATCATGTCCCAAGTAAGATGGCTGCCGCAGCTGCCATCTTACGGCTCGTACGGCTTCACTCGTGTGCTAGAGTTTCCACTCCAGCATTTTTTTTAAAACCACCTTTCTAAAGACTAAGGAGCCGTTTTCACTGTGAGGTGTACGTAATACGTTGAACAATTTCAGACGCGCGAAGACGCGAAATGACTCTTCAGAAAGCAACCACTAATAATGGTATCTTCTCGGTGCGTTCTGCATATATTTATAAACAGCACCTAGTAGAAAGTAATGCTGTACTTTTTTATTACTTTCACGGAAAAAACACGGACGAATTCGTGGCACTATATTCTACAGTGGTTGTACGCGCCCGCTTTGCCTCCATAGCCTTCCTTTCATTGCCATAGAAAGAGCTCACCGAGTGTGAGTTTCTGCCAAACACGTTTTATTACTAGGAACAGGCGCTCACATGCTGTTCATTGATTTCGAGTCAAATGCGTGCGCTTGTTAATGGTGATTACCGCTGTTGAGGTTTCGTTTGACGCCGATAGTATTTAGTCACACCGGAACCGGATTCTGTGAGCTGTGACAAACCCTGCCTTGATATCGAAGGCGAAGGACGTCAAGGGTATGGAACTGCAACGGGTTTGCGCTTAACGCCACCTTCAAGCAGTCAACGCGCGGGGACAGTTCCTTCCCTCCACGGCTCCGTCCTTAACACGGCGACGCGATGCGCCGATACAACACGCGCGTTCGACCGTGACACCTATAGCGTTTTGGTCGTCGCTTGGCACGGTCACAATGGGAAAATCGCCGGCGCTGGCCATGGCTCGTTTGACCCGGCGCGATTGCGCGACCGCATGATCGGTGGTGAATCGGGCGGGATAATGCGAGCGACTGATTGGTTATCCCGGCTCGGGAGATTGCATTGTCTTTCCTGTTTTGTTCGTCTCTTCGCCACGAACACGGTCAAAGCCACAACAGCGCACCCGCGCTTGTTAGTGCTGCATGTAGCTGCTTGGGTAATGGCTCGGTGAGCGTCGATCGCGCGAAAATTATGGTCCCGCTGTGGCCTTGTCCAGTCGTCACCTCTACGCCCGTTCGCGAAGTGTCGCAGCGGGAATGATAACTACGAGGGTGTCGACCACCGCGGGAAACGATCGCGATGGCATCCCAGTATTAATTGCTCTATAGATCGCAATGCATGGGTAGAACGGATGGCATTCGGTAATGGAAGAGTCCGTTATGTTGTTGCGATGTGTCACCCGCTGTTTCAGCACGGTCACTCGATGGTTGTGGTGTCCTCGGGCTTCGAGACGAGGTCACGGGTTTGATTCTCGACCTCTTAGGTCACATTCCAGCTGTAGGGGTCCAACTAAACGAAGCATCCGACCCATACGTGTGGCTTCAGCTGTAGGGTGATGAAATGCCGCTGGCCGAAATTGAGGAAATTTGCCTCCACCAGTGCCGTAGCCCGCTTCAACGGCTTCGAAGCTGTGCGTTAGAAAATCTTATGTCAACATAACTTCTCCCATCTCTTCAGTGGAAATGCTATATTTTATGGAGGTCATTCTCTTCCATACTAAGCTCAATTCGTTTTATGTATCTGAAGATACACATAAGAGCATAGTTCTACCGTTTTAAGCTGCATTTTATCAATATGGATAAGGACATCTTGCAGTGGCCCAACCGAGAACTTTATTGAAGTCTTTCACAACATATTTGGTGTTGGAATAACTTCAGCGATGCTCTTGACCCTAACACCTTGAGTAAAACGCTGTAGGTCTATACGGGATATCATACCAGTTGATAATAATTCTTGGATACGTATACATCAAGCTATAGATCGGGGACCCAATTGATAATCAGCTGACTCGTCAAACTTCTTCGTGCTTTTGTCCCCTTGACGCCACTCAATTTGGGATAGAATGGACCCCTACAGCCCACAGCATCGGTGCACGCGATCCACCACGTCAGGACCGCAGCCAAGAACCCACCTCTTCTCACCTCGAAATACAGATGAAGTCGGGTGGTTCACCAAAGGCAAATATACTATGTAGGCGCTTTTCAAGGCCTTCAGCAGGTGCCTGTCCGTCTCCTCGAAAAAATTTGTATTTGAACACACAGTAGAGTATTTGTCAATAGCACTGTTAGTACGATGTTTCACTGTAATATATATTTATTTCACCCTTGCATGGTCAGCTTTGAATGAAACACTGCTGAGACAGATGTATGCCGTGTAAAAACAAAAGAACTTTACTGGGCGTGATGCATGGGCATCGGCAGGGGGGTGAAAAGGGGGCATTTGCTCTCTTCGGGCTACACGAGCGCCCCCCCCGCTACAGCTAAACCAGTGCCTCCCCCTCTCCCGTCATGATCCAACACGGGGGTGCGACTCCCCCCCCCCCCAGGCTGCCGACGCCCATGGCGTCACCTGTGGGCATTACCAACGCAAATTTAGGCAAAAGCAAAGGTCATTTATGGTGTGAAAAAAGGTGATCAAGAGGTGCGTGTCATCGGATGTTTAGAGAATGAATGGTCTTATGATTTAATGAATGATGAAACTTCATCTATAGAGCAACTTGTATATTCTGAGAATCTTGTAAGTTGAAGATACAAACGAATTCGTTGACAAAGAGCGTGGCATGCCAACAAAAACATGCTCAGCGCCCATTCCGTTAGCACTCTTCGTGACCCTTCTCGACAGAAAAGAGAAAGAGAGAGAGAGAAAGGGTAGAGCAATAAAATTTGCATTCAGAAAAATGTTGTTTCAGACATCTGTACATTAGCAAATCAATAGAATTACCTTCCTCATGGCAGCAAGTGTTCTCCAAGAGTTCTTTCTACTTTTGTGAATGGTCTGGTTTGGTTAGTGTTCAGTGTCATGTGCGTATATATATATATATATATATATAAATATATATATATATATATTGAAACGCGCTAGCGAAGATTCGACGAAGAGGAGGAAGAGACTCGACTGGCTCGCGAGCGACGCTGTGGATCCTTGGCTGAGCTACACCTCTGCATTACGAATGGCTAAGCCACTATCAGCGGGTGAGCCGTTCGAACGGTTGGAATGCGGCTAGCAAGCTGTCTCACGTGGGGCTCTTCCTCGATTTCACGGCGCTGGTATGGTTTGAGAACCATGAAGACACATTGACAACCTGGGACCAGTTTGTGGAGGAAATTAAGAAATGCTTTGGAGACCCAGCAACGAAGAAGAAACGTGCCGAGCAGACGTTGTCGCAGAGGGCTCAAGTCACCGGTGAGACATGCAGAACCTACATTGAAGAGATTCTGAAGTTGTGCAAGTCGGTGGATGCCCACATGACGGAAGAAGACAAAGTGGGCCATATACTCAAGGGCATCGCCGATGACGTCTACCACTTCCTCATTGGCAAGGAGAGCCTGGAATGCGTGGCCGACGTGATTAACCACTGCCGAACCTTCGAGGCTCTTAAAACTAGTCGCATCACATCGAAGTTCGGACGTCTGGCCAACGTCACGACTGTTGCCACCGTCGATGTCTGCCAGAATTCTCTACCTGCCGACCTTTCCTCCACCATTCGTCAGATTGTACGGGAGGAACTGCGTCGCCATGTCTCTGTTCCCATGCAAGCTGGAGACCCGCAGTGTGATACTCTATCCCCAAGCATCAATGCTGCGAGTTTCGACGAGCGCAGTTACTCCACCCGCAGTCCACGGCTGAGGGCTCCGCCACCACAGGCTACTTACGTCGAGTCGTCTTATGCGCCCCGCAGCAGTTATAGCTACGACAGTCAACCGCCTCCGTTTGTGTCCGAGTGGCAACAGTTCCCTGAGCATCCTCTCCACACCGCAGCATTCAATGTGCCTCGGGAACGCCCCGTGTGCTACCAGTGCGGTGTTCGCGGACATATCGCCCGGTTTTGCCCATCGCGACGTCGCCCACGCACGACGTTTTTTGACCGACCAGCGATGCTTGCACGGCGAAGTCAACAGCCCGATTACGCCTACTGGCCTTCGGATTCAACTGCCCAGAAGCACGGGCACCGGCCGAACATCCGCAGTGACTCGCCTGCCTCTGTGAGGAGCTTGACGCCACCTACCACGCGCCAGCGACGGTCCCCATCTCCCCGTCCCCGGCCGCGGCTTTCCTCTCCGCCACCGGGAAACTAGCCGGCGCGGCCGATGGAGGCGAGGTCGCTGGACGTACCGCTTTGCACACAAGTATGCCTCCATTAGTTCACATGCTTCACAACAAGGTTCATGTATTCATTGACGATGTTCCCACGATGGCTCTGGTAGACACCGGTGCAACAGTTTCTGTAATGAGTTTAGTTTTCAAGGAGAGACTTGGCCGCAAGGTTATGTTTTATTGGGATAAATCTTCTACTTTTCGAGCAGTCAGCGGCACGGCTTTGTGTCCAGTAGGTGTGTGCACTGTGTCTGTTCGTGTTGCTGGCAAAGCGTACAAGGCAGAATTCGCAGTGCTCGCTCATTCCACGCATGACGTTATCCTTGGAATTGACTTCTTGCAAGAGTGCCGTGCGACTGTCGACTGCGGGGCAGGCGAGGTTCTGTTGTCCGCCCTCGCCCAGCAGCCTCAGCGTAGCGGAGACGACAAACTCGTTGTAGTTAAAGACACTATTCTACCAGCATGGTCTACTGCCAGCGTGCCCGTTGCTGCTTCGAATGCCGACTCGAGTTTCAGTTCTCCTGATATTGTGATTGAGCCGTTGCCTTTGCCTTGCATGAAGAAAAACATCTTTCTGCCGCGCTGCGTTGTGTCTCTCACCGAGGGAAAAACTAAATTATGGGTAGTTAACTGCTCATCCGAGTCTGTTGTACTACCAGAGGGAATGCGCCTTGCCATGTTTGAAGGGCAGTGCAGTATCTGCATAGGAGCTCTCAGCAATGCGGCAAATTCGAACTATGCTGATGTATCCGGCACGGAATACGAATTTTATAAGATGGTTAGCAAGTCTATTCCCTCGCATAAGCGCAAAGTGTTGGTTACACTGCTGGCCAGGCACGCTAAAGTATTTGATTTTGCACGGAAGTCGCATAGACCTCAGACGCCCAGCACACGCACTCGTCACAAGATCGACACCGGATCTGCGCACCCCCTCAGACAGAAACCTTATCGAGTTTCCGCGTCAGAGCGCAAGGTGATTTCAGAGCAAGTCAGCGAGATGCTAACCTCTGGCGTAATTCAAGAATCGTCAAGTCCCTGGGCCGCGCCTGTTATCTTGGTCAAGAAAAAAAATGGGTCCTGGAGGTTCTGCGTTGACTACCGACGTCTCAACTCTATAACTAAGAAGGACGTGTACCCGCTTCCTCGCATCGATGATGTCATCGACTGCCTGCATTCAGCGTCCTATTTTTCATCGGTGGACTTGCGATCCGGGTATTGGCAGATCCCCATGGATCCGGCTGACAAAGATAAGACGGCCTTTGTTACACCCGACGGTCTGTTTGAGTTTAATGTTATGCCATTCGGCTTGTGTAATGCCCCCGCCACATTTGAAAGATATATGGACACCGTTTTACGGGGCCTCAAATGGGAAATTTGCCTGTGTTACCTGGACGATGTCGTGATTTTTGGCCGAACATTTGAAGAACATAATCATCGCCTTGACCTCGTTCTAACCTGTCTCGAGGAAGCTGCGCTTACACTGAACTCAAAAAAATGTCGCTTTGGAGAACGTGAAACCTTGGTTCTGGGACACCTGGTGGATAAAAATGGCGTGAGACCGGACCCGCAGAAAGTCGCCGCTGTCAGCAACTTCAAGCAGCCGCAGTCCCCCAGGGAGTTGCGTAGCTTCCTGGGCCTGTGTTCTTACTTTCGTCGATTTGTTCCGAATTTCGCTGATAAAGCACAACCACTGACCGACTTGCTGCAAAAGGATGTCCCTTTCCACTGGACACCGGATTGCGAAGCAGCCTTTAAGCAGCTTCGGTTCATACTGACTTCAGGACCGGTACTACGCCATTTCGATCCTTCTGCTGAAACGGAAATTCACACAGATGCCAGTGGAATCGGCCTTGGTGCAGTGCTCGTTCAGCGCCATGACAATGCTGAACACGTGGTCGCTTACGCGAGTCGTTCGTTGAGCAAGGCAGAACGAAATTACACAGTCACAGAACAGGAGTGCCTCGCAGTTGTTTTCGCCGTGCACAAGTTTCGCCCATACATCTACGGTCGTCGCTTCTCGGTAATCACCGACCATCATTCTCTATGCTGGTTGGTAGGCCTCCGAGACCCATCTGGACGACTGGCGCGATGGGCTTTGCGCTTACAGGAGTTCGACTTCACAGTACGCTACAAGAGCGGTAACCGGCACGCAGACGCCGACTGCCTATCGCGCCTTCCTCTACCGATGACGGAGTGCGACGCTGACAACTTCGACCAGTATATCGGCGCTATTGCCTCTGAGTTCCCTGATCTCGCGACTTTCCGGACAGCCCAACAAGAGGACCGCTCCTTAGATTCTCTATTCGCCTCCGCAAATGAACACGCAAACCCAAGCTCTTTTGTGGTTCATGACGGCGTCCTTTACAAGAAGAATTATTCCGGACAAGGCGCCCGTCTGCTTCTAGTTGTTCCACGCACTTTACGGGCTCACGTCTTTCGGTCCTTACACGACGACGCAACCTGCGGCCACATGGGCTTCGCCAGAACGCTTCAACGAATCCAGCAAAGGTTCTATTGGCCCAAGATGCGACACGACACGGAAAAATACGTTGCTGGATGCGAACAATGCCAACGACACAAACGTCCCACGGCTACGCCGCCAGGACTTCTCCATCCTGTTCCACCTCCTAACTCTCCCTTCGAGACTGTTGGTGTCGATCTGCTCGGTCCATTTCCACGATCGAGCAGTAACAATCGATGGGTCGTCGTCTGTGTTGACCACCTAACGCGCTACGCAGAAACTGCTGCAATACCTGCTGCAACGGCCATGCACGTGTCGCAGTTTATGCTTCGTTGTGTAATTCTCCGCCATGGTCCTCCACGCGTTGTCATTAGCGACCACGGACGTCAGTTCGTTGCCGACGTCGTTGAAGAGATCCTGCGTCTGTCTGCCTGCAATTTCCGCCATGCCACACCATATCACCCGCAGACCAATGGTCTCGTAGAGCGCACGAACCGGACTCTCACGAACATGCTATTTATGTCGATTCTAAGCACAAAAACTGGGACGAAGTGCTACCTTACATCACGTACGCGTACAATACCGCGAAGCATGAGACTACAGGTTACTCTCCATTTTACCTGCTGTACGCTCGCTCCCCACGATTTTGTCTCGACACTATACTACCTTTTACACTAGACGTGGAAACCTCGACAGCCGAGACGCTCTGCCGCGCAGAAGAAGCCCGTCGCATCGCACGCCTCCGAACCTTGGCATCCCAGCAGCGTTCTAAGAAACGTTACGACGCCTGCCATCGCTCCGTATCTTATAGCAAGGGCGATCTTGTGTGGTTATGGACACCAGTCCGCAAACGTGGTTTGTGCCAAAAGTTCTTGGCTCACTATTCCGGTCCATTCGTCATTCTTGACCGCCTCAGCGACGTCACGTACGTAATCTCGAGCGTCACAAGCAATGGTCGCCGCTCTAGCAAAACACAACTGACACACGTTGCGCGCCTTAAACCTTGCCATCATCAACCATCTGAGTGACTCGCCCAGAGGGCATCGTCTGCGAACCGGGAAGTGAAACGCGCTAGCGAAGATTCGACGAAGAGGAGGAAGAGACTCGACTGGCTCGCGAGCGACGCTGTGGATCCTTGGCTGAGCTACACCTCTGCATTACCCATATTGTAAATAAACGCGTTCCATCGTCACAATATATATATATATATATATATATATATATATATATATATACATATATATATATTGAAAAAGGGTTTATTGGCGACTGTTGCGATGGTGGTCCTACGATCTTGATCGAGCTAGAGCAACGGTCAAGCAGATGCCGGTGATGATCAGCACGAGCCGAGCGAGAGAAGCCCCGCACCCAGTACCCAAGCGGTGGCGATGTTGCTTGCCAACTATGCGTTTTCTTCTTCACAATTTGCCCCCGCCGAAAAAGAGCCATCCTGGCGACTTAAGAGTCTGGAGGCAGAGGGCTATGATATGGCTTAAGGCGGGCGACGTGGACGATGTCACGTCCACGCCGGCGCATGTCGTCAGATGGGGAAAGTGGCTCGATGAGAAAATTCACCGGCGATGTTTGCTCCAAAACGCGGTATGGGCTTTCGTACTTTGGAACGAGTTTTGACGAAATGCCGGGGGTTTGGTAAGGAACAGCCAGCCATACAAGTGATCCCGGGGAATAGCTGGGGCTTTGTGAAGAGTCGTCGTTGTTTTCTTTCTGGCGCTGTTGTTCTTGTGACGTAAAGGTGCGTGCAAGTTCATGGCACTCTTCCGCATTTCGGGCAGCTTCGGACACAGATGGGCATTCGGATGCGTCAGGACGGTATAGAAGGAGAGTGTCGATGGTGTGGGATGGTTCGCGTCCATAAAGAAGAAAGAAAGGTGAAAATCTAGTGGTAGACTGTGCCGCGGTGTTATATGCGAAAGTGATGATGGAAGAATGCGATCCCAGTTAGTATGATCGGATGTCACATACATGGCGAGCATATCGCCAAGGGTGCGGTTAAATCTTTCCGTGAGCCCGTTGTTCTGCGGGTGGTATGCCGTGGTCCTGCGATGAACAACATGGCATTCAGAAAGCATAGACTTGACGACTTCTGTTAGGAAGGCTCGACCTCGGTCGCTTAGTAGTTCTCGAGGTGCACCATGTCGTAGTATGAAGCGATGAAGGATGAAGGATGCTACGTCCCGCGCAGTGGCACTTGAAAGGGCGGCGGTCTCAGCGTAGCATGTTAAATGGTCTACAGCGACTATGATCCACCGATTTTCATCTGATGTTGTCGGTAGAGGGCCATGGAGATCAATTCCGATCCGATCGAAAGGTTTGGCAGGGCACGGAAGCGGTTGAAGCGCACCGGACGAGTGGAAAGGCAGTGATTTGCGGCGTTGACAGTCAAGGCAGCCCATAACGAATTTTCGAACGAAATTATACATTCCGCGCCAGTAGAAGCGATGGCGAATGCGTTCGTAAGTTTTGAAAACTCTGGCATGACCACATTAGGGATCGTCGTGAAAGGAGGCGCAAATTTGTGATCGCAAGCTGCGCGGGACAACCAAGAGCCACTTACGACCTTCAGGGGCGTAGTTGCGTCGGTGTAGCAGCCGATCACGAATGGCGAAATGAGCAGCTTGACGTCGGAGAGATCGTGGTACCACAATGGTTGACGATCCAGAGAGACAGTTGAAAAGGGAAGCGATCCACGGGTCCTTTTGTTGTTCACTGGTAAAGGAGTCGAGGTCCAGAGACGCGACGTAGTTGGTACCAGTGGTTCCGCAGGCCGAGTCGGGAGGTAAAGGCGAACGCGACAAAGCGTCAGCGTCAGAATGCTTGCGTCCGCTCCGATAGATGACACGAATGTCGTACTCCTGGATTTGCAGTGCCCACCGAGCTAGGCGGCCAGAAGGATCTTTCAATGTGGCGAGCCAACAAAGTGCATGGTGGTCCATTACCAGGTCGAATGGGCGACCGTACAAATAAGGGCGGAACTTGCGAAGCGCCCACACTAGCGCCAAGCACTCTTTTTCAGTGACGCTGTAATTGGCCTCAGCTTTAGTAAGTGTGCGACTCGCATAAGCGACGACGTATTCGGAGTAGCCCGGCTTGCGTTGGGCGAGGACGGCGCCTAGACCAACACCACTAGCGTCTGTGTGAACTTCCGTTGCAGCTGTTGGGTCGAAATGCCGAAGAATTGGAGGAGATGTTAGCAGACTATGGAGCGTGGCGAACGCGACGTCGCAGTCAGAAGACCAGGATGAAAGGTCTGCATCACCGCGTAGGAGGTTGGTCAGTAGTGACATGATCGACGCAAAATTTCGCACAAAGCGCCGGAAGTAGGAGCATAGACCGACAAAACTGCGTAATTCTTTCAGTGTAGTAGGTTTCGGGAACTCAGCGACTGCTCGCAGTTTTGCAGGGTCGGGTCGAACACCATGCTTGGACACGATGTGCCCCAAGATGGACAGCTCTTGCGCGGCGAAGCGGCACTTTTTAAGGTTCAGTTGGAGCCCAGCGTTGGTTAAACACGTCAGAACCAGTTGGAGCCGAAGCAGATGTGTAGGAAAATCGGGAGAGAAAACGACAATGTCGTCGAGGTAGAATAGACACACAGACCACTTCAGTCCACGCAGTGTGTTTTACATGAGTCGTTCAAAGGTGGCAGGAGCATTACAAAGCCCAAATGGCATTACGTTGAATTCGTACAGGCCATCTGGTGTAATGAACGCAGTTTTCTGGCGATCAGCTTCTGCCATAGGAACCTGCCAGTATCGAGATCGTAAATCTAAGGAGGAGAAGAATTCGGCTCCCTGGAGGCTGTCAAGGGCGTCGTCAATGCGCGGTAATGGATAGACGTCTTTCCGCGTCACCTTGTTTAATCGCCGGTAGTCGACGCAAAATCGAATCGATCCATCCTTCTTTCGAACTAGAACGACAGGAGATGCCCAAGGACTGTGCGACGGTTCAATAACGCGACGGCGTAGCATCTCTTCGACCTGGTCGTTGATGACGTGACATTCTGCAGCAGAGACACGGTACGGTCTTTGACGCAATGGCTGGTGCGAACCGGTGTCAATGTAGTGGTGCACTGCGGAAGTCCGACACAATTGCGGCTGAGAAACGTCGAATGAATTCGCGAAGTGCTGGAGGAGATTAAGAAGCTCAGCGCGTTCATGGGCACTTAAGGTGTCGGCGATGGAACTCGAGAAGGTGTCACTCGATGAGCATTCCAGTGGGGAAAGAGCATGAAGTTCCGTCGAGGCGCTACTGCACGATTCGTCTGGCATGTTAAGGAATAAAGAGGAATCGAGGTACTCCACCCGACCGAGACATTTGCCGGCAAGTAGCGTAAGCGGTGCAGAAAGGGGGTTGTGGACGAAAATATTGCTTCGGCCCGCAGTGACGTCGAGTGTTGCGAAAGGCAAGGAAACGGCTCTGCGGCTCATGAAAATGTCGGAAGGTGTAAACATTACTGTAGCGTCGTTATGGTCATCGCAGCAAACAGGGACAACGGCAAGAGAGGCTGGCGGAATTTCTGTGTCTTCACGTACGACGAGTTTTGGGGACCGCTCAAGAGTTTCGTGCAAAGGTTCGTCAGACAGGTGCGAAAATTGAACTTCAGCGCGTGCGCAGTCGATGACGGCATGATGATGTGACAGGAAGCCCCACCCGAGGATAACGTCATGCGAGCACACCGAAAGGACGATGAACTCGACAACGTACATAGAGCCTTGGATGAAAATGCGGGCTGTACAAGTGCCGAGAGGTCGAACTGGTTGTGCACTAGCCGTACGAAGCGATAGTCCAGAGAGCGGCGTGGTCACTTTGCGTAGGGAGCGGCAAAGCTGGGCGGCTATAACAGAAACGGCAGCACCTGTGTCGATGAGGGCAAAGGTAGAAACACCATCGACAGATATGGCCACGACGTTAGCAGGTGAAGTGCGAGGACTTGGGCATTTCGATGACGGCGCAGTTCTTGCCTCTGGAACTGCGGCGTTCAGTTTTCCCGGTTGGAGGAAGCGGGTCGGGGACGCATTGGTGACAGAGATCGCCTGCGAGGAGACGGCGAGCGGGGAGAGTGAGTCGGAGCTGGGGGCTGGGGTGACTGAGACTCGGGAAGATTAGTGTAGCCATACTGCGGTGAAGGATAGGGAGCAGGTAGGTGCGTGGGCTGCGGGACATACGGTAACGGCCAAGTAGCGTTGTGTTGCGACTGGAAGCGACGACGACAATATCTTGCCACGAGTCCTGGAGTACCGCAGGCGTAGCAGATCGGTCGATTGTCAGCAGTGCGCCAGGAATTGCTGACTCGCGGTGCGGCCCAAGGTGTCGAAAGAGGGGTAGAGTGGGGAGCAGCTGCAGGCATGCGTGGCAAAAGCTGCTGGCGGGGTCTGCTGCGTACCACCTGGGCATAAGTAAGAGGCGCGGCCACGGGCTGCATAGCCGGCGCATGTGGAACAGGCATGGCCACAGGCTGCTGGTGGGCAGCGACGGGAACCGCCTGAGCTACCTCTTCGACAATAACGTCGCGGAGTGGTGAGGGCCGATGAGAGGACGGCGGCTGCTGCGTGAAGGGAATCAACGACAGCTGCCGAGCTACTTCTTCACGCACAAAGTCTTTGATCTCTTGCAGGGTTGTTGAGTAATCAGGAACAGAAGTAAGACTAGATAGTGAGTCAGCGTGTGAGGAAAATGGCCGAGTCAGGGCACGCTGCTTCCTCAACTCGTCGAAACTTTGACATAAAGTCACAAGTTCCGCGACGGTGGCAGGATTGCGCGCCAGGAGCATCTGAAATGCGCCGTCATTTATCCCTTTGAGGATGTGTTGAATCTTTTCCGTCTCGGCCATGGCGTTGTTCACACGGTTGCAAAGACCAATAATGTCTTCGATGTAACTGGTGAACGATTCTGATGGCTTCTGTGCGCGAGTCCGCAAGCGTTGTTCGGCTCTGGACTTGCGGACAGTGGGTCGGCCGAAAACGTCGGCAAACGACGTTTTGAAGATGGACCACGTCGTAATGTCGTTTTTGTGGTTGTTATACCACATTTCGGCCACGTCAGTGAGGTAAAAGATGACGTTAGTCAGTTTGTCCGCGTCATCCCACTTGTTATTTGCGCTCACCAGTTCGTAGTTAGCGAACCAGTCTTCCACGTCGGTCTCATCAGCTCCGCTAAAGACTTTGGGCTCTCGCAAACGAAGAACTCCGGGGTTGCTGGGGGATGGAGTGGAAGAGCCAGGTTGCGCGTTGTTGGTAGCCATGATGGGAGGTAGCGTTCGGTTGCGCAGCTCCAGGTTTAGGCGACGGCGAATGGCAGCACCCAGGTTCAGGCGACGGGGAAAGTCAGCACCCTCCACCAATTGAAAAAGGGTTTATTGGCGACTGTTGCGACGGTGGTCCTACGATGAAACTTGATCGAGCTAGAGCAACGGTCAAGCAGATGCCGGTGATGATCAGCACGAGCCGAGCGAGAGAAGCCCAGCACCCAGTACCCAAGCGGTGGCGATGTTGCTTGCCAACTATGCGTTTTCTTCTTCACAATATATATATATATATATATATATATATATATATATATATATATATATATATATATATATATATATATATATATATATGTGTGTGTGTGTGTAGAGAGAGAGAGAGAGAGAGAGAGAGATAGAATGCGCAATGTCAAGTTTACTGAAGTGAAGAACGAAGCTAAAAGTGACACCTTAACAACACCCGCCGTGGTAGTCTATAGTGGCTATAGTGCTTGACCATACCGACTATACTGAACCGCAGATCGCGGGATCGAATCACGACGGCGGCAACTGCATTTTCACTAGAGGTAAAAATATCTTAGAGGCCCGTGTATTTCATTTAGATGCACGTTAAAGAACCCCAGGTGGTGAAAATTTTTGGAGCCCTCCGCCACGAGGTTTCTCAGAATCATTTCGTGACTTATTAAACCCGCACAATTGTTTAGAACCATAAAAGCAGTTTATACGATTGGCAGTGGGTTAGCATACCGGCGCTGTGTTCGTCTGGATGGAGAATCATTAGTCTTCTTCCAAACAGCGCAGCCTGTTTTTCTATGGCAACTGACGTTGACACATATTTTACGTCGGGTGGCGCTGTGTTTTATTGGAATGCAGTCGAGCGTGTGGCCGTGCTATGCCAGGCTTGAGGATGAGGAGCCGGGGGGGGGGGGGGGCACATGGAAATAAGTACACATTCTAGAAAAACTCTAGCATTTTGGGGAGTGCTTTTGTACACAACAGTAATCATCTACTTCGAGTATACTTTCCTCGCGCTGTCACCACGGTTCCGGTATATAGTTCGCGGTCGCGAATGGCGTGCGCGTTGTCAATGTGACATAGCATTCGCGACAGGAATACGGCCAGTGCCGAATTTTTAACAAAAGAAATGCGAGCAAGTGAGATAACGATTATTGGTGTGTAGCAGAACTACAACCTGAATACTCCATTTGTGCTTAGAGTACGGAATGTGTTGCCACTCGACGAAATACAAACAAACGCTGTGCGTATTATCATGTCAGAAGCGTAGCGAGAAGAAATTCTTCACGAGAAAGAAACTATGGGGGGGGGTCTTTTTTATTTGTTCGTTGATTGATTGATGTGTGGGGTTTAACGTCCCAAAACCACTTTATGATTATGAGAGACGCCGTAGTGGAGGGCTCCGGAAATTTAGACCACCTGAAGTTCTTTAACGTGCACCCAAATCTGAGCACACGGGCCTACAACATTTCCGCCTCCATCGGAAATGCAGCCGCCGCAGCCGGGATTCGAACCCGCGCCCTGCGGGTCAGCAGCCGAATACCTTAGCCACTAGACCACCACGGCGGGGCATTTTTATTTGTTCGTGTGTGCGTTAGTATAGTTTACCATGCGCGTTTCTTATTTCGCTTTTGCTGTATTCGGTTTACACCTACAAAGCCTGTCCGCAACGCTCAACGCAAACTGCTTCTTCAGTGTTCGAGGAACTTCACGATTTTGCGTCTCTCATAATTAAATAGTTGTTTTAGAACGTTAAACCCCACATACCAACCAAACTTCACCATTGTAGTGGACAGTTTTGTTAAGGTCGTACGCAAGATGCAACCCCTCGAGCGGATTCCCGAACTCACGCGATGACTGATGATAATACTGGACAATTCGATGGGCGATGTTTGTAAGATTGCGCGTTTCAATGGTGAACAGCTTTATCGACAGCCGACGCACTGTTTGCCGATATCAGCTGTATAGCACACAATGCATGCTGTTGTTTGAGTTTCAATTTTTCACCCCACAAGTTCGGTTTTTTGTTTGGTCATCGTCGTCACTGCCTTCGTCAACGGCACGGCCACGTGACAGTATACGAGGGTTTGCATTTATACACATGCTCAGTTAAAAAAAATTCCTCGTTAACAATGAGCATTGTTACACATATGTAATTTGTGGCTTATTCATTATGCATGCAAACGACCACGAATAAGCATATTTCCGCTGAATTCCTAGCATTTTCTCTGGGCTTCAAGTGCATGCCTTTCGTGTACTATAGCTCTCGTTCTTGCTCATGTTCGCATGTCTGTTTAAGCTTGCTGCAAAGAAGCTGTTGAGAGGAGATGTTAATAAAAAAAAGTGCGCTTTTTTTCAGAATTACATATTTTCTGTTTTTACTTGCTTTCACAAGTTA
Source organism: Rhipicephalus annulatus (assembly GCA_013436015.1). Classification (NCBI taxonomy): domain Eukaryota; kingdom Metazoa; phylum Arthropoda; class Arachnida; order Ixodida; family Ixodidae; genus Rhipicephalus; species Rhipicephalus annulatus. The sequence continues at coordinate 178,443 of WOVY01010379.1, read as the reverse complement.
GTTTCTCTGCTTTCTGAAAAAAAAAATTGAGATTGACGTTAAAGTCGAAGTAGGTTAAAATCACTTTTGAAAATATGAGTCCGGCATAAAAATACCAAACCTGCGCAATATTTGTTTCAAGCACACTTGCTGGGTAAACACTGCGGTATTAATAAGCATAAATTATGGGTTGCAGGCTGGCATTCGCTATGCTATCCTTCATCATTCTTCTGAGAAGCGTAGCGTCCACTAAACACTTGTATGGAATTTCTGGCCAATTGTTCATGCAGTCACTGACGATGATAAGCAACTGTGCCTGAAGTGGGTATGCGCCGCAGTTAATAGATGATCAAGAACAAGCTTTTCTAATGGGCTGCAGTATTGCACGACCCACTCGTTACGCTATTCGCAATGTGTGACGCTTGGTTTTTCCTTTGCTGTTTGAAAGCGCTTTGTTACCCACATTAACGAGATTCCTTTCCTGACGCCAAGCCTTCCTAAAGCAACTTTGCGAACTAGTCCCAAGCTCCAGGGTTGCTCAGTGGTAGAATGCGGGATCGACCCGCAGTGGACTCGGGGTCGAGCCGCCTTGTGCCCTTACTGAGTTTTTTTTTTCGATACTGGTTGCGGACAACGGTGGTGGTGAACAACTACGGTGCCACGTGTGACCCTGTTTTCTGATCTCATAAGAGCTTATGCTGTAAAACTAAAAATGGTTTATTGTCTAAAGTATCTTCGAAACTGTTGTCGTATGGCTGCTTGTCATTGTATTTCGCAAAAATAGTTCGCCCAAGCCACATGGCGAAATTAACCATTATTCCTAAGCTCTATTTATGAAAGAAATCATTTTAAAAGGAATACCCTTGCCACATAGATCAACTTTAGTTTTCAATTAAAGTTTTAAAAGCTGCAATTTAGGGCAACCTTTTGAAATTGGACTACACGTTTTTGATACGTCTGATGATAAGGTTTGGATAAACGTTTTTCCACACATTCCAAGTGAAGACTGCTACATTTTAATTAAAGCTTATAAAGCTCATATAATTATATTGATCTTAAAGTAAGCTTTAGTATGGACTGAGCGTTCGAAGACTTCTCCTATAAGATTTTTGTTCATTATTATGTCTTTTACACACTTTTTTATTTGTTATTTGCATCGTATATTACATGTAGAACATTATGAGCCATTAATGGCTCATCACTGTAAATGCCTAATGACAGAGAAGGAGTGTACAAAAAGAACACCCTTTTACACATTGCGTGGCAAAAAACGACAGTTACGCAACTTGTTACAAAACTGATTACTTATCCGAAGTCACAAAAAAAAGACCTATGTAAAGAGAGAGCGAAAATTTGATTGCCTTAGGCTACAGATGATAGAAACATTTTATCGAGTAGCATCACTTCATAAGCTACGGGGCAGCCACATCAAGGCTGCTTAATTTATTTTCTTTCAGGGGTGTAATCATGTCATTGAGAAGCATCAATTTTATGCTGGCGTACAACGCGAGTGCTCCGTCTGTGGCGTCAAACGTAAGGGATCACCATTGAGTGACCACCGATTCTCGGCATATTTTCGAAGCACAAAAAGAGAGAGAGGGGAAAAAGAACCTCTTTCTTTTTTTTCCACCACTCTACACAACTGGTAGGAAACGCTTTAACGAGCATTGCGGGGTTGAACGAGACCGGTGACACACACGCACGCCCTATGCATTCGACAGATCTGGGCCGAGCCCTCGCGTGCGTCGCCTACCTCTCGCTTTCCTCGTTCGGGACGCTGCTAAAAGAAGTGTTCCCTCACGTTGGCGCACCAGTTGCACGACAGCGCCCTTACAGATGATGCGGTTGTAAAAAGAATCAAAAACGGAAAAAAAACGAGCCCCGGTCAAAGGCGAGCGGCTACGCCGAAAACGGACGGGCTGGTCGGGATCGAGAGGTAACAATTCAGCATGACGGAAGCTCACGCATCTCGCGTTGACTTGACCACACGGGCGAAAAAACATGCGTGCGAATGACCTGGCGGTGACGAGGAGCCTCCTATAATGGCGGTTGTCTGTGAAACTCTCGCTTTGAGTAAGTGAGAGAGAGAAAGAATAAGAGAGGGAGAGGAACCTTTCCATTTGTACAGTTGCTTCACAACGTCGACGTCTTCAACGTCCACAAACCCTGACCATTTGATGAGCACGATCGAACATGGGCTTTGAGGTCAACCGGGCACTGGACACGCTGTTCGCCCGATCGGAGTTTGAGTGACATGGTAACCTTGCAGGGTCGCAAACCTCCTCGCGGGATTCCGTTTATTGTCTCGCGGGATCTATATTAGTGCGTTGAGGTTGCCGGTAGGGCTTGTTTCGCAAAACAGGACGTGAAAAAAATAAACGACAAAACAACACAACGGGCCCATAATTTGACGCTGTGTTAGCGCGCGGAGGTGTTCTAAAAGCCGTTTAAACCAGGGTATTTTCATGAAATCTCCTCGGTGGAAGAATCAGGAAGAATCTCTAACTCGCAGCGCATATTGTTCACATGCATTTTATTATTTTTAAGGCTGTCAGTCATCAAAGTTGTTGCTTCTTTGTGAGTGTGCAGTATAGACACACACGTCGTTTACAGCCCGTGTGTGAACTACACGCACACACGTATGCAGGCGGACGGACGGATGGACGGATGGATGGACGGACGGACAGACAGACAGACAGACAGACAGACAGACATACAGACAGACAGACAGACAGACAGACAGACAGACAGACAGGCAGACAGACAGACAGACAGACAGACAGACAGACAGACAGACAGACAGACAGACAGACAGACAGACAGACAGACAGACAGACAGACAGACAGATAGAAGGATGTATAGAAAACGCTATTGATTATTGTAACAATGCTTACATACTCGCTGAACGAAAAAATGAGCTCCAGGAAGAACTTTTCTACATAAACTAAGAATTACGAATAATGTCGAAGCTAGGGCTCAACATAGCATGTAATATTCCGGGGATGCTATAGCAACGTGAAAACTCTCCACGGTCTCATACGCAATGAACAAAAAAGCTTACCTAGCTGAGCGCCGCATTCGCAAAGCAATGTTGACGCAGGCGTACACGGGAACCCTGTAGCATACACGAAAGACACGGTTGTCCTCTTAAATGTGTGGCAGCTTGGGCTAGTTGGTATGGCATGACGATAGTTATAGCGCGAAAACAAAACGACGACACAGAGACAAGAAGGACACGTGTCTTTCGTGTCGTTCTTGTCTCTGTGTCGTCGTTTTATTCTCGCGTTATAACTATCGTCATGTTCTCTTAAGCTGTATGACTTTACCCCGTTATGCATTATTGCAAGCACTCGACTATTGATGAGAATTCTCACTGCAAGGCTGCATATAAGCAATTATATGCCATGGTAACTAAATCCCAAAAATGTATGAAGGCATATTCTAACTTAAGGGTCATAACAGTATTTATTTATTTATTTGTCTCTTTATTTTTTATTCATTCATTCATTCATATCTACCGCCATTACGCTCAGTTTGAAAACAGGAGGTTCACATCATAAAAGTTTGGACGAGAATGTAAGAGATCACGAATCGACTTAAGGACCGCACTTAGTCTAAAGATAAAAAAACGATGCCTCGTGATCTCTACAGCACACCTGCAATGCAGCGCTGAGACAAACATGTCGACGTCCCAAAGTGGGAGATCTTAGTATGGCTCGCCTATAACACTGCTGGACAGCGCAATGATGTTATCATCATCACCAACACGAGGCCTTGTTCTTTTGTTCTTTTCTGCCTTTAGTGAGACGAAAGATTTAGATGGTCTCATCAAAGAAGAAACGTTGCCTGTCACCGTCAGCATCAAAAGGAGTGATGCAAAAAAACATCATCATGCAATTTCTGGACCCTATGGCATCGCAGGGAGCTAAAACTTGAGGCGTCATCATGATGTGACGTGATGACATAATCACATGACATCGACGCTCGTTCGGACGTGGGCCGATTCCCGAAGCACTGCGAAACTACATGAGCTGCAGAGGGCTTCCAATGGGCTCGGCTACTGACTCGAAGGTCGCGGGCTTGATCCCGGCCATGGCGGTCGCATTTTGATGGAGACGAAATGCTGGATGTCTGTGTGTTGTGCCATATCAGTGGACCATACGCTCTAACTTTCCGGCGCCCTCCACAACGGCCTCTCTCGTAATCATAACATGGTTTTGAGATGGAAAATCACGATAATATTCTTATGAATATTAATAATAATGATATTGTTAGTACCTAAACAAAGGTTTTTCGGCATCACACTCCCGAAATTCTTAAGGGAGGCAACTGATAAATTTTCGAGGTATGCCAACTTATCAACGAAAGCTCCATCAATGCCTCAGGTTGCGCAGTTCACCGCCGCTGTGAGTTTTAGTGAATACTTTGCCTCAGTGTTTACTGATGATAACGGCATTTTGCCGAACATTGTTTCACCATTTGAAAGGCCACCTATAACTGACTTAGTAGTTACCAAACAGGGTGTCTTCAACCACTTGATCAGTTTGAACATAAAAAAAGCCCTGGGCCCGATGCTATCCCTAATGAATTTCTGTACAGATACGCTGAATGGAATTCCAAATATTTTGCATTAATTTTCAGGACTTCCCTTCTCCAGGGTTCCTTACCCAAATGGTGGAAAATAGCTAAAGTGATCCCAATTCTAAAAGCGGTAATTCTGACAATGTAGCAAATTATCAGCCTGGTTCCATCATCAGTACTTGCTCAAAACTGTTGAACATAACATTTCAAAACATCTATTAAACTATATGAGTGAGCATAATATTTTATCGAACTGCCAACATGGGTTTTGACTGAGTTTTTCTACAACATCCCAGCTCGTCGAATTAGTTCTTGACCTTTCGAAAAATATTAACTCACATGCACAGACAGATATGATTTTCGTGGACTTCGCGAAAGCTTTCTACAAAGTGTCTCACAGTAAATTACTTAGAAAAATCGATGTCACGTTCCAAAATATCACCATCACAAAGTGGTTTTCATCTTATTTTCAATCTCGTCAGCAATTTGTGGAAATCAATGGCACTAAGCTTCCTGTTTCAGCTGTCAAGTCGGGAGTACCCCAAGGCAGTGTCGTGGGCCCACTTCTGTTTCTTTTATTTATAAATGACCTTTCGAATGAAATTGGCGTTTCTATTAGGCTATTTGCAAACAATTGCATCATATACATTGAAGTGGACACAATAAGTAACCAGATTAAACTACTCAAAAATTTACAGAAAATAAAAAAGTGCTGTGGTGAATGGCAAAGAATGCTGAATCCCCTGAAAACAGTAGTTATGACACTCATTAGGAAGAAAAATTACTTAAATTATACTTATTATATTGATAATGACGAACTAAAAAGAGTTGAAGAACATAAGTACCTTGGTTTGAATTTTCCAAGTGATCTTCGCTGGAATCATCACATAGATTATGTGTGCGCGAAAGCCACTAGGGCCCTATGGAGTCTTAGGTGTCATTTGCCAATCGCGACACAAGGAACTAAATGTTAAGCTTACAAAACACTTATTAGACCAATAATTGAATACGCAAGAAATTGTCTGGGATTCATTCGCAATTACAAACATATAAAAAATTGAAAAAATTCAGCGTTTAGCAGTCCGGTTTATATTTAGTAAATATCGATGGACAGGTTCCCCATCTCAACTGTGTGCACTAGCGAAGCTACCCACGATTCCAGCTAGGACAAAACACGAAAGACTTAAGTATCTTTATTTCATTATTAATAACCGTGTTCATATAAGGTATGCTGAATATTTCTATATCTTTCGTACTGAAACTTCTACACATCGACATACAATGTTAATTCGTGCACCTGCTGTTTTCACCGATTGTTTTAAGCATAGCTTTTTCCCAAGAGCTATCAATGAATGGAATTCGTTGAGCGATGAAGCCGTTTTACGGTCATCTATAGATATGTTTTTAAAACACTTAGCACATATCCTCGATTGTAATTATTAATGCCCTATTTGTCTCTGCGTGCTATAGTGCATTCAATGATTAAGTTCTTAGTTGCGTTATTGGTTGCGTTTTTTTTGATGACTTCATTCTTGTCCTTTACTTTGTTACGTCCGATATATTTGTTATTTATGTTCTGTTCTTAGAAGGCTCGCTATTTTTTTCATGTAGTTTTTACTCTCCTGTAATAGCCCTATGTACGGGCTGACAGTATCCGTAAATAAATAAATAAATAAGTAAATAAATAAATAAATAAGTAAATAAATTGGTGAAGACCTAAATGCATCAGATACCCGAGGCACCGCAGAACAGCTCTGCGTGCAGAGCTTTCCGAGGGGCGCGCGCAGAGGGCGATAAGACATCAATTCAATGAAAAAAGTAGAAATAGAAGAGGGCTCACGTCTTCTCATCGTCTTAGGCGAATGAATAGGCCACCACGTAACTGTTTTATTTTATAAAATGGTGAAATGGGAGAGGTTGGTGCCGTTATGGTGGCACGAATAACTTTTATTGTCTACCTCCACACTCCATCATTCGCTCTTTCTTCTTCTTGGAGTACTTCTTCATCCCCTTTACATCTATCAGCCTCTTCCTTTCTATCTCTCTCTGTCTCTTCCACCTAATTAAGACATGACGTGTTTACGAGGCCACCGAAGAGCGATCGGTTCACGCGTCCCGCAATCCCGCGTGTATCGCCGGGCGTTCGTGTCCTCATGGGCCGCAGGTGTGCACTCAACAGCGCGGCCAAAGGCGGCGAGACTTGTTGGGGTGGAATGGAGTGGACGTCGCCTCGTTTACACGCTCGTGTACATTGGGAAGCGCCGTGCCATCCGTGCAAACGGGATGCGAGAACCGTACGCAGAAACCGCTTAATATGCATACGCAGGCTCCGCGCGCACGCTCACGATACGCTAGCGAGAGAACGGACCGCCACGCTCGCGGCGGTAGTTTCCGTTCCGGCAACGGTGCCACGGCCACCGCAGCGTGTCCGGCGGCGCTGCGTGTTTGGGAAAAGCACGAGCGCTGCCGCGTACCGCAGTTTCACGCGTACGGTCAGTGCGCTTGTCTTTCCAGTAGGGATTTGCGAATCCAGTCATATCAAACTAATCTTTATTACATCTCATCAAGGTGAAAGGGGGGGGGGGCGCAAAAAAATCAGGGCATGTACACGAATGAAGATGATGACTGGGGCGAAGCGTCCATCCGTCGGTTTGTGCTTCTGTCCACCCGTCCGTTCGTGCGTCCATCCGTATGTCCGTCCGTCCGTACGTTTGTGCGTCCAACCGTCAATCCGTGTATCCATCCGTCCGTACGTCCATTCGTGCGTCCATTTGTCTGTGTGTCCGTCCACCCATGCATTCGTCCGTCCATGCATCCGTCCATCTGTCTGTCTGTCTGTCTGTCTGTCTGTCTGTCTGTCTGTCTGTCTGTCTGTCTGTCTGTCTGTCTGTCTGTCTGTCTTGTCTGTCTGTCTGTCTGTCTGTCTGTCTGTCTGTCTGTCTGTCTGTCTGTCTGTCTGTCTGTCTGTCTGTCCCTGCGTCTGCCTGCTACTCACACTAGCGCCCCCTGCTGAGTGAGTCATACAACTAGGCGGTTACGAACTGGTCACAGACATGCATGGACAAACCCAAGCTTCAGGAGCTTCACTACTAAAAGCTGCATAACTTCGGCTTGACTAAGCCGGGTCCCCTGTGTTTCAGTTCGACAGTGTGCAGTACTGTCAAAATGGCATCTCACTATGAAGTCTCCCCATGAGCCCCATGCGTTATTAGATCATTATTGGGGTCTCACATTATTGGGTTTGGGGGACAGGCTGCACCACAGCTCCTACATCCCCCTTTTGCTCTAACTGCCATTGGAGGAGCCTGAAAAAAAAGAAAATGAAATGCGCAATGAATGCAATAATAAAATGCGATGTGCTTTTCATGGCTGCCTGTTGCTGTTTCCCGGCTTTCCGCGATAACCGTGGCAAATAAAGGGACTTTTGAATGCAACATATGAGCTGTTCTTTGTCGCCAATGTTGTCAAAAAAAATCGTGCATTACAAAAAAAATTACCTGTATGGCCTGACTTCGAAAAGATACGGGAAAGAATTGGCGCCCCCGTTTAGATGACTTGGGGGTGAGCCCCTCCTTGACCCTCATGGGAACGCCTATGCATAGGTTTGCGAATGAGTTGTTATTCAGTCATTCCAGCGACGCATGCGGAGCTATGTAGCCGTACTGCGACGCAGTTAGGTCTCTCAGTAGTCATGAACCAATAAACGCGTCTTCACGCTCTGCGGCGCTGACGTATATATAGTGGCTGGAATGATCGAATATAAATTCCTGGTTTTCTTGGAAGCACAGTATCTACAGGGTGGATAAGAGCGAGACGCAACAGCTGGACCGGTGTTTTTGGGCCTCAACGTGCCAAGACGAGTCGTACTATGACTAACACTGTAGGGGGGACGTTCGGATAATTTCAACCACTTGGGTTTTTTTTTTTTCACATGCTCACATTGTGCCGTAAACAAGCCTTCATCATTGAACTTCCATCACAATGCGACCGCCGCGGCCAGCGTGGAACTCGGGTCTTTCGAGTCGGCACACGCAACACGCGTATTACAAATTTCTGAACGCAGTAAAACAAAGTGTACGCGAGAAAACATCAAAGGAAGAGACAAAAAAGTAATAAAATTGAGGAGCGAGACATTCAACAAAATTCAAGCACCGTCCATAAATTGAGCTTAACTCTGTATACGCGGTGAGTTCGAACAGATATCGCTGTTTTCTCTTCTATGAAGAACTTCAGCCCTCTTCGTAACTCTCGAGTTATGCATTACTGCAAAGCATCTTGCTCGTTGGTCTCGCACGTTTGTAGTTACAACAAGACTATGCATATATGTGTCTTCGCGTAAACATTGGAATAACTTCATTACTTCGCAAAACAAGCACTAAACAAAAAAACAACATGGTCCCATAACAAGAACTTTCTGAATCACTAAGGGGTATACATTGGCGCGTATTTTGGGTCTTATGTTTCCATAATATCAACAAGCAGCGCGGTGCAGTCCACTCTACGCATCATCGTGTGAAGTTTGTCTGCAAGCATTTCTCTATCTCTCTAGTTGCGGACGTATGAAACACTCACTGTAAAATTGTGATTATATAAACAAACAAGAAGAACGTTCTCAAAGAAACTATAAATGCTTCGTGTTAGGAAGATGCCTGATTATGTTTAGTTTTTCTTTCTTAATGTTTTGTCAAATTATTCAAGCGTATTCATGTTTTATTATGCAGTGTGACTTATATAATATTGATTTCTACTGTATATGGGATCTGTCAATTTTTTTTATTTTTTGCACACGTGCATGTGGGCGTGCGTGTGTGTGTTTGTGTGATCCTATTTTGTTCTTAGCATTGCCCAGAGATGCGATCTTGTAGACACACTTATCACGATGCTTTTCATTTTCTTGGCAAGGAATGATGGCGCTCTCTATACACCAGAACCAGAAAACACATGTACAACATTTTAGTCTAATTTTAAAGTCTTCATTTTGCAGCATCTGTAAGCCAGCACTACCACCCTGACGCGTTAATACAGTTCTCTCGGTTTGCAAACGCCCCGTGATTAATATGGCTGAAATCCCCGAATGGCACTGAACGACAATCATTTATGATTCTCTACGCGCATCACCACCAAGTGCCGACGTAAGGGTCCCTGCATGACATGTATACCTGTCAAGCCACCCCATCCATATCTAAACTGAGAGGATATTTTTTTTTAGGATGGCGGTATTAAAATTACGTTCAATGCGTTCAGAGGTATTGTTCTCGACGCCAGCGCTATGCACCTCTTCACAGGAGGGGAAAAAGAGCGCCGCCATTTCGGGCTGCGCACGGGAGTACACAGGCTGAAGTGAAAGCCTCGGCAGTAAATGTTTCGGGGTTCCCCCTCAACTTGGACAGCCCAGAAAGGACTATGGCGGCGCGCGAAAAGCCGTTTTTGAAAATGTATATCATTTGCACCAACAAAACCAAAATGTCTAAAATTAAAGTCACTATTCTTTTGAAAGGACGCTAAGGTGGACAACTAAATTGGTATAGATCGATAAACTATTCGTTGAAAACTGCACTGCCTTTAATTTTATATCCAGAGGTCTATTAACAGAAGAGAAAATGAAAGTAAAGAGACACATGGAAATTCCGTCATAAAACTTCTGCGTAGGAACTCGAGCTTGACGTCACGAATTTGAAAGTATTTTTACCCGCTATTTTTTGCCACATTGGCTCAGAGAAATTCGCTGGAATGCGGTACACCGGTGTACGGTAATACTCTGGTCCCGGCTGATGGTGATGTATACTTCGCTTTTGCCGATCAAGAATACATATATGCGCCGGTATTAGACTCTGTCTACGTTTGGGATTTCATGTTCGTGCATGTGGAAATTTTAAGGTGTCGCCACTGTACTCCGGGGTGTTTTCTCAATTATGAAGCATTGTTTTGCGTCAATAGAGATATTTTGGTGCCTTGAAAGGACAGTTTACTTATACGAAAAAAGAAAAGAAAACAAAAAAACGTATCTCTGTTTGCGTTCAGTGACTTTTTTATAAACGGAAAGCGCTCACTTCCATATACGCGTGGTGTCCGGCACATTTTGCATAAATGCCGCACCCCCCCCCCCCTACCTTAAAAAGGCTCTTTACGCGCAATACGAATGAACCTTGGGATAGTTGAAATGCTTGCATGATTGATGCAGCGCTACAGACAATGTCGAAAGGAACAAGGAGTACAAAGGACGTGTGCCGTGATATTACGGACAAACTAATCTAGATATTGACAGTATAAACTCTAAAACACGGTACAATGCGCGGTGTCTTTCGCTGACTTGGCTGAGAGCGCGCGTGTCAGTCTCGTCTCTCTATGGTGAGCTCTACAGGAAGGCGCCGTGGGACACGCTTCTTAATCGGGTTCCGCACAGCGCGCACGCTTCCGCGGAGCTAAGGAAGTTCGTGCATTGGCGCCGGTGCGCTGTTTGTCTTGCAGACGAATGGAGGCGTCGCCGGGCGTCCATCCAGGGCCGGTGAATAGAAAAGCAGTACGTTGCCAAATCGAAGTATGCTGGTTGGAGAATCCTGTTAAAGAGAACATAAAGAGCAAAACGATTTTCGGCGTATTAGTAAAGTGAAATTTCACAATCCCGTAAACACCACCCTTCTCCCGATGCTATAGGCTTGGTAAGCGAGAAAACGTACGAAAAGATAATACGGCTGAAAACATCACCTTGGAGTTCCTGCACCGAACACTATGAAGTCAAGAATATTGAAGGCATCTGCCGGTACTTACGTTGCTTACAATCAATAAAAATGAAGTGTATGACCATCTGCGGGTGCCGTAACACTAGCAAATGAAGTTTCAGTAAATTTCATCGAGCCGATGTCGCAAAATACAATTTGAAGTTTTCTGACATATATGAAAAATTTTGAAGATACGAAAAGTACATTTCGAAAATTTTTAACGTCTCGCACGGAGACGTTGGCGCGAAGTTTGAAATTGAAACTCCGACCTTTATTTTCTACGTTAATAATGAACTTGTGATTGTGAAACTTTGAGCATTCGAGTTTTCATAGTGCAGATCGTCAATCTAAACGAAATCATTCTCTTCGTTGAAGTGGTGACATTGACTGCAATGAAGATAAAAAAGAAAAAAAAGAGAAAAGAACGCTGCACCTAGGCCGAAGATAAGGGACGAAAATACGAGTATTATAGTTATTGAGTATCTCCAATATGACCGACTCCTTGCCCGCCGCTAGTGCAAAAACAATTGCCACGAGAAATTTCCGCCCCAAGTTTCCACTCCAAATAGAGCAAAGCTCGTGTCATTCAGATTTCTGCGAACCCGTTCGTAGTGGTTGGGGTGTGGAAATGTTCCCCTGTGAAGACAGTAGTCGGAAATAATTGTTTCCCGCTACTGTGAAAAACATCAACACTACGTCCCCTCCCCCCTTCCCCCACGCTCTAAACTGAACAAAACCCCAGGGTCAGTACAGCCAGAGTTTTGTGAACTCGCTTCAGCAGAACTACATCTCAGTTTCGCAGGGCTCAAGTAAAGTTTTTGTCATTTTATGTCAGGCTGCTATAGGTTGGAAACACGCACATAGGTAAGCGGCTCTAGAGAAAAACAGATGCCTCAAATTCATACTCGCAGAAGTTTAGACCACACAAGAGAAAAAAATCATTTGCTTTACCACTCATTTTCTTTTCGCTTGTTAAGTACGAATAAGTCGCATGTACTAGACGACGATGTATTTGTTCAAAACAAGAAGAAAGAAACCACTCCGCACTACTTTAGTAATTACGCATGAATATAATAAAACATGTATCGTTGCTAAGCTAAGCTTGCCAGATGAATTTTAATTGTGGCAAAATGCAAGGACAAAAGTGCCTGAATATTAGGTATTACGTGAGGTAATGAATCCCGAATGGTATAAATTAATCGGTAGTCCCGTGCTACGACGTGCGTGATATTTCGTGGTTGGGAGGACACGTCAAACAGCAGCAACAGTTGTTACGATAAACTTTCTTGCTAAGCACTGAGCTCGCTCCAGTTCTGCAGGATTTCACAATAATAATAATAATAATAATAATAATAATAATAATAATAATAATAATAATAATAATAATAATAATAATAATAATAATAATAATAATAATAATAATAATAATAATAATATAATAATAATAATAATAATAATAATAATAATTATAATAATAATAATAATAGAGGTTTTACATCCCAAAACCACGGTATGATTATAAGAGACGCCGAAGTGGAAGGCTCCGCAAATTTTGGCCATCAGGTGTTCTATAACACGCACTCACAACGCGCATTACACGGGCCTCTGCCATTTCGCCTTCATAAAAATGCGAACGCCGCACTCGGGGTCGAACCCGCGGCCTTCGGGTCAGCAGCCAGGATCCTGCAAGCTTGAAGAATAATCATGGAATTGAGAAACGGTGTTAAGTGTGCAAAACATATGTTAATGGCAGTTTTCAAATGTTCGTCCTCTGTTATCTATAGATATGTTAAAATCTGTTTTTTTTGGTTTCATACCTTCTCGCTCGTCATTTTGATTTTTGTATTTATTCCTTTGTTCTTACGGTTTAAGTACCTGCTAATGCTTGATATAATTTTTTTGTAATCTCCACCGAGGGTTTACTTGTAGTGTTATACTTCGTGGCATATTTTACGCCCTGGAACATCACTTTGTATAAAGATAATAAAACTGATTGATTGATTGATTGATTGATTGATTGATTGATTGATTGATTGATTGATTTATGGGCCCCCTCATCGTTCTTTAGTCTGCTAGCCAGACAGTCAGCTCATTCCATAGAGCGACCTTACCGGAGGGTCATCGGCACCGGCTTTGAATACTGAGTCAGGCCGAATGTTTGGTCTATTGGAAAGTTTCTCTTTTCAGGATAACCCTTAGTGTGAATTCATCGCATTACGAGAGGTATAAGATACGAGCCATTCCAACATAAATGCTTGTATTTTCACTGACTACCTTAAGCCAGCTGCGCGCTCATAACAAAATAGACGGCTAGTGAGGTAATGTCGTCTTCGTGTAAGCCCCAGTGCAGTTCTAATTTATGAGCTAAAGTTCTAGTCAGGTAGCTCTTACTGTATAGCTAAATATCCAGCCCTAAATGCACCTCCACTTCAGTGAAACATGCGGACGTGCGCAGCACGGGCAACTCAGCAATTCCTTCGACAATCGCGCGCTTGTCGAGGAGGTGGCACTCTCTTTCGAGCGACGCGGGTACCAGCCAGACGCTTCAGGTTCGTTTTTTGTCATTTTAGGTAAGTTATTGAAAAATAAATACGGTTACCTCGACTGTTTGTAATATTTTCAACCCCGTTAATTGTGAGGACAGGCCTTGTGTTAGGCCTGTCCTCACAATGGGGGGGGGGGGGCGTACAGTCATCCCCATATTATTGGAATAATTAGGAGGGGGGTGCAAAGTCGGTCTCAAACATTGATATAAAGAAATTGGGGGAACCTTAAGCTTCGCCTTTAAGAGTTGAATGCGATAGAAAAATCCGGCCCCTAGTGCTCTCTTCAACTGCTAAGTGCCTACGTATTCATTTGTTTTGTTACATACACACGCACACAAACACGCGCACAGTAGATTGTACCAGCGCGCACTATTATTGCCGAATGGGCTCGTTTTTGTGGTGACACCGGTCGAACACAATGCGTTCAAGGGGTCCTGAAACATTTTTTCAAGTAACAATGGAATGAATTTACTAGAAGAGCTTATTGCCTCACAAATTCAACGCCGTAAAAATTTTAAGAATCCGTCCAGTGCGAGTGGAGTTACAAAGGTTTGTCGCATGCTGCAATCGCATTGTCTCTTCTCTCGTCCCGATGAAAGTGGTGGAACTCTGGCGCTAGTGTGTATGGAATATGCAACGCATGGCACTTCAGCGAGCATGGGAATGATGGGTATTACACACATTTGTCTAATATTCGTACTTCTGGCCTGCTTTTAGCTCCCTGTGTGCTCGTGTGACTTAGAGCTGTTTTCTCACAAAACAAAAATCAGCAATTTTCAGCGGTTGCGCTTCACCACCTAATTCTTTTAGACTTACCTTTCCAAATCGGGTCACGAAGTTCAAGAGGGTTGAATATATCTTTCAAAACGAAACCGAAACACAACAATAAACGAAGCCGCAAGTACGATTCGCTGCCCGCTAGTACGAAGACTGGGCATATGTGTCTACTACCCATCATTCCCATGGTCGCTGAACGATCGCAGTGCCAGAGTCCCCTCTATTTAATTTATAGGAAACTCTAAGGTGGAAGCTAAGCAGCGAGGGGTGGTAGGGCAAATAAACTACCACGCCTTGTGACCTTGAGCACTTTTTTTTTCTTCGAATGCGCGGCAGTTTCAGTGTGATCGCGCGCGCACGCGTGGACAAGTAGTGGCCTCCCGCGGCTATCTCGGTAGCTTGATTTTTCAATCCCAGACGAACAGACGATTTTCCGCTCACAATAAACGGGGCCGACGCCGGCGGCGGGTTTTCTGCGACACGAGCTCTTTAACGCTATCGCGTTATATCGGTGGGGTGCTGGGACAAATCTATGCTCACTCTAAAGGGGAGTTCTGTACACGCCTATGCTTAGAACAATGGTTGCAGTCACCTGCAGCGCATCGTCTGTCTATCGTCTCCGTAAAGGTCATGTTGGAGTAGTTCCCATGCTCCTTAGGGGTCAAGCAAGTGGCCGACTGGCGAAAATGACGATGCGCCTGCCAGCGTAACGACCGCGCGCGTTACGAAAATCTTGCGGGAGCGGGGGAAGTGAAGGGGGGGGGGGGTCGCAAACACGGCTTCGTCATACATGAGCGGTTATTGGCTCCGGCGCGATCTATCCGATTAAAGCGTCCGAACGGCACCCGGCCACAGGAAGGCACGCTGCGCGAGACCCGCTTCCATGCCGAACGACTCCGGATGGTGCAAACCATTTGGGCTGCAATCACTCAAGCGTGACCCCTTACGTACGTCCCGCCAATAAGTGTGTGTGTGAGCAAACGAGTTCAGCGGGGACCCACAAGGTGGTGGAAGGGTGGCGAAAGAGTCCCCAAACTAGGACTAATTTTCCGGCAACTAATAAGCTTTGCTTTCAGAGAAACCCCTACGGATTTCCTTGTGGCTTCTCGTTTGTCCTTTGGTTGGTTCTCCTTTTTCTCTTCCTCAAGTGTGTGTGTGTGTGTGTGTGTGTGTGTGTGTGTGCGTACGAATCCCCATGTTGAATGCTTGTCTACGTACGCGCGTATGCGTTCGTGTTGTGTGAAAGTCTATGTAACAAACGCTCATGTATGTGTTGGTGCTTGTGTTTCGGTCATTGTGTGGCTAGTCCGTACACATCCGCATTCAACGGGAGATTTCGCCTGCTTACTGAGTTACTTCCAGCGGAGATGTCCTGCACACAATGTTAGCGGGAGATTTCATTTATTCTTATGCGGTCCGTGCAAAATCGCTTCTACGTGGTCGATGCTGCAGCCGTTCAGCAAACACGGTGCTGTGTGCGCGCTTTACCGTTTTTTTCCTCCTTCGATCGCACGTGTGTTCCGCGGTCAAATATTGGCAGCGTATGTAGTCGCGGGACGCCACAATGTTACTACGTGCTGATTCAACCTGGTATAGATTGGCTGAGGGCGGGCCGTCACCACACAATGACGACGAAGAGATGGTCTCTGCCCGGGTTGTGAGCCGAACTGGCCAGCGCTGAAACCACTGTGATAAATACATATTTAAATAGTCTCAAAGGTTAAAAAAACAGGACGGACACAGGACCAAGGAAGGTGATGTGAGGTGACACGTGTTCTGTGTCCTTCTGTTCACATTTATTTTCAGCTTTTGAGTCATGTACCAATCGGCCCGCATTTCATCGCTTGTACAGTTAAACAATTTGATTTCTTTTTTTCTCAACTGACGACGTCTTGTAAGATGTTGGGCCTCTCCTCATTTCCACCGACAATGATTAGGCACCATGTTCTCGACATGTTGGAGAGGTTCCTGCTCCTGGTGCAAAGGAAGTCTCACTTCAAGTCACAGTGCTTAGGGCTGCTCAATACACCACCACATCCGACAGACACCGAAATGACACCAACGCACACGTTTAAGAAGTGGGAGGCGTGACTGTCGAGTTATGACCTGGCTGACCGGCGGGCGCTCATTGACTAGCTTTAACGGGAGGATATGCCAATGGGGCCCTTTACTATGGCTGGCCTCGTAAACACGCACACAAAAAGCCAGCGAAACTCAGAACAAGGACGCAGATAAGGTTTATTCATTCACAAAGCATCGCCGGACTTTCGACTACTTTGTTGACGAATCCCCGTATGTTAATACACCTTATGGCACCCATGCACTCAACCTGCAGTTTATATTGTGGTCAGGGCAAACTCAATGAGCCTGAACTACTTCAGGTACACTACATTTAAAGAAAATAAGTACGTTCGTATTATTGAATCTTCCGTGCATCGTACCGAAAAAGTGTTGCTTTTAGGGCGTGGCTGATTTCCAGGCAGATGATAGGCCCGTAGGTCGTGCGCATGCGCAAAATAAAGAGTTTAAATACACGTGGATGCGTCATCGAAGTGGTCATTAGTCCGGTAACGGTTTTTGAATAAATGTCCCTCTTCTTCGCCTTTGTCTTGTCTTGTCTCCTAGGAGATCTTGGCTCATACCCGCATGGGGATTGGCCACACTCTACCTCTTAATCGCCTTTGTCCTGTGTTTCACTGTTTTTTTTTCTCATTTAAACATGAGCCAGCTATTCATTATTCGCCCATTAGAAGGTGTTATATTGATTGATTGATACGTGGGGTTTAACGTCCCAAAACCACCATATGATTATGAGAGACGTCGTAGTGGAGGGCTCCGGAAATTTCGACCACCTGGGGTTCATTAACGTGCACCCAAATCTGAGCACACGGGCCTACAACATTTCCCCCTCCATCGGAAATGCAGCCGCCGCAGCCGGGATTTGAACCCGCGAAAGGTGTTATATTCCATTGAAGTTTTTCTGTTCCGTTCTGGAATAGTCTACTGTACGATTGCCTCATTCGCGTTACATTTTGCTCATGGTGAAACATACTTACATGAAGAGCGGACACTCCCGTAGGGCCCTGCGGCCGAGATACTGCACTGCTTTCAGCACCATGAGTGGCTGGTCAGACCCGATAATGTCTCTTATAAATAAAATAACAAAACGTTCTCTCTCCGATACTGGGATTTGAACACATGCCCACTCGCTCCGAAAGCGAGTGTCTTTACCACTAGGCAACACACCCATGATTCCACGAAAGGAATACATCCACAGCACATCTAAACTACATGAATGTGTACCCTTTGTGCAAAATATTTGCAGAAAACAACACTTTCTAGTCATACTTGACTTATTTTTGTGGTACAGCAATAAACGTCCTTTGCGAGACGCGTTGTAAAGCAGATGCATAAAATTGCACAAATCAATAAAATTTCTTCTTTGTACAATTTTGATGCCGAATTTGAATTTCAGTTGACCTACTAAGGCGGCTAATATATGTCGTAACAAAAGAGTAAAAACAAGCATGAGCGCGTCGATAATTGGAACCTATTTGCTGGGCCGCAAAAAGGCTCGAGTGGCCACTCTTTATATAGTATGTTTCTCTATGTTTTGCTGAGGTGTGACGTGGAACTGCGTAACAATGTGTGCAGATGAAATCATACTTGTCTCGAGCGCCCAGCCAGCCCCTGAAATACGCAAATACCTTTGCCGTAATGATACGAAACATAGCCATGCTGCATGCTAGGCCCTTGTGCTATAATTTAAGCATAAATGGAAGCTTGTGGCCATCGTCAGGTAGAAGATACGAGCAACAGAAGGGTCTATATCCACGCACTCCGCTGCTCTAGACAAGTGTTATTCTATCCGTAACAAGAAAAAAATTTTAAACATTGCCGCGTATTCGGGAGTGAATGATGATGAGGGCAGTGAAGCGTCCATCAGTCCATACACAATTCCGTCCGTCCGTGCGTCCGTGAGTTCCTCCATTCGTCCATCCGTGCATCTGCCTGCCTGTCCGTCTGCTTGTCTGTCTGTCCGTACATGTGTCCATTTGTCCGTCCATCTACTGAACAACTCCAAGTACCACCATTTCGCATCTGTTCATCATGTATTCATCATATAGAAGTACGGCCACCCAGCAGAAATTTCAAAGACTATGCGAGAGGTCGCACAGCCGGACAAGAGGAAAAGCACGCGCGAGCTTTCTTAGAGCCGGCGCTTCGTGTGTAGTTCCCACCTTGTATCGCCTCTAGTCCATGGCATTGCAGCCCGCCCCTCGCTAAACCTTGCTAAAACCGATGAGGTTACGCCCAGCGAGTTTAACTTGGCAACCCTCTCTGGTCAGATAGTGCTCAAAGTGCGTCCTTCTGATACTAGGTTTGTTTAGTAAGCATCGAATTCAAGGCAAATTTTACTGGAGATTAAGTCACCGATACTCGTCTCTATAGGTTATTTCATTAGAACTAACTATCCTGTATATATGATTCACGAGCGCGGGTTTCCTCCTCAGTTCAAACAAGGGCGCGCGTGCCGCTCCTCTAGCTCGGCCGTAGAAGTGGCTACCTACAACTACGTCGCACTACTATTACTGCATACATCGTGGACGCACGACCCGGAGCTTAAACAGGGTTGCTCCTAAAAGGAAAACAGAAGATGGGGTGGATGTTTTCGAAAAAAATTGATGGCAGATCCACGAGATTGGGCGAAGCTCCTGGAAGCAATACCGTGAAGTTTTCTTCCGTTAATTCACGCGATAAAAAACACCTGGCGTCTTTCGTTAAGCAGCTGGCGTCTTCTTTTTGTTTTGCTTTAGAAACATCTGGCGTCTTTTCGTTTTGCTTTTAGAAAACATCTCGCGTCTTTCGTTGGTTTATTTCAACAAACAACGGTGTTTTAAACAAAAATTTTTTATGGTTTAATCACGCACAGGAGAAATCTCACCAGTCACTACCTTGGAGGTAAACAATGGCTGCTACTGGGAATGAGAGACAGCAGAAGTTGGCTTTTAACACTTCTACTTCTACTAACGTTTCCTACTGGAACATGCCAATGGCTGCTAATGGGGGATGAGAGACAGGGGCATTCGGCTTTTTGTTAACGCGCACGCCGCGAACTTTTTATTGTTCAACAAAGCACAGGAGAAGTCTCCCACCAGCACCACCCTGCAGGTCAAAATGTAACACTTGTTACACACTACGACTACTACTACGAGGGACAAACGGGTGCCGCTTTATGGAGCTTCGCCCCTAAAAAGTGTTGGCTAGGGCAGCCACATGAACTTTTTTTGAGTTGTCTGTTTCTTGGGCACAAGTTCACGCCAACCAATTAGTTTCAATAAAGTGCACCATTTCATTCTGCGTTACAATATACTCATCATATACAAGTGCCGCCATCTAGCGGACATTCCAAGGACTAAACGAGAACTGGCTACCTATTACTACTTCTACTACTACTACTGCATACATCGGGGCACACCATCCACGGCTTAAGGAGCTTCACCCCTGAAAAATCACAGCATATCCACGAAGTGAAGGATGATGAGTGGGGTGAAGCTTCGAAAGGTTTTATCGGTAAACCGTGAATCTTCCGCATCTGTCCGTTTGTCCGTCTGTCTGTATGTCTGTCTGACCATCTGTCTAAGTCTGGTGTGCTTCTGTGGTGCTGGCGGAGGCATTTATTTTAGGTTTTTCTAGCAAGCCTCAACATAACTCTTGTATTGTCTGTCTGTCTGTCCGTCCATTCGTCTGTCCATCCGTGTGTTCGCATGTCCATTTTTCCGTCCATCCGTTCATTTAGAGAACACTCGAAGCACCACCATCTTGCATATTTTCATCATATATTCATTATATACAAGTACCGCCATCCAGCGGACATTCCAACGACTAAAACAAGAGGCGGCTACTACTTACAGGAAACGCACGAGCCACGCTTTAAGGAGCTTCGCCCCTAATGCACGACCACCCAGCTTAGTACGTGCGTACTTTGTGTTTTGAATAAACTGTTTAACCTTTTAGAGTACTTGGTACTTTACTATGGGATAGCATGAAGCCGTCCCGTGGGCTTCAAACTTGATGAGGCCACATCGACAAAAGATTCATTGCGAGCACTTACTAAGAAGGGGGGATAGTGAACGTTGTAGCTTTGTGGGGTAGATTGGGTGGGATGATTAAGGTCAGGTCGGCGATGAAAGCATGACTTTCAGGTTGCAGCAGTGGGATCAAGAAAAGGCATGAGGAAACCAGCGGACAGAAGATCACCTTCTGCGGATCCAGGATCGGAAGAGCAAGACTTCGCGGCTCCGGAAGGCACAACCGTCGCAGTAACAGCGTGAAGGTTTGGACGACTCCAGGAAACAAAAATGAGCAGCAGAAGGCAGACGCGACGATCTGGGATCGGCGTCCTGTGAACGTGGCTGCGAGAGGCACGACCTTCGCCAGCTCGAGGTTCGGTGAGTGCTTGAGCGATCACGTTTTGCCGGACGATAAGAGCAGGGCTCCATCGGGCGATTGAGTCTGAATTGACCACCACGGGTGTGCGGTGAATATTGCAGAAGCAGTGGTTGTCTCTTGTGAAGGTATGGGCATCGGAGTGTTAAAGAAAGAGCTGCTGTTAGCACCTGAGCTCGGCTTGGATAGCAGGTCGAGGAAGCCCGAAATCCGTAGTGCGATAGTCGGAGTGGGTTTCGGGAGGGAAGAGCTCACCGAGGCATTGGAAAAGAAACGTGATGAGAAGAAAGAAAGGAAAGAAGAGGCCAGAGGGGCGCGAGGAAGCCGAGACGGCGGGCACCACAACAGCGAGGACAAGCAAACGCTTTCTCTAACTGTGAATAAATAACTTTTTTCCAAGTTTCCCTGCTGTAAGTCATGCTTCCATTACCGGCTTGATCCTGTGTTTAGAAAAGGGGGTTAACGATTTAGAGTGCTTTGTACTCTACTATGGGAGAGCATAGGGCCGTCCCGGGGGCCTCACACTTCAAGAGGCCGTGCCAACAAACAACACGGTGATCTCAGCCGTTAAGAGGCCGAGCAGCTGTTTGGAAAAAAATGTTTATCAATTTCGAGTACTTCGTACTCAACTATGCGAGAGCAATGAGCCGTCCCGCTAAAAACTGTTACCTATACCGAAACATCACAACGTGTACTTTAAGCACATAGATCAGCGCACGTAGGCGAAGTCGTCCTGAAAAGGCTTCGCGCTGCTCGACCTGGTTACACTGTACAGTTTAACGGTCTCATCAAAAAGCTTTGCGTGCATACTTCGCAATAAAACGTCCTCCAAAAAGAATTGCGAGTTTCCGTTTTACCCTTTATTAAAAACTGCCACAAGATCGGCGGAAGCCGCGAAATACTGTCATTTATAAGTAGATTAAACAGTGAATAAGTTCTACAGTCAATTTTGTCCTGCCAAAAGAATCCTCCTGGTGAAGGTGGAGCTCTTGTGGGCTGCCCTTTGGACCGTTATAAGCTCTGCCCACCAGCTTGAGCTGTGCTTCAGGCTTCTAGGAAAAGCATGCAAGCGCTGAAAGAGGAACGCGGCAGAAGCAGAGATGAAACGAGCCGGCCGTCTTCGTCGCACGAACACCGCTTCAGTCCTGGAGCAGTGGTATCTCAAACCAGCGTTTCGTTGAGCTAAGATACAAAGGGTCAACTGCAATCTTTAGTACATATGAAATTCCTATCTATCTATCTATCTATCTATCTATCTATCTATCTATCTATCTATCTATCTATCAAATCTATCTTTCTATCTATCAAATCTCTCTATCTATCTATCTATCTATCTATCTGCCCCGTCATGGTGGTCTAGTGGCTAAGGTACTCGGCTGCTGACCCGCAGGTCGCGGGTTCGAATCCCGGCTGCGGCGTCTGCATTTCTGATGGAGGCGGAAATGTTGTAGGTCCGTGTGCTCAGATTTGGGTGCACGTTAAAGAACCCCAGGTGGTGGAAATTTCCGGAGCCCTCCACTACGGCGTCTCTCATAATCATATGGTGGTTTTGGGACGTTAAACCCCACATATCAATCAATCTATCTATCTATCTATCTATCTATCTATCTATCTATCTATCTATCTATCTATCTATCTATCTATCTATCGGCCTACGACTTTTAGCTCT
Source organism: Rhipicephalus annulatus (assembly GCA_013436015.1). Lineage (NCBI taxonomy): Eukaryota > Metazoa > Arthropoda > Arachnida > Ixodida > Ixodidae > Rhipicephalus > Rhipicephalus annulatus. The sequence continues at coordinate 155,721 of WOVY01010379.1, read as the reverse complement.
ACTGGCCATCTCAATAATTGTAGCGATACCAAAAGTGGTATGGCAGAACATAACTGTATGAAGAACATATTTGACGGCTCATAACTTGAATTTTTATATGTATGTCATGAATGTCTTGATTTATATTTCATGGTCTTGCTGCTCATGTGGTGGCTTCGTTCACATCAAATTTCGCAAAACTGGTATGATATGGCACGACTACATAGCAGACATGAATGACTGGTCATAACGTTGAAATTATGACATGCACCTCATGATTTTCGTATTCTGACTAGTCATGAGTATACACGCCACGCTCATGATGCGCTCGCGATCGTTTCGCTAGCTTCACATATGCCAAATTTATTATTACGGGACATGAATGGATGACGAAGGTACTTGACCGGTGCAAACATTGTAATCATGATATTCGTGTCATGTAAGAACATGACTACATGTCATGCTCATGATACACTCGAGGTAGTTTTGCTAGCTTCACATATACCAAATTTGGTATCAGGTGACGTCAATAGACGACGACGGTAAATGACACGTCCCAGCATTATAATCATAATATGCGTGTCATGTAACATGACTACACGCTACGCTCATAACGTGCTCGTGACCGCTCCGCTAGCTCCACATGTACCAAATGTGTTATCAGGTGACGTGAATAGACCACGAAGGCAAATGACACGTCTAAAATAAATAATCATGGCACGGAAGTCACGTACGGCATAATTTGCGTCCACGTCATAATGCTGTGTTCATTTTAAACCGACATGTTATTTTCCTTATTCGTGCTTCGCATATCATCGATTCCCACGGTACGTGGGATCTGCCTATTTTTCATCATGTTACAAACGCGAAGAGAACACGTATTTCGAGCCCTCTCGTTATGACATCTATACCTCAACAGTGATCTCAGACATTTGCTTTCAAGGTTTATCAGCCATCCCAGGCCAATGCCCTGGCTGATCACGTGACCTCGCAGCAGGTCGCTGGGCACTTCGCATTTGTGGTTGCCGTGAATTCAGCACTACACAGGCAATCACCTGCCAACGTTCAACATTCTAACAACTTCATGTGTGCTCTCGAAAATGACGCACTTTGCGTTCCGCTTTTTTGCGACAGCTTTGTGGCGAAAGCGTGGTCCCGCCACAAAGTAAATCACTCAGTGCTCCTGCATGAAAATAAGGTCACCTGTAATGATAATCGTATTTTAACCTCCAAAACCCCGATATGAATATGATAGACGCCGTAGGAGAGGGCTCAGGAAAATTTGGATCACCTGGAGCTCTTTTAACGTGGGCCGAAATATAACTACACGTTCGTAAACATTTTCGCCTCCATAAAAAATACGGCCTTCCAGGCTGGGATTCCAACTTGTCCACTTGAGGTCAGCTGCTGAGTACCATATCCATTAGACCACCGCGATGGTTCCTGACGACTCAGAGAGTATTGAGTTGTCCCTTACAATCGGTGTGTCGTATTAGGCCCTAGCTCGCAAGCCGCCTATCTTAGTTGAACTACACGTACCTCTCTTTATTATCTACTAAACCCTTTCCCCCTTTTCCTCGTTTTGTTAAAAAAGGCTGACGACAATAAACGCAGGCATTCACTACTGTCCTGACATGCGTGTCGGTTTCATTAGACGTGCTTTAGCTATGTGCGTTAGCAGCGGGTTAGTTGCGTGCTTAGTAATAACAAAAGATTCAGTCCTAGCTTTTCGACCCTTTGGGTAAACAATGGTGTGAGTCATTTATTTTTGCCTAATGACGTCAGCTACGTTGTCTAATAGAGAAAACATAAATGTAAGGTTTCATGAACTGAGCCTTCCGCCAAGTGTCTGCGTCATCGTGTGATTTCACTTTGCTGCATACCGCAGCCCATGATGACTTCGCGGAGGACACTATACCGAATTCTACGAGTCAGTTTCCACCAGCCACATGAGAAGTCTAATGTTTCGTTGCTTGAAGTGAACACAACTGAAAAGGAATTCGCGCTACATTTTTCACCAGCGATTCGGTGCGATTTATGCAAAAATCCAACATAAATGAATTCAAGCCTAATAGATATTTAATGATGCAGTCTAGATCGAGTATCTTTAAAACCCAACCTTTCGTGACACAGCTTTGGTTGCAACGTATTATTGAGTGCACTGAAATATCGTGCAACTTCGACACACTTACAGACAGTTTCTCATAAGTGGCGCCTTTGAGCACTATAACGACACTACCACGGGATGTGTGTTTAGAAAATGTGTTTAACGATTTTGTGTGTTGCGTACTCGACTATGGGAGAGCAGCGAGCCGTCCCTAAAAAAGTACGTTTCAGGAGAAGTGGGTTGGCCGCTAGGGGGCTGAGCCACTCGGACGCCTCTCGAATGGGCTCTGCCAGTTTTTCACTTTCGCGGCTGAATAAGGACAACCACGGGATTCAAGACCATCACAGCTGTCGCCAGACGATCACCCGACTCGTCCGATGCCAGGATATACCAGGTGGGCCTACTTTTTTTGAGCCGTGACACTTCTTTTAAGTTCCCACAACGGCGTCGCCCTAGCTACGCCATCGCAGTGCCGACGCAGTGCCATCGACGCGCTGGCAACTAGGCGACAAGCCAGGCCCCCGGCTTGTTCGAAGCCTGCGAAATGGATGTTGTGGAAGTTGCGGGGGAGACGCTGTCTCCCGAAGAGTACAACGACACTCAAGGATGGGTTGTGGCCCATGAACGACGCAAGAAGGCAAAAGACAAGAGAAACGCGGAACCAGCCACGAACGCGGGGGGTGCGTCCATGGAGGCGTCTCGGAGAGTGAAGGATTTTTTGCATCGCCGGCCAGTGCCAAAAGAACCACAACTACCAGAAGACGATTACAAGGTTGTAATACGCCCAGGAGGAGGTCTGGACTTGACGCGACAGAGTCTAGCGCTCATAAGAGACTGTGTTCTACGCGCGGCAAAAGTACAGCCTGGCATCGCTGGGAAAGATACTCTCAGAATCAACATGCGACAAAATACCATGATAATGAACACACCTAGTCTGGCCAATGCGAAGGAATACAGCAACATCAAGGTAATTATGATCAATGACAAGAGCTATGCTACAGCCGCTTATGTAACAGCACCAGAAAACACATCCAAAGGGGTTATCCACGGAATACCGAAGTATAATACTCAAGAAGACATAGAAAAAAGCTTGGTCAATCAGAGGAACCCGACGATTCTACATGCACCACGTATGGGTCTTACGGACTCAGTGGTCATTGTTTTCGAAGGGTTGTTTTTGCCATATTTTGTATACTACCGTGGTGCCGAATATAGGTGCTTCCTATACAAGAAGCAATATGAAACATGCAGTACTTGTGGTCGAATTGGACATCGGGCGGATGTCTGCCCACAGCCCGACAGCCAGAAATGCCGCGGTTGTGGGGTGCTCAATCCAACTGAAAACCACCAGTGCGTCCCTAGGTGTAGCCTTTGCGGGAAAGGTCATCTTACAGGGGACAAAAAATGCAAAGAACAGTTTAGGACCCCGTACCTTTTGAAGAAAAGATGGTGGGAAAAGGAACAACAACAAGGCGATGAACGAAGAGAAATGAAGATTTTGTCGAACACTAGAGCAGCACAGGCATAGAGGGAAGGGTATTCACCAGAAAATCCAACGGAGGAGAATGGCAACGCCACCAAGGACAGAGGGGGATGACGAAGAGATCGTTCCAGCTCCTTCCCGCGACTCGCCGAAGGGGGAAGAGAAGGGACTCAACACGAACCCAGATCCACATCCAGATCAAGGTCCACTCGTCAACACAGATCCAGGTCACGGGCCAAAACCAAGACAAGGGCAACGACATCACCTCAAGGACAGTCCCACGAGGGTCCTGGCGGCGGTCGGGGCAGTCAATAACTGGTGAGCTGGGTGGGCGAGGTATCAGGGGAGTCTCTCCGGTCTGGGAGTTTGCCTGTGGTTGTGGCAGAAAGGTCCACCCTAGGTCAAGAGCTAAACTATATTAAGAAAATGCTAGAGCAACTCACCCGTGAAAACGCGATACAGAGGAATGAAATAAAACAACTAAAGGAAGAAAACGCTAAATTCAGGCAAAATCAGCTGCGCGAGTCAAATAGCTCCATAGCATCGTGTAGTCGAATTTTAACTCCAGCGCCTGCACGGCAGTCAGGAGTGCACGCAGCGAAACGAAGAGCAGAGGGAATATCTCCTGTAGAAAATGAAGACCTCTCAAAACCCCTGGAAAAGAAAGTCGAGAATATGCTCGGAGAACTTCCTAAGGTAATGCAACAACAATTCGCAGGATTGCAGCTGCAGCTCGTATAAATAAAACAAAGAATAGATAGCATGAAAAATCGACTAACGCTGGTGGAGAACACGCAAACAAATTTGAGGTCTATAGGAGCAGGCCCGGTTAAAACTACTACTAAACCCTACAACCGGCCGACTACGACCGAAGTAATCTAAATCGCAGGGGACGACTAGACATGGCACGACGTAATCAGTATAAAATTTGGCAGTGGAACTGTCGTGGGTATCGCCGGAAACGGGGTAACTTACAACAGTTCCTAAACGGAAAGGAGGCACCAGATGTTATCGCCTTACAGGAAACTGGAGGAATGGCTAAATTGTCTAAATACAAATCCTATGGTATCCCTGATGAAAAAACGTCCGTAACAACCCTCGTGCGAAGAAATCTCACGGTGATAGAACATGATACAGAAATCTGCGATATCGATCATGTTCTTGTTAAGTTAGTTCCATCGCAGAAGAGTGGTGAAAGTCTATTCATATCAAATGTCTATAGCCGCCCTAGACAAAAAACCAAATTTAGGTCACTTTTGAGAAAAACGATCAGCATTACTAAAAATCAAGCATTGGTTATAGTAGGAGATTTCAACGCGTTGCATCCGGCATGGGGTTATGACAAAGAAAACATCAAAGGTAGAAATCTCTGGATCGACGCCCAACAGGAGGGCCTTACGTTAATAACCGACCCCCTTTTCCCAACTAGGATTGGAAACAGCGTATCCAAAGACACGTCTCCTGACCTCACGTTTACTAAGAATATCATCGAACCTTATTAGCTTAATACACAAGAAAACATGGGCAGTGACCACTATATAATTGAGACCACATATAAAGCAGGTCCACGTAAAAGAGGAGGCAAAGAATTAAGGATGGTTGAATGGGATAGCTTTAGAAAAATCAGAGAGAAGGAAGCATGCGATGTCATCGAAGACTTAGATGAATGGCTAGGGAACCTTAAGCAAAATATTCAAATCGCAACTAAGACCATACCAAAAACAGAAGGACTAGAGCACTGACAGTAAGCTCCTGCATATGTGGGAGGCAAAAAAGAGCCTAGAAAAACGGTGGAAAACACAAAAACACAACAAACGCCTTAGAAAAAGGATAGCCACCCTCAGTAAAGATATTGAGAAGTACGCGGAGCAACTATGCAGACAACAATGGGAGGAAAAGTGTGATGCGATGGAAAAACAAATAATTCTCTCTAAAACATGGAACCTGTTAAGATGTCTGATAGACTCGGAAGCGAGAAAGACAGCACAACAACAAAACTTTATTAGACTTGTCCGTAAATACAAAGGCACGGAGGAAGAACTGATTGAAGAAATCAGACAGAGATACATTGGGGATACAACCAAAGAGCAATTAAGCTCGTACAAAGGTAAAGAAAATGATTCCCTAGACCGACCCATAATAGAGGCCGAGGTACGATCGGAACTAATGAAACTGAGCACAACATCAGCCCCGGGCCCCGACGGGATCACGAATAAAACGCTCAGAAACTTAGACGACAAATCTATCACAGCCCTCACCGAATATATGAACAAGTGTTGGGAAAAAGGTAAGATACCCAAGCAATAGAAAACGGCAACAATCATAATGATTCCCAAGCCAGGCAAGAAACTAGATTTTGAAAATCTTAGGCCTATTTCCCTGACGTCCTGCATAGGAAAGTTATTAGAGCATGTCATCCTAACTCGCCTGTCAAATTATATGGCAGACAATGAGCTCTTTCCTCATACGATGGTAGGCTTCAGAGCGAAACTGTCTACACAGGACATTATGCTTAAGATTAAACACCAAATAATTGATTCGGGTCTCAATACACAAGACACAAAGGTAATAGTTGGCCTAGATCTTAAAAGGGCATTCGATAATACATCCCATAAAGCTATACTTGCCAATCTTCAAGCGATAGGGGTAGGAAAAAGAGTATACGATTATATAAAAGACTTTTTAACTGACCGGACTGCAAGAATAATACTAGGCGAAGCAGAATCCCAAGAGTTTAGTCTGGGCAGCAGAGGTACGCCGCAAGGCTCAGTCCTATCCCCCTTTCTTTTTAACGTGGCCATGATAGGTCTCCCAACCAGATTGAAGGAAATTCCAGGACTCCACCATAGCCTCTATGCAGATGACATTACCTTATGGGTAGCAGAGGGTAGTGACGGATACATAGAGGAAACTTTACAGACAGCAGTGAATGTTGTAGAAGAATATGTCATTCATACAGGATTACAATGTTCACCGGAAAAATCGGAACTTCTTTTTTATAACCCGACATGTAGGGGTCGGAAAAGCATCCAGGAAAAACCTAACATTAAAGTCTTTGCTGGAAAAACGCAAATACCTACGGTCGAAAGCATAAGAATTCTGGGACTCCGAATCAGCTCAAACGGGCACAACGGAGAGGCGATTAGAATACTTGAAACCAGTGCGCAGCAAACTATGCGTCTACTTAAACGAATTGCAAACCGGCACTATGGTATGAAGGAAAATAATATGATAAGACTGGTACAGGCTTTTGTCATCAGTCGTATTGTATATGTGATTCCGTACCTCAGACTGCAAGTGGCCGAGAGAGAAAAGATTGACAGAATCATTAGACGAGTTTTCAAACAGGCGATCGGACTTCCAATTACTACATCTAATGATAAATTACTTCAATTTGGGCTTCACAACACATCAGAAGAGCTTATAGAAGCTCAAAGAATCGCACAATATGAAAGACTAACGCAGAGTAAAACAGGTAGAGCTATACTAGAGGAACTGGGTATAAACTACGCAAATCAATTTGGCGCCAAAAAAGATATCCCGTATGAAATCAGGAAATTTTTAGTAATCTTACCGATTCCAAAAAACATGCACCCCGAACATCACAAAGCAAGGAGAGCTGAAAGAGCGAAAAATATACATAACAACGTAAAAGATTTACCGGAAACAACATACTTAGACGCGGCCAATTACAAAAGGAAATGACAACATGACTATAGCAGTAGTGGACTACAAAGGACATCTTAAGGTCAGCGGCTCAGTGAGAACGAGCTTTGCAGAAGAGGCGGAGGAAGCAGCTATTGCAATGGCCATAGCATCCACCTCGACTTCACTAATTGTTAGCGACTCGCAGACGGCTGTGAGAAACTTTGCACGAGGGCGAATATCCCAAATAGCTTCAAGAATATTGGTTGGATGCAAAGACCAACGAACAATAGAAATAGTCTGGGCATCCGCTCACTCCTCCTTGCCCGGCAATGAGGCTGCACACCAGACAGCTCGAGGACTTACAGACCGAGCCTCTGGATTGCCCTGGTCGAACGGGGAGGACGATGAGAGATTTGAGCGGATGACCACTTACAGAGATATTACACAGTATTACAGGCTAAGCAGGAAAATTTATCCTCCCGCACAATCGTCGTTGAACAAAGGACAGGCGGTGGCGTGGCGCCTACTCCAGACCCACACGTTTACTAGTCCGGTAACAATGAACCGCTGCGTGCCGGAACTTCATTCGGACAAGTGTAAATTTTGCCACAACAGGGCGGACTTGAGCCACATTTTATGGGCATGCCCGCAGGCCCCCATGAGAGGCGAATTTCTACACGGGAGTGGATGGGATGCCGCGCTCCTCAGCTCTGACTCTCAATTACAAGCCCGCTTAATACGGCAGGCCGAAGACGCCGCCAGGGCCCATGGGATCATGGCCGTCGTCTAGGTTTGGTCCTCCCTTCTCCTCTCGCACCTGAAAGGGGAAGAGGACCTTTCTGCTAATTAAATAAAGTTTGTTCATCATCATCATCATCATCAGGAGAAGTGCTTATCGCACGGCCTCATCGGAAACCTCGGGGCACTTGCGGTTGGAGACAACTTAAAGCGGGCACCTATAGCTAAACTCATCCTGAAAAGGCTGTGTGCTCAATTTGGTTACACCGCAGAGTTCGACTGCCTATCCGAAGCTGCGCAATAGGACATCTTCTAAAAAAGAAACCCACTTCTTGTTTTATCTTTTAACAAAACCACTACAAGATAAGAAAACTGCATAGAATACTAGCCTATAAATGTCTGCTTTGCAACGAATTCATAATTACGCAAGTGGATAACTAGAACAACGTTTATTACCGAAAAAAATTAAATAAGGGTTAGAAAAAAAATTCCGCCATATCCACGAAGTGAATGATGATGAGTGGGCGAAGCTCCGGAGGTAAACCTGGTAAACCATGAATCCTCTGTACATTTTGCCCACTCGATTTTATTACACCGCTCCCCCTAGCGTACGTCGCCGCACTAAATCGAACGATTGCCTTCAACCAATGACACGCGCCATATGTGACATCATTCCTATTTTATAAGATCTCGCGTCTATCATCAACTACAAGTACCGCTTTCTAGTTTATAACATCTTGCATCTTTTCATCATCAGCTACAAGTACCACCATCTAGTAAACACTACAAGAACTAAACGAGAGGTGGCTACATGGATGGATGGATGGATGCTATGAGCGTCCCCTTTATAACGGGGTGGTGACAAGTATGCCACCAGGCTCGACAAAAAAAAAAAACCTTTTTTCTTTTTTGATGTTGGCCTAATGCCTCTACTTCGATAAATTCTATCTTAATGGAAAAAAGGTAAATTTTCAGCTTAAGTTCTCTGCCATTTACGGCACACTGTCCATATTTTATTTTTCCAATATTTATTTTTGTCCTTTCTCTCTAATTTTCTGCCACCAATACTCTAACCGTCTCTTACTTATTTCAATCGCGGGTGTGTTCAGCTTTCCATTGTTGTCCCTAAAACCCAAGGCTTCCTGTAGGCTCGTGCCCAAACGTACACCTGGGTGGATATCTCCACATTCAATCAGAACATGCTCCGCCGTTTCCTTATCTTTCCCGCAGCATGTGCATTGTTCTTCTTCTTTACTGAATCTTGCTTTATAACTACGCGTTCTAAGGCAACCCGATCTCGCTTCAAACAGTAAAGCGCTTCCCCTTGAATTATCGTAAAATGCCTCCCTCCTTATTTCATTTTTGCCCTTTCGGTAGTTACTCAAAGCCGGTTTTTTCTCCATAGCTGCCATCCAGTAAATCCTCTCCGCCTCCCTGACTTTTCCCTTAACGCTCTTTGTTGACATATGGCTTACAATACTAGCCGTATATTTACTAGTGAGTCTTCTAGTTCTTTTTCTCCACTGTGTGTCCACGCTCTTCCTATACAAATAACGGAACATACAGGAGACGGTACCGCCATCTAGTGAACACTGCAAGAACTAAACTAGAGGTGGCTAGATACAGGGGACGGTACCGCCATCTAGTGAACACTGCAAGAACTAAACTAGAGGTGGCTACATGGAGGCTACAGGGGGCGCACAGCCTACGCCCTAAGGAGCTTCGCCCCTAAAAGGTGGGTGGGGCCCCTAGTCTCGGGCTCCACTGGCCTCAGCAGTCCGCCGCACCTGGTCCATGAGCGCCACTTGAGCCTCCTTTTCATCGCTGGCTAGCAAGGTCTCAACCTGCTCCATCGTGAATTTTTTCGCTGAATTTAGCTGGCCTTAACTCACATTCCCATGTGATGTGAGCAAGTGTTGCCAGTCCTCCACACCACGGGCAAGAACCCGCGTATGCGGTTGGGTGCATCGCATGTTTCAAACGCAGGTGCAGGCATGTAATTGTCTACAGGTGGCGCCACTCATGCGCTTCTTTTACACTCAGCCGAGAATGGGGCCGTGAGAATCTCCTTCGTTGTCGACGCTGGTGTCCTAAGATATCTCGTGGGGTGTGGGGAGCCTGGAGTAGCAAACGGGTATCTGGACGAGGGACGGTTGCTCGGTGAGTAATAGCTCGCGCTGCACTGTCTGTTCTATTGCTACCCGTTTTCGCTACATGTCCAGGGCACCATATGATGCAGTGTTCCTGGTCTAGTGTTGAACCTAGGTGGCGGGTGACGCACGTAAGTACACGGCCGTTAGTGAAATATCAACAGGCTATTTGAGAGTCCGTGAGGATATAAGATTGTTGTCCCATAACGTCTTTGGTTTTGATGGCTAGTGCTACCGCGATGGCTTCCGCCGTGTCCACAGAGTTCATCTTAGCTGAAGCACAGCTCAATAAACCCGGGCTGCGCACCGAACTAACAGCGGGCAATGAAAAGCCATGAATACCGCAGCGGGCTGCGTCCGTACAGAGCGTGTCTGGGTCCATTCCGAACTGTTTGGTGAGCTACCGGGCTCTGGCGTTGCGACGCACTCGGTGGTACAACGGATTCATGTTTTTCGGTATTGGATTGATATGGATTTGGGTACGGATACGAGTTGAAAGGGGCACCAGCTCCTCGTTACTATATTGGGGCCGTGTAGGATATCCTAAGCAACGTTATGTTTCTCTACCCGTAGGTGAGAGGCCAAGTCTTTCTCGCTGCGATATGAGGACCACGGCCCTAAGCTCCTCGAAGGTGTTGTATATCCCCAAGGCTAGAAGCCGATCTATGGATGTTCCCATGGGTAGGCCGAGGGTTGCCTTATAGGCAGTACGAATGAGGGTATCCACTCGTTCAATTTCAGTCTTTCTGAGCTCTTGGTAAGATAGACCATACGTTAATCTGTTAATTACGGAGGCTTTAGATATACGACGCATGCCCGCCTCTCCGAAGCCTTTACGGTGATACGTCACTCTGTGTACCATGCGCGCAATTTGTTTAACAGAATTGCGAAGAGTTCTGGGGGTGTGGTCCACGTGCCTACTTTCCTCTACCCAGAAACCAAGGATACGTGTACGCGCTACCTCTCGTTTGGTATAATCACCTACTTTCAGGGTAAACGGTGGTTTACTTCGGTAACCCCTACAATGCACCCGAACGAATTCAGATTTTTCCGGGCAGCAACTCATACCACAACTCTCCGCAAAGAGATACACTGTCTGAGCTGCTTCTTGGAGGGTATAGTTTCCATGTGGACGAGAGAGCCTCGGGTCGCCCAAAGGGTCATATAATCGGCATACAGGGCGTATCCCAAGTCTTATATAGACTCGAGCTGATGGGCAAGGCGGGCCATCCCAATATGAAGGAGTAAAAGAGATATGGCCCCTTGAGGCGTTCCTCTATTGAGCATTTGAAAAGCCGATGATCTAATGTCTCCTAAGCCTATTGTTCCAGTCCGATTGGTGAGGAAAGGCTGGATATATTGGTATATTTTTTACTTAGAGGTGGAGGAGCGCAGCTCCGGCAAGATAAGGCTGTGTCCCACTGTATCGAACGCGCTTTTTTGGTCGAGAGCAACCAAGATGTGTTCCGTGCCCGAGGGAATGTCGCGTAATACTTCATCCCAAAGCCGGAGGAAAATGTCTTGTGTTGAAGGGTTGTGGTGGAAACTATACTTATGGGTAGAGAAAAAACCCCGTTCCTCGAGATAGTGTGATAGGCGCGTGTGAATTACTTTCTCCAAGAGTTTCCCGAGGCAGGATGTGAGTGAAATTGTACGGAAATTGTGTAAGGTGGCCGTTTTTCCATGCTTGGGAATTAGTATGATTGAGGTCTCTTTCCATTCTGGCGGAACAATCCTAGGCTCCTAAATGTGTTCATCAAGATAACGGACTAGTTCATCGCGGCAGTCATCACTAAGGTTTCGTAACATGGCATTAGTAACTCGACGGGGTAATGGTGTTGTGTTGGATATAGAATATTGCGCCACGGCAAAAAGATCAGCCCTTGTGATAGGTTAATCCAGTGCTGCATTTGGCGTGCCCTCGTATCCAAGCGTGCATGGCGGGCTGCCGGCGTCACCCACGTATGTCTAATGCAGAACTGTCAAGAGCTGTTCCTCTGTGCCTGCGAAAGCACCGACCAACCTCTGGATCGTCCTGGACACAGTATATTTAGTGCTACCAGGGTCGAGCAAGCTTCGCAACATAGCCCATGTTTTCATCGTGCTAAATGTATTAGTCATCGAGTCACAGAACTGTACCCAACTTCCCGCTTTAAGTTTACGAGCATATTCGTTGGCGCGCTCCGCAACTTCTGAGATTGTGAGACGCAGTTTACGATTGAGGCGCTGGTACTTCCATCGCTTAATTACGTTGCGTCTACTTTACCACATATGAAGGAGATGCCATTCAACAACCGGGGCTTCCAATGCAAGGGCTATGCATTTCGAAACAGAACCACGCGCATCACACAAATGACTTGTCTATGTTATGGCATCCTCAAGGGTGTTCTGTGGTACAGGAATTTTTCTGTACTTTGACCAGTCCGATATTGTCACCTGGCCGGTCGTACGACGAACCTTCAGAGAGGCTATGGACACACAAATGATGTAGTGGTCGCTGCCTGAGGTTTCCTCAAGGTTAGTCCAGGTGGCGTCAGATGAGTTTAACATAAATGTTAAGTCGGGAGAAGTGTCGGCACTTACACTGCTTCCCAGCCGCGTAGGTACTCTGGGGAGTGTGATGAGATGAAGACGTGATTTTTTACAGCTTTTTTTTACAAATTCCCATTCGGAGAGTCCCGTCGATATCCCCAGCTTGTGTCAGGGGCGTCGATAGATAGATAACTTTATTGTACACCGAGGGAGGAGAGTCGGGTTTTACCCCGACGCCCCTGCGGGCCGCTCCCACGTTGGAACAGGCAGGGAGTACCTGCCTGCGGCATCGTGGGCCCCTTGGATTGCCCGAAGCTGACGGTGACGATCCGTACTTTTGATGGCGGAATAAAACCCTTGTCTTGGGATGATTTGCGCCTTGAGTTCCTTGGGTATGTGGGGGCAGTCCCACATCATGTGCTCAAATGTACACACACACCCACAGTCCGGGCAGTCAGGAGATATATCCATATAAATAGATACATTAGCTGGGCAGGGGTAAACCCCTGTCTGTAGTAGTCTGAGCGTGACTTCTTGTCCTCTGGTAAGATGCGAATGGGGTGGAGGAAAGACCCTACGACTCAAACGATAATGTGAAGTGACTTCGTTAAATGTCGCTAGAACGTCCCGCGACCCTCGATCAGCCGCACCCCCATCCAGAGGATCGGCCCCGGGCGGGGCGGAGCGGTCGAAATCACCTAGGAAAATGAGGCGGTCCTGCTGGCGCAAAAGTAAGGCTGCCCGAGCAACCAGTGCTTCAAAGTACACTCCCTTTTATTTGCAGGGATCCAGAGGAAATCTGAGCGTTCGTCGCCCGTGCCGAAACAACTGTGTCTTCTTTTTTTGCACGAGAAATATTCAGACAGCATGCATGTATACACCGATGGTTCCACGAACCACCAGTGTTCGTCAGGGGCAGTAGTTATCCCAGCAAGAGGTGTTACCATCGGCTTTAGGACTGACCACTCCACGGCATCTACAGCAGCGGAACTAGCTGCTTTGCGTGCTGCACTTTGTGTGGTCAAGCGGGAACCACCGCAAGAATGGTTGATTTTCAGCGACTCAAGGGCTGTCCTACAATCTGTGCTCTCAGCACTGCGTCGCGGCCCGTACGAACAGCTTGTTTCGAAGTTCGATGCCTTCTCCACACTTTACTCGAGAAAGGCCATCATGTGACGCTTCAAAGGCCACCAAGTCATTGCGGCATCATAGGGAACGAACATGCCGATACTGCCGCGCGGGCAGCCCTTGAAGGAACACGAGAAGAAGCCATACCGCTTTCGAGGACCGATGCTGCCAGTAATCTTCGACGACTTGCGCGTAAAATCACGTTTTCACTATGGTGCCCACCAAGCATCGATGCGAATCGTCAACACCACCTGTCCTTTTTGATGGCTCTCCGCATGCCCACTGGACTCGACCGAAGAGAAGCCACCCTTCTTCATCGCTTATGGCTAGGAATGGCATTTACAAAATCTTACTTCTTTGTCATAGGAATGGCCGACAACGCTCTCTGCGGTGCCTGTCATTGCGAAGAGAGGCTACACCACGTCCTGTGTGACTGTTTGTTGTGTGAAATCCAGAGACAGTCACTGGCGTCCGCTTTTGCGCGCATCGACAGCAGCCAAATGTCTGTGGACACTATTTTTTCAAGTGCCCGAGAGATGACATTGCAACAGAAGGTGACGAAAGCTCTGTTGAAATTCCTACGCGACACCGACTTGAACAAGCGACTGTAACAGCAATGTCCCACACCGCGAAAGACAAGACTGGACAATGACTGAGTGTGCGCGCGTGTGCCGCCGAATGTGCTGTTTCTCTCTTCCCTCTCTGCTCTCTTTCATCTCCCCCATCCCTCTCCCATGCGCATGGTAGCAAACCGGCTGCCTACAGGCTGGTTAACCTCCTTGCTTTTCTTTCCCCTCTATTTTCCTTCCTTCCCTGTTCTTTGGGCGGGCTGTACACATTTACATTAAACGTGCTGGCCTTGCTGCGCTTACGTGCGTAAATCTCAACACATTGGTGAGAACTTGAACATCCTGTGATGCAATGTACATTCGGCGAGATATCCTTAGCCACCGGCGTCGCAATTTTCGGGAAATCTTTATTGGTAAGGTATAATAACCCCGTAGCGTGACTGGCTTTGCACCTGTTCTCTGCATAGAAATAATATCTGGCTTAACTGCTGTTGTTTGTATGAACTGGTGAAGAGCTGCCGCACGCTTATGAAAGGTGCGGCACTTCCAATGCCAGATCTCAAGATGATTTACTTGTGTTTGTCTGCTACGTGGCAGATTAGCCACGATGAATAGCGGCGGTTTCCACGACATCTGCCTGCTTCGACCACTGGCTTACCGGCGAACCTGGGCTAGCATTCCTGTGTTTCCTTACGTTACCTTTAACTTAAGTGACACATTCATCGACATAAACGATAAGATTCTCAAATTCGGAATACATTTGCTGCGCTGCAGCAAAGCTTGCATGCTTTCAACTTGCTGCATAGTTTGTGGGAGGGCACATTCCGGTGACCCTGAGGACATTTCATTTTGGCCTGAAACGTGGACAGCCGCGTTATGAAATACCACATGTGAGGTTTGTTTGTGGCGAGCTTGAAGAGACGCCAACTCTTTTTTAAGTTCAGCCAGACTCTCACGAAGGAGTTTGTTCTCGGCTACAATTCGCTGGTATACTGGATTGTTAGTGATAGGAGCAGAGGGATACTCGAGGTTTGCTCGCCTTACCTCCTCCTTTGGACGAGGTGACGTGGGTCGGCCTGGAGCCTTGCCTTTGCGGCTTCGGGAAGAGTGGGATCCGGAGTGTTGTTGTGGTTTAGAAGAACGTTTCTTCTAGGACCTAGAGCGAGACCTGGACCGGGATCTTGAGCAGGGTCATGAGCGGGATCTTGACCAGGATCTTGATTGGGACCATGACCGGGAAATCGACTGCGACTTTGTCTGGGATGTTGTCGCGAACCCTGATCTTGAGTGGACATTGAAGTAGTGCCTATCGGTGGCAGGTGGCAGACTGGGCCAGTTCATGTACAAGTCTTCAGCGTCTGAGCTGAACCAACGGAGATGCTTCTTCGTCTTTGTCGCAGCGTGCCCTAGTGGCGAGTTCAGTGTTTGGTTGTTGGAAGTGTTGTAGCGAGTGTGGCGCAGAGGTTTGAGCCTCTCCTTGCAAGTGCGATCTCCCGTGAGGTGATCATCTCCACAAGTTGCACACTTGGGCGAGCATTCGTGACTGGAAACAGGGTCTCGCATGCCACACATGAGACACACTGGAGTGTCAGGTTGAGGGCATACGTCAGATCTACGGCCAATGGGATAACACACTGTGTACACTTGCGTGATGTTCTTGTAGGGGTAGCAAGGACGCTCACCGCGATGGTAATAGACGCAGCACGGCACACGTCCACCGTAAAAGGTGATTACCGTGATCTTCGTGTCGCCGAGCATCTGTACATGTAGGACATCTACGCCTTGTGCGCGCACCTGAAGATTTGCCTTGAGCTCTTCAGGTGGGGTGTGTGGCTGAAGTCCATGTATCACATCTCAAGTGGCTCCCTCACCGGCCGCCACATAGGCGTTGACTGCATGCGGACATTCATTTACCATCAACCTAGCGACGCGACTAACTTTTTCCGCAACCTCTTGGTGCGGTGTAGGGACTATGAAAATGTTCCAGCCAGGCTTGATGCGAATAAGAATTGCTCACCTGTAATCAAACCTTTGCATGGGGCTACCACCACGTCGGCGAGCGCCGGGCTTGTGAGATTTCTTATGGAAAGGCCCTGGTGCGGCCTTACTATGATCTTGAAATTGTCCCTTGGAAGAGGTGGAAGTCTGCGATACTTCGGCTTTCTGCGCGGACGCTCCAGGGTCGGCCCGTCAGGGGGTGGCGGCTGGCTAGCAACGCCGGCTTGGTTCAGGTGTCTTTTGCTTGCACTCGCGAGCATGTGCCTTTCGCTGACGCAGTGTCAGTGCTACCTGCCAGTCTCCATCCAGCTCCTGCTGCCTGGGTCTGCCGCATCCGTGCGTCTGTCCTCGCATTCATTCGTACGTCCTTTCGTCCATCCATCCTTCCGTCCATCTAGTGAACACTCCAAGTACCACCATCTCACATATTTGCATCATATATTGGATGGATGGATGGATGGATGGATGGATGGATGGATGGATGGATGGATGGATGGATGGATGGATGGATGGATGGATGGATGGATGGATGGATGGATGGATGGATGGATGGATGGATGGATGGATGGATGGATGGATGGATGGATGGATGGATGGATGGATGGATGGATGGATGGATGTGGCTGTACCCTTTAAATCGGGCGGCATCTAACGCCACCTAGCCGTAATACTTAATGAACTAACCAGTAGATTTATCTTTTCTTTTCCTTTAAATAGTGAGGTTGAGCATTCGTACTTTTCAGTGAAGGGTTTATTTTCACTCGTGCCTTGACTTTAACCACCAATCAGATAACCTCCTTCGAGTTAAGTCTACCCACTTAAAGTCTATTTTGCCCTCCCTGTCCCTAAACCCCAGTGCTTTGAAAAACTCTGCGCCATCATCCTGTACTACAGGGTGAAGCCCTTTACAGAACATTATGAAGTGTTCGGCAGTTTCTTCTTCTTCTCCACACGCACTGCATACTGTGTCTACTTCTTCGTATTTGGCCCGATATGTCTTGGTTCGCAACACTCCCGTCCTGGCCTCTAACAGTAGAGAACTACCCCGAGTATTATCATAGATCCTTTCCTTGGCAATTTCCTGCTTAAAAGTTTGATAGATCTCTAGTGCGGACTTCTTAATCATGCCAATTCTCCACATGTCAGTCTCCGTTTCCTTCACTTTCTTCTTCACCAATAGTTCTTTTTGGTTTGGCCACCTGCTGTTTTCTAAGTATTTACCAGTCAATTTCCTGGTTCACTTCCTCCATTTTGTATCGACATTCTTCATGTACAAGTAGCTGAAAACCTTCCTAGCCCAACGCTCCTCCCCCATTTCTCTCATTCGCTTCTCAAATTTTATCTTGCTGCTAGCTTCCCTGCCCTCAAATGATGTCCATCCCATATCACCTTGTACTCCCTGATTTGGTGTATTCCCGTGAGCTCCTAAAGCAAGCCTACCAATTCTACGTTGCTTAATTTCTAATCTTGCTTGAACTTCTGATCTCATGCACAAGACCGCATTGCCAAACGTCAGGCCAGGAACTATGACACCTTTCCATATTCATCTCACAACATCATACCTATTGTAATTCCACAGTGGCCTATCTTTCATCACTGCTCCATTCCTCTCACCTTTAGTCGTTACGTATATTTCGTGTTTCCTTAGGTACTCGGTTCGATTGCTTATCCGTACACGCACATATTTGTATTTGTCTGTTATCTCTAGCATGACCTCCTGTATCCTAAGCTCACTACCTTTATTATAATTAAAAATCATGACTGCTGATTTTTTCTTCCTGAATCTGAAATCTAACCTATCTCTCTCATTACCGCAGACGTCCATCAATCTCTGCAAATCTTCCTTGTTGTCGGCCATTAGCACTATATCATCTGCGTACATCAATGCTGGTAGTGCGTGTTCAATGAGTTTTCCTTGTTTGACGAAAGAGAGGTTGAAGCCCAGTCCACTTCTCTCGAATTTGGCCTCTAATCCTTGTATGTACATCATTAATAACAAGGTTGACAGAGGACACCCCTGCCTAAGCCCCCGTTTTACCTCTGCAGGCTTGGATACCTGTTTTTTCCCCTTTTAACTACCTTGTTACTTTTATCGATATCCTTTAATAGATTGGTGACTCCATCTTCCACACCTAGTCTGTTCACCATTCCCCAGAAGTATTCTTGAACCCCGTTATCGTACCCTCCCTTGATATCCAAAAATGCTAGCCACAGGAGCCTGTGTTCTTTTTCTGCTATTTCGATGCACTGCGTCAGTGAGAACAGATCGTCTTCCAGCCTCCTGTGTTTTCGAAATCCATTCTGCAGTTCCCCCAGCACCCCCTCATACTCCATTCATGCCTGCAGTCTTTACTTTATAATCTGCATTGCCAGCCTGTAATCCACTGACGTCACTGTTATAGGACGGTAGTTACAGCAATTACAGTTACGGCTTTGTCCCCCTTTCCTTTAGAGATCA
This sequence comes from Rhipicephalus annulatus, assembly GCA_013436015.1. Classification (NCBI taxonomy): domain Eukaryota; kingdom Metazoa; phylum Arthropoda; class Arachnida; order Ixodida; family Ixodidae; genus Rhipicephalus; species Rhipicephalus annulatus. The sequence continues at coordinate 136,931 of WOVY01010379.1, read as the reverse complement.
TGCTAATCTTGCTAAGTTTCCATCCATCGGGAACTTCACCATCAATTATTGTTTTGCTCACGGCCTCTCTCAAAGTCTGTTTAGACTTCGGACCCAATGTATTTATCAGACAATCGGAATGCCATCTGGGCCTGTTGATGTACTACTAGTAACCCTCTTTTCAACCCTTTCCCACTCTCGTTGTGAAAATGGAGCCATTGCGCCACTTGATTCGTCCTTGCCTGTCGTGGTGAAGAAGGCACTTTTTGTTGAAAATTTTTCTGTCAACCTTGTTCTCATACATTCAATAGCTTCGCCCCCGTGTAGCCTAGCACCTTGAGCTGTAGTTATAAACCTCTGTTCTAGGCTTCTCTCATTTCTTATGGAGTTTAGATGGTTGCACAATTGCCTTGCAGCTGCCTTTCTATCCTTTTTATGTACTTCTGTCATTCATCTAATACAAGTACTGCCATCTAGCGGACATTCTAAGGACAAAATGAGAGGGGGCAACTACTACAAACACGGGGCGTACGACCCATAGTGTGAAGAGCTTCGACCCAAAAAGTGGCCAATTATTTAGAGTACTAGGTACTCTACTATGTGAGAGCATGAAGCCGTCCCGTGGGCCTCACACTCGATGAATTCCTGTTGACAGGGGCTACTGTGGCGTGAAGAGGAGGAGGTAGCTAGAAAAAGCGGTTAATTATTTAGAGTACTAAGTACTCTACTAAGGGAGACCATGAAGCCGTCCCGTGGGCGTGACACTTGGTGAGGCCCTGCTGACACAGGTTTCTGTGGCATGAAGAAAGAGGGGGGTTAGAAATAGTCGTTACCAACTTATAATACTAGGTACTCTACTACGGGAGAGCATGAAGCCGTCCCGTGGGCCTCACACTTGGTGAGGCCCTGTTGACACAGGTTACTGCGATATGAAAAAGGAAGGGGGTAATGGTTTAGAAAGTGCATAACGATTTAGAGTACTGATTACTCTAGTAGAGAGAATGAAGCCACCCCACGAAAACAGGGGATCCTTGAAATACTGCCTTAACAAAGCGGACAACGCTATACACGTTTAACATACCTCATCTGAAAAAAACCGCCGTGCGTGATCTGCTTATAATGAAAAGTTTATTGCGTACCGAGATAGTTTTAAGCACAACCTACGCAATAAACATGCTCTAACAAATAAAATTCAAGCTTACAAATGATCCTTTTAACCAAACTATATTATTGTGCGTGCAGCCGTGGGAACACAACAGGCAGAAGGCTGCATGCGCTGGCGTCTGCAATGTCTGTCGCCTATCGCTTCCGTCGGAGGAGCTCCCCATCCAAGGAGTGAAAAGATTTGACAATGAGACTGGACTTGTACATTTCACCAAGAATTCACTTAAAAGAATGGGACTTCATGTGTATGTAGAAAAATAAAAGATTTCGATGTCTCACTTTTGTCTTTCGTTGTTGCCGTGACTGTGAAAGCAGTTACACATAGGTGGCTAACTACTTTTTCGCGTGTTCTTTTCTGCGGAATTTGTTGCTCACTGCACAGAAAAACAAGCGAAAAAAGTATTAGGCCTGGTGGAAAATAAACAAAAAACAATTTTTGAACTGGGGACAAAAAGTTCATCCGATTGAAGTAGTTGAGTGGATCAACCGTTCGTCCGGCATGGTGCAACTGTGAGGACTTACGGTTGCCCGGTAAGCTGTAAATGTTGGAATTAACAGTTGCTCTATAAGATGCAAATGTGAGGACTAAATGGTAGTGCTTTGGGGTGAACTGTGAGAATAACGGTTACTCTCTACGGTGTAAATGTGAGGACTAAATGTTAGTTCCTTGAGAGGACTAACTGAATGACCCAGTGCCGTTAGTCCTTAAAAGAATTAATGGTTGTGGAAGCCCCATTAGTCCCCGAAAAGACGAACCACACAACCTTTTGCCTTAGTGTGTGGTATATACTAGTTCATTGTACTCATGGCACTGCGGCTCAACCCTCGCTAAACCTTTCTAAAACTAAGGAGGTTACACCCAGCGAGTATAACATAGCAACCCTTTCTTGTCAGTAGTGCTCGATGTACATGCCAATGGCTGCTAATGTGGATCGCAGCGTGCGCGTTAACTAAAAGCCGAATGCTCCTTTCTTTTATTCCGCCTTAGCAGCCATTGGCATGTACATTGAGCACTATCCTTCATTGTTCATCAACGCACAGAAGAAATTTCTCACCAGCACCACCTTGGAGGTCAAAATGTTATACTTGTTAGACACTACAGCGGCTACGAGGGACGAACGGGTGCCTTTAAAAGAAGCTTCGCCCCTAAAATAAAACTAGAAGGAAGCGTCACGGGGAACTTTTGAGGCCCCGCCATGAAAAAAATGGCAGCATATTCACGAAGTGAATAATGGCGAGTGCGGCGCAGCATCCTTGCATCCATTCGTTCTTGCTTCCGTCCGTCCATGCGTCCGTTTGTGTGACCGCCCATGCGTCCATTCACCCGTCCATGCGTGCATCTGTTCCTGCGTCCGCACGTCCATCTGTGCGTCCGTCCCTGCGTTCGCCCATGCATCCGCCCCTGCGTCCGTCCATGCGTCCATTCGTCAGTGCAGCCATCCGTGAGTCCGTCTATGCATCTGTCTGTGTGTCCGTTCGTTCATCTACTCAACACTCCATGTACCACCATCTGGCATCTGTTTATCATATTGCCACCTGGTGTTCTGTGCCAGTAAACAGGGAGCCAGTTCTGTGCCAGTGAACGAAGAAGACAAAGACGAGCAACCCGTGCCAGCGGAGACGTCCTTCTTTGTACGTAAGATTTAGACAGTCGCGTCTCCTTGTACGTTTCTTCGTGCTCCTAGCACGTGACAACTGGTGGAGGTGGTGGGTACCCTATGCACCAAATCCCTCCCAGTACAAGAAGCTCCAGCCCCATACCGGTGGTTACACCTGTTCACCGTGCTAGCCGAAGGATCCGTGGACTGGACCCGGAGTTCGTACTTCTCTCAAAGAGGATCACCGCCTCGACTATCCCAGGCAGCGCCGTCCCAAGTGGCTCCAACCCAGCCGGTATGGAAGGCGCAACGTCAATGCACTTTGCGCTGTTCAAACCACGAACACCGAATCCCTTTCATGGCGCTGTCCATGAGGATGTTGAGGATTGGCTAATCCACTATGACTTCGTTGCCACTCATAACATGTGGAATGACACAGACAAGCTCCGACATGTCTACTTCAGTTTGAATGACGGGGCGCATGTTTGGTACGAAAACTGGGCAGGTATGTTCACGTTATGGGTGGACTTCAAACGCCGGCTTCTCGAAACGTATGCAAGTCCCGATCGCCAAGAGCGAGCTGAACGTGAACTCCAGAGCCGTATGCAAATGCCTAATGAAGACGTAGCAATGTACGTTGAGGACGTGATGCGTCTGTTTCGACGAGCCGACCCTCACATGCCGGAAGAGAAGAAGGTGCGATACCAGATGCGTGGAGTGAAGGAGCAGTTGTTCGGTGGTCTTGTGCGCAGCCCCCTCCCCCCAAGACTACGTCAGAGTTTCTCGCTGAAGCCGTCCTAATTGAAAGCACGCTTCGGCAACGGACACAGACGTACGAGCGACAAGTGAACTTTGCCTCTGCTACGGACTACATGGGCGGTCTTGGGGGCCACGTCGACTTCTTCCGAGATCTCATACGCTCTGTAATCTGCGAACTGCAGAAGTTTTCAGTATCCTCGGCCCCCACCACCAGTTCTTTGTCTGGCATCGTCCGAGATGAAGTTGAGCACGCACTACGAGAACCTTCCTGTCAGACAGAGCCGCGGCCCCTAAATGAATTCCCTCGCATGTCGTATGCGTTAACTCTACTCCAGCCAGCACCACCTTTGACTGCGCCTCCTATCGTGGCCCTTGCCATGCTTCCAGCAGACCAAACCCTGCGCCAACCTGCACCGCATTTCACTCTGACTCATACCACGGCCCCAGCCATGCTTCAGGCAGTCCAAGAGGAAGAGGGCCCATATCTCAGCGACCGCCAACAGATTCCGCGAAAATCAGACGTGTGCCGGGCCCCTGATCGACGTCCTCTTTGCTATCACTGTGGCGAACCTGAGCACATCTGCCGACAGTGCACATATTGAGAGCTGGGACTTCGTGGTTTTTCGGCCAACTCCCCACCTCCTAGGTTCGGCCAGCGGCCTCCGGAAATTGCGCACTACGTTGCCCAGCAGTGTGGATCGACATCTCGGCACCACTCACGTTCTCCATCACCGCGGTGGTTCTCGCCGAATCATCGCACCTATTCGGGCGTGGTGCAGGGCTGGTCACCTAGACCGCGTCGAAAAAACTAGCCACAGCGACCTTCGGGGGCAAGGCCGCTCAGACTGGTCATGCTCAAGGCCCCCTATCAACGCGGACTGAAGGTACCGACGATACATGGACAACGATATGACCGGCTGATTGCGGACTAGTTTCCTTGGACATTCTTGCTCTGCTAGATGGTCGCGAAGTCAGCGCTTTAGTGGACACTGGTGCGGACTATTTCATAATTAGCGAAAAACTGGCCGCCCTTCTGAAGAAAGTAACGACTCCTTGGAACCGCACGCCAATTCGTACAGCTGGCGGGCATATCGTTACGCCACTCGGTATGTGCACGGCAAGATTGCAAGTCCCTGGTTGTACGTTTTTTGCCAGTTTTAGCGTTCTCCAGCAGTGCTCTCGAGACCTCATCATTGGCATGGATTTTCTCAGGGAGAATTGTGCTACAATTGACATTCGACGACGTCTAGTCACTTTCGCGACCACAAACGCCACAACAGCTTACGCCAACCCCAGCCACTCCCGAGTGTCTCTTCGCGTTATCGATGACGCTGTCACGTTACCACCCCGTGCAACTGATTTTGGTTCAGGTGGCGTGAGATGGAGTGATGCATGGTGAAGCAGTCGTAGAAAGCAATCATTCGCTTTTGCTGTCTCAGGGTGTCTGCATAGCGAGAAGCCTTGTTGACTTTCGTGATGGTCACTGCAACGTTTTTGTCCAAAGTTCAGCTACGAGCACCGGTACCTTTTTTCTGGAACTGTCATCGCCTACGCCGACCCAGTCGCCATTGTCATCGAGTGTTTTTCTTCCGATACCATCAGCACTGCTGAAGCGCCTTTTCGCAGCGTCGAAATCAATCCAACGCTTTCTGAAGCGAACAAGCAGCGTTTGAGCGAGCTGTTGCTGGAATTCCACACATGCTTTGCACGTTCTTCGAAGATACGTCAAGCACCGATTACTAAACACCGTATTATCACCTACGCTGACGCGCATCCCATACGGCCGCAGCCTTATCGTGTTTCGCCAACCGAACGGCGCGCGATTCAAACGCAGGTTATGAAAATGCTTCAGGATGGCGTGATACAGCTTTCAAGCAGCCCTTGGTCACCAGTCGTTCTTGTGAAAAAGAATGATGGCACGCTTCGCGTTTGTGTTGACTACAGGAAGTTGAACAATGTCACAAAGAAAGACGTGTACCCGTTGCCAAGAGTGGATGATTCTTTGGACAGGCTGCGCCGCGCGAAGTATTTTTCGTCTGTTGACTTGAAGAGTGGTTATTGGCAAATAGAGGTCAATGAACGTGACCGGAAAAAAAGACCGTTTTTGTAACGCCGGATGGCCTTTTTGAATTCAAAGTGCTCCTGGAAGTGATTCTGGCGTAGAACACTGCTGTCACTATCTGTAATTTTTCAAAGTTTTTCTGCGACTCTGTGGAAGACACCGTTCCAGTGACTGCGGCGATGGACGTGGATTCGCCTGGGCTTCCACCGCAACCCTCGACGTCGTCCGCAGCTACCACAAGAAAGCGTACGGGCCACCCGAGTGATGCCGACAGCGAAGACACGCTGATTTACTCTACGGCCAACGACGAGAGCTCCGACGAAGGCGACTTCGTGCCTGTGACAAGGCGGCAGCGAAAAAGAAGACTAGTGATGCCGTCTCCAACAAGTAAGAATGTGACGACTACGCGAGAGCCCACGATATACACAATTCTGTTTGTGCCGGTCGATGCGGCTCAAAGTCTCAACCGGCTCAATCGTCAAGTCACGTCTAGGTTTCTTGAGGAACTCGCCCAGGGAGAAATCGCGGACGTGCGGATCAATGGCCGTAAGAATATCCTCGCCGTAGACGTCACTCAACGAAGCACATTGGAAGTGCTGAGCAACGTCAAGATGTTGGATAACATCAACGTTCGCTCATGTATACCTGATGGCCGCGACTCTACGGCAGGCGTCATTTATGACGTCGACATTTCCATCAGCGAAAGTGACTTTCCTGCTCTCATCAAACCGGTGTCTGCAGAACCTCCTATACTGCAAGCTCGTCGCCTTGGCAAATCACGCTGCGTGAAGCTCGTGTTCAAGGGTGACAGCCTTCCATCGCAAGTCAAGGTCGGCCATTTTCGACACACAGTGCGACCCTTCGTACCGAAGCCCCTTCAATGCCGGAAATGTTATAGATTGGGACATGTCAGTGTTGTTCGTACAAACCTGGCTGTGTGCTCGCTATGCTCAGAATCACATAGCGCAGATACTTGCCAGGCAGAACTTCGAAAATGTCGAAACTGTCATGGCCCTCACGAAGCATCGTTGAAAGATTGCCCAATCATGAAAAAGGAAATGCAAGTGTTGAGGCAAATGGTCCGGGATGGCTCAACTCACAGGGAGGCCGCTGCCCAAGTACGACGCCGGCGGTCTCGTCGCCGGAGGCCCCTGAGGAGACCCAGTGCTGAAGCAAGGATTGAACCTCACCAAACGACCACCGGCGTACCACCTCAAGCGTCCAGACACGCCGACAACAAATCCTCCAAGCAAGACAAGAGCATCACGGGCTCGCCTGAAGCATGGCCAGCGCTGCCAGCGATAGACCCACCGTCTGAGCCACCGCATCGCTCGTCTACAACAACTTCGGAACGAGAATGTGGTGATAGTCGCGACAAAGAAATCGTAGCCATGGTAAAGGCCCTTATGAACACCATTCGTATGCTCTTCACTAGAATTGACAGTCCGGCTGCAAAGAGTGCACTTCAGTTAGTGGATGCGCTGAAGCCGGTGCTATCAAGTCTGGAAAGGCACCATGGCTCCGCCTCTGCAAGCCTTTCGTAAAGAGGTCAAAGGAGCTTCGATATTTCAGTGGAATGCCCGAGGCCTCAAGCCCCGCATTTCTGATATACGACAATTTGTGTTCAAAAACCAGTTTCCAATCATTGTTATCTGTGAGCCAAGGCTACACAATGCAATACGACTATCGAGGTACGAAGTTTTCAAGTCCGCTACCTGCAACGAACAGAGTAAAGTCATTGTATATATCAGATGCGACCTTACCTATATCGAGCACCGTGTTGCACCTCACCATGACAACCAGTATGTCTGCTTGACAGTTAAACGTAGATACCTCAATTTCACGCTCGTAGGCGCATATATATCACCTTCGAACCGTTTTGAACCTGAAAGACTACGTGCACTGTTAACAGCCACACCTGAACCATGGATCATCACCGGAGATTTCAACGCTCACCACCCACTATGGGGAAGTCAGAAGACAGACAGTCGTGGAAGGCAAGTATTCTCCTTTGCTCTGGAGCAGCAGCTGCTTTGCGTAAACGACGGAAGCCCAACGTTTCTACGGGGAACGACATACAGCAGCTGCCTTGACTTGACATTTGTGTCACGAAGCCTAAATATAAAGGTCAAGTGGTTCGCAGACTATGAAACTCATGAAAGCGACCACATACCAACTTATTTGAAGATCAAGGGCCTGGAAAAATCGCCTAACTACGACACTTCGACTCGCATCGACTGGACAAAGTTCAGGTCACTGACGGAAAAAAGGTGTCAAGAAAATCAAACGCGTCCTCTTGACACCCTCGAGGATATGATTAGAGGTGCTACTCAAGAAGCGACCTATCATATTCAACATACTTCAGATTATTGTCAATATCAGGCGGAATTGGAACGGCTCAGAGCGATCCGTCGTCGCGCAGAAAGAAGATATAGGCGCACTAAGTCTATTCACGACTTGAGGGAGGCAAGGCGCCTACAGAAAAAAATTCAGCGGCGAATCATTTCACTTCAATCCTTTCGCTGGAAACATCTGTGCGAATCTTTGGATCCACACAAGCCTTTGACGCAGACATGGAGGATTGTCCGTGGCCTACGAACATCGCCACATCAACATCGCCCCTTCAAGTGTATTTCTCTCCACCAAGGACGCACCGAAATCGAAGTAGCAGAAGATTTCTGCATGAAAGTTGCCGGTCATGCGTCCACGTGCACCACGCGCCACCTAGAAAACGCTCCAGTTTCCAGAGATTCAAGAATGGACACCTTTTTCTCTCTAGAGGAACTACAAGCGGCCTTGACGGCATGCAAACGATCTTCATCGCCTGGTCCGGATGGGATCACGTACATGGCTCTTTGCAACCTCGGAGAAGCTGCTCGACGGGCCCTTCTATCCGTGTACAACGACTCGTGGAGCAGCGGATTTATCCCTCATTCATGGAAATCCAGCCGCCTCGTACCTGTGCTTAAACCAGGTAAATCTCCTCTGCACTTGACCTCTTATCGCCCCATCGCGCTTACCAGCTGTTTCGGGAAAGTGATGGAGAGGATGATTTTGACTCGTCTAGAGTGGTACCTGGAGCGCCACGAGGTATACCCTCATGCTATGACGGGCTTTCGGCGTGGGAGGTCCGCAATTGATAACGTTATAGACCTGGTCTCATCTGTTCAGCATCAAAAAAAGACTGAAACGTTTATCTGCGGCGTTGTTCTTGGACGTGAAAGGTGCATACGATAACGTATCACATGAAGCCATTCTGGATGTCATGGAAAATTTTGGATTACGGGGTCGGGTATACCAATGGATCCACAGCTATCTGAAAGGCAGAACTTTCTTTGTACAGACGGAGAATGGCACAACAACGCACCATTGCAACCGTCGAGGTGTGCCTCAAGGCGGCGTTCTTAGCCCCACACTTTTCAATCTAGCGCTACTCGGCCTGGTTGATGCGCTTCCAGAATCTGTCCATCTATCAATATATGCAGATGACATCTGCATCTGGGCGTCAGGCGTAACACGCCTTCATTTGCGTGCCCGGCTTCAGAGAGCGGCAAAAATAGCGACAAAGTACCTGGAAGAACGGGGACTAGAGCTGTCGTCAGGAAAATGCTCGCTTATAGCATTCACGCATAAGGCTATGAGCCCATATGTTATTAAAATTAACGGACAGACGATCAACTACGTGAAGACCCACCGATTCCTCGGAGTCATAGTTGATCGCGACCTCTCCTGGAGCCCTCACATCGCCCACATGAAAACTAAACTCACCATGATCACCCACGTACTGAGGTTCCTTGCTGGAAAAACGTGGGGTGCATCGGTACAAGCGATGCTCCAACTCTACACTGTTCTGTTCCTGGGTTATATGCGATACAGCTTACCTGTGCTTTGCGGGATCCGAAGAACAAACTTGCGCGTCCTCCAGTCGATCCAAGCCCAAGCCCTGAGGATATGCCTTGGTCTCCCGAGATGCGCGTCTACAGCAGCGACAGTCATCATTGCGCGTGATTATCCAGTCAACGCATACATCCGCGTAGACGCTTTGAGAATGCACATAAGACATTTCGCTCGGCTTCCATCTCATCACCTAGCCTCACTTCGAACTTCCAGGCCCCACTCAGCGTTCAGCGCAACTGTAGCTCAGCATTGCGCAGTGCTTCCATTGCACTTCACGCATGCAGCACAGCCGCCGATACCATTATGGTGCCTACACCCACTCAAAGCCTTTCTCACAATTCCTGGCATCCAAAATAAGAAAAAATCGTCGCATCTAGCCCTGAAACAGGCCACATTACTTTTCCTGCAAGAGAAGCACAACGGACGCCTTCACATTTACACGGATGGCTCGGTGTCCTCAGTAAGCTCTGCAGGGGCAGTGGTTATTCCCGCGAGGAACATCACAATTAAATTCATGACATCGCATTTGACGTCGTCGACAGCTGCAGAACTTGCAGCCATTCGTGCAGCTCTGGAGTTTATAGTGAAAGAACCTTCGGGAATTCGGTCGATCTTCTCGGACTCGAAGGCATCTCTTCAATGTCTTATATCACCCTTTCGCCATGGACCTAATGAAAAGTTAGTAGCTGAAATAAGGCTTCTTCATCACCAAGCAACCGAAAAACAGCACAGCATAGTGTATCAGTGGATACCAGGCCATTCCGGTATATATGGCAATGACCGCGCAGATGAGGCCGCTAGATCTGCACACGATGGTACCCAATACACAGCCATCCCGTTCTCAAGAACCGACGCAGCTACAAGACTTCGTTCGCTTGCACGTGACCTCACACTGGCACAGTGGAACTCGACAGACTTCACAAACGCGCGCCTGCATAACTTGGATCCCGATCTGCAGCTTCGTCTTCCCCCAAGGATATCTCGAGCTGAGGAGACTCTTCTATGCCGCCTGTGGCTTGGAGTGGCCTTCACGAACGCATACTCTTATCTCATCGGGATGGCCAGCTCTCCTACATGCACTTACTGCATTTGCGAAGAAACCATCGCGCACCTTCTGTGTGAGTGCACCCATTTCAACGTACAAAGACAAGAACTCACTGCAGCTCTGGATAGACTAGACAATCGGCCTTTGTCGGAACAAAGGATTCTGGGTCATTGGCCAAGCCCATCCTCAGCCCAGAAGGCTTTGAAAGCTTTGCTGCGCTTTTTGCGGACAACTGGCCTCAGAGACAGACTTTAGTGTCTTATACTCTTTGATGTTGCCTTTCCTCTGTCGCATTTTTTTGTAATTTCTCCCTCCCTTCGCAACATTTCTTTCTAACATCTATCATTCCCCCCACCCCTTTCCCCAGCACAGGGTAGCCAGCCGGTCTAAGAACTGGCTAACCTCCCTATCTTTCCGCTTAAACTTTCTTCCTCCAAAGTGCTCCCTTTCGGCCTCTGTTCCGCTCTAGCCACATTCCAGCGAATGATGGACACCGTCCTGGCAGACCTTAAGTAGAAAAGCTGTCTCGTCTACCTCGATGACGTCGTTGTGTTTTCTGAAACGTTTTACGAGCATCTTCGTTGCCTTCGGAGTGTGCTCGAAGCCATTAGATCAGCCAATCTCACACTCAAGCCTGAGAAATGTCATTTCGGCTATGAAGAATTAGTTTCTTGGTCACGTCGTCAGCGCCGTTTGTGTTCGGCCTGATCCTGACAAAACTGCTGCCGTCGCCGCTTTTCCAACTCCAAGCGACAGGAAAAGTCTTAGACAATTTCTGGGTCTGTGCGCGTAGTACCGGCTCTTTATTGAAAATTTCTCCAACATTGTGGAGCCACTATTACGCCTCACGCGTGAGGACACACCATTTGTCTGGGCTGACGAACAGCAGACTGGCTTTGCGGAACTACAGCGGCGGCTCTCTTCCCCTTCCGTGCTAGGCCACTTCGATGAAGATGCTGACACAGAAGTACGCACCGATGCCAGCAATAATGGTCTTGGAGCTATTTTGTACAACGACAAGACGGCATTGAACGGGTAATAGCCTACGCAAGTCGTACACTGTCTCGCGCATAATCTAACTATTCTACATCAGAGAAAAAATGTCTTGCGGTCATTTGGGCAATTACAAAGTTTAGGCCATATCTCTACGGTAGACCATTTAAAGTAGTGACTGATCATCATGCTTTCTGCTGGTTTACCAATCTACGAGACCCTTCAGGACGATTAGCACGATGAAGTCTGCGTCTACAGGAATTGGATATCACCATCGTGTACAAGTCAGGCAAAAAGCACGAAGATGCCGACACGCTGTCACGAGCACCTCTTCAATCCACCAGTACAAGCGCAGAAGAGGACGGCGCCTTCGTGGCAACGCTGAGTTGGCAGGATCTGATGTCTCAGCAATGAAATGACGCCGATCTAAGAATAACTATAAATCACTTAGAAGGTGGCACCGCGCCCATTCCTCGTCCGATGTAGCGAACGTTGCCATCACTTTGCCTACGAAATGGCGTCTTATACAAAAAGAACACTGGTGCTGGTGACAGATCGCATCATCTCGTCATGCCTGAAGCTCTCCGCATGACGTCTTATTAGCTTGCCATGACGAGCCCACATCCGGCCATCTGGGCTACTCGAGAACTATGGATCGGGTGCGACAACAATACTACTGGCCTAAAATGTCGGCCTGTGTCAAACGCTACGTGAAGGGATGCCGTGAATGCCAGTGTCGCAAGACACCACCCTTAAAGCCTGCAGGTCATCTACAACCGATCGATCCACCCCCTACACCGTTTGATCAAGTGGGAATGGACCTCCTAGACCTGTTTCCTTTGTCTTCTTCTGGCAACAAATGGATTATTTTCGCAACCGTTTATTTGACGCGTTACGCTGAGACGAAGGAATTGCCATGAGGATCCGCAGCTGAAGTTGCCAGTTTTTTTTAAACATCAAATTGTGCTACGGAGTGGCGCCCCGTCATATGCCATCACTGATCGAGGGACATCATTCACAGTGAAGCTCTTGGATAATATCTTCAGATTGAGTTATACAACCCATCGAAAGACCACTGCGCATCATCCTCAGAGTAATGGTTTAACAGAAAGGCTAAACAAAACTCAAGCCGACATGATCACTATGTACGTGGATGTGCAGCACAAAACGTGGAACGACATCCTGCCGTACGTAACATTTGCGTAGAACACTGGAACGCAGGAAACTACACGTTTTCCACCATTTCGGCTAGTTTATGGTCGAGATGTCAGAACTATGGTAGACGACATGATCCCTTATGAGGACATTGACGAGCTCGACCAATTCGCCCCGGACATCAATGAGTACATTCAGCACACTGATGAAGCACGTCAACTGGCCCGTGTGCACATAAGAACTCAACAGTGCGCAGATGCACAGTGGTACAACATCCATCATCGAGAAGTTAATTATGAACCTGGTGACCAAGCTTGGGTTTGGACACCTATTAGGCGGCGAGACCTCAGTGAGAAATTCTTGAGGAAGTACTTTGGAGCTTACAAAGTTCTCAGACGTGTTACCGACGTCAATTACGAAGTGGTTCCAAACGGAGGCTCACCATCATCCCAGCGCAGGTTACCACTCCCAGAGACTGTACACGTCGTCCGCCTAAAACCATACTTTACGCACTGATACGAATTTTCTTCGTTTGCCAGTGAACTCTTTATGTGAACAGTGAATGCCGTTTATTTCTGATTGCCGGGCCCAGGACGCATTTTCTGTCGTGCGCTATTTTGTTTAATGTTTGTTTATGTTGCCTACTTTGACCCAGTACTGTGCACACTTTTCTTGAGCATCGGGTCGATGCTCGATTGGGGGGAGGAGTAATGCCACCTGGTGTTCTGTGCCAGCGAACAGTGAGCCAGTTCTGTGCCAGTGAACGAAAAAGACGAAGACAAGCAACCCGTGCCAGCGGAGACGCCCTTCTTTTATCTCAGATTTTGACAGTCGCGTCTCCTTGTACGTTTCTTCGTGCTCCTAGCGCGTGACAATATATTCCGCATATGCACCGCCATCCAGCGGACATTCCAAGAACTAAACGAGAGGTGGCACACGCACACTTTCTTACGGCTTGCGCTTCGTGTCTACTTCCCACCTTTAACCACCTCGAGTTCATGGTATATACTAGTTCACTGTATTCATGGCACTGCGGCCCAACGCTCTCTAAACATTTCTAAAACCAAAGAGGTTATGCCCAGCGAGTATAACGTATCAACTCTTTCTTGTCAGATAGTGCTCAATATACATGCCAATGGCTGCTAAGGGGGAATGAGAGACAGGAGAATTCGGCTTTTAGTTAACGCGCACGCTGCGAATTTTTTATTGTTTAACAACGCACAGAAGAAATATCTCCCCGGCACTACCTTGGAGGTCAAAATGTAAGACTTGTTACACACTACGACTACGACTATGAATACGAGAGACGAACGGATGCCGCTATAAGGAGCTTCGCCCCTCGAAACAGGAGCATGCTGGGCATTGATACTAGCTTACGGAGAAGGTGAGATGGAGCGGCGCCTGAGGAAGTTGGCGACACCAGGAGCACTTTCTTCAACTTCTTTTTTTGGTTCATGAGCCTGCAAATGAAAACAAAAGAAATGCTACAGGAGCACCGCGGGATAGGAGACACGAACGTGAGAAGCACTAGGCTTCACGAGAAGGCTGGATTGTGGACGCTAGGAAAAAAACTGTCTCACACTCGACGCAACTACGTGCGTCCAGCCTTTTCCAGGATGCCAGCCCACACTACCACGAAAAGACTCCGCACTTGCACTAGTTTGTGTAAAGGTTTCGTCAGCACATATCATCATCATCAGCAGCAGCAGCAGCAGAGCAGCAGCCTGACTACGTCTACTGCAGGACAAAGGCCTCTCCCAAGTTCCACCAGTTAACCCGGTCTTGTGCTTGCTACTGCCAATTTATACCCGCAAACTTCCTAATCTCATCTGCCCACCTAACCTTCTGTCTCCCCCTAACCCGCTTGCCTTCTCTGGGAATCCACTTAGTTACCCTTAATGACCAGTGGTTATCCTGTCTTCGGGCTACATGCCCGGTCCATGTCCATTTCCTCTTCTTGATTTCAACTATGATATCCTTAACCCCCCTTGATATGACTACTTAGGGCAGGTAATAACCGCGGAGCCGAACCACGAGATTGAAGTAACTAGAAGATTAAGAATGGGGTGGAGCACATTTGGCAAGCACTTTCAAACTATGACAGGTAGATTGCTACTATCCCTCAAGAGGAAGGTATATAACAGCTGTATCTTGCCGGTACTTAGCTACGGAGCAGAAACCTGGAGACTTACAAAGAGGGTTCCGCTTAAATTGAGGACGACGCAGCGAGCAATGGAAAGAAAAATGGTAGGTGTAACCTAAGGAGACAAGAAGAGAGCAGAGTGGATTAGGGAACAAACGGGGGTTAAGGATATCATAGTCAGCACATATAGCTTGCGATAAGACTAACCGCAGCATGGAGTCTGAAGGAAGTGGGTGCTGGGTGGCCTTCTTTGTTCTTTTTTTTCCTCTGGTGTCTGTGTGCCATATCTTTTTGTCTCCGTTTATTTCTATTTCTTTAACTTCTCTTTCCGCGTACTTCAGTTTCTCACTCTTTCTATATCTTTCTTGATCACTGCATGTTCTCTCTTTCTATTCATCCCTACTTTCCTTAGCTTTCTCTTCTTTCCTTTCTTCCTCTTTCTTTTATTCTTCTCGTCCTCTCTCTTCATTTGGTTCTCTTTTTTCACTCTTCCTCACCCTAGCATATCTCGTCCTCAGCCTCCTTTCCCTCTCTCATTCTCTTGCTAAGCTCTACTACATCAGGCCATGCTATACCTTGCTCGTGTGCTTCTCTCTCACTATATTTGTGTGTGCTCTTTCTTTCACCGATTAAAGTTGCACAGCATGCCGGAAAAAAATCAGCGTGCGTGTTCTAGGAGAGAAGATGAAGAGGATGAAGAGAGCGCTCGCCATTTCATGATAATGATAATTTCAGTTCAGCCGTCCCGTTCACCCTTTGCTTCACGCTTCAGCTCTTGTCCAGGCATTGCAACTCCTTTCGTGAGGGCGCGACGGACGGACTTTTGACGTGAGCACTACCAGGCTTATCTATTGGTTTCGCATCTACAGCGAAACGTGTTACCATTCTAGTTATCAAATGGTGCGAGGCAACATGTAATGGTTGGGGCTGAAACTATAAAAGGGCCCCTATAAACTACTCCAGGTTCAAAAACAAGATAGTGGTTTCTTTCAAAGATGAAAAAAAAAACATTACTATACCCTTCCGCTATAATGCTTCTTTCCATTTATGTCCATCGTAAAACACCCGCACAGTTGAGCACTAAGCTTCATTCTTATCAGGACTTCGCGCTTGCAGGCTTTACCCGCTGTTATGTACGCTAACTTGGCTAAAAACTCTGAACGAAATGAAATCCCATGATCGCGCAGCGTAGCTCAGGCGGAACAATTGCCGGTCATGAAGGCCCGGCTAACCCCACCTGCTGCACCACCACCCCCACCACCACCACCTAACTATATGAGACAAGGTAGAACGCGACTGAACGACAAGGCATGCAGGCTAGGAGACAATTAACAACTAATATTCCTCGTATATGGCAAAATCGAGATGCCCATTCTCTCACGACGTCGCGTCGACTGACTCCTTTCGTCAAGGAATGCCGGAAGGATGTGAAAGTCCGCATCAGTGGCTAAGGTGCTCGGCTTCCGACTCGCGAAGGTTGCCGGTTCGATCCCGATTGTGGCGGTCACATTTCCTTGAAGGGTGAAATCGTTGATGCCCGGTATACTGTGCGATGTCAGTGCACGTTCAGGAACGCTAGATGTTCTAAATTTCCGGAGCCCTCCACTACGGTGTTTCTCGTAATCATATCTTTGGGATGTAATAGCCCAGATATTAATTATTTGAAATGCCAGGAATCGGATAGAATAATAAAACTGTTTTTTGTATTGTCGAACGCTGTTTATAGACCGTCTAATGAAAATCAAATTGAGCGTTATGAATGGTTGGGTGTTTTCCGAATATTTCCTCACTCCTGCAGCTGGAAAAAAAAATGTTTACGCTGTATTTCCTACGCCGCAGAATTAGGATGGTTCAGCATGAAACGGACGTGCGTCGTGATCATTGCAAGTTTCCACCTTTGCGGGTCACGCCGAAACAAAGAGAAGCGCGAGATGAACGGGTAGAAGTTCTGAATTTCCATACTTTGAAAGCATCATAACAGCGACCGTGCACGGGAAGATACAGTGTTGCGCAGTCACGATCCAGCTTTGCAACTACCACCCCTCCGTTTCGAAACTATAGTGGGACACGCGGGAACAACTGCGACACGCCCATCTCATTCTCACCTTCTGGCAGCCTGCCTCTTCGTGCGCTACGCGCCAAGCTGCGAACACATTCTCTTTGCCGCGTTTAAGCGCAGTACAGACTCTCACGTCGTGGCTCAAGCGAAGAACACAATGACCGCCGCTGCTGTAATTTTCGTTTTTGTCGGTGCATACCTTTCCGCCGTCTTTGTCGTCGCCCTTCTTGGACG
The DNA here is from genome assembly GCA_013436015.1 of Rhipicephalus annulatus. NCBI lineage: Eukaryota > Metazoa > Arthropoda > Arachnida > Ixodida > Ixodidae > Rhipicephalus > Rhipicephalus annulatus. Next base: position 119,843 of record WOVY01010379.1, on the reverse strand, counting down.
GAAGTTTCGTCCGACAACAATGAATGGGAAAAGCTCGCGCAATAGTTGAAGGGGGGAGGAGGGTAGGCTAGTAATTGGACCGATTAAACCCGGTGAAGAAGAATGCGCGACAGGTGCCCCTTCTTGAGTTGAATGCGTGCCCGGTCGCAGGAAGGAGGAAGGCTTCGGTTCTCTATGTCGGCGCTGCATCGCATGACACGCGTGGGAAGATGCCGTGCTCTATCGGTGCGGCGATGACGGCTGCGATGCGCGGCTTCTTGCTGCGGAGCATTCTCGGAGTGAGCGAAGCCGATTCCTTCTCCTGGAGTGAACGTAGTAGCGTGTCCACAGCTAATTCAGGAGGTTTGTGGGGAACGTACGCCAGTAGTCTGCTTCACTGCGGGCTGACTTGTGCATCGCAAGAAGAAATGGAACAACGCTTTGAACAGCACGACGTGCCTGCCGTGTTCACTTCGTCCCGTCCGCAGCGCTTTCTCGTACAACCATTCACAGGGTATACGACGAGGGACTTGGAGGGAGTGACATGTTGCGGACAGGAAAATAAACATGTTAGTTATGGCAAGCTTGCCAAGTTGGTGTCAATCCGTGATTAACAGCACAACTTCCTGCAATGACAAGAAAAGAAACATCTTTATTTGATTTTTGCTGCACACCTCACAGGAATGGAGCAGTCGAATTGCTCTTTACCTCAATCTACGCCAAATAAGGCATAACAGGAAAACATAACCGGGCTAGAGTCTCTCGTGTGTTTTGGCTTAGTGGGGTAGCTCGTGTCCTTGTAGAAAGTGGTGCTGTAAGAAAAAGAAACCCTGCGTTTTCTAAACGTTTTATAAAGACTAAAGTGCCGCGAGTTGTTTGTCGTTATCCGTTCATAAGGGGTCTTGGTTCTACAAAGAACACAGCGAACATAGAATACAGGAAAATGTTCGTTTGTCGCTCTATTAAGGTGAAGTAAGAGTTTCGGAATTATGATTTGCATTCGACAGCACATTCATGTGGTTGCCCGGTGTCATTGTCTATATACCTTTCTTATTATTAAATGTATACAAGGAGAGGTTCGCGCAAATGCGTGGCTCCGGCTACTCGTCTCGCACATAGGTCGAAATTGCATATTTTGTAGTAAACACGAGGCTATACATATGTACATAGCACAACGCTTACGCAATGAGTCCACGCTTTTCAATGATGAGGGTCCACACCCCACATACATGTGTCCACACTACATAGAAATGTGTACGCACCCCACAGAGTTTGTAAAAATGCAAGTATTCACGCCAATTCAAGTGTTCACACAAAACATGTAAGTAGAATTCAATATCTAAGGTGATCTTGTCGCTTATGTAGTGACCTGTTTCCAGAAAAGTTTTTCGGAAAATATCGTAGTGAAACACGAAAATATTGTTTTGAAACATACCGCTTAACAGTGGCGATAATATTTTTGTTTTCGTTTAGTGCTTTCGGGCAATTTCTGACTCCTCCAGAGAGTGAACAACTGCACGCACTGCAGTGGCTTGTAACTTTCCTTTTGGCCATAGACCCAAGATTTTTGCAATTGACGGAGGTCGCTTATCTAAAACATTTAGTTTTTGTGAAATGTTCCGTCGGGGTACGTCATAATTTTTACAATTTAGAAGAATGTACTCCACATCTTCTTGAGCTTCTCCACATGAGCAAATAGGACTGCTAGCTTTCCTCATTCTACACAGGAAAACTTTCGTCTAGGCTGTACCAAGTCAAAGCCTATGGACGACTGCTTCTACCCATCGGCTAACCTTCAACCGAATATTAAACTCTGTATCTGGATCAAAGTTACATAAGTGAGAGCTCTGCGCACCACTTTCGGACCAGGTTTCTACAGACAGTTGACGGCTCAGCCTATTTATTAGACATCGTGCCTCACTCATCGATAGAGGTAGCAGCGATATATTATTTTGCTGATGTGCTGCATGTGCAATGTGATCAGCTGTGTCATTTCCTGTGATTTCACAGTGGCTCGGCACCCACTGGAACATTACGGTATGGTTTAAATTGTTTGCTTTAGCGTACGTCCTCTGTATTTCATATGAGAGCTCACTAGCTTTGTTGCGCAAGCTGATTCCTTTTAAGGAAACTAGTGAGGACTGTGAGTCGGTGACAACAACCAATCAATGTGGACCTGGCTGTAAACATATGAAGTGTAAAGCACAGAATATTGCATAAAGCTCTGCCGTTGTGGATGTTGTGAAATGGCTTAGCTTAAAAGCTTTTCTGGCTTGGTATGCAGGTACAAATAATGCCGACGTAGAGCTTTGATTCAGGCATGATCCATCAGTGTACACGTGATTATAGTCTCCATACTTGGCAAAAATATGTGTTAAAGTAATTGCTTTATTACAATTATAGGCATATTATTCTTACTAGTTAATCCTATAATTGAAGTTGTAATATCTGAGATAGAGAGTCGCCATGCTGGGTGGGATGTACATGGTGGCCAGTATTCATGCGTAGGCAGTAAACTCTTACATTCTACTATAGTTTTATGTATTCTTGAAGCTGATCTCTCTTTAATAGCTTGGTATAGGGGATGATTAGCGTGTTGAGTTGCCAACCGAAGATAATGCCGGCAAGTTTCAGTAAATCTCGTAGCATGGAAGGTCGGTTGACGAGGCTCCGCAATTACCAAAGCACTGGCAGACGCTCGCAATACACCAAGACATATACGAAGGCTTCTGGCCAACAATCTTTGGATCCTTTTCTCTAATAAAAAGGATATCCTATGTAAAACCGGGGCGGAGTAAGTTTTTCTTTGTCGAATGTTTTCTGAATGTACACTCAATGAAGAAGAACATGAACTACGCCATCTCACTCCGGTCAGTCGACGTAATATATTGATTAGGGAGTTGACTTTTTCCTCTAATGATTTTATCTGTGGAGCCCAAGACAGACGTCTGTCTAAAATAACCCCTAAAAATTTGTGCTGTCGACCAAGTTGTAAGCGCTGAGAGTCTATCTGAAGCTTAAATTTCTTAAGGCGTATCCTCGTTAATAGAAGTACAGCTGTTTTCTCACGAGAAAGAATCATGCCTATGCTCCTAAAAAGTAATTAATTATTGTCAGGTCATCTTCAAGTTTTTGCTGAGCTGCTTCTATACTCGTGTCTGATGCCTTAACGCACAGATCGTCTCTATATAGTGAATATTTTATACTAGTAGGTAAGATATGCGATAGTTCGGCCATAACGCAAATAAATAAGATACACTTGCGCTTCCTTGCCGAACTTTTTGACTAACTTCATGCTCTTTACTCTCTATTCCCTCTAAATAGATTAGTGCTAGCCGGCACTTCATTAGCGTGAGACCGCAGACGCCGATACACCACAGCACACACTTCAGATAGGAGAAAAAACTGAAATTGTCCCCTATATAAGGGATATTTATGTTTAAATAGGTTCATTAAATTAACGCTTGTAGTTTCACAATGAAATTCTGCGAAGTAGTTGAGCAGCCCATCTGTGCAGGTACGTAGGATTAGGCGGCACGCGTAACCCAATTTATCTGTCGTGGGTCGAAATGCTGCATGTTTTCGCAGTATTCGAAACCCCGAAGCGACGTTAGGGCCCCCTACCGAAATCCTCGTAACTCCACCACGCGCTGATCGTAAGGGCATTAGGTGTAGGAGGTTAGAAAATACGCGGAAAAGCGCTGTAGTGAAAAGTTCTTTACCAGAAACTTTGTCTACGTCGGCTACTCCTTGCCCTCCCACCATGTTGAAGAAAAATGTGCAGGTCAACGCCCACTTTCTTGTTAACAAGCATTCGTCGTCGCTGTAGAACACGGGCGTCTTTCACCCAAAACAGTCGGACGTCCAGTCCAGTACGCGTGTCTTCGCGAGGAACAATTCAACCCTGGTGATGCTTCCCTGTCGACAACGGGGTTAGGCCACGCAGCTGGTTGGACAGTGGCCGCGCTCCAATCTGCTCGATAGATGATGGACCTTCAGCGCACCTTGCACTCGATGGTATGCGCGGTGTGAACGTTCACCGATGACGCAGTGGGACGCTGTGCTTTCGTCGGTGCAGTTTTGGCGTTACGTCATCGCCCTCTTGGTCCCGCCTGATCGCAATTGGCCGGGTCATTAGGAAGGACGCCGCGCGACGGCTTTGAACGAATGGACGATGGTCGAAAGGTGGGACAGTGCCTCGGAAGAACTACGGCACGCATGAAGTAAATCATGCATGCTTGACTGGGACTCCACTCTTATATGAACGAAAGTGTACTCACAACCACCCCGTTCCTCAAACACACAAACGAAACGGACTCGAGCGCTTCGGTCTCTCTTTCACGAGTGAGAAACACAAAAAAAGAAATAAAACACAATGCAAAGAAGACGTAAACAAAACCTGCACGAATCGTGCTCCAGCTTGAGAGGCCACTCTGATTGACGAGCGATGGTGTGCGGTACCATTCGGTTTGTCCTTTTGCACTCATAGTTTGTTGGTCCCGCGCACAAAAGGGCTTTGCTCGATGGTTTGTTTCCAGCGTGCATCGTCAAGACGAACGAGAATCGAGTTGGGAAATCAGTTGCGGTCTTTTTTTTCCCGTTTTTTTCTTACTCTTCGTGTTCTTTACTTTTGTACTGCTACTCATTGTTCTCGCCCAAAAACAGGAACGCGCTGACGGGCACGCTTTTGCTTTGATAGTGCTCGGAAGTCAAGCCGAGTGTTTCTGCATTATTCTTGGAATCGTTCTTTTGTTTTCACAAAATGAGGAATGATAACCGCTGCTTGTCGCACAGGCTTTGCTCTCTATTCAACACCTGCCCCTCTCCCCCTCCCCCTCGCGCCGCGAACACGTACTGAGCGCTTTTCATTGATCATTTCTTTGGCTGTACATGAAGAAATGCTACTTTGAATAAGCTCTAAACTATTAATTTCAAACTATGCTTGAAATTTTTATGAGGCTCAAGAGCGTATCTGAATTCTTTTCAAGGGGAGGGTTCGTTGACACTACTTTATCTCCTATGTTTGTGCTTGCGCTTGTATGTTCACTTATAGGCAATCATGCCAGGTGGGTTTGAACCCCCCCCCCTTTCCTCATCATGGGCCGGGCCCATGATACGGCTTACCCCTTACGCTGATCAATCGACGATCAATCAATTGTCTTAGCTTCTTTGAAACATTTCATGCCATTGGATTTATTTGGTTAAGAAATACACGTTATGAAATGAACGTTGAAAAGTACACGTTTACTTTACTGAGATGTCGATCTTATTTCTTTTTTCTTGAATATTTTCGAACAGTCATGTTTGACTTTTTTATTTTATGCTAATATTATGAACTCTTTTTTTTAGCAGCAAGCCACCATAAATTTCTCCGAGAGTCTAATTCGGAACGGGTGAACTTTTACTCCCTGTTATTTCATGCACAAATTTTCATTCAGGCCACACACTTTAGCAGTGGCTAAGATAATCCGTTCGCACAGACAACATTCCCGGAAAAGATATACACTGAATACAGCCCGGTACTTGCTCAAAACATGGACTAGACTCGCAGGTCTCCCCTTTGTCAGTGACCATTTGTCTTCGCTAATAGTGCGACCACCTTGATAGGCTGAAAATGTGATTCGCTGAAAACGCTCTTCCTCATTACAATTCTGTTGCGTTGGGTAGTGGCGTGAATTGCGGCCCGGCAGTGTAGAAAATTGCGTGCAGGGGTGCAAGTTTCTCGCAGGCTCACACTTTCGGCAGTTCAACGCACTACCACCCAAGTTGACTTTTGATGAGAAATACAAATCGTGTTTCCCGCGTTCCGTCATTAACGCCACCTCTAATTCACGTCGCGGCACATTGCGTGTGTGTGTCTCATTACAAAACAGTCGAACCACTGAGTGGCACTAAGGAACACTGGGCTTCTCAGCCTACTGACCTTTTCACCGGCCCGACTAATTTGGTCGGCCACGCACTCATCAGAGCAGTCGAAGACACAGACGTCGACGACTAACTAAGCGTTCCTTTAAGTAAGTGCCCCGTCACATTCAGTGGTTATATACCGAACTCATTACCGCTTCTACTCTAACTTGAGATACATCGCAGTCCTGTTCCGCGTGCAGCCTTTTCCGTGCTAACTGGCACCGTGACCAAGTCACATCATGTCATGGTGACACGAAGAATTACGCGTGTGAATTGAATACATGTCGGAAGTGAGCAGAAAAACTTGGTGAGCACTGCGTGAAACAAAAACGAAGGCTTAGGCGTGTGAAACGAAAATTCATCCGCAGTGCCTCTGCGAACTTGATAAGCTCTATAAGCTCCACTGAGCTTTTGAAGCTCGCTGGAGCATTGCGGATGAACTTGCTCTTCATTATTTTTAGCGATGCATTCGTATTAGTTCTTCACTGCAGCGTATAGATGTACGCTGTATTCTGGGCAAAATTTGATACATGACGTGTGAAGGCGATAATATTATCGTAAGCACGCAGAAGGCGAGACACGGAATAACTTTAAAAAATGGAAACAATGGAAGAAGCGTGATCCTCCCTATAATGTCAATCTATAGGGCTGACTGCAATGTATGAGTAAGGCCGCTATCCTGGTAAGCCCGGTAAACTTTAACTGTCTACTGAAAGCGATAATCACCGGTGCTATAACGTATAGTTTGAAAAAAAAAACGCCGCGCAGCGATATATTTACATTTGAGAGCGACTGTTGGAAGGAAACTCGGAGAATTGCCGCGTGAAGTTGGATTACGTAACGCCTCAGCAAACACGAGAGATTAGTGTCAGCGTTTGTGGCGTGAACACAGCGTGATGTAAAAACATCTACGCCATGTGGTGGCGTCATTGTTGCGTCAGAGATAGCCGCGTGACGTCATTGAGACAGTATTGAGACATCACTATTGCATCACATATCGCGATATCTCACGATGAAATCATGACTTTAAATCGTCGCTTAGTCGTATGAGGTGGTAATGCAAAGCTTTCGGGAGCGATCAAACTTGCTGCGAAGAGAAAGAAGAAAAGTAAGGCTTTACACCTTCGTGTCGTCTTAAGTGAATTCACAAGGGACACGCGGCTTCTTGAAGCCAGTTCCAATTGATCTTGCAAGTGATTGTCTTCCTCCTGCACTGGCAGCGTCAAAGGAAACCATGTGCCAGCGTTGTACGAAACACGAGGTCTCGCTATTGTAGGCATCCGTCGCCAGCTGACCTAGAGACATTCACAACGACCGCACGGCACATCCCGCATCACGCGGAGACGCTTCGATATGCGACAATGTCGGGCTCCACCATACGCCGACCCCGCCTCTTCCTTTTTTATTTTAGATGATTGTGTTGCGGAGTAGCTACGGGTCATCGCGTTTCCGCTCGCGAGCAGTCGCAGCCCGCGTGTTTGTCTTCTCGAGCCTTGTCCGTCGTCGCAAGAGACACGAGTGCGCGTGCGCACGTCATCGTGAAAGGCCCAGCTAACGTCATGGTTCTTCTCTCGTACTTCCACATGTGCATTCGCCGCCTATTCGACGTGGCGAAGCATATGTGCTCGGTCGGGCAGGTAGGCAGGCGTGCGGGTGCGTCGTGCCATCAGCGGGTGAATGGCGTGGACGGCTGGCTTCTTTTGACTGCGGCGTGCATACTTAAGCGGACTCCCTTCTGGGCTGGGATCAGCCGGCGATCTGTTCGGAAACAAAACAATGGCCGCAAAAAAAGGCCAAAGGTTGTACCTTATGGACGTTATTTCTCTCCCCCTCTTGTTTTACTCGCTAACAGTGAAGCTTGGGCTGCGGCTCTTCCGTTTCTGCCAGCCAGCCTTGAAGGGGACGATGAGGAGGGGGGGTGTTCTGATGGTCATGAGACACAGGAAGTGTTCGTTGGATAGGCGTTAGAGATATCCGACTTCCGGTCCAACCATCGCGCGATGTCATTCTCTCCGTGTTTCTTTTCTTTCTCCGTTCTTTTGTCTTCGTAGTATGATGTTTGCCGTTTACTCGCGCCGTACGCACTATGCTGAACGGTGAGCCCGAGGCCTAATGGACGCAAGCCCACACGTGGACACTCTGCCACGTGCACCCTCTTCCGATGGCCCCCCGAAGTGCCGTATGCATCGTTGGCTTCGTTACCTGCTGCGAGGTAATCTCTGCTGGTTTCTTATTTTTTTTCTCTTCGTTCTGTTTCTGTGGTTGCGTTGCAAAATCGTTAAGAATGCTCAAATGCTTTCGGCTTCTTTGTGCGATCCACACCGCTAACCTTAATGCCTAATAGGGACTCTATGAGTTTACGCTATGCTGGTAATCGTTCTTTACTTGTTTCGAATCAGTGAGCGTTTGCAGGTTTTTGATTAGCGTAGCTTTTTCAGACGGCCATATTTCAGCAGTTAGGTATATAGTATGGCTACAGTGATTTGTGTTCACTAACTAGTGAATGCACCATTCTTTGTAGTTAACTATTTATCCCGGCTAAATTTTTATCCCGCGTAGGACCTACTCCGCTAAAACCGATTTTTAGATCGACAACGTTCCTGGTCACTTTTTAGTCCACAAATATTTCTGGGTTGACGTGCATAAGAACAAAAAGAACGAGAGAGAAACACTCTCATATACAAATATGACCTTTCGGTTCACAATTATCAGCGCTTACTGTGTGTAGAGATAGTAATACCTTGACGAAAACAACGTGGGTACTTGGTATGCATTTGTTGGGCCCGATAGAGTTTAAATGGTAGATACATCTATGCTGCTTTCCTGTCAACAACCAACCGGGCTGCGTTAACGCGACGAACGACTCATACTTTCTCGAGTCCAGACTGCGTGTTTCGGAACTGTGTGTGGAACTTCTTCCAAATAGCGGCTTTTAGTAAAGCGTACACTATGTCAGTGCGGAAGCAACGCACACTGCACTAAACTTCACTAATGAGCTGACGACCATGCATGCCAAACACCCTCGCTCGAAGACCGGTGGCTCGGCCTTGAACATCTCGGTTGTGAGAATCGCATTATAAGGCGACGACGAGACTCGTCGCCGCTGTGCGCCGCTAACCGTTTTTTATTGCTACCGTAACGAAACACTGGCCGCCGTTTGCCGTTCCCATCTGCCAGCCTGCCGAAGGTCGGTTCTTTATGGTTGCTGGTTCAGATACGTCACGCCACTCGTGTCCATATAACTTTCGCGCAGCTGGAGACGTTCAGCGCTAGCTGACCCTGACGACTTGCATGTATGTTTCTTTTTTTGTTTTCACTCAGGGCCGTACAGCATACATCTTTTGACCACCAGCTACACACTAGGCGCCCGATAATAACATTATGATGGGTCCCCAAGGTCGCAGTATGGGACAAGGGACTTAAGTCGTCATGTTTTTATTGCTTGAAATGGGAGCAATAATAGCACATCTATCGACCCCAGACATGGTCGCGATGTCGTGCATTGAGCTCCACGTGCGAACTGTAGGCATGTTGCCTTCGCAAAGAAGCTGAAGCTCACTATATTTTGTTAGCAGGTGGTTCTAAAATAATTGTTTTCCGACGGAGACACCGCAGGTCAATCATCCGTGAAACTCAGTTCTCATTCAGAATTTCAGAACCAGAGTCCCTTCAGAGAGATAAACAGTCTGAAGAGGCTATATAGCATACCTTTATATACACTATCTCAAGAGTGGTACAGTGGTTGCGGGTTCCACCCCAGTCGGAGGAAGACGAGAATGCTAGAGGCCCGTGCACAGATTTAGGAGCACGTTAAGGCACATCACTGGTGGGTGTACCGGGCGCCCTCTACTTTGACGTGCATCAAGTACATATTGTGATTTTAACGCGATAGTGTTAAAAAACTCGTTTCGCAGAAATTTCGGCGTCAGCGTCGTTGGTTGTGAACGAGAAATCACCATGTTATGCGTGTCCGAAAATCTAAAGAGATACAAATAAAATAAATAAACCACTAAAACCCTGGTGTAAACTACAGACTCAGCCAGGGTTGTTGGGGTCTGATTGGAGATCGAACTGAGGTCATTTGCGTGGTAAGGGGGGATGTTCTACCACACTGCCACGCCTCTGCTTGTGAAAGGACGCTGAAAAGAACTACCTCTGCTTGGAAATGCAGTAAAACTAGCTTTCATGCTTCACAAACACACCCGTCTTGTATGTATGTTTGAGAATGCAACATGAAATTCTGCATAATTAATGCGTGGTCAAGCGCCCATTGCCAACAAGCGTGAGAATATTTGATTGTCATAATAACCCGTGCCTGAAAGCTAATATCTCACTATAAAAGGCACACATGCTCCTGCGTATATATTCCCTCAAGGCCGCGTACTGGGTGCATGGAAAGTTTGAAAAGGTCTCATGCACTATGTTTTGAAGTACGCACTACAGAAAGAGGATAGCCCTATCGCATTCAACTCCCAAAGGCGAAGCTGTAGGGTCCCCTAAAATTTTAGCACATCAAAATAGGGAGTATATAGAACGTCTTTCTGTTCGCCAGCAATGATCGTCACGTGGCTTGCTCACGTTTGCTTTCTTGAAAACATGGCGCTTGCTGCAGTTTATTGTCAAGAAGGCTGTCAGTGAAGTTGAAATTTTGGTTTGATGGAGTGCGTTATCACCGAGGATTGCAAATCAGGTTAACCTAATTTGCAATCCTCGGTGACCTGCACAATAAGATGACACGCAACTCAAGGCGACACATATCACATTGTGTCATGTGTCTTGATTAGAACGGCACTGATGAATTTAATATATACTATTCCTTAGGGCCCTTCCCCACAAAAGCGTATCAACCAAAAGCCTTGTGACGGGATGTTCGTGGCAAATATTCATGAAGCTAACAGAAATTTAGGTTCAAATTAAAACATAGAATAAAGCAAAACACTAAATGAGCAAATGGTCAGAATACGGGTAGGAATTTCTGCCAGATGATAACCCACGTGATTATAGGCATCTGGACATGAAGGAATAGACGGAGTTGATTTAGAAAACGAATTTCATTGTGTGCGTGTCAGCGTATACACGCTGCCCTGTTCCACGAAAACTGCTATGCGAGACCGGTGGCGCAGAGGCCATTTATGACCCGGAAGTACCAGGCGTGTGAATACAACAAAAAGAGAAAAACCAAACAGACTGGATGAATGCCCAATCTCAATAACAAAGGTTTCGGACCCATGACCAACAGAAACTTTTTAAAATGTCGCATCGCGCACATTAGAAGTTTCCTAAAGAAATGAGAGATATTCTAAATAACGAAAGCATATATATTCATTGCATGGGTGGTTATCAAAGCAGTTACTCCTGGTTACATGTTTGCCTTGTTTCGTGTGTTTTTCATGTTGTGGTACGTATCACCATTTGCTTTGGCTATCACGACAGTTATGTTTAATGATAATAGCTGCTAGTGTTTTACGTTCCCAAACCGCAATATGACCATGAGGCGCGCCTCATTGGAGATCTACGGAAATTTCGACCACTTGGATTTCTTTCAACGTGCAACTACTACGTCTAAGAACACCGGCCTCTAGCCTTCGGCTGCCATCGAAATTCCACAGCCGGGATCAAGACCATGTCATTTAGGTAAGCATCTGAGCGTCATGACCACTGGGCCTGCGCGGTGGTTGGACCGCCAGAAACTGTTTAGGCTCTTTGCTTGTGTCCACGATGAACACCCGAGCTTGAATACGTGCGCGTTAGTTGCTTCATTGTTTTATAACGCTCGCCAGTAACGATGAAGCACGGAAGAAAGGGCGCCTCTCAGCTCCGGTTAACCCAACCTTATGCAACGCTCCACTGAGAACTCATTGTTCACTAGCGTTGGACAGTTATGTAAGTAAAGAAGCCTGACGAAACCAAAGGTATGGCCGACCGGTCGCAAGGGTCATGACTCTTAAACATGGTATAGGGCTTAAGAAGAAGCTGATAAATGGATGCTCTCGAGTTTTGATTGCTGCGTTAGGATCAAACGGACGCGGTACCCAATGGTTAGAGGCGCGTGAAAAAACGCTCTCTTTGACGCTGGGGCTTTCGGTCGGCGTTTCAGCTGTTTGCCCAGTCGATATTTTCGCTTTTGTGCTTTTTTTCGTAGACGTGTACTCTTCAAAACGTATGCAGCCTGTATATCATTTTGGTGCATTGAGTGTTCTCATTCCACAAAGCATGCACCAACTAGCCTCACAAGTTCAAGTAAGGCATACAGTAATGTTGGAGCATCACACACAGAAAGTGATGTGCATTATAATTTTCTTGCTAGGAACTGCTAATTTCCGCCCCGTAAGACGGCCTTCGAGTTCATGCGATATACACTATGCCTTTTGACCCCCCTTCCCTCGTTTCGAGACCTTAACCCATCTGCAGTGGCTGACTACTTGGAAGTGTTGTGTTTCCTACCGAGTGGCGTTGTTGGCGTTGTGTAATTGAACGTTCGGTTTCCGGTAGGCGTTTATGGCCTCATTCCAGTGGCTATAGCAGATTTCGGAGATAAGACAGTAAAGAAACGCTGGAAGATACCGCAATCTCAAGTCAGAAGCATGGCTGCAGAGCCAGAAAGGAATATCGATGCTTTCAGCCCGCTGGAAGTTTTGTTGGCAGCTCGTCTGGTTCAGGTGGTAGTCAAAGCAACATAAGAATTTCATTTTAATCTTCTCAAACTTTCATCATCACTTCATGATGGACGTCGTCTGTTCTCGTGTCATGCGTTGCCTTCATTACTGAGAAGCTAGGCTAGTGTTTGGGTATTCACTGAACCTGCATTTATAGTATTGTATAAGTATTTATTTATTCTTATACGCATTTCTTAAATGTTGTATTTTTAGGGGTGAAGCTCTTTATAGCAACACCTGTTCGTCCCTCGTAACCATTGTGGGATGTAACAAGAATACCATTATGACCTCCAAGGTGGTGCCGGTGAGAGATTTCTTCTGTGCGTTGTTGAACAATGAAAGATAGTGCTCAATGTACATGCCAATGGTTGCTAAGAGAGAATGAGAGACAGGAGCATTCGGCTTTTGGTTAACGCGCACTCTGCGGTCCCCATTAGCACTTACTGGCATGTACATTGAGCACTATCTGACAAGAAATGGTTGCTACGTTATACTCGCTGGGTGTAACCTCCTTAGTTTTAGACAGGTTTAGCGAGGGTTAAGCCGCAGTGCCATGAATACAATGAACTAGTATATACCATGAACTCGAGGTGGTTAAAGGTGGGAAGTAGATACGAAGCGCAAGCCGTATGAAAGTAATAGCCGAATTCTCCTGTCTCTCATTTCCCATTAGCAGCTATTGGCATGTACATTGAGCACTATCTGACAGGAAAAGTTTGCTACGTTATACTCGCTGGGCGTAACCTCCTTGTCGGCTTCGTCACTATATTTTTGACTCGAACCGTAGTACTTACCATAGTATACTTTACCATAGTATTGTACTATGTACTCTAAGTTGTCAAGCATTTTCTCTAAACTGCTCTCTATTAGTAGAGTACATCATACTCGAAGCACTGTAACATTTGTTTTAGACACATGTACTGTGTTTCAGAGCTTTGTATAATGGTTTCCGTCCGTACAAATAAACTCTGTTTCCATATTTTTATGAGCGAAAACCTATATTTAGCTGAGTTATTAAACATTTGGCCGATCCCAAGAGAATCGATGTCATGCCAAGTATCCGTAGGGAAGCTGACTGTGTTGTAACTTTTTAAATTATACTAGACGTTTCGAAATGACGCCATAGATATGTGCAAATGTTATGTGCACGGACGCATGCTCAACGGTTTCACATGTTTCATATAAGCAGTTGTTTGCAGTTGCGTAAAGGCGGAAACAGAAAAAAATGGCAGCATATCCACGGAGTGAATGATGGAGAGTGGGGCGAAGCATTCGTCTGTCCATTCGTTCTTGCTTCCGTCCATCTATGCGTCCGTCTGTGTGACCGTCCTTGCGTCCATCCGCCCGACCGTGCATGCGTCTGTTCATGCGGCTCCCTGCGTTCGTCCATGCATCCGCCCCTGCGTCCGTTCATGCGTCCATCCATGCATCTGTCTGTGTGTCCGTTCGTCCATCTATTCAACACTCCAAGTACCACCACCTCGAATCTTTTCATCCCTTTCTTGTCAGATAGTGCTCAATGTACATGCCTATGGCTGCTAATGGGGAATGAGAGACAGGAGCATTCGGCTTTTAGTTAACGCGCACGCCGCGAACTTTTTATTGTTCAACAAAGCACAGGAGAAATTTCCTACCGGCACCACCTTGCAGGTCAAAATGTAACACTTGTTACACACTACGACTATGACTACGAGGGACGAACGGGTGCCACTTTAAGGAGCTTCGCTCCTAAGATGAATACTACTACAACCAGGATCAGTAAGCTGACTTGTGGCACTTGGGCTTACGAGGATGATAACCGTGGATAGTGTACTCCCTAGGCACACATTAGTCCACGGCGCTTATCTAAACTTGACATCTAACCCGACGTGACACCTGTATTATAGGAGTATATCAAAGGACCACCATTGTGATGTTTACAAAATTAGATCGCAAGCCCTGCAAGTACACTTAAGGTTTCACCGACATTACATCTGCATATGGCCTTTTCCAAAGAAGTTCCGAGACCAGGCGTACCTCTGTGGTATAATAGTGGTTTGCCATCCAGAGAGCTTGGATTTGATCCCTGCTGAGGCCTTGATATTTAATATTTGCGTTCGTCGGGTCAACGCTGCTGATATCCACGTTTATCTTCATGCACTTGCGTTAAAATTACAAATGGCTGTTTTCATTTCTAGGCAGATGTAAGCGATTCATCACCTGTGACGCATACCCGCATACCGCGGCCCGGGGTATGCAGGTATATGCCACTCGTGCGGGGAGGAAATGGTTTTCACGATATAACTGGTAATATTTTTACGTTATTGATGTCGTGACCCGGCAGCAATATATCTTAATCTCTCTTTTCTCGTTGTCGGGAGAAGAAGAGTTGGCGGATAGATGGATAGAAATGCTCAAAGTGCCTGAAGTTCGCTAAGAAATCCTTCGAAGCTGAAAACACAGGGTTGATTCTGGTGTTAGAATAGCTGTAAAAAACTCACAATAAATGCCTGAGAATCCCCCCCCCCTTTTTGTGGGGGGGGGGGCATCAAAATGTCACATGGGCAGGAGTATTCAAAAGTAGGAGCAGAACATTTAATTTATTATAGCGAGTCAACAGCAAGAAAGAGATATAGCGGGTGTTCAAAGTCGTGTTTCATGTTTTTTTTTTAATTAGGCACTAGGAGGCAAGTGGAGATCACTTCTGTTAATAAAATCTGTGGCCAGGGGGACACAAAGTGAGATGAGAATGTTCGCTGTCAGTGGTTCAATTAAATAACTATTTACTAGCTGCACTAAACTTACTAGTCACTGGCTCCAGTAAGTTGGCATGTTTGTATGAAAAGAAAATGTGGGCAGGAAAGTTTGCACACAGTTTCACTGAGAACATTTTCCAGCATGCCTGTGCTTCGAAGTATCAGGCTCCAAAGTATATATGTCTTTCGCGTGATTGCGCGTGCATTATCGTGAGAGTCAGCGCAGAGCTTCCCCTTAGAGAGACGCAACTGTTGCGTGTGGTGTCTAATCTGTGCAAAGGGTGGAAGCGTGGGCAGCGTATAAAGAAAACGCAAATACGAAATTGTATAAACGGATAAACTGTTGGAGCGAGGATGGCGGAACAACATCAGCAGGTGGACTTCAAAAAAGTATTTGCGGCAAAGCTGAAAACGATGAAGAAAAAAATGGCAGCATATCCACGGAGTGAATGATGAAGAGTGGGGTGAAGCTTCCATCCGTCCATGCTTGCGTCTGTGTGGCCGCCCGTGCGTCCATCCGCCCGTCCGTGCGTCCGGTTGTTCGTGCGTCCGCACGTCCATCTGTGCGTCAGTCCATGCGTTCGTCCATGCATACGCTACTGCGTCCGTCCATGCGTTCATCCATCCGTGCAGCCATCCGTGCATCCGTCCATGCATCTGTCTGTGTGTCCGTTCGTCCACCTATTCAACACTCCAAGTACCCCCTCTGGCATCTTTTCATCGTATATTCCTCATATAGAAGCACTGCCATCCAGCGGACATTCCAAAGACTGAACGAGGGGAAGCACACACACACTTTCTTACGGCTTACGCTTTGCGTCTACTTCCCACCTTTAACCACCTCGAGTTCATGGTACATACTAGTTCACTGTATTCATGGCACTGCGGCCCAACGCTCGCTAAACCTTTCTAAAATCATTGAGGTTACGCCCAGCGAGTATAACGTAGCAACCTTTTCCTGTCAGATAGTGCTCAATGTACATGCCAATGGGTGCTAAGTGGGAATGGGAGACAGGAGAATTCACTTTTAGTTAACGCGCACGCTGCGAATTTTCATTGTTCAACAATGCACAGAAGAAATCTCCCACCTACACCAGCTTGGAGGTCAAAATGTAAGACTGGTTACACACTACGACTACTACTACTACGAGGCACGAACGGGTGCCGCTTTAAGGAGCTTCGCCCCTAAAAAGAGATGTCTATATGATATGGCGCCCAATGTTCAGTTACTTTATCTTCTGCATATCAACATACATTTTGAGAAAGGTTCACATAAAGAGGATGCAGCACATGCAAGCTATCAAATACACTAATAAAAGACCCATCCCACAGCACTATCCTAAGATAAGCATCCACTCTTGCACACAGAGACATAGTGACGCATTCACCCCACCCCCTTTTGTACGTGATATGCTTCATGCAGTTCACTCGCCAACATTTTCCTGTCTCTTCCTATTTTGCGTGTACCTGCGAACTGTGTTACGCTGCCACATGAAGCGGAATGGAATACCAGGTGTGAAGCCACTCCCTTAGAAGTGTTCAACACATGTTCCTTTCGGTGATCATGCCCCACGGCGGTGGTCTAGTGGCTAAGGTACTCGGCTGCTGACCTGCAGGTCGCGGGATCTAATCCCGGCTGCGGCGGCTGCATTTCCGATGGAGGCGGAAATGGTATAGGCCCGTGTGCTCAAATTTTAATGCACGTTAAAGAACCCCAGGTGGTCGAAATCTCCGGAGCCCTTCACTACGGCGTCTCTCGTAATCATATGGTGGTATGGGACGTTAAACCCCACATATCTATCAATTTCGGTGATCATGAACGCAGTGACTGGTTTGGCCTCCTGTAATTCCGTGAACAACGCCCAACTCCCAGATACGTTACGCTGAGCCAAGGTAAAAACACTGCCACCATCGCCCTCTTCAACACCTTTCATATTTGTATTGTCGTGTTCTTCTCGGTGCCGGAATGGCATGTAAGAATATCATTATTTTCATTTCTATTCTAAGAAGAACGCGGCACGCCGTTTTATTTTCCCAAGTCACGCTGATTTTGTCGAATTTCTTGACGGGTTCTCATTCAGTGTGCGTCAAAGAACTCATCCACTACGACATTCTCACATTCAATAAAGGCGAAATGGACACATAGAGATGCAAATTATGTAATAAACAGGCATCTTTTCTTCATGCGCTGCAGGTGCAGCGAAGTTGCAACGAGCGTGTGCTTCCTGATATCTTGTAAATCTTCCATATAAAGTCAATCCGGACAGATTCAGGATCACTTTACTCTTCGGTATTATATATCGGCTATCACATCGCACATGAATATAAAGAGGCTCTCACATCGTGAACAGTGACAACTTAACATATAAAACGAAGAGACATGCACTGCGGGTCAGTATTTCTGTATGTTACAAAGGGATCATAGTGCGACACACGGGCAAGGTTGATGTTTGCTGAAGAATAGCGGACAAGGAGAGAGGTTGGAATAGACAGCATGGCGATCGCGTTTGTGATATCTGTTGGACAAGCTTGTCGCGTGAGGCCACTCGACTGGCACAAAGTAAAATAAAAAAATAAATAAAGGCCTGTTTCACTCTCCGCATGAGAAAGATTCTGCTTAGTGTTTATTCATAGTATGCAGATCAATGTCGTCTTCTGAAGCTGCTGTCACTAGTGGGAAAGTATGTTCCTATGTATCCCTTCTGCATTTCAACGCAACATTTACAAGGTAGTAAGCACGATGTAAGTCCAATTTATAGCGCTCCCTCGAGGCTATCAGCTTTCGATCGTCCGGTTGTTTGCATGTCAGTCGCATTTCAATTACATGCGCGGCATGTGGGGACACTCAAGCGACGCGCAATACCTCGTTTGATAAGCAGCTCGGAATTATTGGTATCGTTCGTGCGTGAGATAAGCTGTATAGCAACCGGAGCTCTTCGTCGTAAGGCATGCGATCCAACGAAAAGTAATAGACCTGTACAACGTGCCCACTTTAGAAACTGCTGTTATGAAAACTCCTGGTATCTTGCAGTGGTCCAGCGTATCTTCTTTTTTTTCCTAAGACGGACACGACGCATTACGCATGCACAGACTGGCTCGTGTGGTGGTTCCTATGCAAAGTTCGAATGACCGATTCCAAGACACGTTTACGATTTCAGGACACGTTTACAGCGCCTCTGTACACGGCATACCATGCATCCTTTTTGCACTTCAACGCGAGATTGCAACGCAACGGGATGTGTGCCCTGCTCGCCACTAACCATTGGTTCGCTACAGAATAGACCGATGGCGCTTTAATGATGATGTTAAAGCAGGCAAAACCGCATATCCCATAGCCGACTGTAGCATGTGTTGATGATGTTGATCTTGATGATCATGATGATGATAGAATATAATAGTAATGATGATGATGATGATCGTGATGATGATGACCTCGTATTGATGGCGCTCACCCACAAAAAAGGATGGGCCAATATCCGGGTGGCAGGATGCTTGAAGTAAAGGTTCGTGAAACTAAACAGGGGGGGGGGGGGGGGTTAGTTGAAAATAAGTATACCGAATATATCAAAATGCTTAGCTAGTAAGTTTATTTATTTATTTATTTATTTTTATTTGTACACACTGCAGGCCCTAATTGGGCCCATGCCGGAGTGGACACAAAGAGGTAACATGAGGCGTAATAATGCTCCACAAAAGGAAAGAAAGTATTGATACACATAAGATACTTCATGATTCACATGTATACATTTTTAGAAAAATCAATCTCTTCTAGACAGTTGACAAAAAGATTCCAGCGTAGAACGATTCACAGCATTGACTGGCAGCATATTCCAAAAACAAATGTCCATTGGGAATAAAGAATACTTATGTGTATTGACACGGCTAGCAGGTTGAAAGATGACCTTATTATGGTTTGTCCTGAGTGAGTGTTTAAATGGGTCCTGTAATGCCCCGCCGCGGTGGTCTAGTGGCTAAGGTACTCGGCTGCTGACCCGCAGGGCGCGGTTTCGAATCTCGGCTGTGGCGGCTGCATTTCCGATGGAGGCGGAAATGTTGTAGGCCCGTGTACTCAGATTTGGGTGCACGTTAAAAAACCCCAGGTGGTCTAAATTTCCGGAGTCCTCCACTACGTCGTCTCTCATAATCATGTAGTGGTTTCGGGACGTTAAACCTCATATATCAATCAATCAATCAATCAATCAAATGGGTCCTGTAAGTACAGATTGCGCGGTATCTTGAAATGACCGTGATAGAGTAACTATAGGAACTTTAACCTAGAAATTATTCTTCGTTTGAAAAGTGGTTGAAGATTCGCTCTATTAATTAGGTCAGTGACGCTTGAATGCCGCGAATAATTAGTGTAGATGAACCGTGCAGCTAATTTCTGAATGTGTTCAATTTTGTCTATCAGGTGTTGTTGGTGGGGACTCCATATTATGTCGGCATATTCTAAGGCAGAACGAATAAGAGTCTTGTATGCATTTAATTTGACTTGGGCCGGAGCATTTCGCAACCTTCTTCTAAGAAAGGATAGCTTCCCTACCGCTTTTTTGCGGACGGTGTCGATATGAGGTTCCCAACTTAAGTTTGCTGAAAGCGTGACACCAAGGTATTTCTCCTGATCACTTTTAGGGAGTTCACTATTTTATAAAGTGTACAAAAAAGTAAGTGGATTCTTCTTATTAGTGAATGTGAGACATTTAGTTTCAGATGCGTTCAGTCTCATGCCCCATTTCTGGCACCAAGCGCAAATTTTTTAAGAGAGTTATTCAAGCCGATTTGGTCCTCTGAATGTCTTACAACTGTATACACGACACAATCATCTGCGAAAAGCCGCATCTGGATTGGTGACTGGATACAAAATTGGATATTATTGATATAAATGAGAAATAGTAGAGGCGCAAGGACTGAACCCTGCGGGACTCCCGAGTACACACGGAGGATATCGGACATATCCGTGTTTACGGCTACACGTTGTGCTCTGTTCAATAAGAAGCTGGAAATCCACAAGATTAAGGTGTCATCAATACCAAAAGCATGTAGTTTTGTGATTAAATCTTCATGTGGGACCACGTCAAACGCCTTTGAAAAGTCTAAGAATATGACACCAACCTGACTGTTGGTATTAACAGCGTTGCCGAGGTCATTAGTTATTTCGGCCAGCTGTGTTAGTGTTGACAGCCCAGATCTGAATCCATGTTGTTGGTTATAAATAAGGTTATTCCTTTCTAGATGACTGATAATAGATTTAAAAATTATGTGTTCCATCACCTTACAACACGTGCTTGACAGGTCTGTAGTTGCTTGGTTCAAATAGCCAGATTTTAGTACTGGAATTATTTTTGCCCTGCGCCAGTCATCAGGAATACTCGAGGTATCCAAAGACACTTTAAATATTATAAGTATATATTTTGAAATCCAGGCAGCATATTGCTTCAAGAATGCATTACAGATAGAGTCGGGACCAGTGGACTTGAGTTATTCAATAAATGTATATTTCTTCTTCATTTATAAATAATTTTTCCATATTCTGCTCAACAGGATAGGCCATCAGTGGCTCTTGTGAAGCAGTGTGTGTGAAAACTGACTGGAAATAGTTGTTAAGCAGATTGGCAATGTTTTTAGGTTCAGTCAATATTCTATTCCCAGTTTTGATTTGAGCAGTGGTTGGTCTGTCTCCTGACAAGTAACGCCAAAACTTTTGAGGGTCATCCTTCATAAAACTTGGCAAAGTTACACCGTGAAATTGTGATTTCGCTTCACGTACTTTATCATGCATTGTGCCAACAATACCAACGATTTTGTTTTTATCTCGCTTTGTGTGACGTGGCCGTTTCAGTTTTCGTTTCAACTGAATTATCTCGCGTGTTAGCCATGGGTAATCTTTGTTGACGCGTTTCTTTCTTTGGGGAATGAAGTTGTTTTCGCAAAGATATATTATTTCTTTAAAATGCGTCCACAATTCTGGAACACTGTTCAGAGCGTTAAATTCGTGGAAGTTGCGTTCTAATATATCTGATATTTTCTCATCGTATGCGCGCGCATAATCTTTTACGTAAAGGCATGGTCGTTTGGTAGATGAGCGAATAATTGTGATAGGGCAAATCAGGACAAGCAACTTATGATCTGAAATACCTTCTTCTACGCTAACTGTGCTGTTTCGAAGCGTATTTCGAACGAACATCAAGTCGAGAAGAGAGGACGACGCCCCTATACTCGTATGTTCGGACACTAGTTGGTTCAGCGAAAAACTGAATGCAGTGAAAGGAACGATTCCGCACTTCTGGCATCTCTGCTGTCATAACACATGTCAGTCCAGTTTATCCCCGGCAGATTAAAATTCTCTATTATTATTATGTTTGACCTTAAGTTTGTGTGATGCGAAAGATAGTCGTGAACAGCTTCCAGATACTGGGGCGCAGCATTGGGAGGGCGGTATACGTCAGCAAGTAATATGGTCTTGCCAGAATAAAATAGTTTGCACCATAAGCTTTCATGTTCGGCAATTCCATCAAGAACAGAAAACTTGATGTTGTTTTTAATGGCTACCTCAGCGCCACCACCCCTGGAAGTCCTGTCATTATGGAGTAGTTTAAATGATGCCGGAATTAGTTCACAGTCCAACACACCAGCATGTAGCCAAGTTTCGGTAATTACCAGCACGTGCGGGTGATGAAACAGAATTAAATTTTCGATTTCACTGAGCTTGTTTACTACGCTGCGGGCATTGAAGGACAAGATTCTCAGACCTACGGAGTGCTCAGACCTACGCTTCCTGGTGGAAAGAACGACGAGTTTCTCTAGAACAATATAAAGGAATAAGAACAGGCTAGCGCGGTAATCTTCTCCTTGCTTCGATGTATTCGAACACCATAAAGCAGAAATTCCTGTAGCTACAACCTAGTGAAGTGACGCCAAATGATGAAAATTCTGGAACATTCAATGCTAATCCTAGCTTCTGAAACGGGGCTTTTAGGTGTCTTTCTCGCTGATGAGAATAGCAATGACAAAATAAAAGAATTGTCTTATTGATTTGACTTTGTTGGAAAATATGCAAAACGGGGACGCTTCGTGCCCAGCTTTGTCCAAGTACCAATTCACTTGCGGAATTCAACAGCGTAATCTAGTGTAAGAAACCTCTAATCAGTGAGATATACACCACTTTTTATTCGAGCAAAACCTTACATGTGCGAAATTTTTAAATTTAAGTAATGATAATTTGCCTGTCTCACTTTGCAAACACGCATTTTTGAACCTTAATACTGTCACGCATGCTGTATCGGGGAAACTGCGGTCAGGGATACACTCAGGAATACTGTGGCTTCGCCATTTCATTGAAATGCAATCCGCAGTGGCCTGTTACCCATAGTAACAGAATTTTTTTTCTAGATATTTTGCTATTATATGACGAAACGTATTAATCAGTGCTCACTTCGTTGCCACACAAAGCCCAGTTCACTGTGTAAGAAAGCTTGTAATGATCTCTGTTGCTGGATTGCTTGAGTGAAGTTTATGAAGGGCTAGAAGAATAGCCGATAATTATGCAATGGGTATATAGGAATATTTGCAAGTTTTTTTAGCGCACGAACATAGGAAAAAATCACAGCATATCCACGGAGTGAATGATGATGAGTGGGGCAAAGCGTTCGTCAGCCGATCCCTACTTCCTCCCGTCCGTTCGTTCTTGCTTCCGTCCGTCCCCGGGACCATCCGTGCATCCATCCGTGCGTCTGTCTGTGTGTCCATGCGTCCTTCCGTGAGTCCATTCCACCATCTGTCTGTCTGTCTGTTCATGCGTCCATCCTTCCGTACGTACACGCGTCTATCCATCCGTCCGTCCATCTGCTAGTCTGTCTGTTCATCCGACCGTCCACGCGTCCATCTAGTGAACACTCCAAGTAGCGCCTTCCTCCCATCTCGCATCCCCTGTGGCACATACCCGCGCACTTACCCGCTCTAGAGCGGGTATGTGCCACCGATGGCTACGTACTACTACTTACATACAAGGAATGGAGAGACCAGCACATTAAGGAGATTCGCCCCTAAAAAGGATCAGGGTAGACAGAAAGAGCGCTGACTTCAGGCACTCGAGGACCAGTCACACGTGTTTTGATACTGACGCGTTGATTAGGCTTATATTTTATCTTCCTGTTCTGTATCATCCTTTTTGACGCATATATATTTTGCCACTGGGCAAAATAAATTTAGTTGGAAGTCAGCACTCTGTAGGCATACCTTGTTTCTTTTTTCCTTTGTTAACGTGCTGAAAAGCTTGCAAATATGACTACGCACCAACTACCCAAGCTTACGTTACAGCAGAGTGACAGACCAAAGCGACCGCTGGAAACGTAAATTTATATGTAAGTACGTCAGAGTATCGCTTCCTGCTTGCAGGAAGCGAAGTTACAGCGCAGTTCAATCGTTCTCGAAGGGCGCAAGAGGTGCGGCAATAACTTGTTTCACGCAGGACAGACACTCCATGGTCTCGCGCCGGTCACGTCCAGGGCCGCTGGGTGGAGCGGACAAGAGAAGTTGCACAGCGCGTGAGCAGGGCTCTTCAATAGCCAGAAAAAAAGAAACGCTTTTGCCAGCACGCTCGCAAAGGTAAGGCGGTGTCAACAATGTAGTAATGAAATATCAACAAAAAATACAGAGCCCGAGAAGTGGTATCTACTGTGGAAGGCCGGGAAGATCACGCTGAGGACAAACAAAAATTGAGAATGAGGAAATTCGGGAAGGAGTAGGGAGAGAGAGAGTGTGTGTGTGATAGAAAGAGAATGAAAAGTTGAGAGGCGGTGGCGGTTGTCGTGGCAACGGACGGCGTACACAAAACGGTCCTTTGAGCATGTGGGGTGCCCCGGCGGCCGGCTCGCTGGTGCGATGTCGGCATGCCTTACCACGGCGGCAGCAGCTGTTCACCGGACGCGGCGCTCTCGTCGCTCGTACGGCTCGTTTCCATTAGCTCGGACCCGTCTAATTGTTACTCTCTGTTTTTTTGCGTGTGTGTGTGCGTGGTGCGAGTGGGCTGGAAGTTGCCCTATGTTTTTCTTTTTTTTTTGCTTGTTTCGACACCCGTCACACTCGGTGGGAGCCCGAGTGTCAGGAAGCGGGAACCAAAGAAAAAACAAAGATATCAGGGAAACTAAAGCTGTGACGGCATTGCTCGGGCCACTGGGCCAGCAGTGAATAGCCCGGTACGCTAAATAGAGACTAGTCAGAGGAGCTGCGCAATCATGGCTTTGCCGACTCGTGACGACGAACTGGTCGAGCCATCACTCAGAGTGTGGACCGTGTGCGTGGGTGTGGATGACGCTGCATTTTTCGCGATTCGTAGACTTTGACACGGCGAATTATCTTGCTGCCAAGTATTTTTTTTTCGTTTGATTAGCGGCGTGCCTATCGGGAGTACCTTTCGATGTGTCTTTTTCATCGTTCGTTCTACGCTCGTGCTGGCTTGACTGCAGTGATCATAGCCTTCTTTAGTGGGCTTCCACCTTTCCTGTGACTTTGTTTTAGCGACACTTCGTACTTCTCTTTCCGACTGAGGGGATCGTGTCGTTCTTGTACTTTTTCTGTGTCGTGAAATTTGAGGATAACTGACAAGGTAAGCTTCTTGTTGGCATCGGTCACTTGCCTCGGTGCTAGAATAATGTGTGCGAGATCACGCTGCTGTCATCGCACTTGCACCCTGAATGATGCCGTGCCCACTGTTGACATTTAGAAGGAAGGTTCTTGAAGCCCGAAGTTGTAAAATTCAGCCATGGAGTTTAGCCTGTTAGTGTTACCATTGTGATCGATTTGTCTGTAATGTTCATAACCGTAGCATTTTCGAGAAAGATTTCGATAGTGGCGTTCGAATTCTTGATACTTAACCTACGCCCAGAATATCGTATTACCCACGAACTTTGTTTGCAAGCTTATGCCAGCCTCGAAGCAACGCTTATGTGATTCCACAGTCTTCACGGTCCATTGATGAAGTGCCTTTCGGAACGTTTAGGAGGAACTGATGTTGGTGTGTGAGCACTTTATTGGAGATCAACCTTCTTCTGCCTTTGAAAACTTGTTCTCTGGAGCACTTGGCGAAAACTGTGAATTTGTGGATTCTTCGCATCAAACTATACTTGAAACATTGCGCTGAGCCACTGCAAGCCAAGTTCTACCACGCTGCTATCTTCAGAAATGTTCAGGTAAGCACAAATGTATCTATATTTTCAAGTATTCTGCGTCAGTTTCGAAATTCATCGGATGAACGTCGAAAAGCGTCAGGCGAAGCTTCTTTCCAGCGTTCTGATATATTTGTTCATGCTTTGAGTGCGTCTCAACATAGACAATTATTTAGGATCAGCCAGTCCCAACAAATGGAAAATGAAAAGTGGACGAATTTCCGATTTTCACAGGTGTGGCACGGCTATTTTGCTGCGCAGACTTACCCCAAGCGGTGTGCGACTCTCTTTGCACTCAGGATGCTTCACAAAAGCGGCTTTATCTAATTGTACAATTTATGCGCTACACCACTGCACTATGCGCACATCGCCGATGCATTGCTAGGTTCCCCCAGCAGTCCCCGACCAACGGAAGTCACCCTTCTTGCCGAGTCTAAATGATGTCCACTTATATGCACAGGATGTCTCCAGCGTTCACAATGGTATACAACCACAGTCGTTTGTACTCATTCGCATTTATGCTGTTATTCACTCAGCGCACACCGACCCTAGAAGGCGTTTATCTTATCTCATAAATGCATCATCATGAACGTGCCCCATTGCACACGTCCTCTGCACAGCTCATTCACGTTCGCAATTCTGTTGCCTTACACTACACAAGAGACTACAAAATAATCCCAAGGTATTGCTTCCTCTCCACCTTCTTCATCATCAGCAGCAAAAGCTTCTCTCTCTACTTTCTTTTTTATCCCCTCCCCTTTCCTAGCGCTGGGTAGCAGGCTAGAACATGGATTAAGGCTGACCTCTCGGCTTCGTTACAAACACCCACTGCAATAGGGTGCCAGAACATGCGATTATCATGAAGACTTCGTAGTTTAGAGCAAGTAACCCACTACAAAAAACACATGGTACAGCGCATGTTTCCTTTAGGCCAGGAGCCATAAAAGTATGAGGCTAAAACAAGCCTTGCGTGGGTTTTCTCTGTACGCTATGACATTCCACATGAACGGTTGGGCGCAGCGAACGTTTAGAATATATTTAATTCACCTCCAAAGTGCACCTAAACGCTCATTCTCTCGACCAAAGCCGATTGCAAGTGCGTTCAGAAATGTCGCAGCTCTCTGGAAAGGCCGACGAAAGTTGCAGTGACGTCACAATAAATCTGAAGTAAGCATGACCGTGCGAAGGTTTCCCCTTCCGGGTGAATAATAGTTCATGGCAGCCCACTCCTTCCCTAATATATCAATGTATGGATCTGACTTCGCGCCCCCTACCTATGTCGTGGCACTCCCTCCATATCAAATTAATTTGTGAGGCTGGGTTTGCACAAACCCCTTCATAAGTGACTCTAGGAGTGGCGGTCCTTATACACTCGTCCCGTGCACACTTCTATTGTAGTGAGAGAAACGACTTCCGAAGACGTCCGCCACGTGCGTGGCTGCTGTACGCTTCTTTTGCAGGTGCTTGAGTGACTCGTGTGTGCGAGAAAACCATGCCAGAGCAGACAATAATCAGCACGACGTACGTCACAGCCTTGTGCATCCACGTGACCAAGCTACACAGTTACGTCACACCCCAGTTCTGCGCCCAAGAACCGAAACCAAAAATGATCCTCATAAAAAAAGGCTAAATTAATTTAGTCAGCGAGAATAAATTAATCTTGCTGCTTGTATCATACTTCCTTGAGCTATAAGAAACGCTTGCACCAAAGAATGCGCAAGCCACGAAAATGGTGGCACCACCCCTTTAAGGCCACGTAGTGGGTGCATAGCAAGTTCGAGAAGGTGTCACGCACAAAGTGTTTGAAGTGCGTTGCACGAGGGCAGGCGAATAACTGCTTCGTAGTTCCTGCAGCTTTCGCATTGGGTTAGTGCTACCAAGAAAGCATCCTCTAGGTACTACAGCTTGAGTAGGATAGTTAAAAGACATGATCGCGTATCCGATGTATCGAATGCACGAGTTAAAGGTTCTACATTTTGGCATCTTGCATAACAAAACTCTTCGATTTTAGGCTGATGTATCCAGATGAACTATGTTCACAGCCCTGAACTTCACCAAGGGTGTGCGCCTCTCCTGCGTTCTGGTCATGTCGGTGATCACATATACGTCTCAAATTGAGGCATATCATATATTTTTATTGAAATTGGAGCAATCAGCGGCTGGCGCGCATGACGGAGACTAACGATTCAACCAATTGTCCCAGCACTGATTCGGTCGGAAAATAAAAACACGTGCCATAAGATGAACAACGGCGTGTTTCCATACTCTCAAAGTTGCAGTAATGGATGCCTAAAAGGCAGAGTATCACTCCACGTCATGTACAGGAGCACCATGGGACCTGATCAGAAACGTCATGTATGATATCAACAGCAGAGTATCACGTCGAATTCGTTTTTAGTTGGGGCAGCAGTGATGCTGGCGAAATAGCGATAACCCAGAGATGGTGCTCTGTAGCTTACTTACCTTATAGGAACACGGGTCATTTACTCACAAATGCAAGAATAAACTCTTATGCAGCATTCAGGCAGAATGTTTTTCCTTCATTCAAATTGAAGACCAGTGATATGACGACACCCGTGACGTTCGTGGGCAGGTCACGTGACTTTGACACACTTGACGGTGACCGGAAGTTTCACTTCCGCCCCGCCGCGGTTGTCCAGTAGATAAAGTACTCGGCTGCTGACCCGCAGGTCGCGGGATCGAATCCCGGCTGCGGTGGCTGCATTTTCGATGGAAGCGGAAATGTTGTAGGCCCATGTGCTCAGATTTGGGTGCACGGTAAAAAACCCCACGTGGTCGAAATTTCCGGAGCCCTCCACTACGGCATCTCTCATAATGATATGGTTGTTTTGGGACGTTAAACCCCCCATATCAATCAATCAAGTTTCACTTCCGCATTTTTAAGGCACACGCTGTTTGATGTAGTTCATCTCGCGAAATCATAGCACCCGCTTAAAACTCTTGTTTTTCTTTGATTCGCTCGTTATAACCTTTATGTGACGGTACTTGTTCACACAGAAAATTTCAGCGCATCGTTGTCATAAGTGAGAAATTTTCCTTGAAGAAACGACCTCGACTTGTACGACTTGTACTTCAGCCAATACTAAACTTATTCAGTGCATAGACAAGTTTACTTGCAGCGCCGCTGCGATAGTATCGTTAGGTGACATACGCTTCTTCATTTTACGCCTGTGTAAGTCCTTTGGCACCCATAGTGTAGGAAAGAACGAAAACATATTCACGCAATCAGGCATTGAAAGCTAAACGTTCACGCGTTGGTCGCCCTTTCAGGCCACCTCGATGCTGCGGTGAAGGTTCAAAGGTTAATGAGGTCGCCGATAGCCGCTCAACTTTGTGCGTCATTTTTCCACATCTTGGCGCAATCTACTTCCGCGCTACTGTACGTGAAGAGCAGTGCCTTGTGCAAGGCTCAATGAGCTATTGATCACTTTTCTGCAAGCACCACAATGAAGGCCACAATAATTGAAGTTACAGCGATTAACACCTTCAGGTGATTAATCTCTTGGTCGGAAAATGGCCCCATGGCCCAAGGACATCATTTGATGGGGGAAAAATACTCCTTAATTCTCGCCTCATCGCGCATATCTAAGAATAGGGGTTATTTTTTCCCTCTTATATCCATGTGATGTTGTTATTACGAGTGGTCAAACAAGGGACGGGCCCTAGATATGTGCCTCATTAAATAGTGGAGTGGTCAAGCAAAAAAGTCGTCGATGATGTGCACCATCTGATAGTATCAACACGTTGGTCAAATAGGGACAAGGTCGTTGATATGCATCAAATTATGCTATTCATAAATATTGTAGTCATGATCATCATCAGCCCGACTACGTCCACAGCTGGAAAAATTTCTATCAATGTTCCGCGAATCAGCTAGGTTCTGTGCTTTCTGACGCCACGTTAAACTTGCAAGTTTCTTAATCACCAACCCGCCTAATTTTCTGTCTCCTTCTCACGCATTTGCCTTCTCTCGGAATCCACTCAGTTAACGTTAAAGACCAGCGATTATACTGCCTACGTGCTACGCGCTATGTCAATTACTTTTTGATTTCCTCCACCTCCACTTGTTCCTTGACCCACCCTGTTCTCTCCCTGTCTCTCATTCTTACACCTATCATTTTCCTTTCCGTTGCTCGATACATAGTCCTCAGTTTAATTTGAACCCTCTTTGTTAAGTATAAAAAGAGGTAAAAAAAAAGAAACGAGTCATTGATGAGCATCATCTCATGTATACTAACGTGTTGTTAAACAAGGAATATTTCGTGGATGTGCACTTTTTCACGGTATTAACAGTGACAAAATAAACAATCTGTCACTGATGTGTGCGACCTGGTGCTATTAACAGTGGTCTAGAAAAAAACTTGTGGTTAATGCAAGCTGCTTAATGGTATTGACGGCGGGCAAACAAGGAGTGTGCCGTTGACATGAGCCATCTCGTGCTATTAATATGCTGATGGAACAACAGAAGTGTCGTCAATATTCATCAAATGATGGTATTAAATCAGCCAAATAAAGCACTGGCTGTTGATGCACCTCATGGTATAAACATGCTGGTCAATTTATGAAGGTGTCATTGATCTGCTTTATCTGATGATATTAATGGGAACAAAGAAGCAATATATCATTGAAGAGCACCACCTGACATTATCAACACAGGTCGAAAAAGGAAAGCGTCGCTGACGTGTGCTTTCTCGTGGCATTAGTAGTTTTAAAACAGGGACAGCAGCGTTCTTGCGCAACATAGTAGTAATAATGCCCGAACAAACAATATTATAAAACCAACGTTGTCATGAAGCACCTTCTCTTAACCAGTATGCCCTTAGGAGCGCAATAATTACTTGAAGAAAATTTTCCTTCAAGTTTTCGCAAATAACTTCAGGCCTGCAATCAGCTGCGATCATCTGTTCGGGTTTCATATGCACAGTCAACCACAAAAGCTCACGGATCACGCAAGCGCGTGACCAAGAGACTGTCTGCGACACTCCCACAACTTTGACGACAATCGGCCGTAACGCGACACCCAGGACGCATTCCTTCCATAATGGATGGCCTAGCCTTTATCTCACTCGGCAAAATGTCTTTTTAAATGCGAAGCATTTCTTACGAAACTGCGGAGAGCTTGATCGTATCTTATCTATCTATCTATCTATCTATCTATCTATCTATCTATCTATCTATCTATCTATCTATCTATCTATCTATCTATCTGTCTGTCTGTCTGTCTGTCTGTCTGTCTGTCTGTCTGTCTGTCTGTCTGTCTGTCTGTCTGTCTGTCTGTCTGTCTGTCTGTCTGTCTGTCTGTCTGTGCTTGCTGCTGCCACTTTATACCCGGACACTTCCTAATCTCATCTACCCCCCTAACTTACTTTCTCCACCTAAACCGCTTGCCTTCTCCGGGAATCCAGTCAGTTGCCCTTAATGACCAGCGGTTATCTTAACTACGCGCTACATACCCGGCCCACGTGCATTTCCTCTTCTTGATTTCAACTATTATATTCCTAATTAAAGGGACACAAAAGTCAAATAAGAATTTACGTCAAAGTGAAAGCTCAATGTATGACATCTAAAACGACAATATTATCAACAACAGTGCCCTACTCACCAAGAAATTAAAGTAAATGCGCAATAACACAAGCGCCACAGTAGGCCATTTTCAAAATGATTCCGATGACATCAAATAGACCGCCTGCAATTATTCACTAGTAATCGATCTAACTGCATTGAATGAAAAAAACGTTGCGTGCATTAAGAGACGCAACAAAATCCTGCTTGTTCGTTTCTGTTTGATTCATGGAAAAAAGAACCGCCAGACGTTACTATGACAAATGGCACGAGTGTTTCAAAATTCAATTTTCGCGTAATAGGATGGATGGATGGATTGATGTAGCTGTACCCATTAGATTGAGTAGCGGCTAACCCCCCTAGCCGTAATACTCAGTGAACCACCAACTAGATTTATCTCTTTTTTTCTTTAAATTGTTAAGTATAGGACTGGTACTTTGCAGTGAAAGGTTTTTTTTTTTTTCACTCATGCCTTGACTTTAGCCACCGATCAAATAACCTCCTTCTAATTAATTCGACCCGCCTAAAGTTTATTTTGCCCTCCCTGTCTCTAATCCCCAGTGCTTTGAAAAACTCTGCGCCATCATCCTGAACTATCGGCTGAAGCGCTTTACAGAGTATTATCAAGTGTTCGGCAATTTTCTCCTCCTGTCCGCATTCACTGCATACCGTGTCTACCCCTTCGTATTTGGCCCGATATATCTTGGTTCGCAATACTCCTGTCCTGGCCTCAAACAGTAGAGAACTACCCCGATTATTATCATAGATCTTTTCCTTGGCAATTTCCTGCTTGAAATTTCCATAGAACTCTATTGCGACTTCATAATCATGCCCATTTTCCACATGTTAGTCTCCGTTTTCTTCACTTTCTTCTTAACCGATAGTTCTTTTTGGTTTGGCCACCTGCTGTTTTTCAAGTATTTACCAGGCAATTTCCTGGTTCGCTTCCTCCATTTTGTATCGACATTCTTCATGTACAAGTAGCTGAAAACCTTCCTAGCCCAACGCTCCTCCCCCCTCAATCTCTCAATCGCTTCTCAAATTTTATCTGGCTGCTAGCTTCCCCGCCCTCAAATGATGTCCATCCCATATCACCTTGTACTCCCTGATTTGGTGTATTCCCGTGAGCTCCTAAAGCAAGCCTATCTATTCCACGTTGCTTAATTTCTAATCTTTCTTGAACTTCTGATCTGCACAAGACCGCATTACCGAACGTCAGGCCAGGAACTATGACACATTTCCATATTCCTCTCACAACATCATACCTATTGTAATTCCACAGTGGCCTATCTTTCATCACTGGTCCGTTCCTGTCACCTTTAGTCGTTACGTATATTTCGTGTTCCCTTAGGTACTCGGTTCGATTGCTTATCCATACACGCAGATATTTGTATTTGTCTGTTATCTCTAGCATGACCTCCTGTATCCTAAGCTCACTACCTTCATTATAATCAAAAATCATGACTGCCGATTTTTTCTTCCTGAATCTGAAATATAACCTATCTCCCTCATTACCGCAGACGTCCATCAATCTCTGCAAATCTTTCTTCTTGTCGGCCATTAGCACTATATCATCTGCGTACATCAATGCTGGTAGTGCGCGTGTGTTCAATGAGTTTTCCTTGTTTGACAAAAGAGAGGTTGAAGCCCAGTCCACTTTTCTCGAATTTGGCCTCTAATCCTTGTAGGTACATCATTAATAACAAGGTTGACAAAGGACACCCCTGCCTGAGCCCCCGTTTTACCTCTGCAGGCTTGCATACCTGTTTTTCCCACTTTATAACTGTCTTGTTACCTTAATAGACATCCTTTAAAAGATTATTGGCTCCATCTTCCACATCTAGTGGGTCCAGTAGTCCCCACAAGTCCTCTTGAACCACGCTATCGTACGCTCCCTTGATCTCAAAAAATACTAGCCACAGGGGCCTGTCTTTCTTTTCTGCTATTTCAATGCACTGCGTCAGTGAGAATACATTCTCTTCCTGCCTCCTGTGTTTTCGAAATCCATTCTGCAGTTCCCCCAGCACCCCCTGATACTCCATCCATGCCTGCAGTCTTTCCTTTATAATCTGCATTGCCAGCCTGTAAACCACTGATGTCACTGTTATAGGACGGTAGTTGTTATGTCGGTTTTGTCCCCTTTTTCTTTAGAGATCATGCTCATCCTGCTAAGTTTCCATCCATCGGGGACTTCACCATCGATTATTGTTTTGCTCACGGCCTCTCTCAAAGTCTGTTTAGACTTCGGACCCAATGTATTTATCAGACAATTGGAATGCCATATGGGCCTGTTGATGTACTACTAGGAACTCGCTTGTTAACCCTTTCCAACTCTTGTTGTGAAAATGGAGCCATTGTTCCACTTGATCCATCCTTGCCTATCTTGGTGAAGAAGGCACTTTTTGTTGAAATTTTTCTGTCACCCTTGTTCTTATATATTCAATAGCTTCGCCCCCGTGTAGCCTAGCACCTTGAGCTGTAGTTATAAACCTCTGTTCTAGGCTTCTCTCATTTCTTATGGAGTTTAGATGGTTCCAAAATTGCCTTGCAGCTACCTTTCTATCCTTTTTATGTACTTATACCAGCCACTAAGCCCCCTTTCTTCTAATCTTTTCATTGATCAGAATGGATGCTTCTCTTCTGCAGCTTAGAAAGATGTCCCATTTTCTTTTAACATCATCTGTCGGTTCACCCCGCTGCTTAGCATGTCTGTGTTCCCAAGAGGCTTCCTGACGCTTTGCTATGGCTCTCTTAACCTCATCATGCCACCAACTCTTGGGTTTGTGTCGTCTTCTCTAGAGGACTTGTCACGTGCCTCAGCATGCTCTTGCTCAGTCTAATTAGATTCGTGTATGTCCAAACTGTTTTATTATCCTCAGTAATTACTTTCTCAATTTTTAGTAGCTATTTCTATTTGCTTTTCTGAATAAAATGTTCCTTCTAGTTGCTCGTCTTTTCTCCTTCCCACTTTCACTGCTCTTTCAAAACTTAGCTTGTTACGTTTGTGATCACTACCCAGACTTCTAGAGCCACATTCATCTATGTGCATTCCCCTGAGCCTATCATACATCCTATGTGACACAAGTGCATAATCTATATTTGACTGCAGCCTTCCTACCTCCCATATTATTTGCCCTTCACACTTCTCAGTACTGTGTCAAATGACCAAATCATGTCTTTCACACATAGCCAAATAAATATGTCTGTTGGGTCAGTATACCCATCTATATCTTCTATGTGTGCATTCATATCTCCTAGTATAATTATCTCGCACTCTCCTCCTAATTCCTCAATGTCCTTGGATATATACTCCACCATATCTACACATTAATAGTAAGCAGCAATGGGAGGTTGCTATGTGCAGCTTGGCACCCGAGATCCAGGACCAGATCTTGGATTGGGCCAAGAAGGTAGCGGAGACCTACGCTGAGTAGGCTCCTCTTACACTCCACCACCGCACCTTTCCCTCTCGGGATGAATAAAGTTCTCTCCTCCTCCAAATGGTCACAGTGGCTCCTGATACTGACCCTACAGCGGGCATTAAAATCGTTTCCTTTTTGGCACATGAAATCATGGCAGTTATTGATGTTGAACAGACACCTTTGTCCTAAGCAGACACAGGCAAGCGAAAAAATAAACACTGTCAACTAAATGATGGGTAAATATCGAAGACATTGGATGCTTCTCCAGCAAGGCCTGAATTCTGATGTTACATAGGCATGGTAGCCTGGGAGAAAAAAGCTTCCGCATCGGCTGACTCCTTAAAGTTAAACATTGAGAAGTCCGCTGCTTTATTCGCACCAAGAACCCTGACTTTAGCACGCATTAAGTTAAACAGAGACAATGCCAGGATCGATTATTCATCGCGAGCGTATCTTTTATAACAGTTGAGGGGCTTAGGTGAACGTGCCCCTGCACAAATCTTGTGTACGAGGCAGCATTACTTCTAAGTAAGGGTTCACAAATAATGTAGACTGCGTGTACTTATCGCGTCATTCACTTCGCGTGGAGGCATCAGGTGGAGTTCAATGACGATGGCCAGATACAAAAATGTTTATATATGTCGCATGTCACCTAATATTCTCGTTTTATTTCCGGCTAAACGCCGCATCTATCGCTTTGTTTCGCCCTGGTTTCCACTGGTGGCCGTCTTAACTATTGAATGAATCTAGCAAACACGTGCAATTTGGCTTAGAAACTAGCCTGACAGAAATGGATAGGAAAGCGAAAACAGAATATACTTTGCTCACTAGACCACTTGTATGCAACGTCTCTTTTCTTGGTGATATTATTAAAAACGCGAAACGTACAAGGATGCATCTTCCCCCTTTTCTATATATTGTGGCACTTGAATACGCAGTATTATACCGCTTGTGGCCTTTGGTTTTGTTTCGACAATGCGCCCCCCCCCCCCGCCTCTACCAGCCACCATTCTCGTCTGACGGAGCGGCTTAGAAGTGCGTGCTTTGACCACCAGGTAGGCAATGCCCGCATCGTGGAAAATCCAGCTCTGGTTCCCTATCCGAAATTAGGCGGAGGTGGCCGCTATAGGCAACGCGCATTGACGTCATACCTGGGCGAGCTTTTCGCCGGTGCCCCAGGACCCAAGCCCTAGCTTAAACAGTCCCGCTGGTAAAATGTTTGAGGTACGAAGATTAACAGAAGTATCACTACGCAGGTGTGTCTTCTCTTCCCGATCGATACGATATGTTTCTAAGAGTTTATGCGCCATGCTGTCCTAAGCTTCTGGCTTCATGCCATGCAACCTGGACAACGATCAAGATCAACGATCAACTATAAA
Source organism: Rhipicephalus annulatus (assembly GCA_013436015.1). NCBI lineage: Eukaryota > Metazoa > Arthropoda > Arachnida > Ixodida > Ixodidae > Rhipicephalus > Rhipicephalus annulatus. The sequence continues at coordinate 84,019 of WOVY01010379.1, read as the reverse complement.
TTCTATCGTGAAAAGGAAGGAATCTTCATGGTATGCTGCGCCGCTCCTGTACTTCGTAATCTGTCACCACATGACATCTTTGCTTACTGAGGCAGTGCGGTCCCATGCGAGATGCAGGAAGTTTTCGGCTTTCGAGTTGGAGCCGAATGAGGACAGACACATGTTTAGAGTAAAGTGTTTAATTAATTGGAGTGCTTAGTACTCTACTATATGACAGCTTGTTTAAGAGAAGTTTATTTCCAGAATTATCTCACATAGATTATTGTGTACACAAAAAGAGATGCAATGTTCTTCATACGTATTTACTGTGCAAGCTGTTATGTACAGTGAAAATAACTTGTTTGTGTATGCAGTGATGTTCATATGTAAAATTCAAAAATTTGTACAAGTACGAGAAATTCATTTCGTAAGGTTCGAGATGATGAAGCTTACGTACAGGCTATGTAAACAGCAGACTTCTACAGCGTAGGGTGGAGCACAAATTTTCCTGGGCCACACAAACGCTTGCTTTTGAGACTACAAACTTACACAAGTAAGTACCTCAGATCTTCTTAGCTGCTCCTGCCTTGAGGCAAATACAGCGGCAAACGTTTACCTCTAGATGCTAGAGTATCACCACTCTCCTTTTCTTGTTAATTTTGTGGCTCTCAGCGAGCAGATTATTTCGTTGTAGTTCGAAGTTGTGTCACGTGAAATTGGCCGTACGCAATATATTGCTCGCGGGCCTCGCAACACCTCAAATTTTGGTGTTATATGAAGAGAGACATATCAGATTATGCGGTTTACCGTGCAAGCGTCTAAATGCGTCAGCATTTTGTAGTCGGGCTCAGTGTCCATCCGTCTGTCTCTCCGCCACGTAAAATTATTCGCCATAAGTAGATAAATGTATAAAACAAAAATGTAGGCCAGTTTCTTCTGCATACGCCTAAGGCTACACTAAAGCACATGCCATCTTTTCCCTCTCAGTCAGTTGTGTGCATACACCCCCCGCCTCCACCCTCTAACATGTTGCACTCCTTTCGAGATTGAAGGCAATACAAGCTTTTTACACTGCGCCCACCTTTGAGCAAGCGAGTAAGATATGTGGTAGCGTCATTATGTGACGTCACCTACGCCACGTCGTAGGGATGTCATGTCGACTTTATTCGGACTTAGAAGTGTGGCAGCTTGGTCTAGTTGGTATGGCATGACGATAGATATAGCCCGAAAACAAAACGACGACACAGAGACAAGAGTTAGCACTCGTGTATTTCGTGTTTTTCTTGTCTCTGTGTCGTCGTTTTTTTCTCGCGCTATAACTATCGTTTATTCTGACGTCCCGAAAATTGCTAATGATCTCATGATGACGTCATATGACGACCATTTATTGTACCTACGAATAGGTTTGTTGGTTGTTCAAGGATGTAATGGTTGTCTGCAGCGAGGCACCGTGCAGAGTCGTCTAGGGGCACAACAGCGACCCGTAAGCACGAACCGAGTGAGCCGAGCGTTGGCGATACTGCTGGACGGAAGCGCCTGCTCTTCCACACATCGTTCGGGGTTGACGTCGCTGATGCGGGCGGCCTCTTCCAGCGTTTGGTAAAGCATCTAAGGCTTTCGTCTTCATAAATTTTCTTAGCGGTGCTCTGCCAAACAACCATACCCCACGCTCACCCCCTCAGCGTCCTACTACCCATGACTGCAGAAGGTGATCATATATAAATCGCCGAAAAAAATGGACCGGTGATACAAAAGATATGTAAATGGAGAGAACGTTTTCTGAAAAGCTTTCTCGGAATACTCTGGGATAATGATACAGAAATAAATATTGGAGTAACCTGCGTACCTTAGGAATCAATTTTATGTGAACAGCACGTCATGAGGGGATGGTGATTGTGTTGTAAATTTCTTCTTGAACGAAATGTTACGAAATGCCGCCAAATATATGTACTAGTGTTGTACGCACAGACGTAAGTTAAATAGTCAGATGTTTACTGTTGCGTAACGATGCCAACAGAAACATGAGCATTAGGAACACCAGAAGCGATTAGCTGATAAGTAGAGCCTCTGTCAGCGAGGATGGCGACCCTGGAGATTGCTAGATAACGGAGCTCCAGTGGATGGCGCTTCACTGCGGTTGTCGTTAACCCGACGTGATGGCTGTATGACAGGAGTAGATGTGTAATTTTTATAAGATTGAATTCCATCACCGCATCCCCAAGTGACGCTGCACGAACAATGCGGTCTATTTGAAAAGCAGCTGCGCGACCTGGCGTAACTTTTTGGTAGAATACTCGGTTGCTATGCAGATTTCTGGAGTTCGATCACAATTTTTCTGTTAATTTGTCGGGTCAACGAGGCCGATGACTGCTTTTAAATGCGAATGCATTTTTCAGTCGGGCTATGTCAGGCGTCCAACAGCATCCGCGCGCCAGTATATGTTATCTCTCTACTCTCACTCCTTCTCCCATAGCAACCGCTACGCGTGGGCACGCTTATCTTGCCCCTAGCAACCGGAGCAGTTGGTGCGGACAAAATAGCGGAGAGTGAGTGGAAAAGAGCAGCGCACTGTGTGGGGAGGCAATGTAGATACGGTAGGTGCAGTGCTTCGCTGCTCCTTCTCTCGGCGTTCACTTTCTTTCCTCCCTGTGCCGAACTCTCCTGTCCGCTCGCTTGTTCGTATACATAAATGAATTGAAGCACGCGTCTCGCTTTCGAACGTTCTCTGGCTGAGAAATGTGTAGATAAATGCTTACGGTACAAATCCTCGTCTCGTCTTTAATTTACGCCATTGCAATTACTACGCCGTATACTCTCGGCGCAAGAAATGCATTTCCCTTTCTTCACGACTCCTTTCGGGAACGTGAGGGCAATTTTTTAACGCACACGCGTTAATATTACCAATTTGTGTTGGATAGATAGATAGATAGATAGGTAGATAGATAGATAGATAGATAGATAGATAGATAGATAGATAGATAGATAGATAGATAGATAGATAGATAGATAGATAGATAGATATAGATAGATAGATAGATAGATAGATAGATAGACAGACTAGATAGACTAGATAGACAGACAGACAGACAGACAGACAGACAGACAGACAGACAGACAGACAGACAGACAGACAGACAGACAGACAGACAGACAGACAGACAGACAGACAGACAGACAGACAGACAGACAGACAGACAGACAGACAGACAGACAGACAGACAGACAGACAGACAGACAGACAGACAGACAGACAGACAGACAGACAGACAGACAGACAGACAGACAGACAGACAGACAGACAGACAGACAGACAGACAGACAGACAGACAGACAGACAGACAGACAGACAGACAGACAGACAGACAGACAGACAGACAGACAGACAGACAGACAGACAGACAGACAGACAGACAGACAGACAGACAGACAGACAGACAGACAGACAGACAGACAGACAGACAGACAGACAGACAGACAGACAGACAGACAGACAGACAGACAGACAGACAGACAGACAGACAGACAGACAGACAGACAGACAGACAGACAGACAGACAGACAGACAGACAGACAGACAGACAGACAGACAGACAGACAGACAGACAGACAGACAGACAGACAGACAGACAGACAGACTAGATAGAAGATAGATAGATAGATAGATAGATAGATAGATAGATAGATAGATAGATAGATAGATAGATAGATAGATAGATAGATAGATAGATAGATAGATAGATAGATAGATAGATAGATAGATAGATAGATAGATAGATAGATAGATAGATAGATAGAAACCAAAAGTGCTTGCTGTACTCAAAGCTATGCTTCGCATTAGATACCTTCGTGAGACCATCTGTCCCACGCAGGTCTGACGTTCACAAGGTTTGACGTTCACAAAAACCCCAACGCGCGTTTCAATAACATCGGTATGCCCCATCCATGAAACTGTTACAAACGCTGAAGGAAGGGTAAACATTTATTGCCACAAAAGGTCTTGTGGCACGGGCCAGCGGGTCCGCTCATTGCTCACGTCCATTGCTGATACATGGTACGTTGTGTTCAATTGTCAATTTAGTTTTGCCTTTATTACTGCTTTGTGGTGTCGTATCTAGCCTGAAGTTGACAAAGACGAGGTGTGGGCGCGTTTCACTGGTGCTTGTTGGTTGTTTTCACTCATACGAAATGCGTCGCAGAGCACATCGAGAGGTCACATACTGCGCAAGCAAGTTGTTGTCCATGATCAACATCATCGTCATGGTGGCGTAGAGTGAGCACCTTGCATTTGCTCGGATACAACTCCAACGCCAACAGAAAACTTCGAGCTTGAGGAGCTTCGGCTCTACAAAAACGGAAACCGACTTTGTGTGTGTATCAATCAAGTGCATGAAAGCACGATGTATAATCGCCTGCGCCGTCCACCTGTCCATCTGTCCATGCATCTGTCCTTTCATCTCTCCATCCTTTGTACTATTCGGGGATTTCAACGTAGGCATTATGGACCTTAGAACCCCGCCTTGCTAACTAGTCGTCATTCACTTCGTGGAGATGCTGTATGAGGTGGTTTTCAACCTTTTATTCTTTTAGGTTTTGTGATGACGATTTACACAACATCAGTACACTTTAAACATCGTAACCGATAAATGTGATTTTGTGCACCGATAGCAAGCGTTAGCAAGTTAACAATTTACGCAGTCAAAACTAATGTAACCCATACATTATAGGTGCACAAAATCACACATCGATCACCACGTTCAGAATGCATTCTTCCCGCATTCGTATATCATCACTTTTGCCGACAGTGTCGCTTTGAACGACTTGGGATGTGACGTATTTAATACCGAGACCTCCTATGTTTCGGTGGCGCGGGCACGCCTTGGAATAATATCTTATACTCTCGTTTTTTTGGGGTAACCTTACACACCACTCCATGTTAGAAGAGACTGATATGATGACCTGCTCGATTCTCCTCTGGAAGCCAAACAGCGTGCCCTGGACACGATATTTGTTGATGTCTCCAAAAGGTCACGACAGCCCCAGAATACTGCCCCAGGGCAGCGTTTTCTCGAACTCGGGCAGCTATGGCATTAAATTCTGCTGAATAAGGAGCCGCTGAAGGCTTCCGAGTTATTGATTGACACCTCTGGCGCTCAACCGAGGCCCTTGTGTCAGAGGGCATTACACCGAGCAGGATCGATCGATGATGCGGGGTGGGAACTGACCCGCAACGAACGGCCCACTTCAGTGGTCCACCACACCGGCGTCGGCCGTGCACCGGGACACCTATATTCAGGAAGTGGTTGGCGACACTTAATACACTCGGCTGACCCGGTCCAGTGGTAGTGCACTGCAAGAAATAGAAGCGCAAAACCAGCTACCATTACACTGTTTTCGTGTTGCTCTACAGAGTCAGCTGAGTGTGCAGCATTCATCCATAGCGCTGAACTGGGTTCATCGTCAATAATAATGAGCGTGTGGGTACTACCCTCACGCTCTTCTTTCCACTCCCGGCGACGTTCCTGAGCTGCGAGGAGGGCTGCGCGACCGCCTACTATCCGGAGGTGTGGACGTCGCGCCGCCAGTCACTGCAGTGGCATCTCGAGGGGGAGCATGGCGTGCGGATAAACTGGACGGTTTACCACTGCACCATCTGCGGCGCTATGGTGGGGAAACCGCCGACAACCGTAATAATAATAGATAGACAACCGTATAGTAATAGTAACAACAAGAACAACAATAATAATAATAGTAATAATAAGTTATTGTGCACATCTATGAGAAATACAAGCTGTGGTTACAAGGTCACAGAAACTATCTTTGCTTATTTTTGCCAACAAACCGACTGAATGAATAATACCACTGCTTTTTTGCAGACAGTAAATAAAAAAGGAGAACAAAATAGAGGCCACGAGCACATGTAACATATAGTAGACCATATCCATGTGATTTTATAGCTTAGAAAGTAACTTTTTTGCTTTTTCGAACTAGCTGAAAAAAACTCTTCAGGTAGTTGATTGAAAATTTTGGGAATATATACACTTCTACACGTTCTGTATATCTGGTATAAAATAGTGGTGCAGTAAAACTTTTTTTGTGCGAAGCATTTCTTAGCGAACTTTGGTAACATTGAGCGTATCTATCTATCTAATCTATCTATCTATCTATCTATCTATCTATCTATCTATCTGTCTATCTATCTATCCGACTACAACTTTCAGCTCTCCCGGCCGTTTCGATGATGAGATTTATAACGAAATTGGTATGCCATAAGATTACTGCATGATGAGCATGAGTGACTAGTCATAACATGATTATCATGACTCGTATGTCATAAATGTCGTGATTCACATGTCATGGTCTTGCTGCTTTTGCGGTGGTTTCGTTCACATGACATATTGCGAAAGTTGTGTGACATGACTGCATGGCGAGCATAAGTGACGATCTGCAACGTGTAAATCATTAAATGCATGCCATGTAAGTCATGGCTACACGCCACGCTCATGATGCGCAGCTTCACATATACCCAATGGACCTTTCCCGAAATCAAAGCGCCGCACCTGCCACTGGTGGTGGATGGGAGAGTGGAGCGCCGGCGGTCAGAGCAGACGACACTTTCCCGCCTTTGCTTGCTTTCATCGCGCGCCGTGAGTGGTTTTGGCAGGTTTAAGGAGCTGCTATTGTGAAGAAATGCTTCTTCTAATCGCTCTGACTTTCATTCACGCATATGAGACTGTGTGTTTCATCGCAAATAACCGTAATCATCATTGAACGTGCCGAATAAGCAAAGCGGCGGACACACTTGCTCGGTTCTGGGATGAGATAATACGTGAAAGTTTGCTTACCCGCCACGGTGGTCTAGTGGCTAAGGCACTCGGCTGCTAGGCCGCAGGTTGCGGGGTTGAATTCCGGCCGTGGCGGCCGCATTTTCGATTGCGGCAAAAATGCTTTAGGTTCATGTGTTTGAATTTCTGGAGCCCTTCACTATGGCGTCTCTCATAATCGCATGGTGGTTTCGGGACGTTAAACCCCAACACTTGTGTTATTGATTCATTGCTTCGTGCTACTTCATGGCTTCGATGTTTGTGGTTATGCAGCTAAGTCGGACCTTTGTTATATGTGTCCTTACTTTGATTGCGGGGCTGGGACTTTACACTTGCAGCTTACCCTGTAATTAACTACGCAAATTTATCAGGGCGAGAGGCTTAGATGCCTCGTTATAAACTCTCAGGGTCTCCTATCCATTCGCCCAAGATGATTTGATGGAGAAGACCATCTTATTTTTCTTCTCAATCGACGTACTGATCCTACCCTGCCAGTCTATGACTGTCAGCAGGGTTTTGTCGTGGGTGCGAACTCGTATTGCGTTGCAGCTGGTGGAGAGCACTGATGTAGCTTGGGCGAGGGCAGGTGCCGGTGTGGCTTGAAGGGGGCCAGTGCCCCTTTTGCACACCTGGCCGACGCCCCATCCTGTCACCATTCACACCACCCTTTGAAAACTTGCTGTACCTAGAGGTTCGCACTGCCTCCAAAAACGAAGGCAGTGCGAAACTGATTTTGCATTGCCTCCATCATACGACCACATTGCGCCAAGCTGGGATGTCATACGATGACATAATCATGTGAAGCCACGTGATGTTTTATGACAATTTTAGGCGGTCGGACGTCATATATGTTGTCATCACGCGGTGGTTTTTTTTTTCGGTCACTGGACGTCGCCGACGCGGGACGCAAACGGTAGAGTTTCATGTTTGATGAGGCATCGAAGGTTTTCGCCTAAAAACAAAAATTGACCGCTAGTGGCATTGGCATCCCGCAGCATCGGCGTCAACAGGAGTGATGCAAAAATCATCGCGTGATGACGTCAGCACACGACGTCATCGTGTCATCACGGATCATCAGAATGTGTAAGGTCATCATGACGATCCCATGTTCACGTCATGAGACGACATCATCGCTTTGCACTGCTTTGTTATTGTGTGATCGGCCCATCAATCATGGAGGCCGAGCAGAACCAAGTGAGGTGCTGAAAGTTTGGAATGCATCTAGTCATAAATTAGTGAAAAGCCACTTTAGGTGCAGAAAACAATCGCAGGGGGGGGGGGCACTAATAAATTGACTGAACAAAGAGATACAGACGGCTGTCGCCTTCAGATCGCCTTGGGTAAATGCATAAGAAACCCTGCGAATTTTTTTTGCGCTGTTACACAGTGTTAATTTTGCTGTTTACGGCATGGTTATGTTCAAACGTATCTGCTTTTTATTGACCATCAACCTAGAGGCCATAACCTATTTTCGCTTGGTGCATCTCTCTCTCTCTCTCTTTGTTTTCCCTGTGTCAAGGCAAAGAGTAGCTGTACTTTCATGATTATCGATACAAAAGCTACACTCGCCGTCGGATTCTTTCACATTGTGAGCTTATCTAAGCGCTACTGTGGTCGTCAGTACGTTTTTCACACCAAATTGCTTTTAAAATCATTCTGACCATTAACAGCCTTCCACGGCAACATTTTCTGGCTTAAAACATCTGGGCCCAGATAGTGAATGCTTATTAGCACCGTAAGAGTGTTCATTGTGCACAATGTTTTCTTCTGAATACGCCTGAGGCGAGTTCTTCAGATGTTTTGTGTTTGGCCCTTTTGGCAAAAGTGACAGGAACAGTTTTATGCTTTGGGCAGCTTAGAGAGGCAGATCTATGCAAACGACAAATGACTAAATTAGCATAATCATAAGCTTTAATGAAAAAAGAGATTATGGGAGCTGAAACAGTAAAATAGAATATTGTGTGAAATATGCACACTGATGCTCATTCCGTTGTATATTTCTTCCAATTGTTAACTAGTCATGACCTTTTGTGCAGTCAGGTCCAAAATTCTTAAGTTAATTTGCAACTCACAGTCGTGGAAATAGAAACTACACAGAGACAGCAGGTTTTGCCCTGTTTGAAAGCAAATCTTACGCCAAAATGATCGCGTTAACCACATTGTGTTGCATGACGATATCGGTGCTCCTCTTCCAGACAATGACTGTGCGTCTGTTTTCTAACATTTCTTTTCATCCATTTTCACAATAGAGCGCTTAGATAATAGGCTAGTGCGTGGTAACTGATCGTGACTACCAATACGTGACACCCATAGATATCTTAATCGAGGGTATCACACACTTCATTGATAATTTCAAGCTACCCACTAAATCAGGTATTGATAACATAATTTGGAAAATTATAAAAAAACATGGTCTCAACTTATAGTAAGATCTTATTTCACATTTTCCAGCAATCTCTAAACACTGTTCAGATTCAAGCTGACTGGAAAACTGCCAGAGTTGTACCCATCTTAAAAAATGCTGAGAAAAACATAGTTGGAAATTACCGACCAATTTCATTAACGTGCATTTGTTGGTAAAAGATAGAACACATCGTCACATCCCATGTTTACAGCCATCTCAAATCTAATAACTTTTTTTTCGCGTAACAGCATGATTTACAAAGACGCTTGTCATGCGTGACTCATCTACTAGAATCAACAACAGATTTGCACTCCTACATAGACTCAAACCTACAAACAGAATGTATCTTCTTAGAGTTCTCTAAGGCACTTGATCACGTTGCACATTGTCGCCACTTCATCAAGCTATCCGCAACAAAACTGGATTTGTTAACTCTATCCTGGATCCCAAATTTCCTTTCTAACATGTAGTGATTCACCATGGTAAATGATGTTTCCTCATCCTTCTCTTTTGTTGCCTCAGGTACACCTCAAGAAAGCGTACTTGGGCCCCTATTGTTTCTCATTTATATCAACGACTTGCCCAATAACATATCATCCTACATGCACATATTCGCTGATGATTGCATTATATATCACCCAATTAACAGTTCAACCGACCACATTTCCGTTCAAGATCACCTCAACTTAATTACCAATTGGTGTGACACAAGGCTAATGTACTTGAACTCGAGTTCAAGTGCATTAGCCTTGTGTCACACCAATCAACATTACTTTGAACTCAAGTTCAAAGTAATGCCGTTTAGCAGCAAGCATTTCAAATCCAACTTTTCAATCAGTATAAAAAGCAGCCCATTATCCGAGGCCTCTTCTTTTACATATCTAGGCATCACTCTTACACCACACCTTTCTTGGACTACCCATCTTACTAACGTAAGTGCTAATGCTACCAAGTCATTAGGGTACTTACACCGCAACCTTCGAAGCTCGCCGTCCCCCATTCGCTAGCTTGCATGCTTTCCAAATATTATACGGACGTCCATTCGCAGTCATCACGGACCATCATGCGCTTTGCTGGCTGTCGACGCTTAAGGACCCTACGGGAAGATTCAGACGGTGGGCACTACGATTACAGGAGTATACACGTTGTCGGTTGTGTACAAATATAGAAAGCTGCCCAGCGATGCTGATTGTTTATTCAGATACCCCGTTGATCCATCTAACTCCACCGATTTGGAATCCGATGCCTGCATTTTAGCCATCCCTGACTTTGTGCACGTGGCGGATGAATAGCGCCGAGATCCATCGCTGCTCTCCATCATTGACTGCCTTCAATCGTACCATACTGACCCTTCACTTGGCAGATTCCTGCTCCAAGACAACATTTTGTACCGCCGCAACTTACACCCCGACGGCGCGGAACTTTACTCGTCGTATCACAAAACCTGCGCAAAGATGTTCTTCAACAATTTCAGGACGCTCCAACTTCTGAACATTTAGGCGTCTTCAGAACCTACGACCGTGTTCGACGACGGGTATTCTGGAAAGGTCTTTATCGCTTAATTTGCCGTTACGTTGCATGTTGTGACCTCTGCCAGCACTGAAAGAAGCCTACGACTCCCCCTGCCGGTCTGCTTCAGCCTATTGAAGTTCCAGCCGAGCCGTTTTATTGAGTGGAGTTGGACTTGCTAGGTCCCTTTCCTACTTCAACAACTGAAAATAAATGGCTTACAGTGGCCACAGCTTATGCTATTTGGTATGCCATCACTACCAACCAGCTGCACGACTTACGTTGCCGATTTCATTCTCTGAGACATCAATCTCCAGCATAGCGCTCCGTCTCACCTGCTCACAGACCGTGGTCGCTACTTTCTGTCTCGTGTGGTTGGTGATCTACTTAGATCTTGGGCTACGCGTCACAGCTTCACCTCATCTTACCACCCTCAGATTAACCCGCACTGGACAGACATGCTTTCGTATCTAGCGACCACACTGATTGGAACAAAACTCTGCCGTTCGTCACCTTCACCTACCATTCATAGCGTCATAAAACAGCTGGCTACTCACCATTTTATCTACATTTCGGACGTCATCCCTTACAGCCCTTGGACACCCTGCTTTCATCTGACCAACCATTTTCCACTTCGTACGTTCAGGATGCCATCACCCGGGCCCTCATGGCACGCGCGGTAGCCCACGCTAAATTGTAGTCGTCGCAGACAGGACAAAAGTCTTTTTACGACCGTCGACATAGAGGTGCCGCTCTTTCTGCAGGCTCTCTTGTTCTCCTGTGGCTCCCATCTCGACGTGTCTGCCTCTGCGAGAAATCACTATCGCGATACGTCGGGCTGTGCCAAGTTTTTCACCAGGTCACACCTGTGACCTATGAGATTTACACGACCACATTACTCATCGGCTGCACACCCAGAACGGAAGTAGTCTACGTTTTTCGTCTTAAGCGCTACAACTCTAACTCGCTCATTTAACAGGCACCAAGGCGGTGCCTTACCGGCCGGGGTGATGATACGTGTATGGAACTGTCACTCCGACACAAGCACTGAAATTACACCCAAAAGGAGGAAGACGACAACGTGTGTGTTGTAGGTTGGACTCTCGAGCTTCCCCCATTGGCCTGATGACTGTGTGCTCCGTACGGCATTAGCAAGACCCGCTGTCAGCGAAGAAATCTTTGCCGTAACAATATGAAATAACTTGTGTTTAGAAAAATGTTTAACGATTGTGTTTAGAAAAATGTTCAACTATTCAGAGTACTTGGTACTCTAGTACGGGAGAGCACAAAGCCGTTCCTATACCACAGCATGTAACACTGCTTCGTGCAGAAAAAGTGAATAAGGATTTAGAGTACTTCGTACTCTACAATGAGAGAGAAAGAAGCCGTCCCGTGAGCCTCACACTTGATGGGGCTTCTTGACAAAAATTTGGGTTCTTGTGTTAAGAGAAAGTGGTGAACGAATTAGAGTACTTGGTGGTCTACTATGGAAGTATACTAGGCCGTCCCGTGGATAGGGCACTTCTTTTGTGTGTGTTTAGAAAGAGTGTTTTTTTAATTTTGAGCACTTTGTACTCAATAGTGGAGAGCAGTGAGCCGTCCCTCAAAATGGGTTTAGAAAAAGTTGTTAACAGTTTAGAGTACTTGGTACTTAACTAAGGGAGAGCAAAAAGCCGTCCCGTGGGCACGAAGGAAACGTCGAAAAACCTCGTTTAGGAAAAAGTAGGCAACGATTTAGAATACTATGTATACTCTACTATGGGAGAGCATTAAGCCGTCCCGTTGACCTGGCAGGGATCCCAAAGGCACTGAGGTTCTGTAATGTCTCTAACGCAGATCTCTGCGTCTAGAAAAATGGGTTAACGATTTAGAGTACTAGGTGCTCTAGTATGGGAGAGTATTCACCTTTTCATAAACGCCTCTTTGGGCGCCGCCATAGCCCTCCTTGGGCTGTGCAAATTGGCGCGTCCCCTCGAAAATGCACTGACAACGCTACGCCCTTAGCTTTTGTACTCCCGCGCACAGCCCATCATGGCGGTGTTTTTTTCCTTCCTGTGAAAAGGTGTATAGAGCCGTGCCGGAGTGAGCTGAACATTCTACAAGACATACTACAAACAAATTTAGACGGAGCACTGAGAGAGAGAGAGAGAATAAACTTTATTGGGTTCCAGCATGCGGGATTCCCTCCGGCCGCGCAGGGCGTGGGGTTCACCCTATCTCACGTTACACTAGAGACTGTGCTGACCCCATCGCTAGCGCGACACGTGTGCCCCGAACTCTACGGAGCACTGAGAGCTAGCCTCTCATTAGTATATAGCATTGTATTTTTTGAAACAACCTCCATTCACCTTAATAACCCCATTCTTGTGATCGGTCGGGCTGTAGTTTTTTTTTCTTGCTTCTAGCTTTTTTCTCTTTTGTTTTCCTTTTTGAGTCACCATTGATTTCACGCAACGAAGTATTTTACTCATGTTCCCCATTGCCGTTTTCGAGACGCGAAGACTCTGGTAAGTGGCACAGGTATTTCTCGCCCCCGCACGTTGCGTTTCGGTTCCGGTCAGTATCACGCGACGTGCTTCGCGTGTGGTACAATGTCCAGACCCCCTGGTCAGCGGAGTTCAGTGGCCTCGCTGACCCAGAGCCGAGAGCATGGAGCCGCATAGCTGACTGTGGTCACGAATCGATTGTACACGCCGCTTTACTCCCCCTCCCCCCCACTTCGACCCAATCGTACGACACACCAGAACCTTCGAACCCCCTCCCCACTCCCTGCTGTGTTATCCGCTAGCAGTGACGCATGATGACGCAGTTTTTCTTATTTCTTTCTATCCCCTAACGCAGTCTAACGTTCGCTGAGTCACTGGGACGCCCCAACATTGAAAATAAACTTTGTTTTATCGCCCCGCGAGCTGTCCATGCCAGAGGGTTCCTGGAATAACGGACCCTCCCACCTTCACTCACAATATTTACTCACTAAATGGTTCCTCTCTCTCTCATCGCATATGAGTTCTGTGGAATCCCGCAAGGGGGTTGAAGCGTAAAGATGAAGAACTCTATGATAAGATGTGATCATCATCATCATCATCATCAGCCTGTCTACGTCCACTGCAGGACAAGGTCTCTCCCATGTTCCGCCAGTTAACCCGGTCCTGTGCTTGCTGTTGCCAATTTATACCCGCAAACTTCTTAATCTCATCTGCCCACCTAACCTTCTGTCTCCCCCTACCCCGCTTCCCTTCTCTGGGAATCCAGTTGGTGACCCTTAATGACCAGCGGTTATCCTGTCTACGTGCTACATGCCCGGCCCATGTCCATTTCCTCTTCTTTATTGCAGCTATGATATCCTTAACTCCCGTTTGTCCCCTAATCCACTCTGCTCTCTTCTTGTCTCTTAAGGTTACACCTACCATTTTTCTTTCCATTGCTCGCTGCGTCGTCCTCAATTTAAGTTGAACCCTCTTTGTGAGTCTCCAGGTTTCTGCTCCGTAGCTAAGTGAGGTATTTTAAGACAATTTGAATGGAAGCGCTTTACTAATTGAAGCAAAGGCTGGGTCTCCTGATACGGCGTAGTTATACAATGATATATAGCAAATAAGTTAAATGATGCAAATACTCCGAAGTAGCCAAAGAATCGATGAAGCATGTTCTGATTGAATGTCGAAATATCCACCTAGATGTACGTTTGGGCACGAGCTTATAAGAAACGTTAGGTTTTAGGGACAACAATCAAATATTTAACAGGACCATAAATGAAATAAGAGACCGTTAGATTATTGGGGCCAGAAAATTAGATAGCGGATAAAAGTAAACAGTGGGAAAATTAAGAACAATATGCCATATTGGAAAGAAAAACGGCCTGAGAATTTATAGACGTTGTTTCTATCACAAGCTGGAGTTTATTGTAGTAGACAAAATGATAGGTCAACAATAAAATAAAAGTGAGTCTCTGAGCAGAGCCTTGTTGTGTGTCGCATCCCATAAAACGAAACTGACACTGAACACCTGTACAACGAAAAAAATGGCAGCATATCCACGGGGTGAATGATAGGGAGTGGGGCGAAGCATCCGTTCGTCCATTCGTTCTGGCTTCCGTCCGTCCATGCGTCTGTCTGTGTGACAGTCCGTACGTCCATCCGCCCGTCCGCGCGTGCGTCTGTTCGTGCGTCCGCATGTCCATCCGTGCGTCCATCCCTGCGTTCGTCCATGCATCCACCCATGCGTCCGTCCACGCATGCGCCCATCCATCCGTGCAGCCACCAATGCGTCCGTCCATGCATCTGTCTGTGTGTCCGTTCGTCCATCAAGTTAACACTTCAAGTACCACCATCTCGCATCTTTTCATCATACATTCCGCATATAGAAGCACCGCCATTCAGCGGACATTCCAAGGACTAAACAAGAGGTGGCACACACACGCTTTCTGACGGCCTGCGCTTCGTGTCTACTTCCCAGCTTTAACCACCTCGAGTTCATGGTATATACTAGTTCACTGTATTCATAGGACTGTGGCCCAACGCTCGCTAAACCTTTCTAAAACCGATGTCACGCCCAGCGAGTTTAACGTAGGAACCATTTCTTGTCAGATAGTGTTTTATGTACATGCCAATGGCAGCTAATGGGGAATGAGAGACAGGAGAATTCGGCTTTAGTTAACGCGCACGCTGCGAATTTTTTATTGTTGAACAACGCACAGGAGAAATCTCCTACCGGTACTACCTTGCAGGTCAAAGCGTAAGAGATATTACGCACTACTACGAGGGACAAACGGGTGCCGCTTTAAGGAGCTTCGCCCCTAAAACTCGCATCATATTCACGGAGTGGATGATGATGAGTGGGGCGAAGCGTCCGGCCGCCCATCAGTACATCCATTCATCCGTCCATCCATGCGTCTGTCTGTCTGTCTGTCTGTCTGTCTGTCTGTCTGTCTGTCTGTCTGTCTGTCTGTCTGTCTATCTATCTATCTATCTATCTATCTATCTATCTGTCTGTCTGTCTGTCTGTCTGTCTGTCTGTCTGTCTGTCTGTCTCTGTCTGTCTGTCTGTCTGTCTGTCTGTCTGTCTGTCTGTCTGTCTGTCTGTCTGTCTGGTCATGGCCCTGCGCGCCCACGGCTCCACTTCGTCCATGCCCACCAACGATCCGACACGTATAGCGACGATCCAGGAGGAAGAGGCACTCGTTCCCCGCACACCCAGTCACACCCGACGCGGCAGCCAAACGGAGAGTAGTGGTACAGCGCCATCTAAAATATTCCCACTCAACTTCAGTTTGCATCTACTTCTTTGAGACAGCGACATCTATTTTAATGTTCGGGAGATACTGTTGGTTACGCTGGACGCGGGACAAGGTTGGACGAAGAAGAGCTTCGATTCTAAAGCGAAAAGATCCGTGCAAAGAACCGACTTTATCTGTGCATATATCAAGTGTATGACAACACAATACCTGATAACCTGCGCTGTCCGTCTGTCGGTTCGTCAGTATACCCATTTGTCCGTTCTTTATAGGCACCGTTCATTTCATTTCATTTATTTTACCCTCAGGACCAAAGTATTACAGAGGGGAGTGGTTAACAATACATACAAAAGTAAAACAAAAACAAAGCAGCAAAAGTGGTAGATAATACAAGAAATAATCGGTCAGTTAAGTCCTGGAGTGATGATGTCCATAACGGCCAAGCGAATCTTTGAGCGGTCCTTGATAGAAACAATAGTGCCGGGAAGGTGGTTCCATTCTTGAGACGTCCTGGGAATAAATTATTCGTGACAGGTTCTGGTATGGCAGTGCATTCTCTCAACCTTATGGACATGATCAATGCGAGAAGAAATGTAAGAAAGAAATGGTAAAAGGATTTCACGCAGGTAGGAATCGTAGAAATATAACTTATGAAATAAAGCAAAGCGAAAACACTTACGTCGGGATAAGAGGGGAGGATGTAGTAAAGAGTTCTTCATGGAAGTTACGCTTGATGTTCGGCTGTAATTGCTATAAATGAAACTAGCGGCATTATTTTGGATTAAATCAAGCGACTGAATATGGGTGGCGGAGTGAGGGTCCAAGATGGATAATGCGTAATTCATTTTACTCGTAATGAGTAAAGTCGAGTTTTAAATGCAAAGCATTTCTTAGCGAACTTAAGCGACTTTGAGCTATCTATCTATCTATCTATCTATCTATCTATCTAGCCGCCTACGACTTTTAGCTCTCCTGGTCGTTTTGATAGCGGTATTGATACCAAACTTGGTATGGCATAACATGACTGTATGAAGAACATATTTGACTAGTCATAACATGAAAATCTTGACATGTATGTCATGATATACATTTCATAATCCGGCAGCTCTTATGGTGGCTTCGTTCACGTGACATGTAAAACTTGTATGGCATGGCATGATTGCATGGCGAGCACAAGTGACAGGCCCTAACATGAAACTCATGACATCCGTGTGGTATAACAACATGACTACATGCCACACTCATGATGCGCTAGTGGTCGTTTCACTAGCGTCAAATATAAGAAATTTGGTATTACAGTACGTGAATGGATGACAAAGGTATGGGACTGGTGCAAACATGATAATCATGTGGTGCGTGTCATGTGAGAACATGACTACATGCCACAGTCTAGGCGCCAATACATTTCGACGTGACGCGGTGCACGTGCTCGCCAACGTTCATTTCGTCGCGTCACGTCGGCGTTGCCATGCCAGGCGCCAGTCTTGCCATATACTAGCAAGCAAGAGCCGCTCTGAGTTACTTTGACGCATGCGCGTTTCAGCGCGTCCAGCGTCCCTCCTTCACGAAAAGAGGGAGACGCAGTGTTGTCTGGGTAACGCATCGGCGCGAAATGCAGCATGTCGCATTTCGCGCCGGTTGCCGTCGGGCCACGCCAACGGACGGTGGTCGCGCCGGTCGCGCCTGGCGTGCTGGCGTTTTGCTAAGTAGCGTCGCTGTGCCCAGCGTGCGCACGCGTGAATGCTTCATTGGAGTATACTGAGCCCTTCATAATGCGCTCGCGGCTGTTTTGCTAGCTCCACATATACCGAATTTAGTGTTACTTGACGCCAATGAATGACAAATTATATGACGGGTGCAAACATGATAATCCTGACACGCATGTCATGTAAGAACATGACATCATATACCACGCTCATAGCGTGCTCACGGCCGTTTCGCTAGCTCCGCATATAATAAATTTGGTACCACGTGACGTGAATAAATGACGAGGGTAAGCGAAACATTCAAACATGGTGATAATGACATGCAAGTCATTTAAGGCATCGTTTACCTCCGCCTCGTAACGTTGTGCTGATTTTAAAGTGATATATCAACATTTCTCATTCGTGCTTCGCAAAGCATCGATTCCCACTGTACGTGGGATCTGTCAATTTTCACTGCTGCGGCAGAATACCACAGAATACATAGCCTAGCAGATAAAAAACGCAACTTTGAGACCGCGTCTATAAAAATAAAACGCGACGCGTGCGTCTCGCGTTCTGCATCAGTCGGCGGATTGTGGCCGGGATACATGGGGGACGCACGCACGCGTCTATTTTCTGCGTGCCCCTAACGGCGAATGTCCAAGACTGTGTGATCAACGCAGCTCCCTCTGGTCAGTGTGCGGTGTCATGCTAGTCGGTAACATTAACGTAGACGTTGTGGACCTTAGGACGTAGTCGCACCCACAGGTCATCAGTCACTTTGTGGAGATGTGTGGATTCTTTTTTTCTAGGAACCTGGCAGCATCAAGTCGTCACCCTTTTATAAAGGCGATGCTTATAGCAACTATATCCATTCATATATCGGAAATATACAATGCCTCATTTGTGCATGGAGCCACAAAGATTCCCGGACCAAGGTCAACTTTCAAGCAACTTAATTTGCTTAATTTCTGAGAATCCACCTGCACTCTCTTTTACCTTCGTGTTACAAACAGCCGGTCGTCAGTGTTCTTTATCTTGCACTCCGTTTCACATATCTGCTATCATGTTATGGAAGCTGCTAGAGAGGTCTGACCAGAAAATTAAAGTCCGCGAGTCTCACGTTTGACTTTCATCGTTATAAATGTGGCCTCCGCGATGGGCTCCGGCAACACTGTACCGGAGCCCACAGAGGCCACGATTCGAAAAGAAAATATGCGTTGAAACCATCCCGAACAACCCATAGACAATCGTATAAACGACGGGGTTTATTTCTAAGGCACCAAGCACCCTTATGTATTGATCAGTCCAAAAACAAACAGCCAAATCACATTTATTTATTTATTTATTTATTTATTTATTTATTTATTTATTTATTTATTTACAAGTACCTTACAGGCCTCGCAGAGGCATTGTGTAAGGGGGGTCGAGACAAAGTATAAACAAATTGGGTTAGCAGGTCAGTAAGAACAATGTAGTACGTCAACAACAGCAAAATATGACCAAGTACAGAAGTAGTCGTATGTATTCCACATGAATAGGTAAGTTTAAAACATGTAAAAAAATAGAATAGCGTGTTGGACAGATAAAAATGAAGCCTAGTGAAACAGACTACGCAGTTTACCGTGCTGGTTTGGGTAAATGAACGAAACTTTAAACACAACTTCACTGTGATGATAAAAAAATCCAAAGGGGATACATGAATCCCGGGAGTAAGTGGAGCAGCTAAGCATTATGGTTGGTCATGTCGTCTGAAATACTTCTCGTGCAAAGCATCACATGAAAGAAGGTTCTCTAGCTTCCACAACATTTAACTTGATATATGAAACCGAGTACAGGTGCAAAAACAAGCGTAATATTTTTAATATGTGGTTGGACATGATGAATTACTATCCAGAAGAGGGAGAGGAAGCAGAAGAGCAGGGTTGTTTACCACACACGCTTTATCCAACATTAAGAGAGGGGGATTAAAGGAACAACGCATATAAATACACACAGAAGTCAGCACACAGGATTCCTACGTGAGGGCAAACAACAGTGCCGGCATGCCGTGCCCACCTAAAAAGGGTGAGAGAGAAAGAAAATTACTTAGAAATGCATATATACCAAACATGAGACGGGAACCTTGGTCCGGGTTCGCTGTTGTGATCTCGGTGACCTCCCAAAACTGGCTTGTTCCTATCTTGACATATTGATAGATGTGAATGCAAGAGCTCAGGTGTTTCACGTTCCGCTGCATTCGGTATAGGGGAACATAAGTTTGCTAAGAGAAGGACCAATTTTATAAAACATACTGCTGGGCTAGATGGTTCACGCTTTGCAATGCACGTTGAAGCAACGCAAGACGGCGAGGCGCTTTCCTGTCTTGTTTCTTGTGCTTGCGTATCGTCATTACCGTTTGCTCAGGGAAAGAATTGAATGAGCCCTTTGAAAGAAGAGGCAGTTCAGGAGGAGCGGGAACAAACTTTATTGATTCTAAATGGGTCCTGCTCGTAGTTGGAAGTACTGCGGCACCTGGAGGAACAGGTCTTGAACGACGCTCTTCTTTCTAAGTGGCCTCCAAGATCCTCTTCAGCAGCGCGACCAAACGGGATGTTATTCCAAGGTAGGAAACAGGTACCCTAAGAGCAAGTGTAATTACTGGATTACAAAGTTAAAGGTTTGTGTCGTTTCTAATTTACTTCCGCATTTCATACTTATTTCAAATACTACCTCATTGACTGGCTAATTCCCAAGGTTGGCAGCGGGCCTACAATTTTACCAGAAACGGATGACTCATATGTACATGTATTTAGGCACAGTTGAAAGTACGTGCTCTCAAACACTGAGGTTACATAAACACACCGCATCTTCTTCGTCTCAACGGCCTTGCCCGTGAGAAGGCGGAAAACGTGGCCCAACGTTTTTTTTTTTTTTTTCGGGCGCAGAATCTGGCGTTGCCAGGAATCACGAGTTTACACGAGCGAATAGTGTTTACGTAACCGTAAAACTTGCACGTGCAATAATAGTGGACCTCTACATCGCCACTCTTGGGTAACCTGAGTGGGCACGGCGAAAACACAAGAAACGGAGCACTCACCATGCGTCCCGTCTTCTTGTTTCAGATGGCCCTACTACCCATTGTCGCTGCCTCTTGGACACCGCCAAATTGTACCGGCACTTCGTGTGCTTGGGGAACAAACAACAGCTTCACCGATTTTAAAATCAACTGGACCTCATGCCTTCAAGAAGATATCGGCAGCGCATGCGTGACATCGGCCAGCTCAACGCATATAAAAGAGCAACTGCAAGTTGGATTCTTCAGTGGGCACGGCGAAAACACAAGAAACGGAGCACTCACCATGCGTCCCGTCTTCTTGTTTCAGATGGCCCTACTACCCATTGTCGCTGCCTCTTGGACACCGCCAAATTGTACCGGCACTTCGTGTGCTTGGGGAACAAACAACAGCTTCACCGATTTTAAAATCAACTGGACCTCATGCCTTCAAGAAGATATCGGCAGCGCATGCGTGACATCGGCCAGCTCAACGCATATAAAAGAGCAACTGCAAGTTGGATTCTTCAGTGGGCACGGCGAAAACACAAGAAACGGAGCACTCACCATGCGTCCCGTCTTCTTGTTTCAGATGGCCCTACTACCCATTGTCGCTGCCTCTTGGACACCGCCAAATTGTACCGGCACTTCGTGTGCTTGGGGAACAAACAACAGCTTCACCGATTTTAAATCAACTGGACCTCATGCCTTCAAGAAGATATCGGCAGCGCATGCGTGACATCGGCCAGCTCAACGCATATAAAAGAGCAACTGCAAGTTGGATTCTTCAGTGGGCACGGCGAAAACACAAGAAACGGAGCACTCACCATGCGTCCCGTCTTCTTGTTTCAGATGGCCCTACTACCCATTGTCGCTGCCTCTTGGACACCGCCAAATTGTACCGGCACTTCGTGTGCTTGGGGAACAAACAACAGCTTCACCGATTTTAAAATCAACTGGACCTCATGCCTTCAAGAAGATATCGGCAGCGCATGCGTGACATCGGCCAGCTCAACGCATATAAAAGAGCAACTGCAAGTTGGATTCTTCAGTGGGCACGGCGAAAACACAAGAAACGGAGCACTCACCATGCGTCCCGTCTTCTTGTTTCAGGTTAGTTGTGTATGCTCATACCGTAGTGATGAGAGAGGTATTGTTGTCGTGCCGTGCCCACGGACTATGCTTGCTTTAGCGTACGAGTGTTACTGTGTGTGCAAATTGTTACTTTGTGGCGATGTGGAACTTAATCCTGGTCCCACCAATACTGAAATGCTCCAGACGCTGATACAAGGCCAACAGGCTATCAGGGATGATTTAGCAGAACTTAAAAAGCGGTTGGAAGCAGCAGAGAAAAGTGTTCACTCTTTTTCGACCAGAATGACCAAATTAGAAACGAATGTAAAAGAAATAGCACGGAAAGCAGATAATTTTGAAACTCTTAACAATTCTGTCGGAAAAATCCAGCAAACACTTGTGTTGCAGCAGAAAAAAATTACAGAGCTGGAAGACCGCAGTCGGATATCGAACCTTGTAGTGTTTGGCATAGATGAGCGAGCGAATGAAACGGAGGATGTTCTACGGCAGACAATAATCAAAGAGGTTTTCGAGGATAAGCTGGGCGTGAAATGCTTGTCCGTTGCTAGAATACATCGCTTGGGGAAACGTCCAGGGAAGCGACCTGTAATCCTGTTTTTTCAAAATTATGTGGAAAAACAACAAGTACTACAGAATTGCAAAAAACTGAAGGGTACCCAAATTTCCGTGCAAAATGATTTCTCTGCTGAAACGCTAAGAAAACGAAAATTGCTATGGCAAAGCGCGAAAGCCGAAAAAGAGCAAGGGAAGAAGGTTGTGCTGGTGAAAGATAAGCTGCGTGTCGATTCACAGTTCTACGCATGGGATGATGTTTCGAACACACGTGTTGTTGTTCGATCGGGGAAAGATCCCACACAAACCGCGTAGCTTTCACAGTCTGCACCTAAGAACCTGCGTGTGCTCTCTTTCAACGCCAGAAGCATTGTGAATAAAGTAGACAAATTAGAACAAATGCTTTTGACCTACGCCCCTCATGTGGTTGTTATCACTGAGACTTGGTTACATGATGGTGTAGGTGATGACGAAATTATTCCCCCCGGCTATCAGATGCACAGGCGTGATCGAGGCACACGTGGCGGAGGAGTTGCTGTTGTCTCTAAACTCGGTATCGATGTATGTTTAATAAATCAGATTGCCGACCATGAAAGCCTGTTCCTAAACGTCACTATAAACGGTTTAACCTTTATGCTTTGTGCTGTTTATAAAGCCCCGGAAGCACCAGATTCTTTTCTTGAAAAACTTTACGACCATCTTCTTTTGAACCGCATGCGACACATCATCATTACAGGTGACTTCAACCTTCCAGCTATGAAATGGAACAATTTAGCTTACGGGCAATCTAAATCGAGTGATATTATCTTAGACACAATGTTAACTTTGAACCTTGAACAAATTATCTGTGAACCTACGCGAAACAGTGCTGTATTGGACTTATTTTTTGTAAGCGATATCTTTTTAAATGGTGTTGTTAATATTGAAAATGGAGTGTCAGACCACAGCTTATTGTTTTTTTCCTGGCCTTATCAATGTTCTGTAGTGCATTCGCGTACAAATAGAGTGAGCGTCAAAGACTTTGACCGTGCTGATGATACATCAATCACAGATTACTTGGAGAGTGCACTAAGCTTCAGCCCGAATGATGATGTGCATGTGTTGTGGACGCGATTTAAAAGTTCGGTCTCGTTCTCCATCCAACAGTTTGTCCCAATCCGTAAGGTACGCAAAAATCGTAAACATCCATGGATAACTCGGGAGATGATCCACATTAAACGCAAGATCAAACGACTTAGAAAAAGTAAAAGCGACGTAGCTCTCGAGACCATCGATGCTTTGAAAATAAATTTGGCAACTAAACTAAACGACGCTAAGACACATTACTATGAAGTCACTTTGCCTTCATTCATTACAGAAGATCCGGCTAAATTCTGGAGATTTCTTGCCCAAACCAACGAACCAGTGAATAAAATTAAGCTTAACGATAAATACGAAACTGACGGCTTTTTAATATCGCAGGCTTTTAATACATACTTTCACAGCGTCTTCACACCTTCAAGCGCTAATGTGCCCTTACCAGCAACTATTCTTAAAGATGTGGACATTCCTATTGTCACAAGCGAAGGTGTTTTGATTTTGCTAAGAAAACTGAGCACTAAAAAAAGTATAGGACCAGATCAAATTCCAAATACCTTTTTAAAGCGCTATTCTGTACAAATAAGCGATTTTTTGGCAGAGTTATTTAACAGATCATTGCGCAGTTGTGAAGTTCCGCATGACTGGAAGATTGCTCGTGTTATGCCCATCCATAAGAAAGGAGATAAATCAATAGTTTCTAATTACAGGCCAATCTCTTTAACTTCAGTGAGTTGCAAGCTACTGGAGCACATAGTGGCGCACAATATTCAATGCTTTTTAACAGAAAATAACGTCTTGTCTCCCTGCCAACATGGATTCCGGAAGGGATTGTCCACGACAACGCAATTAGTAACAACTATCCACGAACTTATCGCAGTATTGGATCGATCGGGGCAGACTGATATACTACTACTTGATTTCTCTAAGGCGTTTGATAGGGTTCCGCATAGTAAATTACTTCTGAAATTACATAATATAGGATTGCCGCTTTATCTTATTAAATGGGTTGAATCTTATTTAACCGACAGAAAGCAGTTCGTTGAAGTTAAATCCAGTGTATCTAGGATGCTCAATGTTACTTCTGGTGTGCCGCAGGGAAGTGTATTGGGGCCACTATTATTTCTTATATATGTAAATGACATAGTGCAAAAAATTCCTGAATCAGTGTCTATCAAACTTTTCGCAGATGACTGTGTTGTATTTAAAGAAATAACCTGCTCTGAAGACCATAACCTTTTACAGCAAACTCTTCGCGACATCGAATATTGGTGCACAACGTGGGACATGGAATTAAATGTTGATAAAACAGTGCTCATGAATATAACGCGAAAAACAAACCCAAGTGTATTTACCTACAGTATTCATGGTTCTCCCGTTCAATCAGTAACGCAATATAAGTATTTGGGGATCACCATTTCAAGTGACATGACGTGGCGGGCACACATTTCGTCAATTTGCACTTCTGCTTTTCGGAAACTGTGTTTTTTAAAAAGGAAGCTCACAAAGGCTACTGTGAATGTTAAACTCCAAGCGTATAATGCTATTATCAGACCTAAATTGGAGTATGCATCCGTGGTATGGGACCCGTACACAAAAAAGGATATACACAGCTTAGA
Source organism: Rhipicephalus annulatus (assembly GCA_013436015.1). Classification (NCBI taxonomy): domain Eukaryota; kingdom Metazoa; phylum Arthropoda; class Arachnida; order Ixodida; family Ixodidae; genus Rhipicephalus; species Rhipicephalus annulatus. The sequence continues at coordinate 59,014 of WOVY01010379.1, read as the reverse complement.
AGCGCTACAAAAGAAAGCCATCAGATTTATATTTAATAAATACAAAAGGCTAGATTCCCCAACTCAACTCATGAAAGCTCACAATATCCCCCCGCTAGCTGTCCGCCGAAAAATCAGTCGACTTAAGTTCTTGCGTAATATTTTAAACGGTAAGCTTAGTATGTCTGCACCCTCATATTTGACAGCCACTACAGCCAGAACTACGCGCAACACTCACAAACACACCCTTCAACACATTTTTGCCAAAACAGAGGCATTCAAGCAGAGTTTTTTTTCCCCGCAGTGTTTCGGATTGGAATGGTCTGCCCGAGTTTATTTGCGAGGCAGACAATTTTGATGAAGCCCTTGAACGGCATCTGTCATGTTGAACATTGAATCGCTGAGACTTATTGTGAGAGTGTTGTATTGTATTGGTGCTGTTTTTTTTTTTTTTTTCCTTCTTTGTTTAAAAATTACTTTCATGACATGTGGTGTTAGTATTGTTAATCGATTATTTCTGTACTGTTCTCCTTGATTTTGTAAACCCACTCCTGCCTGGGCCATGGTGGCCTGCAGTATTGTGAATAAATAAATAAAATAAATAAATAAATAAATATAGCTCTAATTGAAACAGCTGATGCACTAGCGAAAGCGGCGTGAGACGGACCAGCTATCATTATTACCCCTTGAACAGCTTTTGAAGTAACGGCTAGAATTTAGAGGCAAACGATGATGGGAGAATTCTCTACACCATATCTAAAAAATTCCCGGTATTTTAACCATTTGTTGACACCTTTCAAAACTTCCTCATCTCATAACCGATGTTTGGAAGTTTTAATCACTCGATTATGCAGTTCGTACTTCTCCGTTAAATTTTTATTTTTTTAAAGCAGGCTTCACTCCCTCCCCACTCTGTTCTTTTTGTGGAGAAGAGCGAACTGTGGAACATTTTTTGATCTTTTGTCAAAAGTTTTTGTCATTAAGAAAGGTATCCCTGGAAACGTCATTATGAATCCTTGGATTAGCTTTTACAACGTCAAATGTACTACCATTAGGTGCACCTACCCGTGCGCACAGCAACGGGAAATAGTGCGAGGCCGCGAAATATTTCGATGCAGTCAAGGAGATTTACTCAATAAAACTTATTACCAAAAGTTTCCCAGTTAACCAATGTACGCTACAGGAAAATTTTCTTTAGTATCAATCACTTATTGCTCCTTCAGTAGGAACTAATTATTCCACAATTTTTGTCAAGAATATTTATAAAAACCAATATTTCTCTTATTATTCTATTTGCTAGAAATTAAATATATTAATAGTATTCTTTTTTGTTAAGTTACTCGATTCTTTGCCAGTCCCCATGGTTGGGTGTGAGCCACAACTTTAGGATATACAGCTACATCTACACTTACATTTACTATGCTGCGCTCTTTCGCCCCCTTCTTTTTTGTGTCGTCACCTGTTCATCTTTCTAACGCCCCTATTCCAGTTACCCCCTTTCCTAGGGTATACATGGCTATGCTATGCTTTACTGCCTCTTCCGGTTTTTTTCTAGTTCACATCAATGCTCCTTACACTCACTTTCCTTTCCTATTGTTTGCTATGCTGTGGCTTTTACTACATGGTTGGCCAATCGCAGTGGCAATGCAAAACTAGGTGAGGGGCAAAAGGTTTGCAACATTTGCCACTGTGGAGGCAATGCAAAGCCACATCAGAGAGATCAACAAGACATTAGTGCCATATTATGACGTCATCAAGTGGCGTGACGTTATTTGACGCCGCGATGCCAACTTGATGTTATACATATTCGCTTTATCTTATGTCATCAGGAGATGGTGAACTTTTTCACCACTCATACTAACGAACTCAACGCAGGACGCCACCGACGCCGCAAGTAAGTTTTTGTGTTTTATGAGTCATCTGATGGACCGGTCACGCTAGCTCCACGGTGGCTTGCAGTCTTCCGTTTGCCATTCTCACTCTGTCTTGAGCGAGTGGTTTCGTATGCACACGTCCGTTGCTTTTAGACGTTCGGATAATGGGCCCAATACTTACTTCCGAGACATTTTGAGGCAGCCGCAAAGCGACTCTACCAATCAGCTGCGGAAAAGTGCTTCCCGTGGCTCAAACGGTGGGCCTCGTCCTCTGTTTTCTGCTCTCCTTGTTGTTAGGGTATACCGCGAGACGCGTCGAGCTGCTTCCTTCTTGAACTACTAGTTTATATAGAAGTGAATCGACTCATGTCTGATCTTCGCGAATGTTACGTTTGAAGCAGTGAAGAATGCAGGATGCCTGCGCTGAAACTTTTCATATACTTGAACCACAATAGTGAGGGCTAAAAATGCACAAAAAGTATTTGTGAGAGCTTGTGCCTTTCACATGAAATATTTAAAAAAAGAAATAAGGAGAAAAGTCTTTTCTGGCGTGTGATGGCTGTTAGAATACATTTATCAGTATTAGGGGTCATTTGCCACCCTGAGCACTACTTAGGTTAGAGATCGAAGTCTTTCTAAAGATCGAAGTGATATAACGATGAAGCGTGAAGTGTGCCATATACATCAACGTGATAGGGAGGATGGGCAATATCTGCCCAATACAGCGACCTAATAGAGGCGCTATGACAGACCTTTGCGCCCCTGTAGGTAAAACGTGCGCACGCTTATCGTAAGGACCCCTCGGCGACAGTGTCTTATCGGTTGATGTCAAGGTAGGTGGTTTCGTGTGTTTTATTGATTTTAATCAAGCCTGTCTGGGGGTTTATTAGTATGGCGCTACGTGAGAGCAACTCTGGGCCTTGGGTTAACAGCTCATGTATTTATTTGTGGCTCTGGGCCCACGGTTAATGTATCCTCCCAACTGCTCATTGCTGAACTCTCGCCCTTTCAGCCCGTATATAACTGCACAAAAAGTGTCAGTAAACCTGCTTGCTTTTGGTTCCCCACTTGCAAGCACCATTTTCTTAACCCGAATAACGTGGAGACTCAGTCATGCTGCAAGCGGAATTCAAGTTGAACAAAATCCTAAAGTATTACCAACAGGCGTCAGCGGCCTGCGGGGATGAACGTTTTACGCAGCGATGCATATTTTAAAATGAGTAGGCAAGCTCAAGCCATTGACTGGGCAATTCGTTCGTTTTGTACGCTTCGTGAAATTTAACCATTTGCGACCGGATAACATATTCGTTGACCGGTAACATATTCCCAGTACGTGAGATTATTATGACCTTGTTTTTACGAAGCAGAAAAATGCGCTGGCGTGGTTCGGTAGTAGTACATTTGTGCTCTTGGCAGCTGATCTGTCATAAAGCCCCTCGAGGTTTGCACTAGAGTTCGATTATCGCTCGGGCGGAAGATTTTTATTTATAAATTCATTTGCATTCATTTCAAATTTTTACTCTCACACAATGATGATTTTGCTCTCTCACCGAACGGCGCCGACCGTGGAATTTTTCCGGAACATGCCCTTCAATGCCGGGTTGTTCGCACATATAGAATGGCGTGGTAAAGAGTACAAACTAGCAAGCGGGCGGCTTACAATACGCAATTGTGAACCTAACTTAAGTTGCGAATAGCGTGAACAGTTATTGTTTAAGACACCCCCCCCCCCTCCACTGCAAAGTGGTCAACCAATGACTACCCCATCCTTGCTCTCCTCTACCGACAAGACAGGGCCACAGCTATCAGTCTACAACGTTACCAGCCAAATTAACAGAGTGCATATAATGTCCTACATATCTGTGGGGAGCAGGTACCTCCGACTATCTAGATGATCACGAATAATGACGTGATGAGTGCTTCTCCACTTTGCAAAAGCTATTATTATGGACTATTTGGTACCTTTTTGGTCTACTTTTGCGTGGACATCAAAGCTATTGCTGCTACAACGCCGCATGTTCAGTGCAATTAACTCTGATATTCTTTATAGACAGCTCTTGAACGCCACAGTACCGGCTTAATGAGGTGCTCTTGCATGTCCAAATAAGCACCCGTAAAACTTCTAAACAGGAACACTTAGGTTTCTCTGTGCCTGCGCCGCTATATATTAACAAATCTAAATTCTTGCATGTTGGACAATTCCCAACGGCGTTGTCAAATATCTTTGAATCACTGTGACGAAGCCAGACCTAGAAGGGTGTTCGAAGAACAAGTCGGCAAACTATACGTTGTTTGCTTACCTGGCATGTACAATCTCCACTGGAAAGGCACGTCTCCTTCCTTCCAACGTCGTGCTTTCCTGTATCGACAAGAATTTCTGCGACGATGTCAGCATATAGTAATGCCGCTGTTCTTTTACGGTAACTGATTCCCGATAGGAGTATTGAAATCTTCATTCTCTGATTTGCTTTGCATTGTGAATAAAATACTTAACCTACTGCCGATACTCAGTCAAAACGAAACAAATGCTTAACAGTGGCATCTATATAACACTAAATCGTGGTTGTGATATTAAGCAGACGCTGCAGACTTCGACTAAAACAATAAGTCCATTTCAGGGCACGTGTAAAGGTTTTTCGGCGGTAATGGATGTTGCCTGCACGACCGGAGCATGCGGTGCACCAGCCTCCTTATACAGATCAGAGAAGACGCGTGGGCGTGCCAGCTTTACCTTATTCTTTCACTGAGTCCGATCTGTCTAGCTGTTGTTCGAATTAAACGTTTGTGGCCGTGCAGGCTGCCTCAACTAAAAAGGCATCTAGCGCACGCCTAGGGCAGTTGTGATTCGCTTTAAAACGTACGAACAGCGGGCGAATAACCTTGAAAAGCTCAAAAATGAAGCCAGGAGGTTAAAGTTGCAGAATTCTGTAACACCAGGATACAGTATTTGTTAAATGGGAATATGTCTGAAAAAAGAAAGACAGAAAGCTTATTGAAAAGTCAGTCAATTACTTCAGCCAGGGCATGTAGCCTCTATCAATGTCAGACGAAATTTCTTAGGACACAGCATCAACAAAAGCTTGGGTATAATGTGTCTAAAGCTTCGTGTGAGAGCAATCGCATAACACATTATCGTACCTGGAAGTAGTTTTATACGCTGTTTAACGCCCTGTTTTATTGCTAAAGCACCGTTTCAGGCAGTTGCCACCATCAAAGTGAGAAGAAAACTTCTCTCATCCGATTTCTTAGAAAGAAGAAAGCTCTTATGTGCTTCACGAATGAAAGCTTTTCAGCTGAAATTAGCTTCCTAATCATACGTTCAGTCAAGGACGTTGCCAAGAATATAAATATACCTTTACTCAATGCCTAATATTTTACCAGCCTTGCACACAGAAGATCACCGAAGTATACCACACAAAATTGCTACATCCTTATTGCAGAATGTGTCCACCACCGAAGCGTTGCCTACGCAGCCTGATTTAGTACTGTACTCTTACATTTGGCCAAGGTTTTGCAACTATGTTACAGGTAAGTGCCACTGGAATCTGCCAACATTGCGTTTTTCTTTTTTTCACTGGTGTAGCAGTGATTAACGAATGCGCAGACGGTGTCGTCCGGTCTGCATTGTTTACGAGATTTCATTATTTGGTTTTCATTTGCGAATATTGTACACACAGTATTATAAATATAATCACACCCACTTACCAGTCAGATTGTGCAAATATACACAAGCGGCATGTCCTTACTTGGTTTGCAGAGCCGCATCGTAAAAGTTGGAGATCGATCACACCAACAGAAAAACATAGTGGGGATAGCAGAGGTGGTGCATAACTTTCAGTCATGAAACTTTTTGGTGATGTGAATTTGAATTTTATTAATAGATTTGTTGCCTACTATGATTGGGCTAAAGGTAGATGCGACTGCCTGACTAATGATCCCCTAACAGTGCCATACAGTGCCATACCGTCCCCTAACAGTTCCATACATTGCCATACAGTGATCATGCAATACACCGCTCAGGTGATAATTAGCATTGTATGATTCTGAAAGTTTTCGCAAAGCACCACAATTTTCATCCACAGCTTTAAAAAAAATACCAAGCCAACCATTCGTTGCCAGTCGTCGAAAATAAACATTAAAAAGTATGACAGGTCTGTTCTCGCATCTTGGTTACAAAAAAATCTAGCCATGAAAACTAATACCGTAAAACTAAAGTGCCACCATTTATTGTCGGAAAACGCATATCATAAAAATATTTTAAAAACAAGGGACTATCATTTTTGTAATCCCGTGAGTTCTTCGGTGTATGACACTTTCAGCATCACATTGTATGTTCAGCAAGTGTCACACTTGAGACCCTACCTGCTTTGTTTAGATTTATCTGAACTTAGTAAAGTCTATCTATCTATCTATCTATCTATCTATCTATCTATCTATCTATCTATCTATCTATCTATCTATCTATCTATCTATCTATCTATCTATCTATCTATCTATCTATCTATCTATCTATCTATCTATCTATCTATCTATCTATCTATCTATCTATCTATCTATCTATCTATCTATCTATAGAAATGCGTCAGGAAGTGGTATCTGATTGCTACATTTAGGTCGATATCTTTGTGTAGACTACACGTAATGGATAGATATGGACGGATAATGTTCAATGTTACCGCCATCTAGGTGAAGTCGACCGTGGTTCCTGATGGGACGTTCGTCACTGAAATTTCGCAGTGCGTCATCGGTCTTATTAACAAGCTGGAGCGACAAAATTGTCAGCAGAGTATTGGTTGCTCGAAACTTTTCAATTAGTGCAATGATTTAGTGAGGAGCTTGAGAGAGCACTTAGAAACACAAAAATTTAGTCTGCCCAACATTGATAGCTCAGCTACATGACACTGACTTGTTTAACACACTAAAAACTATCCTGAATAGTTAACCACTTTTTTCGGTAGAACTAATGCTTATAGGCACTTCATTTTTACATGCATGGTCTCAGATTGTAAATTAACAACCAAGGAATCTTCCAAGTAGCGACTGCTTTTCCCTCTTTGCTCTCCGTGATCCCTTAAATATCAGTACGGCACCATCTCAGTTCACTTTTTTTTCGGGTAGCGCTAATTTTCGTGAATAGAAAAAATCAGTGTGTTTCCGTTGTCTATTTATCTGATGCAAGTCGTAGCAGGTTGATCGGAGATAATATTCTATTATTTATATGTTTTTTTCTTTTCTTTTTGTGTGTTATTCAAATAAACCGCACAACTGTTTTTGCGTCACTTTCTATATAAATCACCTGATATGAATGGATGCTTTAAACTTCCTTTAACCTAGGCGTCTGTTACACGTCATAAGAAATAGACACATAAATAAATAAATAAATAAAAATGGCAAATAAGCGAAATTAAGGTATCTCGGAAATTTGAGCCTCTACACTGAAGTTGCTTCATGAGTGAACTAACAAAGTGGTGCATGTTCTCTTAGCACATCCCATATTTTTTTACATCAATCTCTCGTCTCATTTTTCAAGTGCGGCGCCCATTCAATACAGAGTTTTCTTGTGACGCATAAAAGCAGATGCCTTGCTTTTGCCCCGAAGCACCTGTTGTACGACTTTGGCGTCAATCCAAGCAGATTGATCAATAACAAAGCCCTAAACGCTCACAACATATATCATCTACCCCTGGTCGCACTAATCCGAAGCGTTTAGCGAACGCCATAATAAGCTCTTACTCATACTTCCTTGCGTAACGGGCAATCGTCGTTTTTCCCTTGAGCTGTTCCTGCACAGGTTAAATGTGTCGAAGAGCAGGGATGGTAAAGGCCGCGCTTGCTAACATATGATTTCGCAATCCTGCGCTGCAATCGTGGTAACGTGTAACAGCGTTTACAACATCAATAACTTTTAAATTATAAGTGCTGGTACAACATTTTTATCTCTGTGTTTTATTCATTTTCATTTCATAGTTTTTAAATGATAAAACTCCATGATAGGCGATGTTACCCTAAATTGTGACTTAAGAAATCGCAGTGACTCATTCGTTTGGGGACGTACGCCATGGAGTGGAACTTTACAAATCAAAGTTTGAGATCGTGATCTGTTTTGTTCAAGGCTAGCTTCAGCAATCGAACAGTGAATAATATATAAAAGTAAGGGGTCATTACACCAGAAAAGTAAATCACAAAAGACTGTCTTTACATTGCGAGAACGGGTGGCCAGTGATGATGTGTGCTACAGTTCAATAATGTGAGCCCGCTTCTAGAACACGTAATTCAATAAGGGGCATAAATTCCGAGCAGACAAAAGTAGAATCACAAGAAAAAGTACCATTTTATATTGCTCAAATATTTATCGTATGCAACTGCCTAAGCTCCTCTCAATCAAATTTCTTTTGTTCGGCACAAAACATGTTCCGCACTCGCAATATGATTAATCCGAATTTACTTGTCATCTTGTCTGTTTTTTTTCTCTCGTGACAATTAACTGGCAGTAACGTACAACAAACCTCAAGTCACAGCGTTATACCACACACGCTTAGCAGTTATCAGTTGGCCAACAGAGAAGAAAAAATCAAAGCATATCCTCGGAGTGAATGATGGTGACTGGGGCGAAGCGTCCCTCTATCTGTTCGTCAATTCGTGTTTCCGTCCGCCCGTCCATGCATATGTGCTTCTGTCCGTGCGAATGCGTGGTGGTGGGTGAAGTGGATTGAAGTCGTGCTGGCACTCCTCTTCGTTCATACAAATTAACCAATTTTTATGCTCCACCCTTTGCGTTTTTTGAAGCAGGTACTTCAAAAGAGGACAGTCTTCCAACTGGTTTTTCGCCCACTGAAATTGGGCGTCGGGCTATACCGGCCTAAAATTGGCGGACGTTCACACTTTTTTTCATTAAGCCTGTCGCACTGGCGCCTGTAGAGAACCCAGTCATTCAATATTCTCATCATGAGAGTATGATAAAAAAGGTACATGTACCATCTTGTATATTTCAATCCAAACTTGTACAGCTCCACCAAGTAATTCAGTAGATGAACACCTCCCATAAAGGAGTTGTAGATCTTTACTGCAGCTGGCTGTGGAACATGAATGTACTCTTTCTCCTTCCTATCCCATCTTCGTACAGAGCGAATTGGCTCAGCGGATACATAGTTTGAGACAATGGTGACAGTTCTGTTGTCGTGCCACATCACTACTGATATATTACGCGAAGAGTCAACAGCTTTGTCGAAGGCACCATGGCCTTCTGTTTTTCAGGTTACATTCCGATTTCAGTCTGCAGTCCTACAGTCTCTTGCTTCTTAGCGTCCCGAGAAATCCCAAGCTTCTCTTTGACAGCTGAGCAGCCAAGTCCAAAAAGTAGAAGTAGTTATCTGCTGCTACTTTGTATCCCCTGTTCTCCAGCAGAGCCTGGCACATCTTTAGTATAACGTTGCTCCCTAGACCATACTGGTAACTTTTTTTTTGCTTGGCCTTGCTAGACATCAAACTTATTAAGAAAGCCAAATAAACCAGCCCGCTCCCACAGGTTTATGTTATAAGGGTGTGCTTTCGCGGGCATATACTGCTTTATTGGGCATCTTCCTGTAAAGGAGATCATGACTTCGTCGACGCTGTTCAGATGTACGGGTTCTACAGTCAGAAAGTTGCGCTGAAGCTCATCTAACCACGGACGGATTTTCTATACTTTATTCTTTTTTGCTTCATCGTTGACTTTGTTGTTTTCTGTGAAGTGCAAAAGCCGCATAATTTTCTCAAATCGATTTTTTGGCATTATGTCCGCAATGGCAGGAAACCGCGTTTCATGTTCCCAGTAGCTGCAAACACTGGGCATCTGCACGAGTCCCATGAATAAGTAGAGACCTGCGAATCGGTCGAGCTCGCTCTCCGTAATATTCAGAGATTTTCCAGTCATCTGAGTACTGTACAAGTTCGTCTCGCGAACTACTTCGCTCATCATTGATGGGGTTACGAACTCTCTGAAGTAAGACAAGAAAGGAAGTACTTCGGCAGGCTGCGTGGATGTGTCTTTAAAAGTAGGGAGGCAGCAACCCATCAAGCGCTTCCTGCAGTTGGTTGGTTGGTTGGTTCCTCGACACCTTGGCGCAACCCAACTAGGGGGATAGGCCACGAATGGGCGTTGCCTTGCTTTTTAAATTAATTCACTTCTTGAAAGGGAGGACCGGAATAATTAGGTAATATAGGTAATGCAGTGATCCCTGTCCACGGATTCAGTGCTGCATTGCGAGCTGGTCACATCGTCTTCATTCTCTTCTGAGGACTGATCAGAGATGTCAGTATCATCTGTAGCAAGCCTGGCTGCATTGCTTGTAATGTATTCATCGTCATAAGTCAGGTCACCGAAGTCACTGACGTCACCCGAAGGCATGCAGGCTATGATATCCTTGACCATAGGAGCTGGAATCGAGGCACGTTACGCACGAGCGCCATCTCGCAGTTATCTTCAAAAACGAAGGGATGCGCTCCCGCGGAGTAAGATGCGCGCTAGTCTCGGAGGTGATAAGGTGTACATCGCAAAGCGACGGGCAGGTGCCACACCGTGTCGTCGCAGCAAAGCATTAGAAACACCTTTTTGAACAACGCATTGCACTGCCAGCGCATCGCGATAAACGCTACAGTCCTCAGTGACTTGTGCGTGCCTCTTCTAGCATAAAGACAGACATAGAAAACATAGACGTGTTCTTATGGCACCTCAGATATGCGCAATAATTGCTTTTTAATGGACAATCACACAACTATGAATGCTGAGTCTTGAGCAATATAGGTGTGCGCTGTGGATGTAGTTGGCAGTTTAATGTCGTTTAAGGTATTATTAAAGGTTGTCAGAGAGACAAACGTGCAGACAGACAGACCAAAACTTTTCCATCGGAAGTCCCCATGAAAGTCTATCATTAAAAAACGTCACGTGCGCCTCCTGAGCTTGAGCAATTTTTCCTTTTTTTTCTTCGAATGCGCGGGTTTTTCAGTGGAATTATAGTGGCTATAAAGGTTTTCCTAATGTCGTGAACAAGAGCTTTGCGAAGCGGTGGCGGAGAAACCAAATTCTATGCACCGCGACGTGGCGCTGCCTCTTGCTGGCGCGTTTTTCTTCGGTTCGGACTGTCACGGTGGATGGACGTGTTTTTTTGAGCTTCCCGATCGACTGCGCAGATAAGTGGTTTTGCATGTTTTGAGCTTGTTTTTATAATTATAAAGCAGCAGTTAAAATCCCAGTAGCACTTATTTTATGTACGGCTTTTTCGGGGGTCAGTAACCAGGTATTAATTAGTTTGTGCGTGTGTGTGTGTTTGATTTTTGTTTTTTGTTGTTTTTTTTTCTTTTGCCACACAGTAGGGGAGATGTACGTACAGTGAACACGCAAATTTTCGTAGTAGAGCTTAGACTTTCTCTTTTTTGTAGGGCAGGGCTCGAGTTTCGTAATTATCGAGTGAGATAAGCCATAGGAACAATTGGTGTCGGAAAGACATGGTTAAAAAGACTGTAAAGTGTTCAGGATGTGAGGTCGGTTTGAAAGTGGACCCAAGTGTAGAAGCAGATGGAGAATAGGCTGACGCGAACTGTAGGCAATGTGAGGTCATGGAAAAAATGGAGAAAATGATGCTTACCCAGAGTGACCTGCTGATGAGAATCACCGAGCTCGAGACGGCGTTGGTGACAGAGCAAGAGAAAACGAGTGCAATGGGAGAAAGGCTGAAGTCCGCCGAGGAAGCACTAGCCAAGGTGAACAGAGGAGCGGCCTACGGAGAAAACAGTAGGGAACCGGCAACCAGAATGGCGGAGAAAAAAGAGCAAGCAAGTTTGGAAAATACAGGTTCAGCCGGTTCAATTGTCGCAAGGCCCAGCTTCAGCGAAGTAGTGGTGGGGCTGGGAGGGGACAAAGCAGCCGGTGTCACAAATGAAAGTAACTCCCAGGTGCAGGACGCTCCAGCTGAAAAGTCACAGCATATGATAATCGCTGGGGACTCGAAATTAAATCGATGCACAGAAGCCATCAAAGAGAGGCTAAGAGGTGACAAGAGGGTTGCAGTAGGGGCGTTCCCAGGACGCAAGCTGGAAGCAGTCATGTGGCAAGCGAGGGCAAAACTGAAAACTTTAACTGATAGACAAAATCTCGTGATATTTTCAGGCGGTGTAAACGATTTCTTAAATGAAGATACAGCAGGACTAGCAACCACACTGGCGAAAGGCGTCAATGACATGCGCACCACCTCTCCTCAGTACAGGTATATGCACAATACCGAAGGTACCGGTGCGTGATAGCAACCTGCAAAGAGAGGTTGTCAACGCAAACCAAAAGATATGGCGGATGAGTCGAGAGAAAGGCTTTGAGTTGGCGGAAATAAACAGAGAGGTGCATAAGTGGGTGCTTTTCAATGACACAGAATTCACTTCGATGGGCGGTTATGTCATGAGGTGGGTCGGCGACTTGCAGGACGCGCAGTAGCTTTTTTGGGGGGCAAGCGGACCCTTCGGGGTGCAGGATAGGTAGTATCGAGGAAAACAACCAGGGAGACTCTTTGACAGGTGGTATGGACAAATACGATTTCAAAGGGGCACCGGTATCTAAGATAGGTAGGGTCTGGGCAGAAATAGACGTAACCACGAGCGCCGAGCCAATTCTGACATAGGTTGTATTAACATGCAGGGTGGTAGGAACAGGCTGAAGTGGGAAGAGATAGAAGAACAGCTAAGGGAGGAGAGGCTGATGGTATACGGTTTTGTAGAAACATATTTCACGGACATGGAACAACCTCCTAACAATGCGGACTACGCGTGGGAATATTGTAATAAAACAGAAGCCAGCAGAAAGGGGGTTGGTATTGGGGCATTTATTCATAAAAGTACAGACTGGCCAAGGGTCAAGCAGGAGTGCAAGGAACATTTATGGCTAAAAGGGAAAGTAGCAGGACAAATGACCCTCCTTGGTTACGTGTACTTGAGGACGGGAGCAAAAACCACAGAGGAAAACCAGGCAATGGTAGAGTGTACATCAAATGGCATTCAGGAGTTAGGAGGAGAGTGCGAGATGTTTATACTAGGAGATATTAATGCGCACATAGAAGATATAGATGGGTATACCGACCCGACAGGCAAAATGATCATGCATATGGGTGAAACGCTTAATTTGATCCTTTGCAATACTACCGAGAAGTGTGAAGGGCAAATAACATGGGAGGTAGGAAGGCTGCAGTCGACAATAGATTACGCACTGATGTCACATAGTATGTGTGATAAGCTCAGGGGAAAGCACATAGGTGAAGGTGGCTCCAAAAGTCTGGGTAGTGATCACAAACGTATCAAGCTAAGTTTTCGAAGAGCAGTGAATGTGGGAAGGAGACAAGATGAGCAACTACAGGAAAACTTTTATTCAGAAAGGCAAATTGAAATAGCCACTAAACAAATTGAGAAAGCAATCACTAAGGATAATAAAACAGTGTGGACATACACGAATCTAATTAGACTGTTTGAGCTAGAGCTTGCTAGCGCACGTGACAAGTCATCCCGGAAAAGAAGACGCAAACCCAACGTTGGTGGGATGAGGAAGTTAAGAGAGGCATAGCAAAACGTCAGGAAGCCTCTAGGGAACACAGACATGCTAAGCAGCGGGGTGAACCGAGAGATGATGTTGAAAGAAAATGGGAAATCTTTCTAAGCTGTAGAAGGGATGCATCTCTTCAGATCAATAAAACGATTTGAAGAAAGAAAGTTCTGTGGCTGGCAGAAGTACATAAAAAAGATAGGCAGATGCGAAATATTGGAACCATCTAAACTCCCTAATAAATGAGACGAACCTAGAACAGAGGTTTATAACTACAGCTCAAGGTGCTAGACTAGAAAGGGATGAAGCTATTCAATATATAAAAACAAGGGTGACAGAAAAATTTCAAAAGAAGTGCTTTATGCACCACAATAGACTAGGATAAATCAAGGGGCGCAATGGCTCCATTTTCACAACGAGAGTGGGAAAGGGCTGAGAAAGTGGTTCCTAGTAGTACGTCAACAGGCCCAGATGGCATTCCATATATGCTGATAAAGACATTAGATCCGAAGTCTAAGCAGGCTTTGAGAGAGGCAGTGAGCAAAATAATAATCGATGGGGAAGTTCCCGGTGGATGGAAACTTAGCAGGATGAGCATGATCTATAAAGGAAAGGGGGACATTGCTGACATAAACAACTACCGTCCTATAACAGTGACATCAGTGGTCTACAGGCTGGCGATGCAGATTATAAAGGAAAGACTGCAGGCGTGGATAGAGGATGAGGGGGTGCTGGGGGAACTGCAGAATGGGTTTCGGAAACACAGGAGATTGGATGACAATCTGTTCTCACTGACGCAGTGCATCGAAATAGCAGACAAGGAACATGGGCCCCTGTGTCTAGCATTTTTGGATATCAAGGAAGCATATGATGGCGTGGTTCAAGAGGAATTGTGGGGAATACTGGACACACTAGGCGTGAAGGATGTACTCACTAATCTTTTAAAGGATATCTATAAAGGTAACAAGGTAGTTATAAAGTGGGAAAAACAGGTATCCAAGCCTGCAGAGGTAAAACGGGGGCTTAGGCAGGGGTGTCCCCTGTCACCCTTATTGTTCATAATGTACCTACAAGGATTAAAGGCCAAATTAGAGGGAAGTGGACTGGGCTTCAACCTCTCTTTCATCAAACAAGGAAAACTAATTGAACAGGCACTACCAGCATTGATGTACGCAGATGATATAGTGCTAATGGCCGACAACAAGGAATATTTGCAGAGATTGGTGGACATCTGCGGTAATGAGGGAGATAGGTTAGATTTCAGATTCAGTAAGGAAAAATCAGCAGTCATGATTTTTAATGACATTGAAGGTAGTGAGCTTAGAATATAGGAGGCCACGCTAGAGATAACAGATAAATACAAATATCTGGGCGTACGGATAAGCAAGGGGGCCGAGTACCTAAAGGAACACGAAATATACGTGACGACTAAAGGTAACAGGAATGCAGCAGTGATGAAAAATAGGGCACTGTGGAATTACAATAGGTATAATGTTGTGAGAGGAATATGGAAAGGGGTGATGGTTCCTGGTCTGACATTCGGCAATTCGATCTTGTGCATGAGATCAGAAGTTCAAGCAGGATTAGAAACTAAGCAACGTGGAATAGGTAGGCTTGCCTTGGGAGCTCACAGGAATACACCAAATCAGGAAGTACCAGACAATATGGCATGGACATCATTTGAGGGCAGGGAAGCTAGCACCAAAATAAAATTTGAGAAGCGATTGAGAGAAATGGGGGAGGAGCGTTGGGCTAGGAAGGTATTCAGCTACTTGTACATGAAGAATGCCGATACAAAATGGAGGACGCGAACCAGAAAATTGACTGGTAAATACTTAGAAAACAGCAGGGGGCCAAACCAAAAAGAATTATCAGTTAAGAAGACGGTGAAGGAAGCTGAGACCAATAGGTGGAGAATTGGCACGATCATGAAGTCCGCACTAGAGATCTATTGAACTTTTAGGCAGGAAATTGCCAAGGAAAGGATCTATGATACTACTCGTGGTAGTTCTCTACTGTTTGAGGCCAGGACGGGAGTATTGCGAACCAAAACATATCGGGTCAAATACCAAGGGGTAGACACGGTATGCAGTGCGTGTGGAGAGGAAAAGGAAACTGCCGAACACTTGATAACGTTCTGTAAAGGACTTCATCCTATATTTCAGGATGATGGCACAGAGTTTTTCAAAGCACTGAAGTTTAGGAACAGGGAGGGCAGTATAGAGAAGCGGGTAGAATCAACTAGAAGGAGGTTACCTGATTGGTGGCTAATATCAAGGCACGAGTGAAAATAAAGCAATCACTGTAGAGCACGAGCCCTCAACCCCTCTATTTAAAGGAAAAAAAATAAATCTATATTTTGGTTCACTAAATATTACGGCTTGGTGACGTTAGCCACCACCAGATCTAAAGGGGCAGCCATATTCATCCATCCATCTATCCAGCGTTGGCGAGGGGGCGAGGTTGACGACAGGCTGCAGCTTGCGGCAGTGAAACTGCGTGCCTGTCGCATAACTGCTTCTCTAAACACTAATTTCAACCGTAGATGTTATCGCTAATTATCTTCGCGTTAGAGATAGAATAAAGTTGGGAGGATACTCGCTCCGGGAACGGGGACGGCACTTGAATGAACTACGACAGTCCTAAAAAAAGGAATTAAACTAATACTGCTTGATCTTGTTAATGCGTTTAATGACTTTTTGTCGCTCGTTCAGGAATATCATGGTATCGGCCTCTCGTATATGAGCCCACCTAATTTTCTTACGGTAGATACAACGTAGTAGTTTATTTCTTCACTCCCTACATTACGTAACAGCAAAGCCACTGCTGCATTCGGTATTTTAATAGCACCGGTTAAATTCGTCATAGATATAATGGCATTTTGCTTAGAGTACTTTTTTTTTGTTCGACAACAGGCGTTTTTTTTTTTTCGAAGCATGCAGACTGCTAAGGTGGCAGTAATACTCGAAAAAGGCGAGAAGAATTATCTTTGAAACAACCACGCTGTATCAGTGCTGCCTGTTTTTTCGAAAAGTTTGAAAAAAGTGATATTAGAATGGTTTTGTTCATTCGCGGACTGCGAATGAATGTTCATTCATTCGCAGTCCTGCACAATTCGGTTTACGAAAAAAACAGGTCAGCTGCATCAGTCCTTATTACCCAAAAAGATTTTATATTGCGAAAATTTGAGGAAAACAAAAGAGTTGTTTGGCATTCTTCTCGATTTTTCAAAGGCCTTTCACCCTAGAAATTAATATTGTTTTCCTTAAAAAACTTGATTGCTATGGTACTCGGGGCGTAGCTCGTTTTCTAATTACATCCTATTTTCAGCACAGATGCGTAGTCGCAGCTATAGCTGGGGACCATTCAGAGTTGAAACCTGTAACAGGCGTCCTGCAGGGGAGCATATTTGGTCCGTAATTCTTCCCATTGTACATCGATGACATAGTAAATGCTCAGCTATCGGCAAAGTGCGTAGTTTATGCAGTTCATACAAGTATGTTTTTTGAGGATGGACTAGATTCTGAAATGTCAAATGCAGTCAATAAGATGCTTGCAAGTATGCACAAATGGGCGACAAGCAATTATTTTAAAATAATGTAGAAAAAGCAAAAGCAGTAAGATTTCATCCGTGTAATAAACAATTGCGACTGAGCCCCAATAAATAAACAATACTGAAATGGAAATACTGTTATCTTCCAAATCACATGGTGTATATTTCTCTGAATCCATGTCATGGGATTGCCAAGAGAATACCTTAGTGAGTAAATTATGTATAGCAATAGGCACTATGCGTCGCTATTGCAGTTATCTTCCTAAATCCATTGACAATATTTTATATGACTCAATCTTTCTGTATTTGACTCAATTCGAAATTATAGTCGAGGAGACCACTACAGCCGAAAATGTTCACCGACTCGTGGTACTACAAAAAAAGAAACATACGTCTCGTTAGCAGGGTGCCTTATCTTTGGCATACTGCTTGTTTGTTCACAAAGCTTAGTACGGTAAAAATTGAATTTTTGCTTACATATATAGGCTTTGTCGCATGTATAAACTCGACGAAATCAAGAATGATGACCCTCTAATACAACTCGCATCCCTAAAGCAACATAATTACTTTTATAAAATTCGTCATTTAGAACCTAGGATAGTCAACAAAAACAGAACTGCATACGGTGATTGAATGCTACATTTTTGTTTACCGACTACTTTAAATCGGTCACAAAAAGAAAACGGTCTCGATGTATCAACCTTGTCGCTAAAAAGCCTACGTCACACATTTGTTCGATTGCTTGCGCTGCAATAATTTCTGCTGTTGTTGTTTTTTTGTTGTTCGCTCTCTTCATCACTACTGTATTTTCTTTTCTCTTTCAGAAGTTTACACAATACCCTTGTTCATTATTTCTTACCATGCTTGTTTACAGTTTTGCTGTTCTGTTCATACATTAGGCATAGGGCATGCTTTGAACAGCTGTAACCACTCAGTGTGTGAGGTGACCAGGTTCCTCTCAAGCTGCTCAGTGCAGCTTTTTTGCCTGGTTTCCTTGAGCCTTGTTGCGCAATAAACTCAATTCGATTCAACTTTTTGCGTGGTTTCAATACCTTTCTTCTTCAGAGGAGCGGGAAGGCGTATCCCGTCGTCGTCACTGGTTGAGATTAATCGATGAGCTGCGTGTTACGTCAAGTCGTCCATCGATGGCTTAGCGTCACCGCGCATAAAGAAAGCATTGGTCAGGCGCAGGAAGGAAGCGCGGGAAATGTTTCTTTTTTTTTTAGAAATGAAGGCATTGCGTAGCACGCAGCGTTGTCATATTGGGAAACCGTGGTCACCACAAATTAGCCAAAATTTCTAGAAGAGGGGGGGGGGAAGTCGGAGGCTCTTGACTGCCCCCTTTAACTCGATGAAATAATCAAGATTCCTTTCCAATATACAGAAAAACAGCAACAGAAGTGAACTGTGCTGTTATTCTCCGAGTGAGAATAGGCTAAGTTTTTTTTTTCATTCTGAGGAGCTGAAAGAAATGAATCACGGCAAGTTCTGATTCCGCGGAGGGGAAATGGAAATAAGAATGCTAAACTCATGTTAGGTTACCTTGGTCAAAATTTTTATCATGTTGGTCCTTTCATGAAACTTGTGCTTTATATAACCCTAATTAGATCGAAATTGGAGTATGCTACACGGGTATGGGATCTAACATAATTTCTGCTCTTGAAAACGTTCGGCTCGTTCATACACTCTAATTACTGCCACACCGCCAGTTCAATTCTCGGACGTCGCCTTGCCGCGGTGGTCTATGGGCTAAGGTGCTCGGCTGCTGACCCGCAGGTCGCGGGATTGAATCTGGCTGTGGCAGCTGCATTTCCGGTGGAGGCTGAAATGCTGGGAGCCCCTGGGCTCAGATTTGGGTGCACGTTCAAGAACCCCAGGTGGTCAAAATTTCTGGAGCCCTCCACTACGGCGTCTCTCATAATCATGTGGTGGTTTTGGGACGTTAAACGCCACATATCAATCAATCAATCATCAATTCTCGGACGTCACAAACTCGGCTAATCACACACTTGGCTATCTGCGTTGTAACCTGCACATTGTTCCTCTAGCGGTAAAACTACTAGCATACTTAACACTTGTTCGACCGAAACTTGAGTATGCTTGCTCAGTTTGCGACCCACATCAAACTAACCTGTCATGCACGCTAGAATCCGTAGGAAACCTTAAAGCTAGGTTTGTTCTTTCGGACCATCTTTATCACACTAGTGTCACCAAACTTAAGTCATGTCTTCAGTTTGTAACCATCGAGCAGCGCCACAACAATTCAAAAGACTAAATTTTATTTTCATAAATTCTATCACTTTTTGCGTCAACGGGCTAATATCAGACCAGTAAAATTCAGCCTTCTACCCACTCCCTTTGTTCCCTTGAGCAGAGCTCTCCCAGCTGCGTAGCAGCTGTTGCTACAGAAGGGAGTGGAAGGTTGGTTGCTTCTCGGTGTCCGTCCTGTTTTGTCGTGGCTGCTGCTGCTTGTTCGGGGATGGAGGCCAGCACATTTCAAACGTTACAACTCGACTTTAGATACAGAAACTTATGTACATATTTACAAGACTTGACCGTCGGAACCATCGCATGTTGCCTCGGCAGAGCCGATAGTGCAGAGCTCTCTTTGTTGCGACCAGACTCTCCTGTGAGGACTCAGAAGCCAGGTTTTAATACCTCGGTTGCCCCTCCCGATTCTCCTCACGGCCAACCAAAGCAATTTAGTCCGTTTATTGGACAGACATCACACTTGTTGCCGTCCCCCCCTCTCGCTCTCTTCTTCCCGCACTTGACTGCTCGGTTGGAAAGAGAGAGACGAAAGGACCGGCCTGCACACAACGTTCTGCGAACTGTGCGAATGCACACAATGGTGGCGCCATTCGGCTGCGGGCCTCCTGCATTACTTCGAGATGACTACGCTGTCCAGCATGACAGCCGTCCCGCGGACTCTACTGCTGACGGATGGGTGGCTATGCACTGTCCTCCCGTCACCCGCCGGCAATCCGCAGTCTGGAGACCATTTATCTGGTTGCTAGAAGCGGCGACTGACCGCGTTATTCTTGCCAGAAGGGGCGCGCTTACGCCGAGATTATCGTCTCCCGAGAATAGGCTTTTTGGGAAGCGCGCCCTTTTGAGACCGAGAAGACTCGCTCCCATGGCCTGCGACGCCAGACCTTAAGAGACCCTTACATTGTTCTTCATTCCGTCAAGATCACAAAAAAGCAGTTTATCCCCGGTAGCCTGCACTACCACCCACATGAAATCATTTTTTGTTCAGACTGCAAGGTACGGGAATCTTCTTCCTGGCTATGTGGTGCGCCATTCCAGTAATACATCCTTCAAGGCATCAATAGAAAGCACCACGTACGGGTTATGACCACCTCTGATGTAATACTCCTCGCGGGGCATTTGAGGTATTAACAAATAAAGAAATGCCTTCCAGTCCCTCCCATCATTAAAGAATTTTAGTTTAGTGGACGCAAGGCTGTACGTCTACAACGTGTTGCGCACTGCGTACGCTACGCTAAAGGGGCCACTATACAGCATTGGTTTACCATGCGCAACATCTGAAACGTGTACTGCACCTGAGGGTGATCAGCCCTGAATTCCAGCGTTGCTTCATGCCGTCTCGCAGAGATGCAAGAAGCTGTAATAAGCAATATTCGTCGTTGCAACACTCAAGTGAAGGCATATTTGAAGCCGATCTTTTCCGAGCACGACCAGTGGTTTGAATGTTGAGGATAGGTGAACTATCAGCATGAGAGACCTTGACAGATACAGTGAAGACGATCGCTTAGAACCAAATTAAAATATATTGTTTGCTACAAACATTTTCTAAGATGACACATAAAAACTAACCAAACAGGGGTGACTAAGCGCTAACAAGAAAAATTTCCCTATAAACGATGACGTCTTCACGTGTCCTTCTTCACGTGCCGTGATAGCTGCTTTCACAATGATGAGGGCAAAGTGGGCGAGAAAAATCACCCGAGCTGCGTATAACCAGTGCACGTGCATCCGCATGCACGCTGAAAGCATGATCATAACTAATCTTTTCTTTCTAGTGCTTGAACTGCTTTTGCAGGCGATCATTAAGACATACTCCACTTCGTCAGATGTAGCAACCACCACAGTTCAAAGGAATCAGACATACGGCGCCCCGTACACAACCCTCAAGTCCGTCGCGGTGCTTCACGCCACCATCGGGTTCCTGGTTCTTCGTAAATGACGTTATCGGGTCGTCCAACGTTGCCCTCTAGTTTAGCAGCGACGCAAATTCACTGCACTTGTTCACTTATTGGCTTCAGATTAGTTATTTAGGTTCCAAAGCCACCATAAGTTACACGGACTTCGCTCGGTGCCACTAGCATTGTAACGTTGTCGGTTGCAGCCATCTTGTCTGTTTTGGTCTGGGCAGTTTGAGGTCTCGAGCCGCCGGACAGATAGGCAACCGCCGCATTGGGTGCTACGTAAGTGCCGAAATCTAGTGTGCGAATCCCCTGCGTGCGCATCCCCTGCGTGCGCAAATGCACGCATCTCTCTTAGGTTCGGCGCACGCGCTTTCGTGCTTCCTCTGGCGCGCTGCGTACGCTAGACAGTTGCGCTCTCTCTTATCGTCACGCAGAAAAGTGTCAGGCACCCTTTTCTTTCATAAAATGTATCATACTCATGTATTCCATCGCACAGATCATCGCCATAAGGTCTGACTCGCTTCATTTATTACCCGTACATTTATATCCCGAATGCGGCGGCTGCATTTCCGATGGAGGCAGAAATGTTGTTGGCCCGTGTGCTCAGATTTGGGTGCACGTTAAAGAACCCCAGGTGGTCAAAATTTCCAGAGCCCTCCCCTACAGCATCCCTCATAATCATATGGTGATTTTGGGATGTTAAACCCGACATATCACTTACTCGTACATTTATCATTCATTTCTACCACGAACCTCTCGTGATTGAAATGGCCTTCCCGTGGACGTTGGGAACATTATTCATCATGAACAGTTCCCTTATTCTGTAGCTATCATTGTATACTCCGGCTTTTTTAGGCCATATATGCCTAAACTTAGGGAAATTAAGAAAACTAATTTATTTTGCCAAAATTATTCGTTCTATGACCTCAGAAAATAGAATAAGGCTTTTATTCACAAAAGAAAAACTTTTTCAAACAATAGTTTTTGCGCGGTCCTACATGAGAGACATTACGCAGATGCATTACTTATTTGAATGGTACATTTTCAAGCATTTCACGTGCATTCCGAAGTCACAGTTCTGACAACGTGGGGTGGATTTCTCATGGCAATGAGTGCACATTGCCTGCTTCTCTTGAGGGATCACTGTGTGGTGAGTGCGGTCAAATTGGCTTTGCGCTTTCAGCGGAGATTGGCGGCTTCTTCCACGCAATGACTTGGAGCCATAGCTCTTCATATATGACATTGCTACTGTCCTTCGAAACGTGAGAAGCTCCGCTTTCTCTGTTCCCCTTCTGTATAACTGGAATGCGTTGTTGACACATGCATCAAGAAGATTCGTCAGGAGTGATGAGTACCACTTTTTTCCTCTAATGGCAGCGCGGTACTTCGCAATATTTAGATCCAGTCGGTCAACTCCTCCCGTGTTGGCATTGTATCCGGAGATCAAAAACGCTGATCCACTGTGACCTTGGATCTGTTTTCTCTTGAGTACCTTTTCACCATTTGTTCTGGTTGAAGCCCATGAGCATTCGAGACAACTGTAATCGTGGTAGTGTCCTTACAACGGCATACCAAGATTTCTGATTCGTCATGATTTATGTAGTCGTTGAATCCCCGAGCCTTGTTTCTCATTTGTTTCTGCGTGAGGATGGGGCAATTTGCGATATGGTTATCTCGCACGGTGCCTGCGCACTTGACAACTATTGTGGAAAGCATTCTTTCTCATCATATACTGATATGGTAAATTTTTGCATTCTTGGGATATATATCGTCAAATTCTATTCTAATTGCATCTACAGTGTTGAGCACAAGTGTTTCCCAAAGGTTAACTCTTAAGGGCTCCAAAAGTTTCTGAGTATATATTACTTGAGGACACCTTACCTTAGGCAATTGGTGGTTGAAGAATGAGGTCTGCAGGCTAATGACCACATACTGTGCCCTCCGCTGAGGTGATGCATAGATTTTAAGGAATGTACGTACTGTTAGAATATGAAATCATTTGATAAGAGAAGGCAGGCGGGATTCTTCGTATAGGATATTGTTGGCAACATATTTGGGTAGCCCTAGACATAAGCACGAAGATTCGCGTTCTAGCAGAATCAGTGGTCGAACTTTGTAGGCCGGAGCGCCAGAAAACAAAACACAGCCTAATTCTAGTATCGGTCGAATGTACATGCAATATATCATAATGAGCACGTCTCTACGCAAACCGGCATGATAATTACTGAGCCTGCGCAGCATCCCTATGGCACGTGCTCCTTTAGCGGCCATGTATTCTATGTGGGGACTGCAGTTTAGTGTTTCGGTGTAGGTTACCCCCAAGTACCTAACTGACTCGACCTGAGGTATGGTGTCCTGTCGGTACGTTAGTGAAATTGGCACTGGGGAATTTTGTGCGAAAACTATGATTGTACTTTTGTTTGTATTGAGGCATAGGTTGATATCCTCCAGCCACGTCTCCAGACTATTCATGTATGTCTGCAGAATCAGGTACAGTGTGTGAATGTCCGCCGACGCAGCAAAAAATGCAATATCATCGGCATACACATAGACTTGTACATCTTGCTGTATGGGAATGGAACATAGTAGAGCATTAAATAATAAGGGCGATAGTACTGACCCTTGCGGTATACCTCTCGTTTGGCTGTATACTGAAGAGTTGACACAAGATTGCGAGCAGTAAAATTCTCTATCACCTAAGAAAGCATGAATCCAGGCCACAAAGTATTGAGGCAGTCCTAAATTCTGAAGTGAACCTAGCAGTTCAACATGCTCCACGCTATCATAGGCTTTTGTGATATCTAAGGTTACCAAAGCGAAGTATTGTTTATGATATCGAGCAAGTTGAATTCTGCTTTCGAGATTCACGTGCGCACACCAAATGGAGCAACCACGCCTGAATCAAATCTGGCATGGGCTCAGTGTCAGCTTTTCTGACATCTATCGATTTATACGTCTATATAAAATTCTTTCAACTAGTTTTACTAGGTTCGATGTAAGTGAAATGGGCCTGATATTATCTAAGGTAAACCCAGCGCCTTGCTTATTTAATAATGGAATCACTTTTGTCCTTCTCCAATCAGGTGGCATCCAAGAGCTTCTAAGTGAGTGATTAATAATTTCGAGTAGACCAAGTGGGTATATTTCATGCACAGAATTTATCACCGATGTCGTCATGCCATCAGGACCAGGAGCCGAATGGGGTAGTGTTCTGACTACGTTTGCTGATTCTGCAGGCGTAACCTCTTCAAAATCCTCAGTCCTTTGGGAGACTGGGCTTGGTATGAGAGAAGTGTCGTAAAGGGACTTTCTAGGCCCTGAGCTATATCTTCTAGAAGGGCCTTATGTTCAACTGGTGATGATACTACAGATTCTATATTTCTTTGTACCGGAAGAACTTTCTTAGTTCTCAGAAAGCGAAAAAGTGCTTTTCTATTGACTGGCTTTGACAGGAACTCACATCGGTCGTTAAACTTGTCCTTCGCATTAGCGATGGTTCTCTTAAAAATAGCGGCTGCATACTTATAATCACTCCAGTTCCTGGGACACTGGTTGAAGATTAATTTTTTCCATGCAACCTTTCTTAGTCTATAAGCCCGCGAACAGTCCGCATTCCACCAAGGGTTGGTAGACGGTTTAGCGCTTTCAATGGTGAATTTTGATTTATTTAACGACTGTTTTAAAATGTCGCTAATTCTGATGGCGTCTAGTTCTGCATCATTCGTTTGGTTAGATAAAGCGCCTCGTAAGGATTTCTCGAAAGTATTAAAGTTTACATGTGTTACGGCAGATCTATTCTTGGAGGTTGTGGGGCATACCACGTCGAACACTATTGGCATATGGTCACTACTTGTTCCTGAGTTAATCGCAGACCATGATAAGATGGAGAGGTTAGCGTTAGAAAAAGTTAGATCGAGTACCGAGGAGGACTGATTACACATAAAAGTAGGAGTTTTTGTGTTTATGCATATAAAGTTATTATTGTTCACCCAATCCCATAAGCGTTTGCCATTCAGATCAGTTTTAAAACCCCAAGATATATGATGAGAATTGAAGTCACCTACTAATACAATACCTTTTTGCAATATTGAACTGCAGTATCTAGGACGGAAGAATTTAGAACACCCGCAGGAAAATAAGCATTAATAAATGAGAATGGGAGGAACCCAGGAATAGTAATGCTTATTGCTAAAATCTCGCTTTTTGAAGCCAATGACTGATAAATAATTTTAGCTCTATGGGCGATTTTAGATGAGATAAATATTGCCAAACCTACGCCCAGAGTTGGGCGGTCTAGACAAAACGTGCGGTAATTTTTAATCCTAAAATACTTATTTTCTGCAAGCCAAGTTTCTTGTAAAGCAACAATATCAGGGGAGTAATTATTGCAAAGTTGAAGTAAGTCTGTGGCTGTTGAAAAAATGGAGCGGCAATACCACTGTAGTACTTTTAAATTCCCTTTTTTCAAGAGATACCAGCAGCCCTCACTGCTTTCTCTAAGATGATATCCTTTAAAAAATTTTTTGATGGTTTTCCTTCTGATATCTCTTATTTCTTGATTTAGGACTAGTTGAGGACCGTTGTGCCTCAGGAGAAGCACGTCGTTTCATATTTCTTGAGTCAGAGTCTATTTGTTCTGGTTGTTAGACATGAGAATCGGAGTCCAAGCTCCAATCTAGGTCCTGTACAAGAGGCTTATTATTTTACGGCCAGTGTTCGGCGTGTTTGGCTTTGACTTCGAAGGGCCTGGTTCCGATGGAATATCAGTAACCTTAACTGGTGAAGGGGGCACGGTAGGTTGGTTACCTCCCTGCAATATTTGATTCAACTGAATGCTCACTATTTGTGCCAATTACTCCGTTAGGCTCACGAATAGAGATTCCATGCGTTTCGTCAGGGCCTTTTCGACCGTTTATGTTATTAAATTAGGCAACGATGACTCAAGCATCTGGTTTGCCCGGTTGGCATCAGAGGCATAGCCACGTGAGCGCTCAGAAAGAATAGATCGGGCCTCACGCCGGGAGCATCGTTGTTGTTCGATGATCTCTAGAAGTTGCAACTCACATGTCCTCATGGGGCAACTTTCATCGTCAGCCGCGTGATTTCCTCTGCATAGACAGCATCTCACATCTTGGGTTGAACATTCGTCGGGTTTATGTTGGTCAGAACATGTGCGACACCTCACATCCGATCTACATCCCTTGATGGTATGCCCATACCTCCAGCATTTTTTGCACTGCAGTGGACGAGGGGATAGTGCATCTACACGATAAATTAGTGGCTATGCCTTAATTTCGGTTGGTCGAGCCGTGCCGATGAAAGTCACAATCACTGATTCTGTGGAGACCTTTTTGTTCTCAACGTTACGCGAGCATCGAAATACAGAGACTGCTCCTGCGGCCGCAAACATTTCAAGTATTTCGGGTGGTGTAAGGCTCAAGTCCACTCCTCGAACCAGTCCCTTCACACAGGCCGAATGGGCAGGTATGAAACAGCTCACCGGATTTGAGGCAAACGTTGTGCAATTTAGAAGATCTGTGATGCGGGCCTGGTCCGGCGAGCAACACAGGATGCCTCCACGCCCAAATTGACGCACCTCAGTAATCATTTGGTAATGATCGGACATCTTCCGGAGTTCTTCCTGAATTAGTTTCGGGTTTTTCATGTGAATAGACTCGCCGTTGGTTGGAACCAGGGCCACAGGAACGCTCTTCAGGCCACTGTGCAAAAATAGATCGATTGGCAAATCACTGTTAGGAAGGGAAGCCGACCAGGCAGAATATGCCTGGCCGGGAGAGGAAAGAGACATCAGGTTAATAGGCTTAACAGCACCGCCCGATCCGGCCACTCCCCCCTAGGAGGAAGCACGAAAGTGCCCTTGAAGCAGTCAGGAAGCACCGGAATGAAATCTGCTAGCTCACGACACCAGGTAGTTCCACCGAGGTCTGCGTGAGAGCGCGCCACAGGAGGCTTCGCTCAGGTCACCACTTGTTCTCGCTCTGGGTCCGTCTTCTAGATGGTCCATGGTCCGTAGATGGTCCATGCTTGTGCCTTCTTCTTTGCCGCTTTCTTCATCTGTCACTGCCGCAGCGTAATTTTCGGGCGGAAGAATGACCACAACTGAAGACACATCTTCGCCAGCGTCCACACTGTTCAAAATGTCGTTTAGAATTTTCGGGTCTTTTCTTGAGTAAAATGAACGGCAGAGAATCTCCCGACTGCAAATAAATTAAAAATATGAAAGTACTACACTTTCATAATCATGCCATTACGTTACTGCAAGCCTCACGGGCACGACGCAGCGCGTGTTCCAGAGTGACACGATGACGACACACGATCTGCTTAGCGTCCTATATGTAGGACGGCAATGTTTTACAGACCGCAAACAAAAAAACATTTGCGCGTATCACAGTCATACGAAATTTACTGCACGCCCAATAACTGACCAACACTCAACAACAATATCGACAGAATCGAAAGCAATTTGAATCTATAATACTCACATTTTTTTCGCCGCATGGCGCTCGGCTTCACTCACGCCGAAGAACTAGTTTGCGACTACAGCTGTGTTTCATTTCTTAGACAGCACGTAGATAGTCTACGGAGACTGCTTAGCAGACCACACGGAGCCTATGCTGTCGTAGAATTGGAACACATTTATACAGCTTTTACGCGACGATGCGCCACCTCAAGTCGAAAAGAAAAAGCTAAAAGAAACAAACGTAACAGTTGTAATGTCTGGCTTATTTCGTATTGAAATCTAAAACAAATAAACGTTACTCACGTTGAGCGTCTGGGAAAACGTCTCCGTGTGTGTAAGCGACCACTCTGGCGACATTTGATCTATCTGAGCGATTCGCTGAGCCGCCCTCTTGTTTAGACAGCAAAGTAGCCTGCATCGTATTTGTCTACGATGTGGTCTTCTCGGAGATGTCTACTTTGCCGGCTATGTGAAAATTTGAATGGTACTTAAGATGGCCGCCGTCCATTTAGCTGTCTATTTAGCCGTCTACGGTGAGTATTGGAACACAGCCTATGAGCACGTGGTGATTTGTGGCCTGGCAAGCACCTAGACTTGCACGTGAGAAGGGCAGGGAATCATAAAAGCACGTCAGGTGGCGCTAGCTTTTTACAGTAATAACACTCGAGTTACAAAGAAAAGTTTCAGCGTCCTTCATATAAGACACTAGGCATATATGGGTTACACTCACTGTGAGTTAACATTTCGCTCCCTTGTTTTATATGCATTTTCGTTTACTTCTTTGTGGTTTTATTGCACTTGGTCACTTGTTTCGTTGTTTTTCAACAAAGTGTTACCACTCTCCCTCTAATGCCTCTGGTTCTGAGGAGCTTAACAAAATGAAATGAAAACAAAATATGTATTCGCTAGTATAAAAGAGTGGGGTAATCTACCTGTGTACTGTACCTAATTGGCCAAACTTCTGTGAGTGTTGTTCTTCATATGCGCACTCAATTTATCCGAAACGTGTCAGCCTCTGAAAGTGTGTATGGTGGTTGAATTTCACGGCTGAGGTATGTCGCGCACACTCATTGACAGTTTTTCGCAAAAAAAGTTTCTTTAAAAGAGGCGTGTACGATCAGTGTCGTGCGTGTTTAAAGTGTGCCCCTTTGAAAAATGCCCATCATGAAAAGACGAGCGCGCGTGAACCATGACCGAATAAAAGACGACAACGACGACGTTGAAGCAACGTCGAGCATGGGAACGCGTCGCGCAAGGAATTGACGTGTAAGTGGCCCAATGGGAAGTGACCACAGAGATTTCAGAAACCAATACAAGATTGGGCACCACGAAACTCCAGCATTGCCAATCAGGGCAGGATAAGTAGACCGGAGGTCAACGAAATCCCTGAGTCGGAGGAGTGAGGAGGGTTCGCAGAGGACGCGGTGAACGGAAGGTTGTAACCAGAATGGGCTCTGAAGATGGGGCGTCGGGTTGCGGACCCAAGGCATGAGTACTTCAACCATCTTGGGCCTCCTGCCGTCACGTTCACGTCGAAGAGTATTGTAGCCATTCGTTCGTGAACTCCAGTACAGGGCCTGCGTACTTCAGTGCCGACAGGCGAGCAACTACAGTTTGGGCCCAAGCGGTGTATCTAGGGGCCGGGCTACGTTCCCTTGGTTTCTCAACGCGTTGCTTAGCCACTAGAGTTTCCTCGCCGTGACCACCGAACCCGCATCAACTACTGTAGTCAGGCCACAGCATTTGGTGAGACCAAACCTGAGGTTTTGTAACAATCAGTGTAACAATGATTGTGCTGTGAACCTTTTTTTGAGCATACAGATTTATGTCGTTAGTTTTCCACTATAATTGATCAACAAACAGTGTTTTGTTCAGATCTTCAGCTAAACTATACATATTGAACGCGGATGTGTGGTGAAGCTGAGAAGAGTCTAAGTTCATTATCACCGAACGCTGAGCCCTGACTGGATTAGTTTATGTGGGTTGGCTGGTCACAACGAGACAATGCTGGCGGCTGGGCGACGCGTCTAGGAACCAGGGGACCATAGCCCCTTGACGCACAAGGGAACGACGAGGAAACGCTGGCGGCTGCGGGAGGTGTCGAGAAACCAAAGAAACCTAGCTCCTTGATGCACAGCTTTGGCGCGAAATCTAACTGATGTCGTCGCTCTTACTCTTCCCTTTTCCGTGCTCATGGAAGCTCTGGCTTAGAGAGCTAAAACTAACCAGAAAAAAATAGTTGAATCACAGAGTGCGAACGACTCTTGCACAGTACGCTTTACATGGAGAGAGATTAGGAGGGCCGATCCACTATGAGGGAATGCCTTGAGAACTGCAGATACGTGATCTTGTGTCCTCGTTCGACTAGGTAATAATCGGCACCCGAGTTTCCATGGCTTGTTCTGGGACCAGTTATGGCTTTCAATACGTAATGTTATTATAGCATATGTGGTTTTACTTAAAAAGAAACACGATATGGGTATGTGGCATGTCATGAAGGGAAGTTTCGGAAAGTTCCGTTCCATAGAATTTTTTTCCGATGCAATGATATTAGATAGTACACCTACTTCCAGCAATTTCCCTCTATTGAAATTTGATGGCCGCTACCTTGGCTTAGCCATTGATTTTCGGGTCAACTGCCGATCACCGTAACAATATTACCACCTAGGCAAACGGTTGTAGTTTCAGGGTCGGTGTGTACAGCTTAAGCGAAACTTTGAGGTGCTGTCATGGAGGCACTGTGTATCTATTATTCATAGAGTAGTGACCAGGTTAGAGTGTAAATATTTGTTTCATTTTTCAATAAAGTAAATGTAGCCGAAAAATAACTCGTGAGTAACAGATATATCATCCTCATGACAGGTGTAGAAGGAAGCCAGGTGATTTTTTGTGTGGTAGTCTCCAATTCGCGAATACCACTCTGGGCATAGCTGACAGTGACCTCACTCACTTAATCTACAGTGGAAGCTGGGATCTTTCACTGTGTGCTTTCGTGCAGCAAGGTATGTGACTGTACTAGTACGTGTGGATTTGTGATGCATTACAACACACCCTCACTCAAAGGGCAAGGAGACTGCTGCAAACGAAGCGGTGCATATCCTCGATTGCCAGACTTTTTATATGCCTGCTGCAATACCTCAGGTGTTCCTGCAGTGGTGGCTGCATTGCTGATTGGAATACTGTTAAGTAGGCTCTTACATTGTACAAAGCACTTTGCCAGAAACTCCTTCACTATAGGTTTTGGGTCCTGCATTCAGAGTCTGGTACGAACATAAACATCTCGCGAAGAATGCAAAATATAGCATGAACGAAATTCTTTCTTCATATGATTGAATAAGCTAAGGTAAATTCTTTAAAAGAAATCGGCAGCTAAATTGTTTTAGTGACATGGAAATAGCCAAGGTAAATTAAAGAGAAGTCGGTTGCTCAATTGTTCTTCGCGACATGGCACAGAAGACTTCATACAATTTCTTGTTGGCACGAGTGCGTCAGCAGTCATCGACCTGTTTTGCCTCATTAGAATAGCCAACATGCACCGTAAAAGCGGGATAGAAAGTCACCTATCTGTCCTCCCATTACGACCATGTAGGACAAAAGACACGTTTCTTATTGGTTATCGCGCAAAATAGCGGCTTCGTCCTACATTTCCGCTTTGAAGTGTCAAATTTTCATTTTTTATTAACACTTCAAAAAATGCTTAAAATTAATCTGAAACGCCTTTGTAATGCGCTAAAAACGACCGTGACCATAAGTTTACGTTATCGTGTCTCTCTGGTGACCCCGTGCCGACATTCCTAACTGCCCACGTACTGAATGACACCTTTTTTGAATCATTTCTATCCGCAAAAACCAATAAATACGCAGCTTTTTACGATTCAGCGATCTTCCTATATATCTAGCTTTTTGAATCCATTAAAACAGCAATGATAATTGACGAACTAAAACTAATTTCCACTTGTGGGACAGATCACCTCAACACGAAATTCCACAAAAACACAAAAGAGATCTGTTCACTTATTTTAGAATGCATGTTTTCCCAACTTACGACTATGGTTCTTTACCTCAAGATTAGAAAATGGGTTAAATCATACCAAATTTCAAATCCCTAAAAACTAATTGTTCTTTAAACTTTAGACCTGTTTTTTACGTCAGTTCTATGTAAAATGTTTGAGCACATTATCTTCACGCATCTTGTCAATTACCTAGAGGATAACAGCTTTTTATCGACGTCGTGGCATGGCTTCCGAAAATTCTTCTCGTGTAAGACCCAACTAATCACTTTTACAAACAACTTGCATTTATATGTTGAATCTGGTTTCATTGTAGATTGCATTTCTGTAGATTTTGCCAACGCTTTCGACAAACTTAATGGCTCATTGCTGATACATAAACTAAGTGCTGTTATTGTTGACCCTGAAGTACTCACTTCGATTCGAGAATTTTTTTTTTCCTGCCGTGCGCAGTATGTTATACTGCCAACGATTTTGACTCTTCGTTGGCACCAGTTGGTTCGGTGTACCCCAAGAGAAATCGTTGGCCCTCCGTTTTTCTTGATTAATGTAAACAGCTTACCTGCTAACATTTCTTCCCAAGCTTGCTTTATTTTTGCAAATGATTCTGTCATTTACCGAAAAATAACCAGTTATTCAGGTGTGGCATTATTACAAAATGTTCTAGATATCATAACACAGTGGTTCCACACGTGCAAATGGAGCTAAATGTTGCTAAAGGCAAAGACATGCGCGTAAGCCGGCGCATTGTTACTCCTCCATGCTACTCTCATAACAATGTTCCTTTGGAGTCTACTGCTTTTTACCGCTACCTTGGTGTCCGAATTCGTAGTAACCTATAATAGAAACATCACGTTCATGACAAAATAGCAAGACTGAATCAAACCTTAGGTTACTTAAGAAGAAACGTCCATCTTGCATCGCTATCACTGAACATATTGCTTTATACCACTTTCGTCCGTCCTCAGCTAAAATACACCTCATAGCTGAACCCACATATCTAGATAAATACAAAGCATTGAGGCAGTGCAAAATTGCTGTGCTTGCTTTATTGTATGCAATTAAAATCGCAGTGCCAGTGCCAAAAACATGAATGGTGTTCTCAATCTTCCTTCTCCAGCAGCCCTTAGAGAGCAATCGTGCATTCACCTTCTTCACAAAGTGTACTACAATGACCCCGCAATTCGTTTCTTGTTTGTAATTCGAGCTTCATTTCGTTCACATTATATTGATCATAATCATAAGGTTACTATACCATATTTTTTAAATACTGCAAGCTCTAGTTCGTTTTTCCTCTCAACAGCAGGAGAACAGAACCACCTACCTGCCTTCATAACGAATATAACTAACGCAACTGCATTTCAAAATGTCTCATCAAGCCCACTATAACGTTACACGATTTTTCTTCTACATTGGTTTTAACTATTTTGATAGATGTTCTCTAACGTGCTTTACGAAATTTTTGTAGTTCTGTATATCGCTTCCATTTTACTGTTTGATGTTATCGTTATACTTTTCATTTCTTTTTTACTATATACACCCCACCACCTCTGTAATGTATTTATATCATGAGGGTACCATAAAGAAATAAAATAAATAAGTAAATAATTGATTTAAACGTGAATATGATACACTATCATGTCATCCTACGGTATTTTAAGTAAAATATATGTCACAGCATTCTCGTCACACTGTGCGGTCGGATTTATAAAGACGATTGACGATTCTACAAAGTCTGTTCTGACGCCATCAACAGCGTCAGCTGTTGATGGCTAAGGCTGCCTGCTATGTTAAAACTTTCGTTTACAACTTCAAGTAGCCGTTTAGATCTCCAATTTTCTTCACTGATGTACTTGATGATGTGTTTTATCATGTTCAAGCACCCGTCATCAGTGTGCCTAGTGCTACGAGCCGCGTCGGTGACCGCAGCGGACCCAGTAGGTAGCGTGGAGCTGGGTGGTGGTCATCATTCCGCAGGCCACGGGGACGCTCAGAACTCCAGAAAGCTGAGGCAGAGGGACCGGCGTAGAGGAAAACTTAACAAGACGTTTATTTGCAACATGTTAACAGTAACGTCCGAACGACGACTCTTCTCCCGACTCTCTCCTGTTTCCTTCTGGCGGGCTGCTCCCGCTGCCTCGCCGTGCAGTTCCGAAGATAGGGGCGGAATGTCTCTTCGGGGAACGAACCACTCATGGAGAGCACAACACAAGTATCCCTTCACACACGTGGCAGATGCACGTGACACACGCGCGGGGACTCGGAAGCAACCACGCAGGATAGATTCACGGCAGTCGCTCCTGTAGCACACAACGGGCCTTCCGCACATTCTAGAGGGGCCCACCCGTAGCCACTGCCCCGCAGGCGAAGCGCACAGCCGAGGCAAATACAGCCGGTGCAGATGACAACCCGCACCCCACAAAAGAATGTCTTAGATGAAGGGAAGGCACGCTTGGGGGCAGCCGGCCCAAGGACTTCGTTACTGCTTTGTAACACTAGTAAAGTACTTGCTGAAGAGCTGAAATGTGAGACACACACAACAGTTGCTCTGTAATTCCTGCTCTCAGTATGCCAGATGACAGGAAGTGTATAAGCAGAGTTGAATAAAGCTTGATCACATAGGTTTACAGCTCCCCTTCCATTACTGTTCTTTATCTGTGATGGCCCAGTTTTTTGTGCCCCGCCCCCGCAGCTCACGCAGCGTGCTTTGAGTAGTGATACGGAGCTCACATGAATTTTATATTTGACATTTCAATTTCAAATGACGTGTGGACTAGACATAGGCGACCAAGGAGCATATACGTGGCATTCAATTCTCATTGATCATAACTAAATGCTACTTGAGTGAAGTCGAACTGAATAACGTTCCCAGTGACTCCCTAGTGCAGCACACAGAACTGCATTATGCGGTAGTCTTAACAGAACGGCTTCCGTTATCTTAGTAGAACTTTTTGTTTAATTTCATGGCCTATGTTACAGCACGTTCATTCCTGTTCGCATCCATGTAGAGCATGCGAGCAGCCGACTTTTCTCTGCGAAGAGACACCTTGCATCTGCGGCGGAGTTTGGTGTGGTCGGCCGAAAAGCGTGCGCTAAATGATACAGATGCCTACCTGTTTGCACGGGTTGCATCTTCAAAGTTAAAGTGGATCTATGAAGTGAACGTTGGTAATGAAGTAAAGCGCCTTGGATAATTCTCATTTGTCTAATAAATGACTGAAAATATCTATGACTTGAAAACTGTTTATCCACATGCAAAACGTTGGGTTTTGCGTTTTGCTTTGAACGTAATATTCAATCTCGGATTTAACGTGTCAAAACCACGTTACGGTTGTGAATGACGCCGTAGTGGGTGCTCCACTAATTTCTACCACCCGGAGGTCTTTAACGTGCACCTAATTCTAAGTACACGGGCCTCGAACACATATCACTGTCATTGAAAATGCAAGTACAACAGCCAAGACTTGATTCCATGAAATTTTGATTTGCAGTGCAGTGCCATAACCGCTAGACCATCCCGGCGGTGCGTTTTGCTTTGAACAGTCCTGCTTTATGAACACAGAATGGAAACTACAGTCATGTTTTAATTATGAATACTTTAAAGTTAGCAAGCATTAGTTTAGTGCACTTCCACTGGATGGGGGTCGGTTAGTTGTCCCACATGCAGTGTAGCGAGTAAGTGTCCAACATGCGTCTTACTAACCAGACGCCATCGAGTATGTGTACGTAGAAGGATCCCATTAGGAACTTGTTGACGCTCTCATTGAGTCGTTTTTTATGGCTGCTTTGAGGGCTGGGATGTGGCTGTCTTTATCGGCAGTTTAAGCGGTATTTTGTTGCCAAGGTGTTGAGCGGGTGGGGTTATTTCAGACAAGGCCGCACTGTGTTATTTTAGTAATTGTACGTGCGATAGGATTGAAATCTTGGTATTGCTCGTAGTAACGCTTGCGAGCAGGGTCACAAGGGCACACGCTTTATTTTTAGACTATATTTGGGCTCCGTGAACGGTTTTGTGCACGGCGTTGTGACATTGGTTGATGTGCCTGCATACGATCTATTTTCACACCATTAGCCCGCTCTCGACGCTTGCGGTAGGAACTGCACAAGACCTGTGTTTCGGCACGCCGTGGACTTACGACGACGACGGTGAGAGCTTAAAGAGCGTCGCCCCTCAAAAGTGGCATTGCTTGACGGGATATGCATTATGCTTGCAGAATCTTGATGTCAAAGAATGTTTGAGCTGCCACAGCTTGTGAGAACAAATGATTCGTGCATTTTATCGCTCTGACATATGGCAATACGCAGATATGCGAAACAAACAAGCCTGTTGTGTCGGCTGGCAGCATCCGAACGACGGCAACGGCCCAGTGACTGGTCGTGGCGCGCGGCACGCGCCGTGGGCTGGCAACGGCCCATCGACACCAGTAAGTGAAGCGATGCCCACGGAAGTTATATATTCTTAAGTGCGTGCTGCGCCGAGTCTAAGAAGCGCGAGCATGATCTTCGTGCAATTTTTTGTGTATCACTGTTAGTTTCCATCCTGTTGTCGACTTAATAGGTTTTCTTGTTTTGTCTTACTGTACCTGTCGAAGTGTTTTTAGAGCGCTGTTTGTTTTGTAACTGTTGTTTTCAACCCGCGTATTCGAGTTTTTTATTAGTTAACCATTGTAAGCTTTGCTATTGTCGCCGTTGTAAATAAATGTTTGCTTTTTTGATAAATGTTCGTGCCTGCTCTAAAAGTACGTCAGTCAGACCCAAACATTACCACTGCATGTGCAACCCCACAAAGGCTGATCAAACTCCACAAATTCGAAATGTACTACTTGCTGGCCTTTAAGGCGTCGCATGCCTAAACGTAAAGTCTAAGCCTACGAGTCTGCCACTCACCGTAGTTACATCGGTGGCGCCTATCTGGAAGAGTGTCACAATACAGAACACCCAAATTCTAAGATGTTGGGGCTGGGCACACTAGCCACGACAATAGAAGAATTTGTACGTCCGCCCTTAGTTAGCAAAGTTTTGAGCCACTCTGGCCGCTTTGTCTTACGGCGCGGACACGAAAACGTCGCAGATGAACTTGATGGATTGCGACTATTTTCGGTCGAATTGGAACACCCAGTTGCCCTTTTATTTTTGCCCTCCCTGGGGTTCAGAATATTTTGATCATTTAGCGAGAGTTGCCTTACAGGGTCCTTCTGACACCCAACGTTCCCTGATGAACAGCTGATTCACACTTCTTACTAAAAAGAGCTCTGGCGAATGAGAGTGTCCGTAGATTGGGGGCGCAGTCAACCAGTGCAGGTGAACTAGGGGACTGAGTGCCACGAACTTCAAGGTCAGAGTAAAAGTAAGTTAGTTCTCCATGTGTCGCATAATGAGCCGCATTTTCAAGGAATTCAGGGATTACTGTCAGACTGGATGCATTCCATCTCTTTCCATCACTCAGCACAAAAGTGAAAGGCGTATTCTGGGCCTCTACTGTAAGAGGCTTACTATAAATTAAAAAATATCTCTTCCTATGGGACCTGCCCTTTACCGAGCCTCTCGTCTTTATGTGGTTTTGCTAAGCATCTTTTCTTCCATCGAAAGATGCATTACTGTTTCGCTTTTTTGGCGAGACTCTATTGCGGACATGAGGCGAAGAAGCTTGTAACTCGGATACCTGAGGAGGGATCCTAAAGTTCATAATGTCTATTTTAAAACGTGGTTGAAGTCCATGAAATAAAAAGCTGGCGAGAGACCTTTCACAGCATGTTGAGTGACGCTGTATAAACAAAAATACTGTGTAATGCTTTTTGCAACATCTTTCCCGTTCAGTCTGCCTACCTGCAAATGTTCAGGAACCCTATTCAGGCGTTCCATTTGGCTGTTGAACTAGGGATCATAATTAAACGAGAACACGGGGTGGATGCTCCTTTCCCTAAGATAGTTTTCAAACGATCGTGACACATGCTGTGGACCATCGTCGCTAACTAAGACCTCTGGTAGACATTCCCGGCTAAAAGAACAGTCTAGCAACCTAATGGCATCCACGTATATGGTATTCGTTGCAAGAAACTCGTGCCACATACAATGTAGTCTGCCAATGTAACGAGATGGCTTGAAAAAGAGACCTATTGGGCTGACAATAACCATACCAAATTCTTCCACGGCCCTTCAGGCCAATCAACCGGCTGCAGCAGCACTACACGAGGCTAGACAGACTTTCCTGTCCGCTGACAGACACGACATTGCTTTACATGCTCTTCTAAAGAACGATCCATTTGAGGTCCCCAATATTATTCATGCATAAGTAACTCATGTACAGGAGACATTATTTCTTACACTAAGATGAGCCTTAACCCATTATTACATTTCTCGGATAACCAAACCACTTGCTCCCACAACCCACAAGACTTTCTGCAATGTCACATCTGTGCTCGGGTTCAGCTGGACAGATTCTTTATCGACTACTGATGTGACTAATGATACAATCTAATCATTATCACTAAGTTCTAGACCGTTATGAAGTGGTAGTCTAGACAAAGCATCTGCTAACACGTTTCCGAACTCTCACAATGCTCTACATCAAAAGTCTAGCTGACCACCTTGAAATCCTTACAAGCCAGCGACCTGCATCTGCTGCGGCTAACAAAGCAACTACAGCCCGCTGGTCAGTTTCAAGGGTTAAAGGCTTACCCCAGAGGCAAATATACCACTTTTTGAATGCAAAAAGCCAGACAAGCGCTTTGCGTTTACGTACAGAGTACATATTTTCAGATTCTTACAGTGTTCTCGATGCGAATCCCACGGTTACAGCTTAGGACCATACCGCTGCTGTAAAACTGCTCCAATGTAAGTGTAGGATGCATTGGTTGTGACTACCACATGTAGACCACGATTAACCACCCTAATACTAGGCGAATAATTAAGACGCGTCTTCAACTGAATCAAACTAAGCTGCATTGAGCACTCTCAGACTAAGAAAAGTTTCGGCCTGCCTCAGCATGAGACGAAGAGATTGGACTGGATATGTATAGTGATGTATCAACTTGGCGTCATATCCTGTCAGTCCTAGAAATGACTGCAATGACATAATGTCTTTAGGATGTGTAGGAGTAACTATAGCACTCACTTTGCTTTCTAAAGGTAAAATGCACTGTGCTGAAATATTATGGCCGAAGAAACTAGGATCTTTGACAGAAAAAAATGACATTTATCGTTTAGCTTCATACCACGGTTTGCTATACAAGTCAAGTCTTTATTCATGTTTGCGTCATGCTCAGACCAAGTCTTCCCCCACACAAGAATATCATCAAGATCGCAAACTACAGTTTTGCAATTCTTTAAAACCTGGGACAT
Organism: Rhipicephalus annulatus; assembly: GCA_013436015.1. Taxonomy (NCBI): domain Eukaryota; kingdom Metazoa; phylum Arthropoda; class Arachnida; order Ixodida; family Ixodidae; genus Rhipicephalus; species Rhipicephalus annulatus. The sequence goes on along the minus strand of WOVY01010379.1, from coordinate 20,047 downwards.
CATTTTTTGATGAAGTGTAGGCAGGGACGCCACAGCAAAGCATCTACGCCCAAGCCTCAAAAAGCTATCTTGTGTTAAGAATGTCGTCAACTCCATACTGCTCTCTTCAAACAACAGCGGATGATAAGCAGACGCTAAGTCTAGTTCTGAAAAATGAGCAGCTTCATAACATTTGTAACCACACTTCTACGTGCGGTAAAGGATGTCCGTCCATTACAATTGTCTTATTTGGTTCTCGGAGCTCCACACAAGACTGGCTGCTTCCATTCTTCTTGTGGACAATGACAAGCGGCGAGACCCACTCCTTGACGTCAACACGTTCAATTACATCACAGTCCTCGAGTTGTCTACATCACTTCTTGTTTGAAGCAGTGTATGTGACATGTGCATTAGGAGACACCAGCGATGCCCAGGTGGCACGCCTACGATTTCCTTATGTGCACCTAAATTTTACACGTTGCGCCACCCTGGAAAGCTGTCTGAGAACCAGTTAGTCGGCAAAAGATGTGCTGCACTACCCCTGGTTTTCCGGATATGCGTCGTGTCATAGGTACTTTCGAACTCGCAAGACCAGCGAAGAATCGGACACTTCGCTGTGAACTGAGACGCAGCGGGTGAGCAGCGGTGCCAGCGAGTATCTCTGCTAAAGTTTCAGCGATGTGTTGTGCGCGTTCGTATACTTTAGCGAGACCGTGTTGTCAAAAAAGACGGATTCACTGCCCGATGCCAGGCACAGCTGTGGCCACGTCTGTGTATAGCGCGTGAGTGGCCAGATTGGATTGGATTGGAGTGACATCACCGCAGAGCCAGCCTTGCTCTGCGGTGCGACACCTTGCAGCCGTTGCGAGTTGTGACGTCGCGTGCACAGTAGCATTAGCAGCCTTACAGACATGCAGGCATGCTCTGCACGGGTGTGAACGGTAGAAGGTGTGCTTGTTCAGCCGAAGATCCGCGCTCCCTGACCCTCACGTCACTTTAACACAAATCGCGTGTGCATTTATAAAACGCACCTGCATAAACGATGCACGCTCACCTGTGGCTGTTTAGAGGCATGTGATTATATGATGATATGATAATGCAACAAGACGTGAAAAAACACTACATGACCACAAATTGAAACCGGCAACAAAGAGTGCGTCGTTTATGCAGGCGTGTGTTATCAGTCGAAACGCGCTTCGGGTTATAGAATAGATATGATGAAAGCACCCTGAGTGAGCGCGGGTATTCAGTTAAACAACCACACCTTATAACGTTGTCACCCGTGCAGAGCAGGCCGGCATGTTGGTAAGGCCGCCCACGCTCCTGTGCACGTGCCGTCACAACGCGCAATGGCCGCAAGGTGTCGCGCCGCAGAGCAAGCCCGGCTGCTCGCGCGCTATACACAGACGTGGCCGCAGATGTACGCCTATGACGCGGAATAAGCAATGTGACCTTTCAACGTAGGGCCACGAATTGTGTGGCATTACCTTACAGTAAGGTGTGTTCGAATAGCGCCTGCGAAGTTCGACGTAGTGTGTAAGTTGCTTGTTATGCACCTGCTTTGAAGCAAAGTTAGTAGTTTCTCAGGCAGCAATGAGATAGCATTCGGCCCAGTGACAGCTGCTTTGAGTGAGAACATCACATTTGCGGAGCTGGAATTCGCCGCTCTTAATATATATATTATAGAAGCTGTTTCACCACGCACTTTCCTTTTAGGAGCAAAGCTCCTTAAGCCATGGGTCATGCGTCCTGGATATACGTAGTAGTTGTAGTAACACCTCTCGTTTAGCCCTTGGGATGTCTGATGGATGGTGGTACTTCTATATGATGAATATATGATGAAAAATTGCGAGATAGTGATACTCAAAGCGTTCACTAGATGGACGGATGGGCGGACAAAATATAGACAGACGCACATACGGACAGATGGACAGAAAAACACACAGACCGGCTGACGGACGCATGGACGAACACATCGCCCCACTAATCATCATTCACTCAGTCGATATGCTGTAAATTTTTCATGGATTCGACGGCTAGCGTGAACGAACAAAACTCTCGTATCGTAGTCTTTAAAATAGGTTTTCGAAGCTGATGGTGAATCGTCAAGTGAATGTCTAAGGCAACCTCCACAACAAATGCCAGTGTAAAGTGAATAAAACTGGTATTAGCTAAATTGCAAACATGTCGCAGTGGTCGTTATTTACCGAAGTCGACTTGCCGTCGTCAGCAGACCATTCGCAAGCTTGCGGTCGGCCGTCGTCAAAGCTCAATACCTCAAAAAATAAATGTCACGCCTGCGCGGAAGGCGCAGCGCAGTCACAGCGAAAACTAGACAAGCAGCCAATCGGAGCTTTTTCTAAAAACTCATTGGGTAACTGCTGCAATAACAGCTGCTGGGTTCCTACTACAGCATTAGTAATATAATGATCTGGGTAGTACACCAGCATTCGCTATTCTATTTTTCGTAATTTTTCTGAGTTTCGTTGTATCCGCTAAACACTTGCAAAAAATTTTGTTCCAGTTGTTCATGCAATGACTGACGACGATGGGGGATATTGTCACGACAAACGGGCATATACCCATAGCACAATCTTTTTATTCTTCTTTTTCGTCTTCCCCGTGTTATCACCAAATCTGTACTTCGTAGTACCGGCCCACTACACACTCCCGGACTCTATTTCATCCCTTCGCTCCGAATAAGGGATGACGTCAGCAATGGCTGCTATTTCCATCACACTATTTTCCGTCGTGTAGCCGATGGTCTTCGTACTACGTTTTTTTTCTTATTTCTTGATAGTGGTTACGGACACCGGCGGTGGTGGACAACTACGGCGCTGCGCGTGACCAGAGTTTTGATCTCATGACAGCTTTTGCTTTAAGAAAGAACGACTTTGAACAACCTGCTGGTTATTGACTTTGTGGTGGTTCCGAGGTTGACATGCATGTGTGTGGTGAGTAGTGCAACATGCGTAGATCGTCATGATTTTTCTAGCAGTCACCGACATGTACCCGGTCTGTAGTTGTGCACGTGAGGTTCGAATATCACCATCATCATCATCATCATCATCATCATCATCAGCCTGACTACGTCCACTGCAGGACAAAGGCCTCTCCCATGTTCGGCCAGTTAACCCGGTCCTGTGCTTGCTGCTGCCAATTTATACCCGCAAATTTCTTAATCTCATCTGCCCACCTAACCTTCTGTCTCCCCCTAACCCGCTTCCCTTCTCTGGGAATCCAGTCAGTTACCCTTAATGACCAGCGGTTATCCTGTCTACGCGCTACATGCCCTGCCCATGTCCATTTCTTCTTCTTGATTTCAGCTATGATATCCTTAACCCCCGTTTGTTCCCTAATCCACTCAGCTCTCTTCTTGTCTCTTAAGGTTACACCTACCATTTTTCTTTCCATTGCTCGCTGCGTCGTCCTCAATTTAAGCTCAACCCTCTTTGTAAATCTCCAGGTTTCTGCTCCGTAGCTAAGTACCGGCAAGATACAGCTGTTATATACCTTCCTCTTGAGGGATAGTGGCAATCTACCTGTCATAATTTCAGAGTGCTTGCCGAATGTGCTCCACCCCATTCTTATTCTTCTAGTTACTTCAATCTCGTGGTTCGGCTCTGCGGTTATTACCTGCCCTAAGTAGACATAGTCTTTTACAACTTCAAGTGCACTATTACCTATCTCAAAGCGCTGCTCCTTGCCGAGGTTGTTGTACATTACTTTTGTTTTCTGCAGATTAATTTTAAGACCCACCTTTCTGCTCTCCTTGTCTAACTCCGTAATCATGAGTTGCAATTCGTCCCCCGAGTTACTCAGCAATGCAATGTCATCGGCGAAGCGCAGGTTACTAAGATATTCTCCATTGACTCTTATCCCTAACTGTTCCCATTCTAGGCTTCTTAAAACCTCCTGTAAGCACGCGGTAAATAGCATTGGGGAAATTGTGTCCCCCTGCCTTACACCCTTCTTGATTGGTATTCTGTTGCTTTCTTTATGAAGCACTATGGTAGCAGTTGATCCCCTGTAGATTTCTTCCAGAATGTTTATATATACTTCATCTACGCCCTGATTCCGCAGTGTTTGCATGACGGATGATATTTCTACTGAATCAAACGCCTTCTCGTAATCTATGAAGGCTATGTATAGTGGTTGGTTATACTCTGAGCATTTCTCTATTACCTGATTTATAGTATGATTGTGGTCAATTCTTGAGTAGCCTGTTCGAAATCCTGCTTGTTCCTTTGGTTGATTGAATTCTAATGTTTTCTTTACTCTGTTAGCAATTACCTTTGTAAATAGCTTGTATACTACAGAGAGCAAGCTGATCGGCCTGTAATTCTTCAAGTCCTTGTCATCTTCTTTCTTATGTATTAAGATGATGTTAGCGTTCTTCCAAGACTCTGGTACTCTTTCCGTCAGGAGACACCTCGTAAACAGGGTGGCTAGTTTTTCTAACACAATCGGTCCTCCATCTTTCAGCAGATCTGATGTTACCTGATCCTCACCAGCAGCTTTGCCCCTTTTCATGCTCTCCAAAGCTTTTCTGACTTCTTCTATCATTACTGGTGGGGTGTAATCTGGGTTACTGCTAGTTCTTATAGTATTAGGGTCGTGTTTGTCTCGGCTACTGTACAGATCTCTGTAAAACTCCTCCGCTATTTTAACTATCCTATCCATATTGGTAGTTATTTTGCCTTCTTTGTCCCTTAGTGCATACATCCGACTTTTGCCTATTCCAAGTTTCCTCTTCAACGCTTTGACACTTCCTCCATTTTTCAGAGCGTGTTCAATTCTCTCAATGTTATACCTTCTTACATCGCATACCTTACGTCTATTAATCAACTTCGAGAGCTCTGCCAGTTCTATTTTGTCTGTTGTACTTGACACTTTCATGATTTGACGCTTCTTAATTAGGTTCTTCGTTTCCTGCGAAAGCTTGCCAGTGTCCTGTCTAACTACCCTGCCTCCAACTTTCACTGCACACTCCGTAATGATACTCGTCAGATTATCATTCATTGTATCTACGCTAAGGTTGGTTTCCTCACTAAGAGCCGAGTACCTGTTCTGCAGCGACACTCTGAATTCCTGTACTTTCCCTCTCAGTGCTAGCTGATTGATTGGCTTCTTGCGTATCAGTTTCTGCCGTTCCTTCTTCATGTCTAGGCGAATTCGAGACCGTACCATTCTATGGTCACTGCATCGTACCTTGCCAACCACTTCCACATCCTGCACGATTCCAGGGTGTGTACTCATTATAAAGTCTATTTCGTTCTTATTTTCGCCATTAGGGCTCCTCCATGTCCACTTGCGGTTTTCTCGTTTTCGGTAGAAGGTATTCAAAATCCGTAAATTATTGCGTTCTGCGAATTCTACTAGTAGCTCTCCTCTGGCGTTTCTAGTGCCGATGCCATAATCTCCTACTGCCTGGTCTCCAGCCTGCTTCTTCCCTACCTTTGCATTAAAGTCGCCCATCACTATAGTATACTGTGTTTTTACCTTACTCATTGCCGATTCCACGTCTTCATAGAAGCTTTCAACTGAAGCGTCTTCATGGCTGGATGAAGGCGCGTAAGCCTGTACTACCTTCATTTTGTATCTTTTATTCAGTTTAATTACGATACCTACCACCCTTTCATTAATGCTATAGTATTCCGCTATGTTGCCAGCTATGTTTCTGTGAATTAGGAACCCCACTCCCAGTTCTATTCTGTCTGCCAAGCCCCTGTAGCAAAGGACGTGCCCATTCTGTAGCACCGTATAGGCCTCATCTGTCCTCCTAACCTCACTGAGGCCTATTATATCCCATTTACCACCCGCTAGCTCCTCGAATAGTACAGCTAGACTTCCTTCACTAGATAAGGTTCTAGCGTTAAACGTGGCCAAATTCAGGTTCCAATATAATACCGGAACCAATATTGGTTCGAATATAATACCGTATTAAATTGAATTTTAGGCAAGGTTTTTTTTAATTTCAAGTTTTTGGAACTAAAGTCAACCCCAGGTCCTCGAAACTTCCGGAGGCCTCTCCCACGACATTTCTAAGATTAATATGTCGGTTTAGGGCCGTTCAACGGCAACAATATATGTTAAACCTGCATAGCGAAGAGCAGTGGATTAGTTGGTGACGAAACGAAGCAGCCACCAAGCCCACGAAGTGCTGCCGATGGGGGCGCACTTTTTATAGCCAGCGAAGTGGATGACGTCGCTGGCGATGGGGCTGACCATCCACCATTTAGGACCAGGCATTGTGATAGTGGTGACAGGCTGGCAGGTAGAGGCGAGATGAAATCTGATTTTCCGGTTGTTTGGTGGATAGTCAGAGCAATGTCGAAACATCGCAATCCACAATCCGTCGATGTGTGCAGAGGGGTGGACACACCGGCAACAAGAAGCAGATGCGCGACGACGGCTGATAACACTTGATAGCGAAGAGCAGCAGTGGATTAGTTGGTGAAGAAACGAAGCAGCCACCAAGCCCACGATGAAATGAAATGAAAATATCCGCACACGTGAAAGAGCACTATAGTGCTCTATAGTAGGTAAGATGTATGTATTTTTTTTCATTCTGTGTAGGTTTAGCGAAATATTATGTATAGGGGGTCCAAGGAGGCCACGAAGCGGCGTAAAATCTGTCTTTCGGGCGCAGCATAGCCGCCATCCGCTTCAGACTAGAAAACTAGCGCTGCCTAATTGTAGCTCGATGAAGCTTTTTTTTTTCGTCTATCTTCAGTTTCCAACTCCCGCAGCATATTCCATAGATTTTACCGTGTGGTCAAGGAACCATGCTAGCTGATTATTTTTCACCGGGTGAAACGTATACTCGATACTAGTGCCACGGCCCACTGGCTAGCACTTCCAAAGACTCGTCAATGAGTGCGGCGCTCCCTCACTCTTACTTCACTGTACTCACAAGCACAGTGCTAGTCGATGAAGGGAATCCTGTGCTACAGTTGATTTGCTGTTACAAAGCATAAATTATGGGATCGAAGCCTTTACTGCATCAGCGCAAGACAATGTATGAGCCTTAAGGATATCTAAATCAAAATTGTTGTTTGAGCATTTGCTGCAACATTCAGCGTTCCTGAAGAACAACGAATGAAAAGAAACGTTCTAAGTTGGGATGCGTTGCACTGATTCTTCAAGCGATATGCCAGTGCATAAAGTGTGAACTAAACTAACAATAATGAAAAGTTTTACGCAAAGCTCCTCATGAAACTTACATCGGTCGCATGAGCACGCGTGGAGCCAGAAATCTAATGTCACCTATGGCCTGATCCGCAAACAGAACCGCTCAAGTGGCCCGGCAGTGGTAACGCCAGCAACAAGTTTGCCTGACATTACAGCTGTGCTCGTCAATAGCAGAGGCCATATTGATTGAAAACGACTACCCAGCTAAGATGTTGTGATGGACGCGCTGAGAGCTCACGTCAGATATGTCGTTTTCGCACTTGCCCATCATCTAAGTTCACGGCCAGGAAACAATACGTGCCTCTTCTTACCACACAATACTGTTCTATTATTTGTGCCTTTCATCAGTACATGCTCCAGCGAGAGTGGCTACTACTCCTAGTTGCTTGGCTCATACTTAAGTTCACAATACCCTCTCAGTCCTCTACAGTCAAAAGCCCAACTCTCAAGCATATTTGAAAAGAGTTCAGGGAGGTGTCTCTGCTGTTATATGAGACCCACGACGAGAATGACCACCTGTATACTGATTCTTCATGCAGGATAGACGGGTCTGCAGGATCTAGGAAGAACTACCACGGCCGTTATTAGGCCATAACACCAGATAACATCACGAAAGGACTTGTTCTTGCACTAGCTTGTGCTTGATAATAATAATAATGTAGCGCGAGAAGACACAGTGAACGCCCAACCCAGTGTTGTGTGGATCTGTGTGTCTGTTCTGTCTCAGATGACATCGCTAGCCGCTGCATTCGTTGCTTCCACGTACTGCACTTCACGTGCTTTGTGATAAACCAAGCAAGAAACAGCCCGTGCTCACACACTCCTAGGCAGCTCTTCAACATTTTATATCTACATTACGCTACGTCTATAACAAACAACCAGTGTTAGAAATGAAAAAGCTGCTCCGAATTCTTGTCGTATGAGTAGGACATCACGCTTCACTTTTTCGCAAGCCATACTACAACGGGCCACGAACATACTGATGCAGCATATCGATCTGCTCGTGAAGATGGCGTAAAAATTTTGGCTCAATTCTCACGAACAGAGGCAGCATCTCAAGTTAATGAACTTGCAAAAAAATACATAACATCCTCCCGAAACATGCCAAGGTCACCAACTGAACCCATCCTTTGGACTTCGCCATCCATAAGGCTATTCTTGACTTGAGCCAATAATGATTTGCCAGCTGTGGCAAGTTGTCTGTTCAAAAAAAAAGTTTTATTTTCTGAATGAGCTATGTTTAAAGTGCTGCAGGCAGCAACAGCAGCATCGAGGAAACTGTCTTGGGTGTTCTGTGCCGCTGTCTTTGATGGAGCGTGCAAAAGCTGCCGCTAGCAGTAGAAGGGGCCCTCATGTGCGATAGGCTTCTGCAGGAACAGAGAGTGTTCGAATTCTCACCTTCGGTGTCCTCGCACTGAAAACCTGTGGAGGTGTCTCAGAATTTATCGCGCGGCAGAGGCCTGCAGGACATATTATAACACTACCACGACTCACCGTTTCTTTTACTTATCTTCTTTTGCTCCCTCGCTTTCTTTTCACGCTTCAGCTTTCTTACCTCCTTCCTCCTAGTTTGGGGCAGCGAATCACCAAGATGTCTCCATATTCGTTAAAATCTCCGTCTCTCCATGATTTGCAGCTCTCTTTTTTATTCTTCTGCGTCAAGCGAATAAAAAAATGAACACTACACCATTGCAACTTAACAGTCGGGAGACTTGTATTTTACTTCTGGCAGGTGCGCTTAGAGGCGTCGACAACTCTGCTTGCAGACTCAGTTCATCCGACTGAACTTCAGTAGCTTTTACATGACGACTAGTGGAAACATCGTCAGGTACGCCTCAACTGTGAAAATCACAATTGCATCGCACACACGTAGACATTGGTGTATCCAGAGGAAAAGGAACCCGAATACCACACATTTTTTTATATTTCCATGGGCATATATACGCGCGCTCATACAAGCACACGCAATTACATAAATACATGAACGAAGAGACGTCTAATCCCCTCCTCCCCCCCCCCCAAAAAAAAGAAAACTATGTAGCTACTGGCCTAAACTTGTGTCTATTGCGAAAACAGCGCGCGAGGGGTCTTTGCAGTACGCTTTTGCGAGTGTCAATTCGGATAGATGCCTTGCCTGCTTTTTTCAAAAGAACAACTCATCAGCCTTTATTACGTTAGCTGATACGTACGAGCGGTGGCGTTTACAGCTGCGCTTGAACCAATGAGAGATATAGGGTGCACCGGCAGTACCGTGTCTGTATTTTGCCATGTATATACAGGGCGTCCCAATTATCACGTAGCACGGTGAAAAAAAGAAACGGTGTTACGTGAAGGAAACCTCAAGTATGTAGTTCCTGGTATACTGAAGTAGCCGCTACTATTTTTTGTTAATGACCAATAATATCAGTCTCAATATATTTTAACTCACGAAGTACTCGCCCAATTATCAAAATGTCAATGATTCAGATGTGCACATGTCGAAATGACATCTGCCAGCGCTAGTTCCAGCAATAATTCAAGTGTACGGTCATTTTTTTTCTGTGAATAAAATTAGCACGCGAAATATAAAAAAATAGCACGTGACTGTGCTCACACGCTCAAAACAAATTATCGCCCTCAAATAATCTTACTGGAAGCCACCCCTTTGCCTCTTTTCTGTTGCCAGCGACAGCGTCTTTCCCATTGGCAACGGCGCAGGTCGGGTGCCAAAAAAACGTGTCGCAGTTTTGCAGGTATTCTTTCTGCTTGAGTGTACGTCGCTATCCACATTCTTAGCCTAAGGTCAACTGTTCTTATTTATAACGTGACCGGACCGTTGTTTTGAATATAGTGATTACATGCTTTACGTGCAAGATCAAGGCGGAGCGTTTTTTGGACGGAATGTCGCAGATAGCGCAATCCGTATCTTTAAGACCCTAGTTCTTTGGGTATTTTGACGAAAAAAATTTTGTCCTGTCTGTCTGTCTGTCTGTTTGTTTGTCTGTCTGTCTGTCTGTCTGTCCGTCCGTCCGTCCGTCCGTCTGTCCGTCTGTCTGTACATTCGTTTGTTGTCCGCCGCAACGATACCTCAAACGGCCCCAAACGAAACCCCAAACGCTCTTCCCCATCCGCAGCACCCTGCAATATTGCTCAAGTTTCAGCGTTCATACTTGTGCGATTGTCAATTAAAAAGCAAATACTGCACACGTTAAAATGAATTTCACAATGATTTTGCCGATAAAATTACGGGAGGCGTCATCTTTGTCCCTACTTTGAACCATATGATCTAAAACATTGCCTCCAAGATGCAGCGCACAGCAATTCATCTGTAGAGCAGACGACGGATGACAACTTGCCCTAAAGCGCGTTCTTCAGTCTAATACGGCAGTCTTCGTGCCCCAAATGATAAAAATTTGTTATGAATCATTTATGAACCCATTCAACATTCAATTCTCTTACCCAACGTGTTGCAAACACATGGCCATCACAGCAGCTTCATCTGTGTGTCAGTAATGGAGAGGCATCATATATTAGAAGTCTCAGTGCTCTACGTATAAGAGTGAATTCAGATACTGTAGAATACCATGTTCAAAGTAGTTACTCTTATCTGCTAAAACAGCCTTTCTTCACCAAATGTGGTCACGTTTACTCGCGTTCGAAGCTTATTGCCGCTTTTCCGTACCGATTTCTAGATTACTCTACTTATCAGCGCATTCTCGAAAAGTTCTAATTTGTACCACGAATATTGCCACTAAAAACAAAATAATGCAGCATGTTTTTCTATATTACTGTATGACGGTCTTCAGTTGTCTATTTACGAGATTTAAAAAAAAATCGAAGATGGAGTTTTTTATTCAAATTTCTGTGCAGTACACTTTTGCCAAGATGAGAACTTTGAGGCAATATATAAATATTTACATTCGCCCTACGACAGCAATAGTTTATGCACTAATTCAAAGCACTATATCCTTAAAACGTGTCAAGTTTGAAAACGCTGCTTGCATTCCTTTCGGAGAAAAAATAGAGAAATCATAACTTATTTTAAACTGTTGCAAAATTAGACATCTTTAAAAGCTATTTTCCTAAGGTCTACAAACTTGAAACCGTATGTGTTCATTTTTCACGATACATGCATTTCAGGTAAAAAATATCTTCTTTGAAACAAAGATGTTTGTCTTTTTATAGCATCTGCAATTTTCCAAAATGACAGGTGACGAAATTGGTGCCTCCGTGTTGGTGAAGTTTGATTTTTTTCTCGTAAGTTATGCCGTTAATCTTAAAACGAAGTTGACTTTCGGGCTACCTGGTGAGAGGTGCACGAAATATAAAATACTCAACGAAATATAAAACATCACCTTTGGACCCGTGTCGATCTCACCCTATAAGAACCCCAGCGTTTATCACGCTGCGCTGACAATACTACAGGATGCTCGAAAACGCATGTGCACCAACGCTTTGCTAAGACGACACGGTGGTGAAACCTGCGCGTCACTTTGCGTTCTACACTTAAAGCCTCCGAAATAGGTGCGCACGCCTTCCTACGTTTTCGAAGATAACTTCCAGATGGCGCTCGTGTCCGCTCATTCGCTTGCGCTGCACGGACCAACAATCTCTAACGCTGCGTCTTCAGAGTATAAATAACCAATTTTCTCGCGTAGAACATCAAACAAATGTTTTGTTCACTTTCTCCACACGCGAGATTATCGCCTTTTGATGACGTTCGCTGTGAGACATGCAGATACAGGGCCGATCTTTTTTTTGCATTTCCTTCGTTGCTACTGGCTATGGCAAAGTGACGTTGTTAGTGGGTGCTTCTTTCGGATGCGCGCATTAGTAAAGTCACGTGTTATTTTTGTATTTCGAAGGCTTTCTTTAGTAACTGATTGATTGATATATATGTGGGGTTTAACGTCCCAAAACCACTATATGATTATGAGAGACGCCGTAGTGGAGGGCTCCGGAAATTTAGACCACCTGGGGTTCTTTAACGTGCAACCAAATCTGAGCACACGGGCCTACAACATTTCCGCCTCCATCGGAAATGCAGCCGCCGCAGCCGGGATTTGAACCCGCTTTTTAGTAACTGAAAGACATGAGCACGCAATTAATATGTTTTTGAAAGTAGCACAGACAGATGTTTCAACATGGGCAAATCTGGCTCATTGACATTTTGATAATTGCACAAGTATTTTTAGTTGCAAATTAAATTATGACTAAATAATTATTTGTCATTAACAAAAAGCTATTATAGACTACTACAGTACACTGGGAACAGTCTACACCTGCCTTGCTGCGCGTAACACCATTCCTCTTTTTTTTTATAGAGAAGTGTTATAACTGGACCGTCTTCATAATGGATGACTGGGCTTCGCATAGGTAATTAAAACACAACAGAGCTTGAGAGAAATCCATATATAAAACCCTTGTTGGTTCTATTTCAGCACGATGTGCTGGTAGTTTCTATTAACAGCTGAGCCGAGAGAGCTCCAATGTGAAATACTAGGTACAATTACGTGTAATAAATCTCACTATTATGGAAGCGGCGGCCGCGAGCACGTCTTTCGTGGAAGGGAAGGACGATGATTGCGGGAGCGCTCGTGGGGAGCATTCAGCATAAATACAATGGTAATGATCTATAGAATGTACATGCATTCTATCATAGAATTCGACTGTGCTTTATTTTCTGGCAGTGTGACTGGTAAAATGAGACCACTAATACTATTGGAAAGGGAAGTTTAACGATTGTGCCTTGGACTGCCCTAGTTCGTTGATAACAATGTGCTCTACATGGAAACGCGTCTACCTTCATTGTTAAATATATTCAAAATACTTACTATCCAAACATTTTTAACCAATACACTTCACCCTAGAGAGAATCGTTTATGCTTTTTATTAAAGATCCAAGCTTATTTTTGAAACTCGGTGGTCACGATTCCAATCCCTACAGGTTATGTTCGTTCGAGCGCTGCTAGAACCAGTGAACGTCACAATGAAACATGTTTTATCTACAAGTGACTTTAATTTAGACTTTCAGATAGCATTTCAGAATATTTACGCCTCTAACGCGAAGCAAATGCCGTTTCAATATTTAAATGATCGGTTACAAGATTACTTGGCACACGTGAACATAAACAACATAATTGCGACCGATGCATCCATATCAAATGAAAAGGCTGGGGCAGGTAACGTCTTGCGTTTACTTGACTGTTCCTTTTTGGTTAGGCTTTCCAGAGTGATTGATTGATTGATTGATTGATAGATGGATGGATTTGTGGGGTTTAACGTCCCAAAACCACCATATGATTATGAGAGACGCCGTAGTGGAGGGCTCCGGAAATTTTGACCACTTGGGGTTCTTTAACGTGCACCCAAATCTGAGCACACGCGACTACGACATTTCGGCCTCCGTCAGAAATACAGCCGCCATAGCCGGGATTTGAACCCGCGACCTGCGGGTCAGCAGCCGAGCACCTTAGCCACTAGACCACCGCGGCGGGGAAGGCTTCCAAATTACACACCAATATTCATAGCATAATGACTTTCTATTGCACTAGCATTGTGCAAACTTCCTTCGGGCAAATCAAAAGCAGTCGTAATGGCAGATTTTTTTTCAGTTTATGCTGCTCTGTCTTCGGGAGCCACCTTAACATTTATGCATATGTTTCGACAGCCCATACCAACAAACTTGCAAAAACTTCAGCTGTTACGGGTACCGGGCCATCGTGGCATGTATCTTAATCAGAAGGCGGATGCACTGGCCACAGTTTTTCTTAGCGGTTCCCTTATCCCTTTTTTGCCTGATACGGCTTATGCGACAGCAGTGGGGTTTAGAAACCTTTGTTTGCATAATAAAATCAACACCTACTCACAGAATAAGTTTTGAGATTTCACACATCTAAGGTGCTGCTGGAATAGACAGTGGTGCGCAACATTGCAATTGAAAGTTACTTATACCAGATTGCGTTGTGGAACTCCACAACTAAATTATTAGATACATAAACTTGGTCTAAAGGCGTCACCTTTGTGTCAGGTTTGCGGAGAAATGGAAACAATACATAATTTCTTTTCATTCTGTCACCGATATTCTTATCAGCGGAAAAGACACCAGGTAGCTCCACTTGAAAAATCAGGGTTACAGTTAAATGTGGCAGTAATTTTATCGTTTGGCACCATTACATTAGGTTATAGCCACAGGGACGTCTGCTCTGAGGTATTTTGAGTATATACTTAAAGGAAAGCAATTGCCATGCTAGTGTGACTTTTTTATATCATTCGTTCTGGACCCACCACACCCCCTGTCCTAAAGTATATCTGATAGCCCTGCATCGTTGCTCAGATATATTCTGTTTTTATTAGTGACATTAACGAGGTTCTTTGTACTAGCAGACTTGGTGCCGTTAGGGTGTATATCGAGGGGACTATTGGTCAGCTGCCAGCTCGTATAAGTTCACGTGCTACGTGACGCCTTACAGGCTCATAAAAAGAATGTGCCACACTCGCCGCTTATGGCTACAGGGGCGCTGACTGACACTCCACGTTTAAATTACATATGAACCCAATAAAGTGGCTGGGGGGGACAGCCGCCGTGATAGCTCAGTGGTAGACCATCGAAAGCGTTATTAAAAGTCGTAGGTTCAATTCCTGCTCACGGCAAGTTACTTTATCATCCACTCTTCTGTCTTTTCATTACATTACATTGATTTTACTAACTTCCTCTATGCATTCATTGGTATTGCTGCCTGTTAGATGTCATGTATATGTATATATATGCGCCGAAATACTAAGGATCATCATCGTCATCATCTTTTTGCATGAATAAACCTTAACTTCCCACTGACATTAACCACCGGATTTATTGCCGATTCCCCTTCGAGGGTTAAGAGACAATACAGAGGAACAAGTAAGCAAGCAAGCAGCGCTGGCAGCAGGCCGTTGCAGCCGGGCATCGGTGGAGTAAACATGGCTGCTAGTTTGTTTCGGTGTTCTCCTCTGGATTCGCTTTGTAGCACGAAACCCCACATTTGGCGCCCAACGAGAAGGTCAACACCCTGGGCCACGGATGTCGAAGCGACCTGGTAGTCTGCGACCATGGTCCTCACGATGACGCTAACCGCTTGCAACATTTCGTTGCAATATTTTCGTTGCAACATTTTGGTTGCAACATTTTCGTTGCAACATTTTCTGGCCAGGACGCGAAGTATTGGTCGTCAATTTCACCGATGTACCTGTGTACTTCATGACAGCTGGCACTTTCTTGGAGCTGGAGGTGCTCCGACGGGTTCTTGCCAGCTGCACTGCGAGGGGGCCCGGGAATTACAGCGATGACGGACTGCAAGAATATGTTCCGGCCAAGCAGCAGTTGTTCGGTAGGACTGACTGCAGCGCTCCTGAGACCGTAAGGTAACGCACGTGCCGCGGCGATGCCACCTTCTTACCCAGCCATTCCTGTTTCACCTCTTTTTGGCTTTCCTCGAGGAGTTTGCCCTATTTGCTGGGAAAGTTGATGAGCCGATTTTTCAAGAGCGCCACTACTATGAGCCAACCCGACGTCCTCTCGAGCCCACTCGGGCCTCCACGACAACTTTGGCTTCATGGCTACATGACCTCTTTGTGGGCTACTATACTCCCTTTGCATCCCGTCCCTTGCACCCTATGCGCCTCGACCATGCTGCCGCAGATGATCCTCATCGTGAAACGATGAAGCAGCGTACCTGGGCAAATTTTGCCGTGAGCACAGATGGCGCACATGACGAGGCGGCCTCGGACGATGGGGTGGCACTACATGCTAACGACGTCTGCAGGTACGAGCATGCCTTCGGGAGCCTGAGTTCTGGGTCACTTACAATGGCCATGGTGATCGTCGGGGAAGAGGAAGGCGAGTTCCAGGAAGGTGAGGAAGAGACTGACTGGTGTCGGCACGGTGCGTAAGATGTCGCCGAATTGGAGTGGACGCAACGCAATCTAGGAGGCTGACGTGAGGCGAGACGGCCATGCGAACCGAGAGGCGGCAGGTGATGGCCGTGCACAGAGGTGTCAACTGCGAACAGAAGACAATGAAGTCTGTGAAGGGACAGAGGAAGAAATGTTGAAGAAAAAGGAAAAGCCGGAAGGACCTTGATCTTGAGAAACTGTTGAAGGATGTTATCTTGGAAAGTGCCGTACTTCTTCTGGGAAACCAAATAGGGTAGTCGGCATAGCAGTGAATATTGGAAGAATATGTCGGCAGATGACTCGGACAGGGAAGTGGAGCATCACACTGATCTAGAGACCGAGAAAGTCAAGGCTGAATTGGCCGTGGCATTTGCCCAGAACAGAACAGTCGGCAGATGGACGTCATGTGAGCAGCTTTGAAGTGGCGTAAGGCACATGAAGGCTATTACTTTAAAGCGCACGAAAAACAAGAGTGACGTGAAAGAGGGAGAAGCAACGTCGGCGGAAGTGGAGCAGGCGGTGGTCACCATCAGGGAAGAGTCAGCGAATAGCAAGGAGCAGAATGGCGGAAGGCCGATTGAAAGATGAGAGGATGCAGGTACGCTCTGGAAGCAGATTCCGAGGGTTCTAGCGCCGACTACAAGGAGGAACAAGCGTTCCACAAGAAAAAAAACTCACATATATCCGTGGAATGCATCATGATGAGTGGGGTGAAGCATCTGTGAGTCCGTCGCGCCTCCGTCCATTCTTTCGTTCTTGTTTCTGTTCATCATGCAATGATCTGTGCGTCCATCCATCCATCCGTGCGTGCCGTTCATCTGTGCATCCATCCATCTGTGTGTGCCCGTTCGTGCGTCTATACGTAACGTCTGTCCGCGCGTCCGTCAGTGCATTCATCCGTTCATTCATGCGCCTGCCCACTCATTCATTGCGTTCTTCTGTCCGTCTGTTCGTGCGTCTGTCCATTCGTCCGTCCATGTAGTGAACACTTCAAATATGGCCATCTCGCATATTTTCATCATAAATTCATCATATAAAAAGAAGTACCACCATTCAGTGGACATTTCGAGGACTAAACAAGAGGTGGCAGGGTGAACTAGAGTCGCGGGACGCGTGCACTTTATTACGCATGCGCTTCATGTCTAGTTCCCACCTTTAACCACCTCTTGTTCATAACCACTGCGGCCCAACCCTCACTAAAGCTTGCTAAAACCAAGGAAGTTACGCCCGGGAGTTGAACAAGGCAACCCTTTTTGGCCACATAGTGCTAAAAGTGCGTCGTTCTGATATAGTTTTTTTTAAGTAAGCATCAAATTCAAGGCAAATTTTTTTGGAGAATATGTCACCGATACTCTCCTCTGTAGATTATTTCATCAGAAACAACTATCTTTTTTATTCATGACTTACATGCGCGGGTTCATCCTCAATTCTAATGAGTGCGCGCGTGGCGCTCCTAGTCCTGCTGTGGAGGTGGCTACGTAACTACACGATGCACTACTGCTGCATAGATCGCGAACGCACGACCCACGTCCTAAGGAGCGTCGCCCTAAAAGGCAACCACGGACAATAGTAGCAACCATTCTGCCGCCTCAACAACTGCTGACCCGAAAAGGAGTAATGAAACGCCGAGTTGCCGGTGTGTGGTCGTGTGTGCCATGTGCAGTCCGTCATGCCAAGGTTAGACAAGACAGTTGCATGGACTACCGGTGTAAAATAGCTGGCATCTTTTCCACTCTTTCTGAGGGGAGGAGGACAGTATGCCAGCGGGGGCCACGATCACAGCCAACGTGGCAGAGGAGGACGATGAGCGCGGGTGGGTTCGTGGCACGCGGTCAGCAGCTGCTGGCAAACGGGAAGTTTCGGCCGAGCATCGGTGGAGACAAGATTATTGCTAGTTTGTCTCGTTATGTTCCGTGAGGGTTTCCGGGCTAGCCGCTTTCCGAACCCCACAGTATGAAGATGAAATTCGGCCCGGCAGGTAAACTTCAGCTCTGTGTCACTAGTTTCTGACTCTTATAATAAATTGAATTATTATTGCGTGCTACGCTTTGGGCGGCATATGTTTGTCTTCACAAACGGGAATTTGTTCAACCCTTATGAAAAACATTCCCAGTCACGTTATGGTGAACGTGATTAAACAAATCACTTTGGGACTTGTCATATAAAAAAACAGTCATTGATTTTTCTCGCAATCAGCTGGATTGGGCTGACTGAACGTCGAGACGTATTCGGTTGATCGAACCGAAGGGTTGTGCTAAGTGCCCAATGCTCTTGATATGTGCACCTTAACACGGACATGTCACTCTCGGTGTATTTTTCTACCGACTAAACTCACATAATGTACACGTGTATTGAAAGACTCAACCACGTTATATTCTCTTTATTATACTTCCTTGAATCAAGGAAATGTTGAACACTTCACTCTCAAGTTAACGCAGAAGTCCAGCAACTGCCATTTAAAAGACTGATAAGACATGCGTGAAGCACGTACATTATCACGGATAACATGACGGTCTGCAATATCTCATATACCTCTATAGAATAATGCACAGATATGATTTTAGTGACATTTTTTGTGGGCACACTCCACTATGAAACAATTGAAAATGTGACTTCTCATTCAAGCAATACCGCTGTAGCGCCCGCCTACTTTCCAAGGCAATCAATTCATGAGAAAGTAGCAGGGGGCCAGCAGGGTTGATATGTTTTGCCATTATTCTTTGGCGCAGTCTCTGAGTACATGAGGGCCAAGAAAAGTGATAAGCTAGTCTATTAGAACCCGAAACCTTCGCGGTCTTCACCCACTCTATCTTTTCATCTTCGCAACATTCACTGTAGCTATACAACTTGTCGTGGAGTGGCACTGTACATTCAAACGAATTGAAGCGCTTGTTGGCAAAGCAAGCCACGAAAAAGAAAAAAAACAACAGAATCTCTTGATTGATGTTTGAGCGGGTTACTGTTTTGTACTACGGCTTCGTGAACATATCTCTTTTGTGCGTCTGTGTAGTAAATCAAACAAGGTCATGGTACCTATCCTTCTATCATGCGCTTGCGACGACGATAACGATTTCGCCTACGCGGACCTACCGCCTCAATGATCACAAAAAACAGTTGATTTACATTCAAATGTGGCGCTTGATTAACGCGCTCAAGCCGGCCTGCATGCACATAAAGTAGGCGTGAAGGAAGGGGCGTTGGTGGGAAAATGAATGCATATGTGGCCCGCAACGCACACGAATTGTTCATATGCACTCAGATAACGACAACTTAAGGCTGGCCCTTCTTCGCATTGGCTTCGTAAGAGCCACACAGCGTGCCATTGTCCAATGTCCACGTGTGCTTAGATGTGGCCCAGAGCTTGATGTGGACGAAGATCCAGATGATGGCACCCAGTGTCACTACGGAGCCGCAAAAGCGGAACAGGTTGTCATAAGATCCCACCTTGTCCCGGAAGTAGCCTGTATAAGAGCGCAATGAAGCACATATTGAGAGTATACTCTAATAAAGGCGGCAAAGTACATGTTTTGGCAATACGGCTTCCTACTAACCTGGCTTGCAGTTTTTTTTTTGGCTGGTGCACATGAGCAAATGATAACTGGATCAGCCACAATCATAACGAAACCAAGTTGAAAGGTCTTCCTCGTTCAAGAATACTTCGGTCGATCGCTTTAATGGGCACCGCGAAGCTCTGGAGATGCCCAACCGCCTTTCAGATAGCCCTTAATGTCGGAACACAAATTATGCTTCAATGAACTTGCTACTTCCCATTTACATATCTAACAGCTTCCAGCACTACCCACGTCAGTATAATCCTGTCGAAAGCAATGACAGTGCTTTATTCATTCGAAAATATGGAAGTTATGCCAAAGGCCTTAAGTCTGGAGGTAATGCTTCAAACTGCAGAGCCCTGAGGAAAACACAAGTTTAATACCAGGGAAAGTGTTCGCAGTCCACCAGTTTT